>OY757938.1:54387829-54965329 GCA_963585895.1 Sepioteuthis lessoniana | reverse complement strand
TATTTTGGGTTTTCTGTAAATTTTAAATTTCATTGTTATAATTTCTTCAAATTAGTTGAATGTCTAGAAATAATAGTGTGTTGTTTGATTCATCTTCATATTTAATTCAATAGTAGGTTTAATATTGTCTAATATTGTGCTGATATACAGTCGTCTAGTTTGATTGATTGATATTAACAGCATGTCAACCCATCTAGGGTTATCATATGCTTAGAGGTTAGGGAATTGCATTCATCATACATTTATATTTACATTTTTTGTGTAGTTGCTTCTTAAGAATTTTTTGCACAGAGTTATATATCAAGTATTCCTATCTAATACTAATAATTATATGATTTCAATTGCCCAGTCAGCTGGGGCTATAGAATACACTGACTGCACCTCTGCAGAGGGGTAAGACCCCCCCTCAATGACTGTCCTGGATATGACACTAAACAATCTGATGGTGAGGTTCCAGCAGTGCTGGAGCTTTGGGGAATGCAGAGTACCCCTTCATTGCCATCGCTCCCAGGTCCACTCTGGCCCAGAGTGGTAGCACTTGATAGGGCCCTATCTATGGGTTAAATAGAACTAACAGCATACTTATGCTAAACTGAATTGAGTAAACTGAATAGCTTGAAATAGAAACGTTTTTGACAATTAAACCGTACTTACACTTAAACTGCGTGCTTATGCTTAACTGAATTATTTGAAATAGAACCGTTTTTCGACATTAAAACTGTATTTACACTTAACTGAATTATTACATATAACTACTTGAATAGTTTGAAATGGAAATGTTTTTGACAATTAAACTGTGTACTTATGCTAAACTGAACTGTTTTCAATAGAACAGATTATTTATATAAAAATGGATTTGGCGTTGAATGACCTGCAAGGGTTGATATGCCATAAAACCAAACAAACCAACCAAACCATTTGATTTCAAGTAATTATTTCTATTTAATGATAGTTCATACACAAATATATGGTTTCAAGTAATTAATAATAATCCTTACTAAACAACTATAGCTTTAATTAATTATTCTTAATACAAATAATATACAGCTAAATGGCATCAAGTGTTCATATTAAATATGAATGATTTTTATACAGATCTACTTGATTCATCAATGGGACCCTAACAAGCATTACCTCTCTGGCTCAGAGTAGATTTGAGAATAATAGCAATGAAAATGTACTCAACATTTTCCAGATCTCCAGAACTGAAGCCTCACCATCAATCATGAGTCATACCTTGGACCACCCTTTTTTGGAGGTGGGTCTTAACCCCTTGCAAGAGATATGGTGTATTGTAAACCCTGCCAAAAGTTTAATAAAGAGGCATGCTAAAAAGGGAGTCTATAGTCTGGCCGAATTTTTTAGTGCAGAAATTACTATTAAAAATGAAAATATCATTATTCAGTAGTCGGCTTGCAGGATTCTATAATTTTGTTGAACTGCAGGGTGAGGTGTATTTTATATTTCATGAGTTTTTTTTTTTTCTCTTTTTTTTATGTCTAAGGATTTTGTGACTGTTTGCTGTATCGGGATTTCATGTTTAAATTATATCTCTCTTCCTCTTGCTACTTGTAAATTTCATTTTGGTGGATTAAAATTTACTCTAGAGAAGTTATCTTATTGTGAAACATGTCAATTTAATTTTCTATATTATCTTCCTTTTCTCATACCATTGGATTTTATTCCAAAATCTTTCTCTCTTTCTTTCTATATATATATATATATATATATATATATATAACCTGTTTGACATACCAGGTTGATATGGCATTAAACAAAAAAACCTAAATCAAACCAAATCTTTGACATATCACGAGTTTGATTAGAAGGAGTCTCTATAGGGTACGGTAATGACCTGAACTGTGATATCATAGTGAATTCAAATACCAGAAATTTCTATTAGATTCTCTTTTGGATTAATACTCTGAGGAAAGATATGAATCGCTTCATTCCCTGCCATTTGTTAAATAATACCATTATTGTTCTTCTGCAAGAATAGCTTTGGCTTGAATAACCCATAAAGGTTGATATGCCATTAAAAATGAAGAAACAAAACAAGATAAAATATACAGAAAACTAACTAAAATGTAAAAAAAAAAAAAAAAAATTGAACCTGGTGCAATGGTGGGATTTTTTGCACAAGTGGGTTTATAAGAGAATTATTTTATTCACTGATACTTCTAAAACTGACTGTTTTTTTGTTTTTTTTAAATCAAGTCAGAGAATCCCCATTGTACTGTGGCCGAAGTGCTAGATTGCGGCTTTGAAATAAACAGGTTCAAATACCAGTCATGCTATTACATTTACTTTCAGACTAATAACTTTGAAAAAGGTATGAACTTCTGCATCCCCCATCTCTTTATGGGTTAAATAGTACCACTACTGTTCTTCTACAAGAACAGCTTTGGCATTGAATAAACCCACAAAGACTAAGAAACCAAAACTAGCTTGATATGACAATCTAATGCAACTAGAAGAGGTTTATCTTTAAAATATCAAGACATTCCATTTTGAAATTTTCTTTAGTATCACTTGTCAACAGATGACTTTGACACATCTTTCTAGTGTTTCATTCAGCTATGGTTTCAAAACCATTTGCTATCTGAATAACATAATATCATTATGATATTTAGTAAAATATCGCTCTGCCCAAAATATCAGGTTTACAATGTATAGTAAAATATTTCATATGCTTCATCTAAAATATTTGCCTAACACAATATCAGGTTTATTATGGGTTGTAGTAAAATAAAGCTTCCTCTAAAATATTTGGCTCATACTGTATATGTAATCACTCAACCTGTCCATCTTGAGCAGAATGTGAAACAGTCAATTTTTAAGTGGAGTAGAGCTGGTTTGAATTTAGAATTTTCCTTCTCCAAGATTGGTTACCATACCAAAGTTTAAAGGCCTAGTCTATTCTATTACTTGTCCATAGTTGATTGGGTGGAAGATAGAATGGATTTATCCTTTTTGCAAGAGCATTAATGAAAAGTAAAACATATCAATTCCATTTCCTAAAATGAAAACAATTATGCCATGCTAACACTATGACATAGCATAACACTCAGCCTTAAAGGTGCCTTGGAGGTGCCCGTGGTGTAATGGTTATCGTCGTAGGAAATGGACACGGCGACACGAGTTCAAATCCTCAACGAGACTGATTTCATTTCACATAGCACTAATACCCTTGGGAAAGGTATGAATCCAATTATTCTCCCTCCAGCTATGGATAAATAGTAGGGCAGACTAGGTTCTTCAGCCTTGGTGAGGCAACTAGTCTAGGAGAAGGAAAACTCTGAATTCAAACCTGTTAAACTCCGCTTAAAAATTGACCTTGTGTCATATCATGCCCGAGCGGAAGGGTGAAAAAAAAAAAAAAAAGAATGGAGGTGCCCGTGGTGTAATGGTTATTGTCGCAGGATATGGACATGGCAACACAAGTTCAAATCCTGGACCGGACTGATTGCATTTCACATAGCACTAATACCCTTGGGAAAGGTATGAATCCAATTATTCTCCCTCCAGCTATGGGTAAATAGTAGGGCAGACTAGATTCTTCAGCCTTGATTAGGCAACTAGTCTAGGAGAAGGAAAACTCTGAATTCAAACCTGTTAAACTCCGCTAAAAAAATTAACCTTGGGTCATATCCTGCCCGAGTGGAGGGGTTGGGTAAATATGATAACACTCAGCCTTAAATATCAGGCTTATGGTTTATAGTAAAATAATACTGAATTTGAAATATTAGACTTTTGAGTTCAAAGTGTGACTACATATCTCTTGCTCATGGGTCTTTTATCCAGAATTTAGCAGACCTAATTTTATATTCTTTTCTCATCTTATGCTGAGGAGTTCTTACCAGTAAGAATTTCATTTGAAATCTTGCAAGTCAAAGTCAGTTACTACTTAAATAACATGCCTTCATTTTCATGTGTATTTAACTTCAGAATTGGATATTTGTTAAAATTGATGTCAATGTGAACCAAAGCTGTAATTGCTTGTATTTTAGTGGGATCCATTTTACTAGTGTTGGTCAAAAGTTTTCAGTATTATAACAATGTCAGGTAAAATTTGGCAATTCTAGATGCTTTTGCCAAGATCATGAAGGTGACAAACCACACTGGAAAGTGAGATTCCTAGCCAGCCTGATACTCTCTTAATTTGCTTTTATGGCTTGGAGCATGGCCTTAGAATCCATGGTTTAAAGCCTAACTGACCTTGCCTGATCATCAGAGTTCTTGCAGTCCAAGCAAAATTTCTTAAACCATCTGGTTTGTTTATTGAAATCAACTGCACCTTCTACTTCTGCACAATGAATGTTTTTCATTGCTTCCACTGTGTTGTGCCCCAGTTTGAATTCATAAATCATATGTTCCCAAATTAGACTATGTTGCTCATTCACCTGTGCAGTTTTTTCAAATCACTCACATTGTGAAGCAATGCACAACATGTTAGCATGCCAACTACTATGATACTATCAAGCAAAGTGGTTACCTTTTATGGTTTGAACTGCTTTGGTCACATGATATACATGCTGCAAACTATCATGTACCAAAATATTGCACAACTTTTGACTCACCCTAGTATCAGGGCTACACATTAGAGTAGTGACTTTTACAACTAGTGTACACTAGATGTAATAATATTCAAATTTCTTGGCCAGTCGGCTGGGGCTGTAGAATACATCGACTGCTTCTCTGCAGAGGGGTAGGGTCTAACGAGTGTCCTGGATATGACACTAAACAATTTGATGGTGAGGTTTCAGCAATGCTGCAGCTTTGGGGAATGTGGAATACCACTTTATTGCCATCACTCCCAGGTCCACTCTGGCCTGGAGTGGTAGCACCTGATAAGGGTCCTATCTATTGGTTAAATAGAACTAACGGCATACTTATGCTAAACTGAATATCTTGAAATAGAAATGTTTTTTGACATTGAAACTGTATTTACTCTAAACTAAATAGTTTAACATAGAACTGTTCTGACATGTAACTGTGTGCAAACAAAATCTCAACTTTTACTAAACTGAACAGCTCGAAATAGAAATGTTTTTTACAATTAAACTGTACTTACATTTAAACTGCGTGCTTATGCTAAACTGAATTGTTTTAAATTGAACTATTTTTGACATTGAAACTGTACTTATACTAAACTGAATTGTTATATATAACTGCTTGAATAGTTTGAAATAGAAATGTTTTTGACAATTAAACTGTGTACTCATGCTGAACTGATTATTTACATAAAAATGGATTTGGCGTTAAATAACCTACAAAGGTTGATATGCCATAAAACTCACCAAACCTATTCAAATTTCTTTGATGAAACATTAACAATTATTGTTCATTTCTGACTCGCATTTCTTCCATTTTATTTCTCTTGCTTTTATAAGTAAGTAAGTAAGTAAAGTTGTCTCCCTTTAGTCGAGGGCGACCAGAAGGCTCCCTTTTCAATAGCTACTACACCTTTCCTAGGATTTCTCCACGTTACCCTTGCTACGTACCTTATATTGCTGAATGTTAAGCAAGGAGGTATCAAGTACCATTTTTAAAGTCTTTGATATGACGCAACCTGGGATTGAACCCAGGTCTCCCGAAACATCGGCAAACACTCTACCCATTAGACCAATGAGCCGGTATACCTAGTCGTAATAGTCTTTAGTTGTGTGAATTTCTTAGATTAAGTATTGTCATTTTCTTTAATTGGAATCATTTTGAGATAAGGCTTCTTAATCTGAGAATTAATTTTTTTTTTTCTTTTTTTTTATTTGCGGACTTTTTGTCCTCATCTTAGTAGTTTTTGTGTGTTGTTTCTTCTTCACTACGTTTCGGCCAAATTTCACCTCTGGCCTTCTTCAGGTGATTTAACCGCAACCTTGGATAGGAATGCTGAGTCTTGAAACCATGTCCTCAGTAATTCACTGCCTTCCATACAAGACTCAGCATTCCTATCCGAGGTCGCGGTTAAATCACCTGAAGAAGGCCAGAGGTGAAATTTGGCCGAAACGTAGTGAAGAAGAAACAACACACAAAAACTACTAAGATGAGGACAAAAAGTCCACAATAAATAAAATAAAAAAATAAATTAATTAATTCTCAGATTAAGTATTGTCAATTATTAATTTTGACTTGTATTTTATTATTTTCCTTGTATTTCTTTCTTTTTCTTGATCTGTTACTTTTGTTTAATGAAAGTGGAATCCCAATAAATCCCTGATCAAGATATTTGATTGTCAAACACCACTGAAACGTGAAAAGATATGTCTGTCTATTCTCTTCTTCACTGTCTCACTAATGTGTTTCTGATGACATTTTAAAACTGACTCAGCCATTGTCTTGCCTTTATAATCAACTCTAATGCATCTTTCTCATAAACATTCAGCCTTTCTCGTGACTAAAAACAAACATTATCAGAAGAAATAGCTTTTATTATATTTCTGTACACTGAATCAAAATGTTTGATGCTGAATTGAGCTTTGTCTGAAAACTGATGTTGAGATTTTGAATTCAATTGATTATTTTTATGCTTGGCAAACTAAAATTATTTCACTTGATATTTTGAAACTTTTAACAGAAGGAACATCAGAAATTACTCCCCCTCTCCACAAATTTCCCATTTTGTAATCTTTGTTATCTTATCATGGGCTATGGAGATCTGCTCGAAAATCATTATTAGAATACTTGAAACTGTGTGCTAACAAATGATAATCATTGTTGAATAGGAATAGTTACTTGAAACTATTTAGTTATTAGTATTATATAGGAATACTTGAAATATATAATTGTTTTTTTATCACCACGCTAGATGGAACCCCTCTTAAACTAGCAGACAAATTCACCTACCTAGGAAGAAGCGTCTCATCAACCGAAAAGGACATCGACACGCAGCTAACGAAGGCATGGACAGCTATCAATAGGCTATCGATCATATGGAAATCAGACCTGACCGATAAAATGAAATGCAGTTTCTTCCAGGTAGCAATCATATCGATACTGCTGTATGGATGCACTACTTGGATGCTAACTAAACGGCTGGAGAAGAAGCTAGACAGCAATTACACAAGAATGTTGCGAGCAATATTGAACAAGTCCTGGTGGCGACACCCCACAAGGCACCAACTATACGGCCACCTGCCTCCCATCACGAAAACTATTCAAGTTTGATGAACCAGACATGCAGGTCACTGCTGGAGAAGCAGGGACGAGCTCATAAGTGATGTACTTCTATGGACCCCAACATATGGCCGGGCAAAAGCAGGACGACCAGCTCAAACATACTTTCAGCAGCTATGTGAGGATACGGGATGTGGCCCTGAAGACCTACCATAGGCGATGAACGATAGGGAGAGGTGGCGAGAGAGGGTCAGGCATATCCGTGCCTGCGGCACGACATGATGATGATAATTGTTTAAAAATTATTTAGATTAAACATAGTTACTTGATGTTATAATAGCTTACAAGTGTTTGTTATTATTAGTTATTTGAAATCATATACCCTTGCAATAAGATTGAATCCAATTTTTCTCCCCCTCTAGCTATGTGTAAATAGTGGGATAGACTGAGCGAAAGGATGAAAATCCTAATTCAAAATGGCTTTACTCCAGTCAAAAAATGACCTTGTATTACCTCCTGCTCATGGTGGAAGGGTTGGGTAAATTCATATCAGATATACTTGAATATCATCTGATAATATCCAGGACTACTTGCCAACTTTTGCAGCAGGAAATTATAAGCATACCAGTTGGCCTAGGCCTAGCCTTGGCCTAGCCTTGGCCAATTATTTGCACAGACAAAGTTTACATCTCATATATGGTGTGATCCCTTAATATCAAGGCAAAGTTTAGGTCTCAGAAAGTTGCATGATACTCAAATATATACAGTATATATATATATATATATATATATATATATATATATATATATGTGTGTGTGTGTGTGTGTGTGTGTCTATGGCAAAGTTATCTGTGTCAGAATCTCAAAATCTTTGGATATAAAAATATGAACATGATGTAAAATGGGCAATAAAAAAAATTTAAATGAAAAAAAATTTTTATTATTAAGAGTTTTTGGACTATTGTCTTCATCTTTATTGTTATTTCCACAACATTTCGGCCAATATGTCCTCCAGCCTTCTTCAGATGTTTGTCGAACACAGGAACCTTCACAGAACTTCAAACTACGTTCTTTATTGAATCCATGGAGTTGCCTTTTCTGATTCCATTAGCCATAACCGGGTACAAGTGTTAAGTATTCCTATATTGTTACTCGCCTGCAGTCAGGATTGACTGCAACCTCCAGATGATTGTCTCCTTAGAAGCTTAGGGAACCAACACCTATAAATGTTACGTTATGTGTCCTGCTGGACAATTCAGAGTAAAGAAAATTTTAATTAGTTTCTGAGAACCTCTTTATATACAATATTTTGTATATAGAATAAAAAATTATATATATATATATATTTTCACTTGATCTCTCTATAGCTTAATTGATTTCTGATAGAACATTTGTGAATGACCAGAGAGATTACTGTAGTAAGAAGATAAATGCTGATGATCTTCTTAATGACTAACTAACTTTTTCCAGATTTTGATTGATTTTGTATCAAATCAGCTTCGTGAAATAGTTTTCAATTGATAACTGTTTATCTGTAGCTAAAGACCATCAAGAGATCAAACAGACATAGAGAAATGTACCAATCAAAACATCAAGATAACGGACCAATATTCAAAAGCTGATTGAATTGCTAGTAATGCAAAGAAACATTAAAGGAATGAAAAATTAATTCTGCTCAAAGATGGTTTTCTTGATTGTGAAATAATTGGTTGTTGCCGAATCAGCCATGTCTTTGAGATACTGACAAGAAATATCAGAAAATGAGATCGCAAGAGTTAGAATTAAATATTGCAAATTTTTTCAGTTAACTTCCAAGCTACGGTTATATACACTATGTATGCATTAGGCAACCCTAGGGATGCGACACATGGTCAATTTTTTAACCAGGGTAAAGCTGATTTCAATTCAGAGTTTTTCTTCTCTTAAACTGGTTGCCTAACCAAAGATAAAAAAAAAAAAAGTCCGCCTTACTATTTACTCATAGTTGAAGGGAGAACAGATAGATTCATGCCTTTTTCAAGAGCATTTGCATGAACTGAAATACAGACAACCTTGTGCTGGATTTGAACTCTGGTCGCCAACTCCATTTACTATGAGTGTAAAGATTATTCTAAATATGTCTTGAATGTGCATACAATGCTGTTCCTATTGTACAATGATGACTTAGGCATTAAATAATCCATAGAATTGATGTGCCATTAAACAAAGAAATCTAATCAAACAATGTAGTTCAAAATACTTTTTCTGGTGTTTCTAGAGGACAGACAAGCAAGCTCTTCTCAATTATTGATATTGATATACCACAATAATAGAGGGCAGACAAGCAAGCTCTTTCGAATTATTTATATTAATATACCACAATAATGGAGGACAGACAAGCAAGCACTTCTCAATTATTGATATTAATATTCCACAATAATAGAGGACAGACAAGCAAGCTCTTTCGAATTATTTATATTAATATACCACAATAATGGAGGACAGACAAGCAAGCACTTCTCAATTATTGATATTAATATTCCACAATAATAGAGGACAGACAAGCAAGCTCTTTCGAATTATTTATATTAATATACCACAATAATGGAGGACAGACAAGCAAGCACTTCTCAATTATTGATATTAATATTCCACAATAATAGAGGACAGACAAGCAAGCTCTTTCGAATTATTTATATTAATATACCACAATAATGGAGGACAGACAAGCAAGCACTTCTCAATTATTGATATTAATATTCCACAATAATAGAGGACAGACAAGCAAGCTCTTTCGAATTATTTATATTAATATTCCACAATAATAGAGGACAGACAAGCAAGCTCTTTCAAATTATTGATATTAATATTCCACAATAATGGAGGAAAGACAAGCAAGCTCTTTCAAATTATTGATATTAATATTCCACAATAATGGAGGAAAGACAAGCAAGCTCTTCTCAATTATTGATACAGAGAACTTTTCTTTTCTTTGTTTAATGGCATATCAACCTTTATAGGTTATTCAATGCCAAAGCCTTCTCCGAGAAGAACATTAGTGGTGCTATTTAACCCATAGCTGGGAGGATAAGGGGGTTCATACCTTTCCCAAGTGAAAGTGAACGTAATAGCGCAACTGGAATTTGAACTCGCTTACTACGATTCTGCAGTCTATCGCTTTAACCATTACGCCACGAGGACACCCCGATACAGAGAAGTACAGACTAGATCTGATTGATAGTATGAAGTAAGTAAATACAGCTCCGTTTCTTTGTTTAATGGCATATGAGCCTCCATGGGTAATTTAATGCCAAAACAGTCTTTGTAGAAGATCAGCAGTAATACTATTTAACTTGTAGTCAGAGGGATAAGGGAATTCCTACCTTTCTTATGTGTATTAGTCGGAAATGAATGTAATTGTACAACTGGAATTTGAACTCTCTAACTACAATGACACAGTCCAGCACATTACACTATGCCCCCCCAAAATAATTAAATCGTACAGAGAAGGAGAAAGTATTGGAAGAATGAAAATCAATAGAAAGAAGATACAAACAAAACTTGTTATGGATGTAACAGTAAAAATTACATACATAGGAAGAAAAAATGCCCAGCTTATGGGAAAAAATGCAATTGTCTTGTTACTGTCCTGTGGCTTCCTTCTTATAAAACTAGCTTGGACTATTCCAGTTCTTGTGCTTAGGATCATCTGATACAGTATTGCTATAAATTCTTATGAGGATCATTCAATAAATAAGGTGAATTTTGCCTTAGGAGTTGGCAGTTGCATCTTTTTCAAGGAAATCAATAGTAATTAATGTTTCCAGTAAATCAATAGTGATTAATGTTCCAGAAGAATGTCAGCATGACACCCAGAACTTTTTTTTTTACCGGAGAGTCAATGTGATTTCCTCTCTATAAATGTCTACTTGATTCAGGCTTGTTGTGGACAACCCATATTCAGCTAATTTGCAAAACATTTTCTAACTTAAAACATACTTCTCCAAACGCATCAAACATTCTGTAAATTTTGCATGGTTTGCACTTCTCTGCCATCAAAAATTTGATGACAGACCTCTGTTTAAGCTTGGAGCACTTTGTTTGATTTACCACCATTTTGAATAGCCTCAAAACAAATATTTCTATGAGATTAGTATAATTTTTAGAGATAAACCAAATTAATAGTTGTCTGTTATCAACACTAGAGCAACATCAAAGAAAGGAATGACTTGTTGGAAAAATACTCAATACAATAATTATTTGCTTTAAACTAATTCCAAACTATACAGAGTCTATATGCATGGAAAGAATTCTGGAAAAAAAATGTATTTTGCATTTTTTAGAAAAATTCTGTATTGAATAACCTCCCACACACATATATATATATATATATATATATATGATATACAAGGTACTCCAAATATATATATATATATATATATATAGTATTGCTCTTGTTTATATATTGTGTATAAAGAACAATGAATCTATTACAAGTATATTCTTTTTCTTTTTCAGGTTATATGAGGTGGAGAAAGGGTTTGTGATTGTGATGGACAAGAGGAATGATGGATGGGGAACTGTTAAAAGTATCCTATTGAAGCTTTCTGTAAGTATTTAAGTTTATTCTCATTAAAGTCATATCTCTCACTTGACAAATGTTTTTATATTTACACCCAAATACGGAATGCAAAAATTTTTTGGAACATGGTCATCAATCTCTACAATTAAAACAAAAAGCAGTTGAACAAATCTGTTGTGTCGTAACCTTTTCAACCCATAAAACCAATATTTCAGAGATGGCATTATTTTAATAGAAACCATAAACCTGATCTTTTGGGTTGTGCGCTATTTTACTGTTAAAATAGTACTCAGCAAAATATATATTAAAATAGTACTCAGCAAAGTAGTACTCAGCAATATATATTAAAATAGTACTCAGCAAAAAATATAGGGCTTATGCCCTATATTTTTTGCTGAGTACTATTTTAATATAAACCTAACAAAATGAGTTTATTACATAGCATGTGCCCAATATTTTTGGCTGAGCATTATTTTTCTAGATAAGCTCAATAGCTGAGCACTATTTTACAATTCACTATAAAGCTGATATTTTGGGATGAGTACTATTTTACAATGTATCATAAGCCCAGTGCTCTCCCCTACACCTCTGTGTAGTAGCAATTGAAAAGGGAGCCTTCAGGTCACCCTCGACTAAGGTCGCCAATTTTACTTATTATTTTACTTCAAATCATGAGCCCAATGTTTTTGGCTGAGCACTATTTTACTACATATCATAAACCTATTATTTTGAGCTAAATACTACTTTACAGCTGGACACATGGCATAATGGTTATAGGTGTTGGTTCCCTAAGCTTCTAAGGAGACAATCATTGCAGGTTCGATCCTCACTACAGGTCAGTAACAATACAGGAATACTTAACACTTGTACCCAGTTATGGCTAATGGAATCAGAACAGGTGACCCCGTGAATTCAATAAAGGACGTAGTTCGAAGTTCCATGAAGGTTCCCGAGTTCGACAAACATCTGAAGAAGGCCGGTGGACATATCGGCCGAAACGTTGTGGAAATAACAATAAAGATGAAGACAATAGTCCGAAAACCCTTAATGATAAAAATCAACAAGCTTCATTTCAGAAATTTAGACAACTACTACTTTACTATATAGCATAAGCCCAATATTTTTGGCCGAGTACTATTTTACTATTCAGTATAAACCTGACATTTCGGGCATATCATGAGCTCAATGTTTTTAGCTGAGTACCATCATCCCTATATTTTTGGATTGGGGAAAATCACATTAAATATGAATAATTTAAGTCTTAATATATAACAACCATTCAAAACCTTTCTTCTACTGAAATGATAGAATATCTTTCACTAATGATATCTGCATTCATTGATTAAGTTTTAATATATTTTTTGGTTGATCTTTTTTTATCAGCTTGAAAGTTAAGAGAAAATACTTGAGAATTCCTTTATGTTTATTTAAGCTTATACAATGTCCTACATATGGTTGTTGGTTGGATGTTTGGGTTTTATGGCATATCAACTTTTCTTGGTTATTTAACGCCAAATCCATTTTTATGCAAATAGTTCTATTTCAAACAATTCAGTTTAACATTAATACACAGTTTAATTGTTAAAAACATTTCTATTTCAAGTTATTCAGTTTATTCAAACAGTTCTGTTAAGTATAAGTATAGATTTTGTTTACACGATTAAATGTCAATTCAGTTTAGTGTAAGTACAATTTCAATGTCAAAAACAGTTCCATTTCAAACAATTCAGTTTAGCATAAGCATGCAGTTTAAATGTAAGTACAGTTTAATTGTCAAAAACATTTCTATTTCAAGCAATTCATTTTAGTCAAACAGTTCTAATTTAAACAATTCAGTTTAGTATAAGTATGCAGTTTAGTTCTATTGGACCTGAGAGCAATGGCAATGAAGGGGTGCTCCGCATTCCCCAAAGCTCCAGCATCACTGGAACCTCACCATCAAATTATCTTATGTCATATCTAGGACACTCGTTGGGGTGGGGGTCTTATCCCTCTACAGAAGTGCAGTCACTGTATTCTACAGCCCCAGCTGATTGGGCAATACACAGAGTTAATGTCAAAACAGATTTATTTCAGATAATTCAGTTTAGCATAAGGACACAGTTTAAATGTCAAAACAGTTCTATTTCAAGCAATTCAGTTTAGCATAAGTACGCAGTTTAAATGTCAAAACAGTTCTATTTTAAACAATTCAGTTTAGCATAAATACGCAGTTTAAATGCAAAAAACAG
Organism: Sepioteuthis lessoniana; assembly: GCA_963585895.1. Taxonomy (NCBI): domain Eukaryota; kingdom Metazoa; phylum Mollusca; class Cephalopoda; order Myopsida; family Loliginidae; genus Sepioteuthis; species Sepioteuthis lessoniana. Next base: position 54,951,424 of record OY757938.1, on the reverse strand, counting down.
TAAACTCAAACTACGGTTTAGTTTTATTTAACCTATAGATAGGACCCTTATCAGGTGCAACCAATCCAGGCCAGAGTAGACCTGGGAGCAGTGGCATGGAAGGGGTACTTCACATTCCCCAAAGCTCCAGCATTACTATAACCTAACCATCAGATTGTTTAGTGTTATATCCAGGACACCCATTGGTGGGGGGGTCTTACCCCTCTGCAAAGAAGCAGTCAGTGTATTCTACAGCCCCAGTTGACTGGGCAATCTACATATGATATCTTTCATGAGCCTAGCTTTTCTGAAAGTTTTCAAGTACCGAGGGTCAGTTTCTCCTATGCCTTGCAGCTTAAATCATTAAGATTTTAATTAAGAACTAATTGGACAGGACTTTTTCTTTGTTGTTTTGTTTACAAAAAGACAATATACCACCCTTAATTTACTTTAACCAGTTTTAGGTAGTACAGTCAGATATTGTTTCCTTTCCTTTGACTTTGAAAATGTTGTGAGAAGCTTTGAGGCCCAGTTTAAAATAATGCTTCAACACTGTCAGAAACTCAATACTCGTATCTGCCAAAACATCTGAAGCAAAAGGCACAGCTGTATTGAATTGATAAATTTTTTGTAAAGCAGCTTATTCTCTCTTCACTTAATGAACAACTCATCTACAATAAATGGATTAATAAAAAAGGCTAAAGATAATACCAGGAATGCGTTTACATTTTATATGACAACATTTCAAATACTTTATAGTGACGTTGCAAGCACAGCAACACCTTCATAAAATGAGCATAGCAAGCCTGTCACCTACAGGGTTACAAGTGATGAATTCACAATCAATAATAATGATTGTTAAGATTAACTAAAATACTTTGAAAAGTCCTGGAGACTTGTTTGGTTTGATTTCTTTATTTGATGATAATTTACCGGCTCATTGGCCTAGTGGGTAGAGTGTTCGCCAATGGTCTGGGAGACCGGGATTCAATTCCAGGTTGTGTCATACCAAAGACTTTAAAAATGGTACTTGATACCTCTTTGCTTAACACAACGCAATATAAGGTATGTATCGAGGGTAAAGTGGAACAATCCAGGGAAAGGAGTAGCACCCTCCCCTACACCTCGGTGTAGTAGCTATTGAAAAGGGAGCTTTCGGGTCGCCAATTTTACTTACTTTTACTTTATTTGATGACATATCAATCTTCATGGATTATTCAATATGAAAGCCATCCTTGTAGAATAACAGGAATTGTTACTATTTATTTCATAGCAAGTGGATAATGGGATTTATACCTTTTCAAAGGGTATTAGTCCAAAAGTGAACATAATAGCATGACTGGAGATTATATTTGCTTACTACCATGTCTTAGCTCAGCATGTTAGCCTCTCAGCCATGGAGACTCCCCCATCTTTACATGTGTATATGTTATAAGCTTTGGAGAGAAGATCTTTAAATAAAAGGAAAATACTTTTGATTTATTCTAATTTATACTATATAATGAATGACCCCCTAATTTATGCTGTATAATGAATGACCCCTAATTTTTAGCCACAAAGGTGTGTTTTTATCATATATTGCATGGGCATCTCATGTGGTGTAATGGTTAACAAGCTAGAATCATAGATCATTGTTAGTGAGTTTGATTGTCACTGGGTATCTCATCTGGTCTTGTTGTTGTATATTGATCTACGACCCGGCCGGGCTCTCAAAATAGGAAATGCACCTATGTAAATAACTGGTGCATCTGGTCGAGGAATATCAGAATTATAACCTTGACCATGGATGGGTTGAATGAGTGCATTTGTGATGCCCACAAGAAGAAGGGGGTGTTGAACTATTATATAACTCAGTGAAGACAGGAAGTCAGTTAGTTTGGAGACCAGACCCGTTGGTGACAAGATGCGGTAGAGAAAGCCAGCACCCAGCAGAGTGAACCCCCAGGTCCCCGGTTGAGCAGCCCAGGAGAACGGGAAAGGAACGCGGTTATGGCCAATAGAGTGAGGGTCAATATGTTGCTGTTCTGTTCGGTCTCCAACTCCCTCTCACACACAACCCTTTCAATAAAGTGAGAGGTATATTTTTCTAAGAACTGTGTCGATCGCTCATCATTATTGTGTCGTCATTATGATTTTGTCTGCATGCATCTGCATATGATTATACAACATTGTGCCACATCTAAGCTAAGAATTGGAAATAACTATATTGTAGGTGATGAACACTAGTAAGCTTAGAAGTGATTAAAAACATATCTCCTGTTTTTCAGGTGAAAAATTGGTGTTAAAAGGTCATTCATTAATAGAGTATATACTATAATAATAATAATAATACTTAGATCTTGCCAGAGGGCTGAAAATCTATTGAACATGAAGCTGGTGGTATAACCAGTTGTAGTGGGTGTGGTCGGAACAGTTTCCAAAGACCTGGAAAAAAAAACAGAAGAATTGTAAATCAGAGGAAGAATCAAGACCATCCAGACTATAGCATTGTAAAGATTGGCTAGAATACTTAGATGAGTCCTGGAGACTCTAAGAAACTTCCTATCACTTAGATTTCAGTGAAAGACCACCAGTTAAACCTAGTGTGAAAAACTCTGAAGGAGTGAAATGATAATTACAATGATATCACAATCATTAGATATCTACATGAGAAATACTTTTTGATACAAGCCAATAATTATAGTAATAATATCAATAATATGGTAGAGTCATATATCATCATCATCTTCATCATGCTGATAATATGATTTCTATTGCCTCTTTCTTACCATTCATCCCTATTAGCCACCTATCTTGGTAAGTCCTCTAGACTGGATCCACTGTCTCTATAGAGCTGAGGTGTATAAGTCTTTGCTGGTCAGCCAACATTGGTATGTCCATGTGTAGGAGTACACAGGATAACATAAGTTCATCCTATTTACCAACCCCTCCGCTCGGACAGGATATGACACAAGGTCAATTTTTAAGTGGAGTTTAACAGGTTTGAATTGAGAGTTTTCCTTTTCCTAGACTAGTTGCCTCACCAAGGCTGAAGAACCCAGTCTCTGCTACTATTTATCCATAGCTGGAGGGAGAATAACTGGATTCATACATTTCCCAAGGGTATTAGTGCTATGTGAAATGCAATCAGTCAGGTCCAGGATTTGAACTCATGTCACCGTGTTCATTTCCTACGACAATAACCATTAGACCATGGGCACATAAGTTCATCCCTGTTTCTCTATAGGTGCTCAAGCATGTTTTGTTCATCTTACTTGAATGATTTACAAGATGGAAGGCAAGTGGCCTTTCAGCTGCTGTTTAGTGGAGTGCTGCTTCCAGTATATGTTCTAAACAACATGCAGCATTCTTGTGTAGTTCTCATCGAGCTTTTTTCTCAGAGTCCAGGTGGTGCAACTATTCAATAGTACTGATATGGTTACAGCTTGGAAAAATTCCCATTTTATTTTATCAAAAAGATCAGATTTCTATATAATCAACAACTGTAATATAATTGTCGAGGGATTTCTTGCCTTTCGGTTTAGTTAGGCTGAGAACCTTTCACTTAGCGCATAGGTTAGTTAGGTGCAACATTAACACAGGTGTTCACGCGCATGCGGAGAGGATGTGTCATTCAGAGATGTCAAAATAAAAATCCCAGATAGTAATTGGGACCAGGGGATGTGAGTGACGTCATGCACTGGAAGCATGGGCTGAGGATTTCTTGGATTTGAAAAAAGTCAGTGAGTTGAGCTCTTGCCTCGGAAGAAGGTTGACTTTCAGGGCTCGCTGAGGCCAGACCAGTAGTTCGTGGTGGGAGCCGCACGTGGTTTGGGGCAGATGGAAAAGTCAGCATAGAAAGATTGTGTCTCTCTCTCCTTACATCGAATTACCTTTAACTCAAAAAGTAATAAAATGTTTCGTACCTGAACCAATTTCGTGAGCTTCGTGTTTTTAGATTTCTTATGTCTATTTCACACATCCGTTTATATTATGGGTATGTAACACAACTAGTCAATAGCCATCCATACTTTTTCGATGCATATATTGACATCACTTTCTGTAGAAGAGATATTCCTACCATGCTATATGAACATGACTACTAATTTCAGAGGCCTGTCATTTAATGTGATGAAGGCTCCATCGCATGAACTCTGTTTTATCTGAGTTCACTGAGAAACCAATGCCTCTTGCTGCCTGTTCCAGGCTAGACAGCAGAAATTTAGTTTGTGTAGGTGTATTTGCAAGAAATGCAGGATCATCTGCATAGTGAGCATCTGTGATATTTTCATCTGCTATGGCTACAGCTTGGAAGAATTTTGATTTTATTTTATCAGAGAAATCAGTCCATACCTTTCCTATGTATATGTTGACATTGCTTTCAGTAGATGAGATATTACTACCAAGGTATGTGATCTGGTCTACTAATTTCAGAAGTTTGCAATTTCATTTAGAGATGGCACCATCTTGTTTAAAATACATATCTTGTTATATAATTAAGGAATGATATTTTTTATAATAATCGTTTTTCATTAATTATATTTTATCATTCAGTTTGGTAGGGCTTTGAGCTGTTTGGGTTAAGAGCCCTGGTGCATAGTCAATTGGTGCAGTTTATGCTCGTGCACAAAGGATATGATAATCACCGGTGTCATAATAAACCCCCAGATTGGAAATGAGGCTGGAGTGTGGATGACATCATGCCTAGAAGGGATGGTCCTGAGAATTTGAGGATTTTGAAAAGATGTTAGTTGAGATTGGACCATTGAGGTGAGATTTGAGTTTCTGCGGTTGAAAGATGTAGTTGAGTTTTTCGGATCTCTACCAACAGAGATCTTAAACATCACAAGATGAGCCACACGTTGAGATGGGGTTAGCAGAGTAAGAATTGTGTCTCTCGCCTCGTGTCGCCATAGACTGAAGTCAAGAAATTAATAAACCGTTTGTACCTGAAACAACAGAGTCCGCCTCTGTTTGCATCTGTATATGTATCATATACCACAATCTGAGTTCACATAGAATCCAATGTTTCTTGCTGCTTGTTCCAAGTTATGCAGTAAGTATTTGGCTTGAGAGGGTGTATTTGCAATAAGAATTAGATTATCTGTGTAGTCAGCATCAATGATAGTTTCTGCAGGATATCTTCTGCCTTTTGCCTTTTTTTAGTGTGAGGTCATTTTCTTTCATTTGATAGATTTCATGAAATCAACTTGGGATAAAGACGTTTAAAAAAAAAGATACATTTAATATATGTGAATATTAAAAAAAAAAATCTTTCATACATGAATATTTTTATTAATGATTCTTGGGAATTTCCTGTTAGTATTTTTGAAAGAAATTTCTGCATTTGTTCATTATTGTTTCATTCCAAAGGAATTGCTTGTGTCTAGTTTAATTAGTAGCTGCTCATCTTGTGAGTGTTTTCTTTGGAAACAGAATGCCTATTATTTATCAAAAAGCAACATGCACCTATAAAAGCTTGGCTTTTTGCCCACTTTGGGTGAGTTCCTGGGTTGCTGCCCATGCCTGACTCCATTTTATACTCCCAGTCAGTCCCTCTGGACTTGTAGCCCTTGCCTCAAAAAGGTCATAATGGAGGTTACACATTACTGGTCATCTGTTCTCTCTCCCTCTCTCTTTTGCTTAGTACACATTTACATTTGTAGCTGCTTTATTGGCCATTTTATTGGCCAAATATTGACCACTAAGAAGAGCTGTTTCCCAAATGAAATATTTATTAGGTTGGTGCAAAAATAATTGTAGTTTTTAATCATCAACTTTAAACCAGTATGAGGGTGGGGTGAAAAGTTCATATGATGACATCATATCTGCTGTTGATGAATTTTTGACTAATGAGATCCAAGCACTGCAACACCAATGGAAAAAGTGCAAGGAGGAATATATTGAAAAATAAGCCTGATTTACTCGCTTTCCATGAGTATCTTAATCAAAACATGTAACATTGATTAAAGACATGCGTGGACCACGAGGATGATTATGTTGAAAAATAAACCTCATTTGGTTACATTCTAAGTAACTTGGTCAGCCTATGAACTTTTAAGCTGAACCTAACGTATCTCAGCTAAGAATGAAATCTTAAGAACTATTAGAATCTATGAGTTGCTGTCAATAATAAGTAAAGTTGGCGACCGTAGTCAAGGGCGACCGTAGTCGAGGGCGACCAGAAGGCTCCCTTTTCAATAGTTACTATACTGAAATATAGGGGAGAGTGCTGCTCCTTTCCCTGGATTGCTCCACTCTCGATACGTATCTTATATTGCTGAGTGTTAAGCAAAGAGGTATCAAGTAAAATTTTTAAAGGCTTTGGCATGACTTGACCTGAGATTGAACCCAGGCCTCCTGGACCATTGGCGAACACTCTACCCACTAGGCCAATGAGCCAACAATAAATGAGTGTTAATAGATTTGACATGTTAAACTGCAGTAAAAACTTGTAAATTCACAAATTGGTTGGTATCCATTTTTAAGTCCTTGAGATAGATCTTTCTAGCAAACTTCAAATTGAATGGATAACATTGGTCAGGTACTTCATAGTAATTAGAAGATGTATTTTTCCCAGGATGCAACATCAAACTGTTATATACTTGAGACAGGAAATGGCTTATATTTATGGCTAATACCAAAGATATTCCAACAATAACTATGTTTATTCTAGAAGGATGATATTCTGGAATCTTGAAACCAATGAATTCTTTGAAGTTGTTTTGAGCTGCTGATCTCTTCTTGCAGGAACCAGAAGTAGTACTACTTGTTATGGTCCCATCTTGGAGGCAAATAGAGCTGCTGAAAAATTTATTAGTACTAGCTTCCAGGCATAAGTATGTAAGTTTTTATGTGATAAGATATTATATCAAATTAGAAAGACAAATGAAACTGAATATGAATACATATAAAAAGATTACTCATATTTTTATTTTAATTGGTTTCTACATAAAATTATACATAGGATTGGTTTTAATATGTTTAAAAATAAAACAATAATATTAGAAATCAATAAAACCAAGTAATTTTTTGCTGAAACCAGAATGCAAATTATCCACACCATATAATATGAAAACCTTTATTTCTTAGTGATATGTAACACACATTTTAAACATGGCGATAATATGGAATGTTTTGAAGCTAGACTTTAATAGAGATATTGTTAATGAATATGATGCTAATTAAGATTAAATAATGATTATTTAATGATAATAAATAATTAATAACATAAATAAGTAAGGGAATTGTGACATAGTTTCAGTTACAGACAGACACATAATCTCCATTATAATAAGATTAAGAATAGTTATTTGAAGCTATAAGTGCTTACAAAGGATAATCATTAGTTACTTGAAAACATGGACTTGCAAAAGAAAAGATTAGCTTTGGCATAAAATAAACCAATAAGAATTGCTATTTCCTAAACCAATCAAACCAAACCTTCTCTTGCATGAGTTGTTAAAACGCTTTGGTGGTGCCCGTGGTGTAATGGTTATCGTCGTAGGAAATGGACACGGTGACATGAGTTCAAATCCTGGATGAGGCTGATTGCATTTCACATAGCACTAATACCCTTGGGAAAGGTATGAATCCAATTATTCTCCCTCCAGCTATGGGTAAATAGTAGGGCAAACTGGGTTCTCCAGCCTTGGTAAAACAACTAGTCTAGGAGAAAGAAAACTCTGAATTCAAACCTGTTAAAAATTGGCCTTGTGTCACATCCTGTCCGAGCGGAGGGGTTGGTAAATATGGTTAAGATGCTTGAAAAGATAAGTGTCAATCATTGATAGGCCTGGTAAGAAAGCTGGGCAAGGTAGAGTTTTATAGCCTACTTTGTTCAATTTCTGCAGAATATTTTTTGAGACTGATGTTTAGCCTTGTCAAGAGAAGAAAATAGCCTGTTTCAATTGACCAGTGTTAGATGTGAATGTAGCAATTTTTAGTTTTCTGGTAACACTTCTTCGCTGTAATGATTTCTCTAGGATTCAAGATATAGAGAATAATTCTACTCACTAACCACAAACTGTAACCTTAATCTTTTTTAATACAGCTTTGATTTGGGGCAGTGTCCTGTCAGTTGGGATTGTAGAATACACTAACTGGACCTCTGCAGAAGGGTAAGACCCCCCCTCCAAATGAGTGTCCATGGTATGACATTAAACTGCATCTGATGATGAGGCTCCAGTTCTGGAGCTTTCAGAAATGTGAAGTACCCCTTCATTGCCATTACTCCCAGGTCAACTCTGACCTGCAGTGGTAGTAACTGTTAGGGTGCTATCTATGGATCAAAGAGAACTGTTCAATTATTTACTAAGGATTATTATTATGATTAATGTGAAACCATTTATTTATATTACATAGGAATACTTGAAGAACAGAATTATTAATATTGAATAGCAGGACTTGAAGCCATTTAACTGTGAGCAAAGAAATAATTAATATTAAATAGAAATATTAGAATTAGATAGGAATACTTGAAACCATTTAACTGTGTGCAAGCAAATGAGTTCTAACAAATCATTTTTAAATAAAGTTACCTACAAACTATTCACTTACAAATCATATATAAAACAGGATTTAGCATTAAATAACCTATAAAAGTTAATATGCCATAAAACACCAACTAACCAATCTGACATTAGTTTTCATATTACCATCAACATTCACCCCTGAGAAGAGTTATTTCTCAAATTAAATATTTTGTCATTATGTACTGACAGTATGGATTCCCTTCACTCTCTCTAACCATTCATTCCTATCAGCCATCAATATAGTTAGGGAGGTGCCGGTGGTCTAATGGTTATCGTCACAGGATATTTACACGGCGATACGAGTTCAATTCCTGGACAAGACTGATTGCATTTCACATAGCACTAATACCCTTGGGAAAGGTATGAATCCAATTATTCTCCCTCCAGCTATGGGTAAATAGTAGGGAAGACTAGGTTCTTCAGCCTTGGTGAGGCAACTAGTCTAGGAGAAGGAAAACTCTGAATTAAAACCTGCTAAACTCTGCTTTAAAAAATTGACCTTGTGTCATATTCTGCCCGAGCGGAGGGGTTGGGTAAATAGGATCAATATAGTTAAGTCTTCAATACAGCATCCAATGTCTGGACAAATGACACTATTTTTCTAATCTCTAGAATTATTTTGGTCTCATGATTGAAGAGCTGTGGTTTCATATTGATGTCAGGTTTAATAGTTTTTACTCATACCAAGTAACCCACAGTGTTTTACCAAGTGTTTAATGGTTAGACTCATTTAAATACCTACACTACATGTCAACAATTGTTCTCACCAACTTTTAATGTAAAAATAAGTCAATGGAATCAGATTTATCTGAGATTTGAACCTGGTTTTTCAATTTCATTTTCCGTATTCATAACCAGTGCACAGTCCACACCAACTTTGAAGTAGAAACAGCCCCTCACATATACGAGACGTATTCAAAAACTATCAAAACGGAAGTTTTATTTTTAATTCTGAAAGTAAAAATTTAAATAAATGCATGTGTACAACTTAAAAAATAAAGTGACAATGTCTAGATAAGTCATGTCAATTTGGTATTCACACCAACTTTTGGTTTTGTTTAATGGGACATCAACCTTCATGGGTTGTTTAATGCTAAATCCATCCTTGTAGAAGAACAGAGGCGGTACTATTGAACCTATAACTGGGAGGATAAGAGGGTGCATACATTTCCCAAGGATATGTAGCAGAAAGAATTTCGTATTTTTGTTTGGCGCATAATTTAATTCGACCATTAGGGTCGACGCATATTTTCACCCAATCAGGATGACTTATCCTATTTAACCCGGACCATCTTTCCAGGCAGCACAAATTGGGGAAGCCGCCAAACACTTTCCTTTCTCTCAGAACTCCTTCATTCAGGACAGACGTCTTACTGTCTGCTCTTCAATAGCAGCAGCTTCATCACACCACTATGAGGAAAACCATCTAATTTATGGACCTCTTGCATCTATTCTCTTAGACCAAGGGTTCCCAGTTAAATATGAATTAGATGAACTCAATATGCCACACACAGGAACAACTTTTAGTCGCCTCCGATATTGGCTATGTCGACTGCGATGCAAAATTCCGCTCCGACACCTAGCGCCTTCACCTCTGGGCAACATTTTCTGGAGACATTCATGCTTGTCCCTGAAACAACCAGAACCACAAACTCACGATGACTATAATCATTTCTGTCCTCAAACAGCAAACACGACTTTTACTACGCTATGGTGAACATATCTCCCTCACACATTTAACAATGCCTTAACCTAACGATGCACTTTTCACTCAGGCATTTAGCTGCTAAAATGCTTCCTCAACTCTATAACGACTTCATTTTGTTTCCTTACTTCTTTCCTTCCTACGAGACTTGCAGCGTAAACATAAACCCTTTATTCCATGCTGCCATTAAAAACCTTCATATAAAACCTTATGGCATCTTCTTACTTCTTCATCGTCCTTTATTTTCCAACAACATTTAGTGAGTGAATAACAATGTAAACAACACACTAAAATAATGACAACATTGCCTTCACTAAAGATATTAGTTTGAAACTGAACATAATACTGTGACCATATTTACCAACCCCTCCGCTCGGGCAGGATATGACACAAGGTCAATTTTTAAGCAGAGTTTAACAGGTTTGAATTCAGAGTTTTCCTTCTCCTAGACTAGTTGCCTCACCAAGGCTGAAGAACCTAGTCTGTCCTACTATTTACCCATAGCTGGAGGGAGAATAATTGGATTCATACCTTTCCCAAGGGTATTAGTGCTATGTGAAATGCAATCAGTCTCGTCCAGGAGTTGAACTCATGTTGCTGTATCCATCTCCTACGATGATAACCATTACACCACGGGCACCTCCAATAATACTGTGACTGGAGTTTGAATTCACTCACTTTGAAGCTGCAGTCCAGCACTTTAGTTATTATGGCTTGTGGACTCCCTAACAACAATAATTTAGAAATATAACAAAAATCTTTTCTTATTCTCCTTTCTGTTAGAAATGACAATTTCAGTGTACATTTTCTTAGCATTCTTTTTACTTCCTGTTGGAGGCCGTCCAGACTTCCTGTCAAGGCATCTTGTTAATAAATCACATGTTGATTTTGATCTGTTGTTAATCGTTAGTTATTCAGTGACATTCTGATTCTCCACTGACGGGTGAATGATGTTGGCTTGAATTAATCTCATTTCTATTTGTTTTGCTGAAGTCACAACTGTTCAGATCCCACCATTTTCTGTCATTTTCTATACTCAACACTATATATATATATATATATATATATATATATATATATATATATATAATTAGTGAAGATGGTAGAGAAATTTCTCATGACCTTCATTTTGACTTTCACTCTGTTGATGAGGCTTAGAATATGCTAACTGTATCCCCTGCAGAGGGTTTTTTTTTAAAAAACCTTAAGGGTTCTTCTGAGTATGACACTAAACTGCATCTGATGGTTAAACTCTAGTTCTGGAGAGTGTTGAGTACCTCTTCATTGCCATTACTCCCTGTTCCACTCTGCATTGAAGTGGCTGTACCTCTTAGGATCTTAACTATAGATCAAATAGATCTGTTAAAAAAATTATTCATATTCAATAGAACTGTGTGCTAAAAAAATAAAGAAATTATTACACAAAATAATGTAAATGTGAATGTACAATGAATGCAATTCCCTAACCACTAGACATAAAATAACCCTATATGAGTTTACATGCCATTAAAATCAATGAATCCTTTTAACTTGATTTTTTTTAACCTGATGATTGCTGGAAGCTTTGGTTTACCAGATAGAAATAATACAGAAATCCAGAGTTCAAATCCTGGACAAAGCTGATTGCATTTCATTTTGCACTTATGCCCTTAGGGAAGACATGAATTGATCTATTCTCCCCGCCCCCAACTATATATAAATAGTAAGGCAGACAGGGTTCTTTAGGCAACCAGTCTAAGAGAAGGAAAACTTTGATTTCAAACCCTCATTACTCTACTTGAAAATTGACCTTCTGTTGCAAGGGATGGGTATATAACCAGCCCATTGGCATAATGGTTAAAGTGTTTGCCAATGGTACAGGAGACTGGTGTTCAATCCTATGTCAAGTCATACCAGAAACTCTAAAAATGGTACTTGATGCTTCCTTGCTTAACGCTCAGCATTATCAGGTATGGATCAAGTGTAAGTGATGCAATTCAGGGAAAGGAATTGCACCCTACCCTACACCTAATGAAAAGAGAGCTTTCGGGTTGCCCTTGACTATTGTTTGCTAACTTTTATATATATATATATATATATATATATATATATATATATATATATATATATATATATATGTTTCTAATAACCAGTGACCAAATTCTTAGATGATTCAAAACTTATTCGATTAAATTAGCTTCCCAACTTTTAGTGATTTTAAAAAACATGGTGTCTGTTGGCTTTCCACACTTAATCAAAAAATTAAGATTTTCAGTGGTTTGTTTGGGTTTTATGGCATATCAACCTTTATAGGTTATTTAATGCTAAATACATTTTTATATAAAAAAACAGTTCTATTTCAAATGATTCAGTTTACCTTAAGTACAGAGTTTAATTCTCAAAAATATTTCTATTTCAAGTTATTCAGTTTAGTCAAACAGTTCAAATTAAACAATTCAGTTTAGTATAAGTATAGTTTTTGTCAAAACAGTTCTATTTCAAACAATTCCATTTAGCATGAATACAGTTTCAATGTCAAAACAATTCCATTCCAAACAATTCAGTTTAGCATAAGTATGTAGTTTAAATGTCAAAACAGTTCTATTTCAAGCGACTCAGTTTAGCGTAAGTACGCAGTTTATTTCTATTTGACCCATAGATAGGACCTTATCGAGTGCTACCACTCCAGGCCAGAGTGGACCTGGGAGCGATGGCAATGAAGGGGTACACCACGTTCCCCAAAGCTCACTGAAATTCACCTGACCAAAAATGGTGGGATCTGAACATTAGATTGTTTAGAGTCATATCAGGATACTCATTGGGGGGAGGGTCTTACCCCTCTGCAAAGATGTAGTCAGCGTATTCGATTTTCAGTTGGTTTCAATTGTTTAATCTCATCGCCAATGGCCCGGGAGACCTGGGTTCAATCCCAGGTCGAGTCATACCAAAGACTTTAAAAATGGAACTTGATACCACCTTGCTTAACACTCAGCATTATAAGGTACGGTTCAAGGGTAAAGTGGAGCAATCCAGGGAATGGAGTAGCGCCCTCCCCTACACCTTGGTGTAGTAGCTATCGAAAAGGGAGCCTTCGGGTCACCCTCGACTATGGTCGCTAACTTTACTTACTCTATGTATTTGCTTTAAGTCAGGACTCTGCAAAGATCCAAACATCTTGTATATCGGGATATTTTGCTTCATATTTTCCGCATAAAAAAATAATTTCTTGGAAACACCTGAAAATGCACCCTTCTACACCTTTAAATATATATTTTCTTAAGACTATATACATTTATTTTTGCTATATTTTTGTATATCCTGATTTAGTTGGATGTTCTATTGTTAATGTCAATCATTCATATTATTATTTTATTCCTTGTTCTCACTTGCTTGTCGCAGAGTTCTGTGACAAGATGTGACCAAAAAAAAAGAACCTTTTTGTTTTTTTGGTCACATCTTGTCACACAGTTCTCTGATATGACATGACCAAAAAAAAAAAAAGAACCTTTTTGTTTTTTCGGTCACATCTTGTCATAGAGTTCTCTGACATGACGTGACCAAAGAAAAAAAGAACCTTTTTGTTTTTTCGGTCACATCTTGTCACACAGTTCTCTGATATGACGTGACCAAAAAAAAAAAAGAACCTTTTTGCTTTTTTGGTCACATCTTGTCACAGAGTTCTCCGACATGATGTGACCGAAAAAACAAAAAGGTTTTTTTTTTGGTCACATTTAGTCACAGAGTTCTCTGACATAACTGAAAAAAAGGACTTTTTTTTTTCCTTTTTTTTTTTTTTTTAGAACTTTCAATGGAGACTCTACTTGAAGTTATTCTAATACCTGTATATATATATATATATATATATATATATATATATATATTAGGTATATTTTATATATATATATATATATATATATATATATATATATATATATATATTAGGTATATTTTATATATATATATATATATATGCATATATATATATATATATATATTAGGTATATTTTATATATATATATATATATATATATATATATATATATATATATGTATGTGTGTGTGTGTGACTGTTTCTCATACCCAGTGACCAAATTCTTAAATGATTCAAAACTTATTTAATGATGTTAGCTTGGCAACTTTTATTTTATTTTTTTTTACAAATGTGGATTTCTTTTAGTGTCTATTGGGTTTTAATAAAGTCCTTCCCATCACCCACTCAAAGTCTCCCAATCAGATAATTAAGATTTTCAGTTGGTTTTAATTGTTTCAATCAGTAAGAACTGGAGAACTAACAGTGGTTCAGAAAAAAAAAATTGAAAAAAAAAAAAATGAATAAAATAAATTTGAAAAAAAAAACAAAAAAAACAAAAAACAGAATGGGTTAGTAGCAGCAAAGGCAGATTTTTTTTTTTTAAATTATCTTTGAACATTTTCCAACCAAACCAACTTTTGTAAAACTACATTGATTAAAAATAGCTATTTTTAGAGCAGGTTTACATTTTCTTCAGTTATTTTTAAGCAACTTAAACAAATATCACAAATTTTTTCCTTTTTTTTTCTTTTTTTTTTTTTAAACATTGAACTTTGCTTTCTTTGATTCTATAACCTCTTTACAATTTGAAAAGAAGCTTTATAGAACAAGGTTAGTTTCAGACAAAAATAGGTAGAAATCTCAAGAGGAATTAATGAGGTTCATTTTTATATTAATCCTCCAGTTATTACGACTGATTTCATTGAACAGAAGCATAAATATGTTAAAACAAAGATATATTAAGGATCATGGATGGCTTTTTGCTGATACAATTAAATTAGTTGCAATCTGTGATGAAAATGGGTTTTGGGAACTTGGTATATGGTAATGCTGCATTTTGGATTTGTAATTGGAGATCATTGTACAATGTCAGTATATATATTACCATATTCCACTTAGGACTATTTATTCAGACTAAAATAGTCTTCGTAAATACACTCTCTGTCTTACATTACATATAAATTTATGGTATTACATATAAATTTTACTTACTGAATATAACAACTATTATAGTATAAGGTCAGTGATGGAAATTGGTTTTTGCAAAGCTGTATTTAGGATTTATGTATAGGAATCACCAGGGTGGAGTTGGGTAATCAAAGATGAGTGAGAGTTAAAGCCCTCTGTTTTTATAGCCAATTTTAAAGTTTTGACCTCTTAATCTGACATAGATGGTAGAGTATTGTACACACACACACACAAAAAAAAAGCAAACTGAAAAAACTGAACAATTTTTTTTATTATTGTTATGAATTTGAATGAAATCTTAATGGCTTAAACACACATAGGAAGTGATTATTTTCCTTGATTATCATTGTAAAAGATTCTCTCGCTATAGCAAAAAGTCATGATTTTGTAAAAAGGAAATTCTCAGAAATCCAAAAAAAGAGAAAGTTTCTTGGAATTTTATCATATGGTCTTTGTCAATCTCTTGTTGAAAGTATGACTAGACAGTGTCAGGCAGTAATTGATGCTAATGGATTCCCTACCAGCTTTAAATCAACTTTATATACATTTTTAGATTAATGTTTTTGTAGTTGGTTGGTTGGGTTTTATGGCATATCAACCTATGTAGGTTATTCAATGCCAAATCCATTTTTATACAAATAATCAGTTCTATTTCTAACAATTCAGTTTAGCATGAGTACACAGTTTAATTGTTAAAAACATTTCTATTTCAAGCTATTCAGTTTAGTCAAACAGTTCTAATTTAACCAATTCAGTCTAGTATAAGTATAGACTTTGTTTACACACAATTAAATGTCAAAACAGTTCTATTTAAAACAATTCAGTTTTTTATACAAAAACAGTTCTGTTTCAAACAATTCTGTTTGGCATTAGTACACAGTTTAATTGTCAAAAACATTTTTATTTCAAACAATTCAGTTTAGCATAAGTACACAGTTTAGTTCTATTTAACCCATAAATAGGGCCATGTCAGGTGCTGCCACTTTGCCAGTGTGGTCCTGGGAGCAGTGGCAATAAAGGGGTGCTCTGCATTACCCAAAGTTCCAGCATCGCTGGAACCTCACCATTAGATTGTTTAATGTCATATCCAGGACACTTGTTGGGAGGAGTCTTACCCTTCTGTAAAAGTGCAGTCGGTGTATTCTATAGTTTCAGCTGACTTGGCAAAATGTTTTTGTAGCTTTGTAGACAAGTTATTGTCAATGAATTTACCTGTCACCAAATAAAACATATCCCTCCGTAATAGCATGAACACACTCACATGCACATTCATACATATAGTAAAAGTAAAGTTGTCTCCCTTTAGTCAAGAGCGACCAGAAGGCTCCCTTTTCAATAGCTACTACACCGAGGTGTAGGGGAGGGTGCTACTCCTTTCCCTTGATTGCCCCACTTTACCTTTGATTCGTACCTTATATTGCCGAGTCTTTAGCAAGGAGGTATCAAGTGCCATTTTTAAAGTCTTTGGTATGATGCTACCTGGGATTGAACCCAGGTCTCCCGGACTTACTATGATGTTGCAGTCGAACATGTTAACCACAACACCATTTGGAATCCCCCCCCCCCCGTGATATATAATTAAGTGTTTAATGATAGCAAAAATATTTCTATTCTGTACAGTGCTCTTGAGATTCTCCATGCTTGTAACTCTTAGTTCTCATAGCCATTGAGATTTGTTTGATCAGTATATAGAAAAACTAATCAAAATAGAGCCTTCACTAGGGCTCAGCTCAAAGTCCAGAGGGGTTCATTCAGTGCTGTGATTTTACTACAGAATGTGACAGACACTCAAGTTTGAATTGTGAGGGGATTATTGAATGATTCAATTTCAGTCTTAGAAAATATGGAATTCTAGCTGAGGTATAATATTAGACAAAAAAAAACAAAAAACAGACAGCTGACATAAAAATTTTATTAAAACAAGATGTAGTTTATGTCAATTTTTAAGGGTTGTATAGGTTCTTTAGCCTTGGTTAGGCAACCAGTCTAAGAGAAAGAAAATTCTAAATTCAAACCAGGTTTACTCTGCTTAAAAATTGATCTTGCATAACATCCTGTTATTGGAGAGAGGTTAGGCAAATATGTTTATATATATATATATATATATATATGTTATATCCATATTTACCAACCCCTCCGCTCGAGTATGATATGACATAAGGTAAATTTTTAAGTGGAGTTTAACAGGTTTGAATTCAGAGTTTTCCTTCTCCTAGACTAGTTGCCCCACTCAGGCTGAAGAATCCAGTCTGTCCTACTATTTACCCATAGCTGGAGGGAGAATAATTGGATTCATACCTTTCCCAAGGGTATTAGTGCTATGTGAAATGCAATCAGTCTCGTCCAGGATTTGAACTCGTGTTGCGGTGTCCATTTCCTACGAAGATTAGCATTACACCATGGGCACCTCAATTAACCATTACACCATGGGCACCTCCATAATATGTTATATCTATACTTACAAATATATCTGTGTGTATTTATATATATTCATACAATGTAAGTGTGTGTGTGTGTATATATATATATATATATATATATATATATATATGTTTTATTCATACTTACAAATATATCTATGTGTGTACTTATTTATGGCTAATACTGAGTATATAAAATGTAAATATATATATATATATATATACTTATAAATTATTGTGAGATATGTAATCACCACTGGAACATTTTAAATAAGGGACCATGTCACCAGTCACCGGATATAAGAGAACAGAGAGACTCCCTGGACTGAACATGATAAATACTACACATTCTCTCTCTGTAAATATTTCAATAAACTAACTTTCTTTATTTAAACCTATAGTACATATTTATTCCTTTTTTT
Organism: Sepioteuthis lessoniana; assembly: GCA_963585895.1. NCBI lineage: Eukaryota > Metazoa > Mollusca > Cephalopoda > Myopsida > Loliginidae > Sepioteuthis > Sepioteuthis lessoniana. Next base: position 54,933,407 of record OY757938.1, on the reverse strand, counting down.
ACTTCACAGAATACTATCTCTTGATTATCCCTATATTATAGCCACCACAGAATATATCACAAATATATATGTGTAATTATTTATGGGCAATAATGTATATAGAAAATGGAAGTGTTATACTTTATTGTGCATATATATTTATGGATGATACTGTACATTTTAGAGCCAAATTAGTTGATTTAAGTAAATCAATTTTCTTGCAGAATTTCTGAAGTTTTACTTCTCATGTTTTTTCTTTATTGAAATGTATTTGAAAAAAGATGAAAAAAAGATCCAACAGTAGCAACCAATCAATTGTATCTAATGCGTCTAAGTAGCCTTAGTGTTTAATATATTGATGCTTTTATCATCCAGGCTAAAAAAGAAAACAAAAACAAAATCTGTGACTTGTGTAAGCGTTAGTTCTCATTTTTTTTTTTTTTTTTTTTTTTTTTACACAAAAACCCGGCGGCTATAAATCGGATAAAACTAAATCGGAAACTGACAAACTTCATAAAAATCTTCATGCATGAATTCTTCAATCTTCTTCCGTGCAATTTTTCAAACCTGAGTATTTGCCTGAAATACTTAATAAAAGTCTGCCAAATGTTCTCGCTTATCAGTCAAAAAACATTTGTTTCTGTTGAACTGACATCTGATACCTCAATATAAGATGAGAACCCCATCTGATCATGACAGCTTTGATAGCCTAATGGTAAAGGCTTCATCTGATAAAGAAAAGCTCCTAATGTATAGGATGTGGGTTCAAATCACATTAAAACCTACATTTTTATTTCAGTTGTACAACAAAGCCAAAAGCATTGGGATAATTAGCTTCAAAAAGAGGCTGTTGGTTATTTGTTTTAAGGTGTGTTAACTGTTTTTGGGTTATTTAATACTGAAGTCAGTCTTTATTTGCAAGCAATCATATCGCTTCCCATAACTGATGATAATCCTTAGTAAACAATTACATCTTCAAGTAACTATTCTTAATACAAATAATTTACAGTTATATGGTTTCAAGTAACTAATAATAATAATCCTTAGTAAACAATTATATCTTCAAGTAACTATTCTTAATACAAATAATTTACAGTTATTTGGTTTTATGTAACTAATAATAATAATCCTTAGTAAACAATTATATCTTCAAGTAACTATTCTTAATACAAATAATTTGCAGTTATTTGGTTTTATATAACTAATAATAATAATCCTTAGTAAACAATTACATCTTCAAGTAACTATTCTTGATACAAATAATTAACAGTTATTTGGTTTAAAGTAACTAATAATAATATTCCTTGGTAAACAATTATATCTTCAAGTAACTATTCTTAATACAAATAATTTGTACCCAGGAATATAATTTCAAGTATTCCTCTCTAATAATAATTTGCAAGAAGTTATATGGTTTCAAGTAATTACTTCTATTTAATAATAACCATCATTTGTTTGCTCTAGTCAAATGGTTTCAAGTATTCCTATCTAATATAAATAATTTTCAGACAGATCTATTTGATCCGTAGATGGGATCCTAACACTGCTGGCATGAGTGAACCTTAGATTAATGGCAACAAATGGGTACTCCCTAGAGCTCCAGAATGTTAGTCTTACTTCTAGATGCAATTAGTGTCATTAGCAGGACACCTTTTTTGTTGGTGAGATTCTTAACCCTTTGCAGTCAGGGAATGCAATCAGCATATTCTAAGTCCTGCCAAGAGGACAAAGAAAAAGAAGAGTGAGTATTAATGAGAAAATGTAATTAATAATACAAGTTTTATCATTCGGCAGTTGTTGTTTACTAAGCTTTGCTTAATTTGGTGCATAGGCTACAGGTTGCTTTGGTGCTGCTGTTTACAAATAATCACCAATCTAAGTATGGTCAACATTGTTTAACTTAGGTGATCAAGCAGGAACTGGTACTTTCATTGTAATTTGACATAAGTCAGTCAGAGGAATGCTTATTCACTAAGCTTTGCTTAATCTGGCACTCAGGCCTCAGATTGCTTCAGTTCCGACTTGTTTTGGCCCCAGAAAGGATCACTAATGAAAACGCAAACACGGATATTAGATAACAGATTATATTACACAAGATAGAGTTACATAGAAAATGTAAGAAGTCTCATACTGTTGGATAACACCAATATTGATCTGCCTCTCTGGCAGCGAAATCTCTCAGTACTAATAACAGTGAGAAGAGTCCATTATGGTGAGATGGGTAAGGTTCCCACAACACTACTGTTCCTAAATGGTCAACAATCAGGTGCTGAAGGGGCTCATTTTTGCTTAACTTTGGTGATCTGATTGGTTTGTTTTGATTGTTTTTTTGTTTAATGTCATATCAACCTTTTTGGGTTATCTAATGCCAAAGCCATTCTTGTAGAAGAACAGCAGTGGTACTATTTAAGGTTTCTTTGTTTAATGGCATATTAACCTTTTGTGGGTTATCTAATGCCAAAGCCATTCTTGTAGAAGAACAGCAGTTGTACTATTTAAGGTTTCTTTGTTTAATGGCATATCAACCTTTTTGGGTTATCTAATGCCAAAGCCATTCTTGTAGAAGAACAGCAGTTGTACTATTTAAGGTTTCTTTGTTTAATGGCATATCAACCTTTTTGGGTTATCTAATGTCAAAGCCATCCTTGGGGAAGAACATCAGTGGTACTACTTGAGGTTTCTTTGTTTAATGGCATATCAACCTTGGTGGGTTATTTGATGCCAAAGCCATCCTTGTAGAAGAACAGCAGTCGTACTATTTAAGGTTTCTTTGTTTCATGGCATATCAACCTTTTGTGGGTTATCTAATGCCAAAGCCATCCTTGTAGAAGAACAGCAGTGGTACTATTTAACCCATGGCCCAGTTAGATAAGAGAGTTTGTACTTTTCTGCAGAGTATTAGTCCAAAAGTGAACATAAGAGTATGACTTGAGTTCAAACTCATTTACTTTGAGGCTGCAATCCAACACTCTACCTATTATGCCATGGGGGCATTCCATAATAATCTGAAGAGAATTGATATTTAACACTGAAAGAAACAATTTGAATCAAGATTAATTTCCCTTGAATTAATTATATTCAGTTAGAGATAAGATTACTTTAAAGCCAAACTTCCGTTTGTGTAAGGGTTAGAGAGCTTGGCTAAGAGACCATTGTTACTCAGATCAGTTCTCACTGGCCTTGTACTAAACTAAATAGCTTCAATCCAGACCACTTCACATTGATACAATGATTAGAGACTATAAATTATCAACTACGACTTTTGATTTAATGCATCAAATGAAAGTAATATCAACATATGCCTTGCAAAGGCATGGTCTGAGCTTTCTGATTAAATTATCATCATCATCTGACCCTCTCTCGCCACTCCTCCCTATCGTTCATCGCTTTTGGCAGATCCTCAGTGCTACATCCCATATCCTCACAGAGCTGCTATATGTAGGTTTGAGCTGGTCGTCCTACTTTTGCTCGGCCATATGAGGGGGTCCATAGGAGTACATTACTTATGAGCTCGTCCCTGCTTCTCCAGCAGTGTCCTGCATGTCTGGTTCATCTAACTTGGATAGTTTTGGTGTAATATTACAGATAGGTGCTGTCGTTGAGTTGCAGCAGCCTCAAGGTTGGAGAACGCACGAGCACATCAACTGTCATCAGTTATTGGGTACATGGGTCTGACGATCAAAAATGTCACTAACCTCGCTCGTACAGGCAGAATGACCTGTAGAATTCGAGCGTGATTTTAATATAATCACGCGTGAACTTACACGTGCTACACTATTGTTTTCACTGGTGATCATTGAGCCTTCTGGAACCTTTAAATTGATCCATCAAATCGCTATATAAGAAATCAAGTAACAAGATTTGGGGAGTTCAAGGCAGTTTTCTAAACAGGTTCAACAGAGGTCCATGACACCCCGACCCATGCTATACCCAGCCTGTAAGCATTACAACTGATATGAAAGTATCAACAAGCCAGCTATAATGATGCCACCGTCATTGCCAAGAAGAGGAGGGAGGAAGACGCTATCAAACAAACTTTTTTAACTACAGCCTGCTGTAGTCCCCAAGAATAAAAGCAACTACTATTTTCTTCCTTAAAATTCGAGTTTTGAGTGTTTCTTTTTGCGAACTCCTTTCTTTCAGACACAACATATTTTGGTCCTATGATACATTGGTGATGGGAGGTAGGTGGCCGTACAGTTGAGGAATTCTTCCAAGTTGTTGTCATATCAGTACTACTGGATGATTGCACCACTTGAACTCAATAAAGCACTCAGAAAAAAGTTAGATGTGAACTACACAAGGATGCTGCATGCTGTTTTGAGCAAATCCTGGAAGCAATACCCTACCAAACAACAGTTGTATGACCACTTAACTTCCATTTCACAAATCATCCAATTAAGATGAGCAAGCTGTGTTGGGCCTTCCTAGAGAAGGATGAATTCCTAAGCAACATTCTTGAGTGGACTCTTACACATGGACACACCTGTGTTGGCTAACCAGCAAAGACGTATTCAACATCTCATTGTGGATATTAGATGCTGTCTAGAGGACTTATCAAGAGCGATAACTGATAGGGACAGAGGGCAAGAGAGAATCAAGGGAATCTGTGCTGCCAGCACACCTTGATGATGATGATGATAAAGTATTCAGTGTTTATAATATGTTTCATTTCACTCTTAATTAAGAAATGTTTTCTCGGATATATGAAAAAGAAATTCACATTCTCTTTAAGATGTGATGAACTTTTTGCATGATAAACAGTTTTTTACAAATTTTGAAAGTCAAACACCAAGCGTGCGAATAAATGGTGGTGGAATCTTTTAGTCATATGAGACACTGGATCTGTGCCTAGGGCTGGGCAACATTGTATGGAAGACCGGTCTTCTTTCTTTATTGCAAAACTGTTGCCCATGGGAAAACACAGACTAATATAGTTTGATACCTCTATTATTGTAAGAGTTACTAGAACAAGGCTGAAGACCCGTTTTACATACTCTTAACCCCAGGTTTTGAATTCAGAGTGGTTCTTTATTTAAACTCGTTTCCCACTAGACCTTTCCTAAGGGTATAAGCGCAAAATAAATACAACAGCCTTGTCCAAAAATTAAAATTAAGAGGCCATTTTCCCACAAAGAACTATTATGCTATCTCTACTTGTTTAGATGAAAATAGGTATTGGGAAAACTATTATATATACAGTATAACCCAGATATAAGAGAGTTGTCGGGACCAGATAAGTCTCTTATATTTTATATACATTAACACAGGCTCTAATTTGCGGACCAGAAAAAATCTATCTTATATCCGGGTTTCTCTTATATCCGGATTACACTGTATATATAATCATTTTACCAATACCTATTTTCATAGAATAATAAATATGACCAAAATATAAAGTTAATCATAGGGTGCCTCACATAGTGTAATGGTTAACAAGCTGGACTCATCATCATCAATGGCCCAGTTGCATGGTGTTGCAGAATACACTGACGGCATCTCTGCAGAAGAGTAACACTTCTCCGAGTGTCCTGGATATGACACTAAACAATCTAATGATGAGGCTCCAGTAATGCTGAAGCTTTGGGGAATGCAGAGTACCCCTTCATTGCCATCGCTCTCAGGAGTTGTAGCACCTGATAGGGTCCTGTCTATAGGCTAAATAGAACTAAACTGTGTATTTATGTTAAAGTGGATAGTTTGAAATAGAACTGTTTTGACATTTAAACTATGTACTTATGCTAAACCGAATTGTTGGAAATAGAATTGTTTATATGTATAAAAATGGATTTGGCATTAAATAACCTGCAATGGTTGATATGCCATAAAATCAAACCAAATCATCATCATCAAGGTGTGTTGATAACACAGATTCCTTTGGCTCTCTTTTACCATCAGTCCCTATTGGTCATCATTCTTAATAGGTTTTCTAGCCATCATCCAGTGTCCACAAAGTGCTGATGAATTTAAGTTTTTACTGGTTGGCCAAAATGGGTGTGCCCATGTGTAGGAGTTCATAGAAGAATGTCACTTTGTATTTACTTCTTCAGCAGTGCCTTCATCTTACTTCAATGGTTTATGAGATGGGATATAAGTGTCCATAAAGTTGTTGTGTTGTAGAATACTGCTTCCAGGATTTGTTCAGGTCTCATTAAGTGCCTCAGGTATGCAGTCTTGTGTTACAACTAAGCAAAGCTTAGTAAATAAAGCTAATTGTTGATTTTTTCTTTAATTGTTCATTGAATCTGATTTTGTTTTCTCTCAAAAATTAGGAAGTTTTCCTTAAATCTAGTTATGCATAGTCTGGTGAACAGGTAACTGTTGTTTGTTCCTAACTAAGATCATAAAGTTGTGAAGTGTCATGGTCACTTGTTTTTTTACACCATGTTGAAAAAAATAGTAGACAAACAGCTTTTTGATAATCATTACCCTAGTTTATTTTTTACTCTAATTCCATTTTTGAATCTGGCTCTGATAATGTGGTTTTGCATTTTAATTAGTTCACTATCCATTTGGAAGGAGGAAAAATTCTTTGGACTAGGTAACAATATCTCATCTACTGAAAGCAATGTCAACATATTTATCGGCAAAGTATAGTTGGCTGTCAACAGGTTAATGACCACATAGAAATCTGATATCTCTGATAAAATAAAATGGGAATTCATCCAAGTTGTAGCTGTGTTGGTACTATTGAATAGTTGCACCACTTAGATTTTAATGAAGAGCTTGGAGACAAAGCTAGATGGTAAGTATACAAGGATGCTACATGCTGTTTTGAATAAGTCCTGGAAGTAGCACCCCACAAAATAGCAGCTGTTTTGACTATGCAAACGCACTGGGATGTGCTGAATTCCAAGGGACCTATTTTTAAGAAAGTTGATGACTCATTTAGCATTCATTTTTATCCTGAAAGCAATAACTTGCAAAAAAAATAGCTGTATGGCCACTTACCTCCTAACTTACAAACCATCCAAGTAAAACAAGCAAGACATGCTTGGCACTGCTGGAGAAGTGAGGATGAACTCATAAGTGATATTCTATTATAGACTCCTACACATGGACATACCAGTGTTGGCTGTCTGGCAAAAATTTACATCTATCAGTTCTGTTCAGACACTGGATGCTGTCTAGAGGACTTGCCGAGAGCAATGGCTGATAGGGACAGATAGTAAGAAAGAGTGAAGGGAATCTGAGCCACCCGCATAACATCATGATGATAATTTTTAGTCTATGGAAAAAATCAGTATAAAGTGACCATTCACAAAAATTCCAAACTGCCCTATTTTGTCTTGTATAATTTCAATCAACCACTCCCTTAGTCCCCTGGGTGGAGAATGGGTATGTGTATCTCTCACTGACTTTTACTTATATGATACTGCACCCATCAATCAACCTTTTTCACTGTAAGTACAAAATACACTTCATTTGCTTGTGAGTGACATCTCTCCTTGACCTTTGGGGTCATCCTTTTGTTGCCACCTTTGCACTCAGCTGCACAGATATTCATCATCCCATTACACAGTAGGATTGCAGTAACTAAACATATTCCTACTATTAACAGCATTTTTTCTTTAATGAATCTGTTATAATAAAATGAAGTGCCTAAAAATTAGAGATAGCAACCTGATAATGTGTAGCTGGTCAGTCAGGTATGTATTTACCTCTAGCACAAGCAGGATGTGACACATGGTCATTTTTTAAGTAGAGAACGGATGGTTTAAATCTAGAGTTTTCCTTCTAGACTAGTTACTGTATCAATGCTAAAAAGCACAGTCTGCCCTGCTATTTACCAATAGCTAAAGACAGAAGAGATGTTTTCATGCCTTTCTCAAATACACAATTATATGGTTTCAAGTAACTAATTAATAATAATCCTTTGTAAGCAATTATGGCTTGAAGTAACAATTCTTAATACAATAAATTTACAGTTATATGGTAATTGTATCTTATACAAATAATTTTCAAACACATCTATTTAAGCCATAAACAGAACCTTAACAAGTACTACCACTCCAGGTCAGAGTGAGCCTGGGAGTAATGATAATGAATGAGTACTCCACACTCCCTAGATCTCTTGAGTTGGTTCTACATCATGCAGTTTAGTGACATGCCCAGGCCACTTCCTTTTTAGCAGGGGGTTTCTTACCTCTTTGCAGTAAATGCAATCGTTGTATTTATTCTAAGCTTCACTGACAAGGTGGGCTTAAGAACTCAGCCTGTCCTATTATTTACCTATAGCTAGAGGGATAAGAGATGGTTTCATGTCTTTTCCAAATATACATTATTTACTTTACACTGAAGATTAAATGTTTATACTTGTGAATCCAATTTTATAAGGGAGGTGTCCTCGTGGTGTAATGGTTAAAGTGATGGACTGCGGAATCATAGTATGCGAGTTCGTACTCCAGTCGCGCTATTACGTTCACTTTCGGGCAAATACCCTAGGGAAAGGTATGAAACCCCTTATCCTCCCAGCTATGGGTTGAATAGTACCACTACTGTTCTTCGAGGAGAATAGCTTTGGCATTAAATAACCTACAAAGGTTGATATGCCATTAAACAAAGAAACCAAACCAAACCAATTTTATAAGCATGAAGCTTTTTCCCAAGAACCAATAAATAAATCTAGAACAAAACTAGTAGCACTGTACCTTAAAAAACAAAACAAACTTCAACTGTGAATTAATGTCAGACTAATTAAGAAATAGAAATTTAATCAGATGTATTTTGTAATCAGTACTAAAGAACGTGGTAGAGATTCTGGTCATTATCTTTCATTGGTTTCTATGGCTGCAAATAAAATACCACAGCCATCACAAAACAAGTATGGTCTTGACAAAAGCTCTTATAGACGGCTCTGTTGTTAATTATCTGGACAGATTGGGAATCTATTTAATGACTTGTATAGATCAGCACATTTGACTTGGATCAGAGTGTATTCTCTTTGCACTCTGATAAAGATCAGAATAATACCTCTACACTTATGACTAAGATCAAAACGTAGTATCTGTACATTTTAGCTGAGAATCTGAGTGTGAGGTCTGTACACTTTTGCCTAAAATTAGTGTGGTACCTGTAAACTTTTGTCTCGAAACAGAGTGTGACATCTGTACAGTTTGACTATAATCAAAGTGTAGTATCTGTAGTATTAGTTGCCTTAAAAACTCTAAGAAATAAAATATACAGATGAAATGTTATCATTTCAAAGAACATAAATGTACAACTTCCTCAAAAATAAATAAAAAATAATAATTGACCTGACTACCTTCATGATACTGGTCATCAGGATTAGGTCTTTTTTCATAGGTACAGATATTACACTGTGATTTTAGATGGAAGTGTCAGGGAGTGACACTATTATCCTTGACCTGGTGCACAGATAAAACACACTGATTCTACTAGATGTTATGGACAGATATACAAGGAAGCAAAAAAAGTAATGCTGCTCATTATATAGATAGGTATATTGAGAAACTATAATAGGTACAAATGAATTAAGGCGGATAAATATGAATAGATGATGATTGGTAGATACAAACTGTTTGTTTGTTTGGTTGGTTTTATGGCATATTTTTGGTTTTATGGCATATTTTTGGTTTTATGGCATATCAACTTTTGTAGGTTATTTAACGCCAAATCCATTTTTATATAAATAATCTGTTCTAATGAAAACAGTTCAGTTTAGCATAAGTACAGTTTAATTGTCAAAAACATTTCCATTTCAAACTATTCAAGCATTTATATGTAATAATTCAGTTAAGTGTAAATACAGTTTTAGTGTCGAAAAACAGTTCTATTTGAAATAATTCAGTTAAGCATAAGCATGCAGTTTAAGTGTAAGTACGGTTTAATTGTCAAAAACGTTTCTATTTCAAGCTATTCTGTTTACTCAATTCATTTTAGCATAAGTATGCTGTTAGTACTATTTAACCCATAGATAGGGCCCTATCAGGTGCTACCACTCCGGGCCAGAGTGGACCTGGGAGCAATGGCAATGAAGGGGTACTCCGCATTCCCCAAAGCTCCAGCACTGCTGGAACCTCACCATCAGATTGTTTAGTGTCATATCCAGGACACACGTTAGAGGGAGGGGGTCTTACCCCTCTGCAGAGGTGCAGTCAGTGTATTCTACAGCCCCCCCCCAGCTGACTGGGCAAAGATACAATCTGATTAAAATATATATGAAGAGACTTTGATGGATAAATACATAAGAACCGATTGGTTCATTGGATTTTTTTTTTTTTTGGCATATCAACCCTTGTTGAGTTATTTAATGCTGAAGTCAATTTTTCAAAGCATTCTTATTTAATAATAATTATTATTTCTTTGCACATGGTTATATGGTTTCAAGTATATCCTAACTGTTATGGTACCCAACCTGCGGACTGTAATTAACTCTTCCTGTTGCTATTAATATCAGGAGAATATTCATCTTCGTGCAGAGTTCTTCCCAGCCCAACACTTTGGCAGTCAGACTGACATTCAACACCTTTTTATCTATGTTGTATTATACTTTCGTTAATATACTATGTTCTGTCACGTGATATCCCTCAGAGATGATAGAAGTAGGATTAATACAATCCTCCTGTTGGAATGAACAGTGGCAAACCATTAAGAAAGAATGTAGGTCGGGGTGAAGACCAACAGATGTTTATACTCAGTAACCTGACTTGGGTGATATCTAGTAGCCCTAACAAAATTGCCTGACCAGGAGGGGGGAGGAAGGTAGAAGCCAAATGATTGGCTGGGGCCCTAAAACGGAAGTGGCAACCTTCTCCCCGTCGGCGAAAAAAACGAGAAGAAATGTTAGTTATTGGAAAGGGCTCGTGGCAGACAGACCCATAGCCATTTACTCCGGGTGAAGAAGACAAAAACATATGTTGGACACGAGGGACCCCAGGTTCTTCAAGCCAGTGTAAAAAAAATAGCATAAAGTCTATTAGCCCGTGAAAGAAGAAAGATTCTCCAGTGGAACCCCGTCGAAAAATAAGATAAGTAACTTTGGGGCCATTTCTCCTTTATACCCAAATTTTATATACCACTCTCTCTCTCTCTCTCTCTCTCTCTCAATTTGAAGAAACACGAAAGAACAAGAAAGAAAAGAAAGACATTTATGTTCATGGACTGTTCAATTATTATATGTTTTGACACTTTGAAAGTGTATATAATTGTAGTAAAAGATTCCTGTATTTTAATGTCACCATGTGGTCTAAGTTGTTCTTTGCCATAGCTTCTACGAATTTATTACCTCACGCTTCCTTTTCAGCTTCTATTCGCCTTATGTTATCTTGCTTAGAATTGTCCTATTAATTCCTTAAAATATCACAAGGGAGGCCAGAGTTGCCGACTACTACAATATAATATTATTACGACTAAAACCTATAGGCTCATATCTTCCATTGTCTAGGGGAAGAAAGGAAAGCGGCCTGGTGGGTGTGTGGATAGTGTGAAATTTGGAACCCCTTGCCAGCGGCGGTCAGTCTGGCCCTAAATTAATCCCTCACGTAATATGCCAGTTCTTATACACCTGAGAGAAAGACTCTGAACGAGGACTTATTCTATAAGGGATCATGTGCCAACCTGCCCCGTCTTCACACGTGCGAAAATAAAACCCTGTTCTGGGATAAAAGTAAAATTTTTGCATCACAGTTCCATGTAAACCCAAGTTCATGTCTTTCTTCTGGCCCCTTTACTGGTCCACAACACTAACAAATACTAATAATTTTCCTACAGATCTATTTGACCGATAGATAGGACCATAACAAGTTGTACCACTTTGAGTCAGAGTGGACCTTGGAGTAATGGCAACAAAGGGGTGATGTCAGATCAAACTTCTGCCATGTTATTATGTTTGCTTTTGGACTAAAACCCTTAAAAAAGGTATGAACTGCCTTATCCAGCTATGGGTTAAATAGTACCACTACTATTCTTCTACAAGGATGATTTTGGCATTAAATAACCCATAAAAGTTGATATGTCATTAAATAAAGAAACCAAACCAAACCAATTAAAAAAAATGTAAAGACAAAATTAGAATTATCATACTTGAAGAATTCGATAAAATGAGTTTCAGATCTTGACAAAACAATTTTGTTGCCTAGGAGAAAAATGTCAAAAACAGATGGCAATTTGAAGTTGCAAATTCCTTCCTTTCTTGAAGATAATAAAAGAAATACTACAATTAAAATTCTGAATGAAAAGGCATTTTGATTGTTCGCAAAATTTCAATTTAAAAATATAAAAATAAAAAGATTATAAAATTCACAGTAATTTATTGTATTGAGTTCACCCAACAAATTTTCTTTGAGCTTCAGATTGGGATTAGTATGTAGTATCTGTTCATCTCCCTCAATCTGGTTCTTATCTTCAGGTAGGATGTGGCAAAAAATCTAGGCAGGCTAGGGTCTTATAGCTCTGTTTGTAGGGAATAGCTATTTTGAGCCTTAACCATTTGTAATATACCTGAGTCCAAACTTACAGGCAAGTCAGACTAAGAATACCAGTTGCTACTAGGTCAACAAAGTTAAGCAGTAATGAACCTGTTCATTACTTAGATAGGTGACCACTTAAGCAACAGCAGGTACTGTAAGCAAACTCAGGCCTACACGCCATATCTAAACAAAAATTAGCAAACAACATACATGAACCTCCTTTTTAAACTGGCCTTGTGTCATACACTATTACTGAGGGAATTAAGATAAATACTGACATTTATATTTGTAATTGTTTTTCAAAGATTTATTTATGATTAGCTGGCTGGTTCGTTTTATGCCAAAATCAATTTAATAATTATGCTTTCCAATTATATAAAATCTTTACAATAATTGTAAACTGGTAAACAATTGATACTTAGTTGCAGTATCAATGTTTTTAGAGCTAATTTATCAATGTGATTGACAATGGTTTTAAATAGGTGAACACTTCTTACTTAGTTACAGTATCAATGTTTTTAGAGCTAATTTATCAATGTGATTGACAATGGTTTTAAACAGGTGAACACTTCTTACTTAGTTGCAGTATCAATGTTTTTAGAGCTAATTTATCAATGTGATTCACAATGGTTTTAAACAGGTGAACACTTCTTACTTAGTTGCAGTATCAATGTTTTAAGAGCTAATTTATCAATGTGATTCACAATGATTTTGAAAAGGTGAACACTTCTTACTTAGTTGCAGTATCAATGTTTTAAGAGCTAATTTATCAATGTGATTCACAATGGTTTTAAACAGGTGAACACTTCTTACTTAGTTGCAGTATCAATGTTTTAAGAGCTAATTTATCAATGTGATTCACAATGGTTTTAAACAGGTGAACACTTCTTACTTAGTTGCAGTATCAATGTTTTGAAAGCTAATTTATCAATGTGATTCACAATGATTTTAAACAGGTGAACACTTCTTACTTAGTTGCAGTATCAATGTTTTGAAAGCTAATTTATCAATGTGATTCACAATGGTTTTAAACAGGTGAACACTTCTTACTTAGTTGCAGTATCAATGTTTTGAAAGCTAATTTATCAATGTGATTCACAATGGTTTTAAACAGGTGAACACTTCTTACTTAGTTGCAGTATCAATGTTTTAAGAGCTAATTTATCAATGTGATTCACAATGGTTTTAAACAGGTGAACACTTCTTACTTAGTTGCAGTATCAATGTTTTAAGAGCTAATTTATCAATGTGATTCCCAATGGTTTTAAACAGGTGAACACTTCTTACTTAGTTGCAGTATCAATGTTTTAAGAGCTAATTTATCAATGTGATTCACAATGGTTTTAAACAGGTGAACACTTCTTACTTAGTTGCAGTATCAATGTTTTAAGAGCTAATTTATCAATGTGATTCACAATGGTTTTAAACAGGTGAACACTTCTTACTTAGTTGCAGTATCAATGTTTTAAGAGCTAATTTATCAATGTGATTCACAATGGTTTTAAACAGGTGAACACTTCTTACTTAGTTGCAGTATCAATGTTTTAAGAGCTAATTTATCAATGTGATTCACAATGGTTTTAAACAGGTGAACACTTCTTACTTAGTTGCAGTATCAATGTTTTAAGAGCTAATTTATCAATGTGATTCACAATGGTTTTAAACAGGTGAACACTTCTTACTTAGTTGCAGTATCAATGTTTTAAGAGCTAATTTATCAATGTGATTCACAATGGTTTTAAACAGGTGAACACTTCTTACTTAGTTGCAGTATCAATGTTTTAAGAGCTAATTTATCAATGTGATTCACAATGATTTTAAACAGGTGAACACTTCTTACTTAGTTGCAGTATCAATGTTTTGAAAGCTAATTTATCAATGTGATTCACAATGATTTTAAACAGGTGAACACTTCTTACTTAGTTGCAGTATCAATGTTTTAAGAGCTAATTTATCAATGTGATTCACAATGGTTTTAAACAGGTGAACACTTCTTACTTAGTTGCAGTATCAATATTTTAGGAGCTAATTTATCAATGTGATTCACAATGGTTTTAAACAGGTGAACACTTCTTACTTAGTTGCAGTATCAATATTTTAAGAGCTAATTTATCAATGTGATTCACAATGGTTTTAAACAGGTGAACACTTCTTACTTAGTTGCAGTATCAATGTTTTGAAAGCTAATTTATCAATGTGATTCACAATGATTTTAAACAGGTGAACACTTCTTACTTAGTTGCAGTATCAATGTTTTAAGAGCTAATTTATCAATGTGATTCACAATGGTTTTAAACAGGTGAACACTTCTTACTTAGTTGCAGTATCAATATTTTAAGAGCTAATTTATCAATGTGATTCACAATGATTTTAAACAGGTGAACACTTCTTACTTAGTTGCAGTATCAATGTTTTGAAAGCTAATTTATCAATGTGATTCACAATGATTTTAAACAGGTGAACACTTCTTACTTAGTTGCAGTATCAATGTTTTAAGAGCTAATTTATCAATGTGATTCACAATGGTTTTAAACAGGTGAACACTTCTTACTTAGTTGCAGTATCAATATTTTAGGAGCTAATTTATCAATGTGATTCACAATGGTTTTAAACAGGTGAACACTTCTTACTTAGTTGCAGTATCAATATTTTAAGAGCTAATTTATCAATGTGATTCACAATGGTTTTAAACAGGTGAACACTTCTTACTTAGTTGCAGTATCAATGTTTTAAGAGCTAATTTATCAATGTGATTCACAATGATTTTAAACAGGTGAACACTTCTTACTTAGTTGCAGTATCAATGTTTTAAGAGCTAATTTATCAATGTGATTCACAATGGTTTTAAACAGGTGAACACTTCTTACTTAGTTGCAGTATCAATGTTTTAAGAGCTAATTTATCAATGTGATTCACAATGGTTTTAAACAGGTGAACACTTCTTACTTAGTTGCAGTATCAATGTTTTAAGAGCTAATTTATCAATGTGATTCACAATGGTTTTAAACAGGTGAACACTTCTTACTTAGTTGCAGTATCAATGTTTTAAGAGCAAATTTATCAATGTGATTCACAATGATTTTAAACAGGTGAACACTTCTTACTTAGTTGCAGTATCAATGTTTTAAGAGCTAATTTATCAATGTGATTCACAATGGTTTTAAACAGGTGAACACTTCTTACTTAGTTGCAGTATCAATGTTTTAAGAGCAAATTTATCAATGTGATTCACAATGATTTTAAACAGGTGAACACTTCTTACTTAGTTGCAGTATTAATGTTTTAAGAGCTAATTTATCAATGTTATTCACAATGGTTTTAAACAGGTGAACACTTCTTACTTAGTTGCAGTATCAATGTTTTAAGAGCTAATTTGTCAATGTGATTCCCAATGGTTTTAAACAGGTGAACACTTCTTACTTAGTTGCAGTATCAATGTTTTAAGAGCTAATTTATCAATGTGATTCACAATGGTTTTAAACAGGTGAACACTTCTTACTTAGTTGCAGTATCAATGTTTTAAGAGCTAATTTATCAATGTGATTCACAATGATTTTAAACAGGTGAACACTTCTTACTTAGTTGCAGTATCAATGTTTTAAGAGCTAATTTATCAATGTGATTCACAATGGTTTTAAACAGGTGAACACTTCTTACTTAGTTGCAGTATCAATGTTTTAAGAGCTAATTTATCAATGTGATTCACAATGGTTTTAAACAGGTGAACACTTCTTACTTAGTTGCAGTATCAATGTTTTAAGAGCTAATTTATCAATGTGATTCACAATGGTTTTAAACAGGTGAACACTTCTTACTTAGTTGCAGTATCAATGTTTTAAGAGCTAATTTATCAATGTGATTCACAATGGTTTTAAACAGGTGAACACTTCTTACTTAGTTGCAGTATCAATGTTTTAAGAGCAAATTTATCAATGTGATTCACAATGATTTTAAACAGGTGAACACTTCTTACTTAGTTGCAGTATTAATGTTTTAAGAGGTAATTTATCAATGTGATTCACAATGGTTTTAAACAGGTGAACACTTCTTACTTAGTTGCAGTATCAATGTTTTAAGAGCAAATTTATCAATGTGATTCACAATGATTTTAAACAGGTGAACACTTCTTACTTAGTTGCAGTATCAATGTTTTAAGAGCAAATTTATCAATGTGATTCAGAATGGTTTTAAACAGGTGAACACTTCTTACTTAGTTGCAGTATCAATGTTTTAAGAGCAAATTTATCAATGTGATTCACAATGGTTTTAAACAGGTGAACACTTCTTACTTAGTTGCAGTATCAATGTTTTAAGAGCAAATTTATCAATGTGATTCACAATGATTTTAAACAGGTGAACACTTCTTACTTAGTTGCAGTATCAATGTTTTAAGAGCTAATTTATCAATGTGATTCACAATGGTTTTAAACAGGTGAACACTTCTTACTTAGTTGCAGTATCAATGTTTTAAGAGCTAATTTATCAATGTGATTCACAATGGTTTTAAACAGGTGAACACTTCTTACTTAGTTGCAGTATCAATGTTTTAAGAGCAAATTTATCAATGTGATTCACAATGATTTTAAACAGGTGAACACTTCTTACTTAGTTGCAGTATCAATGTTTTAAGAGCTAATTTATCAATGTGATTCACAATGGTTTTAAACAGGTGAACACTTCTTACTTAGTTGAAGTATCAATGTTTTAAGAGCTAATTCATCAATGTGATTCACAATGGTTTTAAACAGGTGAACACTTCTTACTTAGTTGCAGTATCAATGTTTTAAGAGCAAATTTATCAATGTGATTCACAATGATTTTAAACAGGTGAACACTTCTTACTTAGTTGCAGTATCAATGTTTTAAGAGCTAATTTATCAATGTGATTCACAATGGTTTTAAACAGGTGAACACTTCTTACTTAGTTGAAGTATCAATGTTTTAAGAGCTAATTCATCAATGTGATTCACAATGGTTTTAAACAGGTGAACACTTCTTACTTAGTTGCAGTATCAATGTTTTAAGAGCTAATTTATCAATGTGATTCACAATGGTTTTAAACAGGTGAACACTTCTTACTTAGTTGCAGTATCAATGTTTTAAGAGCTAATTATCAATGTGATTCACAATGGTTTTAAACAGGTGAACACTTCTTACTTAGTTGCAGTATCAATGTTTTAAGAACTAATTTATCAATGTGATTCACAATGGTTTTAAACAGGTGAACACTTCTTACTTAGTTGCAGTATCAATGTTTTAAGAGCAAATTTATCAATGTGATTCACAATGGTTTTAAACAGGTGAACACTTCTTACTTAGTTGCAGTATTAATGTTTTAAGAGCTAATTTATCAATGTGATTCAGAATGGTTTTAAACAGGTGAACACTTCTTACTTAGTTGCAGTATCAATGTTTTAAGAGCTAATTTATCAATGTGATTCACAATGGTTTTAAACAGGTGAACACTTCTTACTTAGTTGCAGTATCAATGTTTTAAGAGCAAATTTATCAATGTGATTCACAATGATTTTAAACAGGTGAACACTTCTTACTTAGTTGCAGTATCAATGTTTTAAGAGCTAATTTATCAATGTGATTCACAATGGTTTTAAACAGGTGAACACTTCTTACTTAGTTGAAGTATCAATGTTTTAAGAGCTAATTCATCAATGTGATTCACAATGGTTTTAAACAGGTGAACACTTCTTACTTAGTTGCAGTATCAATGTTTTAAGAGCTAATTTATCAATGTGATTCACAATGGTTTTAAACAGGTGAACACTTCTTACTTAGTTGCAGTATCAA
Source organism: Sepioteuthis lessoniana (assembly GCA_963585895.1). Classification (NCBI taxonomy): domain Eukaryota; kingdom Metazoa; phylum Mollusca; class Cephalopoda; order Myopsida; family Loliginidae; genus Sepioteuthis; species Sepioteuthis lessoniana. The sequence goes on along the minus strand of OY757938.1, from coordinate 54,915,192 downwards.
TGTTTTAAGAGCTAATTTATCAATGTGATTCACAATGATTTTAAACAGGTGAACACTTCTTACTTAGTTGCAGTATCAATGTTTTAAGAGCTAATTTATCAATGTGATTCACAATGGTTTTAAACAGGTGAACACTTCTTACTTAGTTGCAGTATCAATGTTTTAAGAGCTAATTTATCAATGTGATTCACAATGATTTTAAACAGGTGAACACTTCTTACTTAGTTGCAGTATCAATGTTTTAAGAGCTAATTATCAATGTGATTCACAATGGTTTTAAACAGGTGAACACTTCTTACTTAGTTGCAGTATCAATGTTTTAAGAGCAAATTTATCAATGTGATTCACAATGATTTTAAACAGGTGAACACTTCTTACTTAGTTGCAGTATCAATGTTTTAAGAGCTAATTTATCAATGTGATTCACAATGGTTTTAAACAGGTGAACACTTCTTACTTAGTTGCAGTATCAATATTTTAGGAGCTAATTTATCAATGTGATTCACAATGGTTTTAAACAGGTGAACACTTCTTACTTAGTTGCAGTATCAATATTTTAAGAGCTAATTTATCAATGTGATTCACAATGGTTTTAAACAGGTGAACACTTCTTACTTAGTTGCAGTATCAATGTTTTAAGAGCTAATTTATCAATGTGATTCACAATGGTTTTAAACAGGTGAACACTTCTTACTTAGTTGCAGTATCAATGTTTTAAGAGCTAATTTATCAATGTGATTCACAATGATTTTAAACAGGTGAACACTTCTTACTTAGTTGCAGTATCAATGTTTTAAGAGCTAATTTATCAATGTGATTCACAATGGTTTTAAACAGGTGAACACTTCTTACTTAGTTGCAGTATCAATGTTTTAAGAGCTAATTTATCAATGTGATTCACAATGGTTTTAAACAGGTGAACACTTCTTACTTAGTTGCAGTATCAATGTTTTAAGAGCTAATTTATCAATGTGATTCACAATGGTTTTAAACAGGTGAACACTTCTTACTTAGTTGCAGTATCAATGTTTTAAGAGCAAATTTATCAATGTGATTCACAATGATTTTAAACAGGTGAACACTTCTTACTTAGTTGCAGTATCAATGTTTTAAGAGCTAATTTATCAATGTGATTCACAATGGTTTTAAACAGGTGAACACTTCTTACTTAGTTGCAGTATCAATGTTTTAAGAGCAAATTTATCAATGTGATTCACAATGATTTTAAACAGGTGAACACTTCTTACTTAGTTGCAGTATTAATGTTTTAAGAGCTAATTTATCAATGTTATTCACAATGGTTTTAAACAGGTGAACACTTCTTACTTAGTTGCAGTATCAATGTTTTAAGAGCTAATTTGTCAATGTGATTCCCAATGGTTTTAAACAGGTGAACACTTCTTACTTAGTTGCAGTATCAATGTTTTAAGAGCTAATTTATCAATGTGATTCACAATGGTTTTAAACAGGTGAACACTTCTTACTTAGTTGCAGTATCAATGTTTTAAGAGCTAATTTATCAATGTGATTCACAATGATTTTAAACAGGTGAACACTTCTTACTTAGTTGCAGTATCAATGTTTTAAGAGCTAATTTATCAATGTGATTCACAATGGTTTTAAACAGGTGAACACTTCTTACTTAGTTGCAGTATCAATGTTTTAAGAGCTAATTTATCAATGTGATTCACAATGGTTTTAAACAGGTGAACACTTCTTACTTAGTTGCAGTATCAATGTTTTAAGAGCTAATTTATCAATGTGATTCACAATGGTTTTAAACAGGTGAACACTTCTTACTTAGTTGCAGTATCAATGTTTTAAGAGCAAATTTATCAATGTGATTCACAATGATTTTAAACAGGTGAACACTTCTTACTTAGTTGCAGTATTAATGTTTTAAGAGGTAATTTATCAATGTGATTCACAATGGTTTTAAACAGGTGAACACTTCTTACTTAGTTGCAGTATCAATGTTTTAAGAGCAAATTTATCAATGTGATTCACAATGATTTTAAACAGGTGAACACTTCTTACTTAGTTGCAGTATCAATGTTTTAAGAGCAAATTTATCAATGTGATTCAGAATGGTTTTAAACAGGTGAACACTTCTTACTTAGTTGCAGTATCAATGTTTTAAGAGCAAATTTATCAATGTGATTCACAATGGTTTTAAACAGGTGAACACTTCTTACTTAGTTGCAGTATCAATGTTTTAAGAGCAAATTTATCAATGTGATTCACAATGATTTTAAACAGGTGAACACTTCTTACTTAGTTGCAGTATCAATGTTTTAAGAGCTAATTTATCAATGTGATTCACAATGGTTTTAAACAGGTGAACACTTCTTACTTAGTTGCAGTATCAATGTTTTAAGAGCTAATTTATCAATGTGATTCACAATGGTTTTAAACAGGTGAACACTTCTTACTTAGTTGCAGTATCAATGTTTTAAGAGCAAATTTATCAATGTGATTCACAATGATTTTAAACAGGTGAACACTTCTTACTTAGTTGCAGTATCAATGTTTTAAGAGCTAATTTATCAATGTGATTCACAATGGTTTTAAACAGGTGAACACTTCTTACTTAGTTGAAGTATCAATGTTTTAAGAGCTAATTCATCAATGTGATTCACAATGGTTTTAAACAGGTGAACACTTCTTACTTAGTTGCAGTATCAATGTTTTAAGAGCAAATTTATCAATGTGATTCACAATGATTTTAAACAGGTGAACACTTCTTACTTAGTTGCAGTATCAATGTTTTAAGAGCTAATTTATCAATGTGATTCACAATGGTTTTAAACAGGTGAACACTTCTTACTTAGTTGAAGTATCAATGTTTTAAGAGCTAATTCATCAATGTGATTCACAATGGTTTTAAACAGGTGAACACTTCTTACTTAGTTGCAGTATCAATGTTTTAAGAGCTAATTTATCAATGTGATTCACAATGGTTTTAAACAGGTGAACACTTCTTACTTAGTTGCAGTATCAATGTTTTAAGAGCTAATTATCAATGTGATTCACAATGGTTTTAAACAGGTGAACACTTCTTACTTAGTTGCAGTATCAATGTTTTAAGAACTAATTTATCAATGTGATTCACAATGGTTTTAAACAGGTGAACACTTCTTACTTAGTTGCAGTATCAATGTTTTAAGAGCAAATTTATCAATGTGATTCACAATGGTTTTAAACAGGTGAACACTTCTTACTTAGTTGCAGTATTAATGTTTTAAGAGCTAATTTATCAATGTGATTCAGAATGGTTTTAAACAGGTGAACACTTCTTACTTAGTTGCAGTATCAATGTTTTAAGAGCTAATTTATCAATGTGATTCACAATGGTTTTAAACAGGTGAACACTTCTTACTTAGTTGCAGTATCAATGTTTTAAGAGCAAATTTATCAATGTGATTCACAATGATTTTAAACAGGTGAACACTTCTTACTTAGTTGCAGTATCAATGTTTTAAGAGCTAATTTATCAATGTGATTCACAATGGTTTTAAACAGGTGAACACTTCTTACTTAGTTGAAGTATCAATGTTTTAAGAGCTAATTCATCAATGTGATTCACAATGGTTTTAAACAGGTGAACACTTCTTACTTAGTTGCAGTATCAATGTTTTAAGAGCTAATTTATCAATGTGATTCACAATGGTTTTAAACAGGTGAACACTTCTTACTTAGTTGCAGTATCAATGTTTTAAGAGCTAATTTATCAATGTGATTCACAATGATTTTAAACAGGTGAACACTTCTTACTTAGTTGCAGTATCAATGTTTTAAGAGCTAATTTATCAATGTGATTCACAATGGTTTTAAACAGGTGAACACTTCTTACTTAGTTGCAGTATCAATGTTTTAAGAGCTAATTTATCAATGTGATTCACAATGATTTTAAACAGGTGAACACTTCTTACTTAGTTGCAGTATCAATGTTTTAAGAGCTAATTATCAATGTGATTCACAATGGTTTTAAACAGGTGAACACTTCTTACTTAGTTGCAGTATCAATGTTTTAAGAGCAAATTTATCAATGTGATTCACAATGATTTTAAACAGGTGAACACTTCTTACTTAGTTGCAGTATCAATGTTTTAAGAGCTAATTTATCAATGTGATTCACAATGGTTTTAAACAGGTGAACACTTCTTACTTAGTTGCAGTATCAATGTTTTAAGAGCTAATTTATCAATGTGATTCACAATGGTTTTAAACAGGTGAACACTTCTTACTTAGTTGCAGTATCAATGTTTTAAGAGCTAATTTATCAATGTGATTCACAATGGTTTTAAACAGGTGAACACTTCTTACTTAGTTGCAGTATCAATGTTTTAAGAGCTAATTTATCAATGTGATTCACAATGGTTTTAAACAGGTGAACACTTCTTACTTAGTTGCAGTATCAATGTTTTAAGAGCAAATTTATCGATGTGATTCACAATGATTTTAAACAGATGAACACTTCTTACTTAGTTGCAGTATCAATGTTTTAAGAGCTAATTTATCAATGTGATTCACAATGGTTTTAAACAGGTGAACACTTCTTACTTAGTTGCAATATCAATATTTTAAGAGCTAATTTATCAATGTGATTCACAATCGTTTTAAACAGGTGAACACTTCTTACTTAGTTGCAGTATCAATGTTTTAAGAGCTAATTTATCAATGTGATTCACAATGGTTTTAAACAGGTGAACACTTCTTACTTAGTTGCAGTATCAATGTTTTTAGAGCTAATTTATCGATGTGATTCACAATGGTTTTAAACAGGTGAACACTTCTTACTTAGTTGCAGTATCAATGTTTTAAGGGCAAATTTATCAATGTGATTCACAATGGTTTTAAACAGGTGAACACTTCTTACTTATTTGCAGTATTAATGTTTTAAGAGCTAATTTATCAATGTGATTCAGAATGGTTTTAAACAGGTGAACACTTCTTACTTAGTTGCAGTATCAATGTTTTAAGAGCTAATTTATCAATGTGATTCACAATGGTTTTAAACAGGTGAACACTTCTTACTTAGTTGCAGTATCAATGTTTTAAGAGCAAATTTATCAATGTGATTCACAATGATTTTAAACAGGTGAACACTTCTTACTTAGTTGCAGTATCAATGTTTTAAGAGCTAATTTATCAATGTGATTCACAATGGTTTTAAACAGGTGAACACTTCTTACTTAGTTGAAGTATCAATGTTTTAAGAGCTAATTCATCAATGTGATTCACAATGGTTTTAAACAGGTGAACACTTCTTACTTAGTTGCAGTATCAATGTTTTAAGAGCAAATTTATCAATGTGATTCACAATGATTTTAAACAGGTGAACACTTCTTACTTAGTTGCAGTATCAATGTTTTAAGAGCTAATTTATCAATGTGATTCACAATGGTTTTAAACAGGTGAACACTTCTTACTTAGTTGAAGTATCAATGTTTTAAGAGCTAATTCATCAATGTGATTCACAATGGTTTTAAACAGGTGAACACTTCTTACTTAGTTGCAGTATCAATGTTTTAAGAGCTAATTTATCAATGTGATTCACAATGGTTTTAAACAGGTGAACACTTCTTACTTAGTTGCAGTATCAATGTTTTAAGAGCTATTTTATCAATGTGATTCACAATGATTTTAAACAGGTGAACACTTCTTACTTAGTTGCAGTATCAATGTTTTAAGAGCTAATTTATCAATGTGATTCACAATGGTTTTAAACAGGTGAACACTTCTTACTTAGTTGCAGTATCAATGTTTTAAGAGCTAATTTATCAATGTGATTCACAATGATTTTAAACAGGTGAACACTTCTTACTTAGTTGCAGTATCAATGTTTTAAGAGCTAATTATCAATGTGATTCACAATGGTTTTAAACAGGTGAACACTTCTTACTTAGTTGCAGTATCAATGTTTTAAGAGCTAATTTATCAATGTGATTCACAATGGTTTTAAACAGGTGAACACTTCTTACTTAGTTGCAGTATCAATGTTTTAAGAGCAAATTTATCAATGTGATTCACAATGGTTTTAAACAGGTGAACACTTCTTACTTAGTTGCAGTATTAATGTTTTAAGAGCTAATTTATCAATGTGATTCAGAATGGTTTTAAACAGGTGAACACTTCTTACTTAGTTGCAGTATCAATGTTTTAAGAGCTAATTTATCAATGTGATTCACAATGGTTTTAAACAGGTGAACACTTCTTACTTAGTTGCAGTATCAATGTTTTAAGAGCAAATTTATCAATGTGATTCACAATGATTTTAAACAGGTGAACACTTCTTACTTAGTTGCAGTATCAATGTTTTAAGAGCTAATTTATCAATGTGATTCACAATGGTTTTAAACAGGTGAACACTTCTTACTTAGTTGCAGTATCAATGTTTTAAGAGCTAATTTATCAATGTGATTCACAATGATTTTAAACAGGTGAACACTTCTTACTTAGTTGCAGTATCAATGTTTTAAGAGCTAATTTATCAATGTGATTCACAATGGTTTTAAACAGGTGAACACTTCTTACTTAGTTGCAGTATCAATGTTTTAAGAGCTAATTTATCAATGTGATTCACAATGATTTTAAACAGGTGAACACTTCTTACTTAGTTGCAGTATCAATGTTTTAAGAGCTAATTATCAATGTGATTCACAATGGTTTTAAACAGGTGAACACTTCTTACTTAGTTGCAGTATCAATTTTTTAAGAGCTAATTTATCAATGTGATTCACAATGATTTTAAACAGGTGAACACTTCTTACTTAGTTGCAGTATCAATGTTTTAAGAGCAAATTTATCAATGTGATTCACAATGGTTTTAAACAGGTGAACACTTCTTACTTAGTTGCAGTATCAATGTTTTAAGAGCAAATTTATCAATGTGATTCACAATGGTTTTAAACAGGTGAACACTTCTTACTTAGTTGCAGTATCAATGTTTTAAGAGCAAATTTATCAATGTGATTCACAATGGTTTTAAACAGGTGAACACTTCTTACTTAGTTGCAGTATCAATGTTTTAAGAGCTAATTTATCAATGTGATTCACAATGGTTTTAAACAGGTGAACACTTCTTACTTAGTTGCAGTATCAATGTTTTAAGAGCAAATTTATCAATGTGATTCACAATGGTTTTAAACAGGTGAACACTTCTTACTTAGTTGCAGTATCAATGTTTTAAGAGCTAATTTATCAATGTGATTCACAATGGTTTTAAACAGGTGAACACTTCTTACTTAGTTGCAGTATCAATGTTTTAAGAGCTAATTTATCAATGTGATTCACAATGGTTTTAAACAGGTGAACACTTCTTACTTAGTTGCAGTATCAATGTTTTAAGAGCTAATTTATCAATGTGATTCACAATGGTTTTAAACAGGTGAACACTTCTTACTTAGTTGAAGTATCAATGTTTTAAGAGCTAATTTATCAATGTGATTCACAATGGTTTTAAACAGGTGAACACTTCTTACTTAGTTGCAGTATCAATGTTTTAAGAGCTAATTTATCAATGTGATTCACAATGATTTTAAACAGGTGAACACTTCTTACTTAGTTGCAGTATCAATGTTTTAAGAGCAAATTTATCAATGTGATTCACAATGGTTTTAAACAGGTGAACACTTCTTACTTAGTTGCAGTATCAATGTTTTAAGAGCAAATTTATCAATGTGATTCACAATGGTTTTAAACAGGTGAACACTTCTTACTTAGTTGCAGTATCAATGTTTTAAGAGCTAATTTATCAATGTGATTCACAATGGTTTTAAACAGGTGAACACTTCTTACTTAGTTGCAGTATCAATGTTTTTAGAGCTAATTTATCAATGTGATTCACAATGGTTTTAAACAGGTGAACACTTCTTACTTAGTTGCAGTATCAATGTTTTAAGAGCAAATTTATCGATGTGATTCACAATGATTTTAAACAGATGAACACTTCTTACTTAGTTGCAGTATCAATGTTTTAAGAGCTAATTTATCAATGTGATTCACATTGGTTTTAAACAGGTGAACACTTCTTACTTAGTTGCAGTATCAATGTTTTAAGAGCTAATTTATCAATGTGATTCACAATGGTTTTAAACAGGTGAACACTTCTTACTTAGTTGCAATATCAATATTTTAAGAGCTAATTTATCAATGTGATTCACAATCGTTTTAAACAGGTGAACACTTCTTACTTAGTTGCAGTATCAATGTTTTAAGAGCTAATTTATCAATGTGATTCAGAATGGTTTTAAACAGGTGAACACTTCTTACTTAGTTGCAGTATCAATGTTTTTAGAGCTAATTTATCAATGTGATTCACAATGGTTTTAAACAGGTGAACACTTCTTACTTAGTTGCAGTATCAATGTTTTAAGAGCTAATGTATCAATGTGATTCACAATGGTTTTAAACAGGTGAACACTTCTTACTTAGTTGCAGTATCAATGTTTTAAGAGCTAATTTATCAATGTGATTCACAATGGTTTTAAACAGGTGAACACTTCTTACTTAGTTGCAGTATCAATGTTTTAAGAGCTAATGTATCAATGTGATTCACAATGGTTTTAAACAGGTGAACACTTCTTACTTAGTTGCAGTATCAATGTTTTAAGAGCTAATTTATCAATGTGATTCACAATGATTTTAAACAGGTGAACACTTCTTACTTAGTTGCAGTATCAATGTTTTAAGAGCTAATTTATCAATGTGATTAACAATGGTTTTAAACAGGTGAACACTTCTTACTTAGTTGCAGTATCAATGTTTTAAGAGCAAATTTATCGATGTGATTCACAATGATTTTAAACAGATGAACACTTCTTACTTAGTTGCAGTATCAATGTTTTAAGAGCTAATTTATCAATGTGATTCACAATGGTTTTAAACAGGTGAACACTTCTTACTTAGTTGCAGTATCAATGTTTTAAGAGCTAATTTATCAATGTGATTCACAATGGTTTTAAACAGGTGAACACTTCTTACTTAGTTGCAGTATCAATGTTTTAAGAGCTAATTTATCAATGTGATTCACAATGGTTTTAAACAGGTGAACACTTCTTACTTAGTTGCAGTATCAATGTTTTAAGAGCTAATGTATCAATGTGATTCACAATGGTTTTAAACAGGTGAACACTTCTTACTTAGTTGCAGTATCAATGTTTTAAGAGCTAATTTATCAATGTGATTCACAATGATTTTAAACAGGTGAACACTTCTTACTTAGTTGCAGTATCAATGTTTTAAGAGCTAATTTATCAATGTGATTAACAATGGTTTTAAACAGGTGAACACTTCTTACTTAGTTGCAGTATCAATGTTTTAAGAGCAAATTTATCGATGTGATTCACAATGATTTTAAACAGATGAACACTTCTTACTTAGTTGCAGTATCAATGTTTTAAGAGCTAATTTATCAATGTGATTCACAATGGTTTTAAACAGGTGAACACTTCTTACTTAGTTGCAGTATCAATGTTTTAAGAGCTAATTTATCAATGTGATTCAGAATGGTTTTAAACAGGTGAACACTTCTTACTTAGTTGCAGTATCAATGTTTTAAGAGCTAATTTATCAATGTGATTCACAATGGTTTTAAACAGGTGAACACTTCTTACTTAGTTGCAGTATCAATGTTTTTAGAGCAAATTTATCAATGTGATTCACAATGGTTTTAAACAGGTGAACACTTCTTACTTAGTTGCAGTATCAATGTTTTAAGAGCTAATTTATCAATGTGATTCACAATGGTTTTAAACAGGTGAACACTTCTTACTTAGTTGCAGTATCAATGTTTTAAGAGCTAATTTATCAATGTGATTCACAATGGTTTTAAACAGGTGAACACTTCTTACTTAGTTGCAGTATCAATGTTTTAAGAGCTAATTTATCAATGTGATTCAGAATGGTTTTAAACAGGTGAACACTTCTTACTTAGTTGCAGTATCAATGTTTTAAGAGCAAATTTATCGATGTGATTCACAATGGTTTTAAACAGGTGAACACTTCTTACTTAGTTGCAGTATCAATGTTTTAAGAGCTAATTTATCAATGTGATTCAGAATGGTTTTAAACAGGTGAACACTTCTTACTTAGTTGCAGTATCAATGTTTTAAGAGCTAATTTATCAATGTGATTCACAATGGTTTTAAACAGGTGAACACTTCTTACTTAGTTGCAGTATCAATGTTTTTAGAGCAAATTTATCAATGTGATTCACAATGGTTTTAAACAGGTGAACACTTCTTACTTAGTTGCAGTATCAATGTTTTAAGAGCTAATTTATCAATGTGATTCACAATGGTTTTAAACAGGTGAACACTTCTTACTTAGTTGCAGAATCAATGTTTTAAGAGCAAATTTATCAATGTGATTCACAATGGTTTTAAACAGGTGAACACTTCTTACTTAGTTGCAGTATCAATGTTTTAAGAGCTAATGTATCAATGTGATTCACAATGGTTTTAAACAGGTGAACACTTCTTACTTAGTTGCAGTATCAATGTTTTAAGAGCTAATTTATCAATGTGATTCAGAATGGTTTTAAACAGGTGAACACTTCTTACTTAGTTGCAGTATCAATGTTTTAAGAGCTAATTTATCAATGTGATTCACAATGGTTTTAAACAGGTGAACACTTCTTACTTAGTTGCAGTATCAATGTTTTTAGAGCAAATTTATCAATGTGATTCACAATGGTTTTAAACAGGTGAACACTTCTTACTTAGTTGCAGTATCAATGTTTTAAGAGCTAATTTATCAATGTGATTCACAATGGTTTTAAACAGGTGAACACTTCTTACTTAGTTGCAGAATCAATGTTTTAAGAGCAAATTTATCAATGTGATTCACAATGGTTTTAAACAGGTGAACACTTCTTACTTAGTTGCAGAATCAATGTTTTAAGAGCAAATTTATCAATGTGATTCACAATGGTTTTAAACAGGTGAACACTTCTTACTTAGTTGCAGTATCAATGTTTTAAGAGCTAATTTATCAATGTGATTCACAATGGTTTTAAACAGGTGAACACTTCTTACTTAGTTGCAGTATCAATGTTTTAAGAGATAATTTATCAATGTGATTCACAATGGTTTTAAACAGGTTAACACTTCTTACTTAGTTGCAATATCAATATTTTATGAGCCAATGTATTAATAAAATTCACATTTCTTTTAAACAGGTAAACAGTTCATACATAGTTGCAATATCATTTTTAAAAGCCAATGTATTATTCAAAATCATTTTAAACATTATATCAAACAGATCTAATTGAGCCATAGATGGTACCCTAACAGGTACTACAACTCCAGGTCAGAGTGGACCTGGGAGTAATCGCAATAAATGGGTGACTACACTATCAAGAGCTTCAGAACTGGAACCTCACAACTTATATTTAAACGTTTTTTGAAAGATGTTTTTTTTTTTTTTTTTATGTTTTCTGGTTTGATTTGTGCTATTAAAATAATTTAGTAATCTTTAAGTAATTCGAATTAAAGGTTTTTTGTAACATATCATTTTTCTCTAAATTCTTTTTTTATGTAATTCACTCTGGTTTGAATTATCATGAAAATTCACTTTCAGATCTCTTTATTGAAATACATGCATTAGATTGCAAACTTCTTGTTTGATGGGGTTGTAGAATATGCCAACTGCACATCCACAGAGGAGTATGGTTTGGTTTCTTTGTTTAATGGCATATCAACCTTTGTAGGTTATTTAATGCCAATGCTATTCTCCCAGAAGAACAGTAGTGGTGCTATTTAACCCATAGCTGGGAGGATAAGGGGGTTCATACCTTTCCCAAGGGTATTTGTCCGAAAGTGAACGTAATAGCACAACTGGAGTACGAACTCGCGTACTACAATTCCACAGTCTATCGCTTTAACCATTACACCACGAGGACACCCCCTCAGAGGAGTAAGACTCCTCTCTATGAGTATCCAGGTAATTGCGCTAAACCATCTAGAGGTGAGACTCGAGTTTTGGAGCCTTAGGTAGTGTGGAGTACCTCTTTATTTCCATTACTCCCATGTCCACTCTTACTCAGATTGGTAGTTTCAGAGTCCCATTTATGGGTCAAATAGAAGTGTTTTTTCATTTACTATATCATTTTGACTTTGGGATTTCTGCCATATTTGCCTTAATTCATGACAAAAAAAAGAAGAATAATTGAAGCATGTTCCATAGCACACCACAACACAATTCCACAATGAAAAGGCTTTTTTCAAAATTATTATTAAAAAATATATATAAAAATAATATTAAAAAAATTAAAAATTCCCACTAAATATTAGCTCCCAATTCTCTAAACATTCAATGCAATAAAACATCACAAATCCGTTTCTCAAACCATGAAATGCCATTTAATTTAAAAAAAAAAATTCTATCACATGACATGACGCAATTTGAACATATCAACCAGTTTCTTTGGTTTCTTTTGTTTAATGGCATATCAACCTTTGTTGGTTATTTAATGCCAAAGCCATTCTCCTAGAAGAACAGTACTGGTACTATTTAATCCATAGCTGGGAGGATAAGGGGTTTCATACCCTTCCCAAGGGTATTTGCCTGAAAGTGAACGTAATAGCGCTCTGGTTGGTTTGGTTTGGTTTCTTTGTTTAATGGCATATCAACCTTTGTAGGTTATTTAATGCCAAAGCCATTCTCCTAGAAGAACAGTAGTGGAACTATTTAACCCATAGCTGGGAGGATAAGGGGTTTCATACCTTTCCCAAGGGTATTTGCTCGAAAGTGAACGTAATAGTGATATCAACCAGTATTAATCTGTTTTTTTATATACAAACATCTACAAGCCCTGATGAAGACTTTTAATTGAATCAAAATTTATCTATGAAAATTATTTCTCGTTCTAAAATAATTTTGATAAAACATTTTTGCATTCCAAAAAAGATTGAAGTCGAAACGCGATGGCAAATAAACAAACTATCAAACATATTTTTTTTCCGTTTTACCTTTTCTACGTACATTCTGTCAGATTCAACTCATTTCTTCCTACATTGCTTCAGTCTATATGTGATTCGAAAGCTGTACAGGCGAATATACAATGTTAGTGGTAGAGTGTTCGCCAATGGTCCAGGAGACCGGGGTTCAATCCCAGGTCAAGTCATACAAACGACTTTAAAAATGGCACTTGATGCCTCCTTGCTTAACATTCAGCATTATATGGTATGTATCAAGAGTAAAGTGGAGCAATCCAGGGAAAGGAGTAGCACCATCCCCTACACCTCGGTGTAGTAGCTATTGAAAAGGGAGCCTTCTGGTCACCCTCGACTACAGTCGCCAATTTTACTAAAATATGGCAAAATTTTTAACTCACCCTAATATTTTTATTTTTGGCAGCACACTATTTAATTTAAATAAGATTTGTTCTCAGTTAAAAAAAAAAGTGGGGAAATTGCTCAGAGTGTAAAGTTAATTGACAGAGAAAATTGCTTAACAAACTCCAGTTTTCTACAAATGATGTCATCAGCCTCTTTATTAGATTAAATTACAAACTTTATCAAGTTAATCAAAAAACTTACTGCTATTCAAGTTTAGTCACTCAAAAAGGATGTCAACCCTCTCGGTAGAGCTTAAAATATATTGACTATACCCTTGGAGATTGGTAAGGCATCACCAAAAAGAAGTGTTCTGGATATGATACTTAACTGCATCTGATGGTGAGGCTTCAGTTCTGGAAATCTGGGAAGTGTGGAGTACTCCTTCACTGACATTACTCCCAGGTCCACTCTGACCTAGATTGATAGTACCTGTTAGGTTCCCATCTATGGGTCAAATAGATCTGTTTAAAAATTATTCAGATTTAACAGGACCATGGGCAAAAAAATCTTAAAACAACTACACAAAAAATGTTAGTATGAATATACAATGAATGCAATTTCCAAACGTCTAAGTTTAAAATAAACCTTCTCATGCTGTTAAAATCAAACAAATAAAAAGGTGTGAATTCACTGATCTTAGTCTTCTTTAATGTAACATTATGGTGATAAAGAATTCATGTTTTGAATAAGATAAATACTGTGCTTCTAGAAATAGATATATTGGAATGAAAGAGGTAGTAACTAATAGTGAAAGAAACACATTCTTTTTTTATTTCATATTAAAATATTTTTGCTATAATCCCATATATAGTATACAGTATATATATACATATTTACCAAACCCTCCACTCGGACAGGATATGAGACAAGGTCAATTTTTAAGCGGAGTTTAACAGGTTTGAATTCAGAGTTTTCCTTCTCCTAGACTAGTTGCCTCCCCAAGGCTGAAGAACCTCGTCTGCTCTACTATTTACCCATAGCTAGAGGGATAATAATTGGATTCATACCTTTTCCAAGGGTATTAGTGCTATGTGGAATGCAATCAGCCTCGTCCAGGATTTGAACTCATGTCGCCGTGTCCATTTCCTACGATGATAACCATTACACCACGGGCATCTCAGTACAGTATAGATAGATCGATAGATAGATGTGTGTATGTGTGTGTGTGTGTGCAATTTGAGATTAAAAGATATTTTTGCTATAATCTATATATGAAAGATACAGTAAGTGTATATATACATATATATAATTTGGTCCAGTTAAACCGGAGTTGGGAGTAATTCCATCAGGACAAGAAAACTATTCAAGAGCTCAATGTAACAGACATTACAGAACAATAATTTCATTAAGAAAAAACACATTAATGTTAACAGACTTTAAATTAAATTTTTTAAAAATTTTAAACCTAGAGGTTTGGAAATTGCATTCATTGTACATTCATACTAACATTTTTTGTGTAGTTGTTTTAAGATTTTTTTTTGCTTATGGTCCTGTTAAATCTGAATGATTTTTAAACAGATTAATGTGACCGGTTTGTGTTTTTTCTTCATGAAATATATATATATATAGCAATGTAGGTGTGTGTGTGTGTGTGTAATTTGATATTAATCGATATTTTTGCTATAATCCACATATATACTAGTCATAGGTAATTGCTGATACAAAGTAGTCTAAATAACACCTACAAAACCATTCATTATCCCTTGGTTTGATTTGTTAAACACAATATATATATATATATATATATATATATATATATATATATATATATATATATATATATGGCAACAGACCGGACATTGGCCTAGCGGTTAGAGTATTCACCAATGGCACGGGAAACCTGGGTTCAATCCCAGGTCGAGTCGTACCAAAGACTCAAAAATTGGTACTTGATGCCTCCTTGCTTAACACTCAGCATTATAAGGCACGGATCAAGGTTAAAGTGGAGCAGTCCAGGGAAAGGAATAGCGCCCTCCCCTACACCTAAGCTATCGAAAAGGGAGCCTTCGGGTCACCCTTGATTACAGTCGCCAACTTTACTTACTTTACTGATAGTATATAATCCTATTTAGTTTACAAATGTATCTTCAGATCTATTTCATCCATTTAATGCATAAAGGTGACCCTAATAGGTACTATTACTCCCTTTCATAGTGGAACTGGAAGTAATGGCAAAATTAAGCCTCATCACTAGATACATTTTAGTGTTATACTCAGGATACAGTTTTTTTTTTTGTGTGTGTATTTTACCCCTCTACAAGGGATGCAGTCAGCATATTCTCAGCTTGGATGAATGTGACTCAGGAAATTCTTCTGAATGAAAAGAAAGCAAAATTATTCACCAAAAAAGTTGTGGGAAAGTAGGGAGGAGGCAGGGATTTTATGGGGTGGGACTGTATGAAGTCATTTGTGATGAATATATCTAAAATTGGCAAAGATGTGAGAGAAAAGCTAATTTTATACAAGTGCAAAAGTGTTTGTCTTTCAAACATTTTGACAAAGTCCGTTGATAATCTCATGAATAAAAGAGAATGAAAGCAGTGCTTTGTAAAAAGCAGACATTTGCATTTATCTTCTGCTAAGGAACATCTAGAAATCAAGTTGACCATAAGCCAATATACGAGGTCAGTCCCATCTATTTACTGATAATAAAGATTGATAAGCATTGTGTTCAATATTTTCCCATCTGGTTTTACTCATTCTCTAGAGGTTGGTACTATTCTTCTTCTGTGTGCCTCATCACCAATAAGGCTTGGAGCCATTCTTCTCTAAAAAAAAAAAAAACAGTCGATTTGAAGAATAATGATTTCCTTGTAAGTCTAAGTCTTCCAAGTTTGCGATGGAACAAAAGAGTCTCATTAAATACTTTCTCCTCTTACACAATATGTAAAAAAAAAAATCTTCTTTTCGATAGAAAAATGTTTCAGTAGGTCAATTCTTTTTTTTAACATCATCAATAATCTCATATTGGTAGTTATTTTTATGCTTATTATTTGACAGCTATTCAACTTGTCACTATTCACTTGAACTTTAGAAGGAGTCCTTATGGTAAAATAGTTTATGTGCTGGACTGTGACATTGTAGTAAGCAAATTTGAATTCCAATTGCACTATTACATTCACTTTTGCGCTAATACCCTTGGGAAAGGTAAGTAAGTTGGCGACCGTAGTCAAGAACAACCAGAAGGCTCTGTTTTCAAAAGCTACTACACAGAGGTATACGGGAGGGCGCTACTCCTTTCTCTGGATTGCTCCACTTAAGCAAGGAAGTATCAAATACCATTTTTAAAGACTTTGGTATGACGCGACCTGGGATTGAACCCAGGTCTCTTGGGGGTGTCCTCGTGGTGTAATGGTTAAAGCGATGGACTGCAGAATCGTAGTACGCGAGTTCGTACTCCAGTCGCGCTATTATGTTCACTTTCGGGCAAATACCCTTGTGAAAGATATGAACCCCCCTCGTCCTCCCAGCTATGGGTTAAATAGTACCACTACTGTACTTCTAGGAGAATAGCTTTGGCATTAGATAAACTACAAAGTTTGATATGCCATTAAACAAAGAAACCAACCAGGTCTCCTGGACAATTGGCGAACACCCTACTCATTTGGCCAATGAGCCAGTTTTTGGGGAAGGTATTAACTTCTTATCCTCCCAGCTATGGGTTAAAGAGTGTGACTATTATCCTTCTATGAGGATAGTTTTGGCATAAAATAAGCCATGAAGTTTGATATGCCATTAGATAAAGAAACCAACCCACTAGGACTTTAACAAAAGGATTCCTTTTGTCAACTATTATCAATGTTAAGGAACTCAAGATGTAATAGTTATTGGCAGAGGAAATGGGCAAAACAACCAGTGTTGTATAGCCATGATCACTATACATACACATATACATACAGAAACATATTCAACACAATAAGGACGAGCGAAGTGTCTGTGATGTAATGGTTATCGTCGTAGGAAATGGACACGGCGACACGAGTTCAAATCCTGGATGAGTCTGATTGCATTTCACTAATACCCTTAGGAAAGGTATGAATCCAATTATTCTCCCTCCAGCAATGGGTAAATAGTAGGACAGACTGAGTTCTTCAGCCTTAGTGGGGCAACTAGTCAAGAAGGAAAACTCTGAATTCAAACCTGTTAAACTTCGCTAAAAAAATTGACCTTGTGTCATATCGTGCCCGAGCAGAGGGGTTGGTAAATATGAAGGACGAGCGAAGACACTTCTTTAGAAAACTATACCTCTCACTTTATTGAAAGGGTTGTGTGTGAGAGGGAGTTGGAGACCGAACAGAACTGCAACATATTGACCCCCACTCTTCTGGCTATCACAGCCTTTCTTTCCCGCTCTCCTGGGCTGCTCAACCAGGGCCTGGGGTCCAGCCTCTCTGGGACATGGTTCTCTTTCCAGCATCTTCATTCCAACTGCTCAATCGAGAGTCCTGAGGCCCCCCTCTGCTGGTTGCTGGTTCTCTCTACTGCATCTTATCTCCAACTAACTGAACTTCCTGCTGCCGGGGTTATATGATAATTTGATGCCCACTGTTCTTCCTGCAAGTGTCACAATTTCGCACTCAATTCAACCCCTCAACAGTCAAGGTCACCCCTGATCTCCTGATATCTTTGACTGGATGCACCTGTTATTCACACAGGTGCATTTCTTCTTTTGACAGCTTGGCCGGGTCAGACGTCAATATATAACACCAGAGCGCTATTACGTCCACTTTCAGGCAAATACCCTTGGGAAAGGTACAAACCCCCTTACCCTCCCAGCTACGTGTTAAATAGTACCACTACTGTTCTTCTAGGAGAATGGCTTTAGCATTAAATAACCTACAAAGGTTGATATGCCATTGAAACCCACCCAAACAACAACCAGAGCGCTATTACATTCACTTTTGGGCAATTACCCTCGGGAAAGGTACAAACCCCTTTATCCTTCCAGTTATGGGTTAAATAGTACCACTACTGTTCTTCTAGGAGAATAGCTTTGGCATTAAATAACCTACAAAGGTTGATATGCCATTGAAACCAAACCAAACAACCAGAGCGCTATTACATTTACTTTTGGGCAAATACCCTTGGGAAAGGTACAAACCCCCTTATCCTCCCAGTTATGGGTTAAATAGTACCACTACTGTTCTAGGAGAATATCTTTGGCATTAAATAGGCTACAAAGGTTGATATGCCATTAAACAAAGAAACCAAACCAAACAACAACCAGAGTTCAAATCCTGGACTAGACTGTTTGCATTTCACATATTATAAATGCCTTCGTAAAAGATATACATTCAACTATTCTCCCTCCAGCTATGAATATGAATAATTAGATAGATGGGACTCTTTAACCTTGGTCTGACGTTTGGTCTAGGAGAAGGAAAACTCTGAATTCAAACCTGTTAAACTCAACTTAAAACATTGATTTTGTGTTACATCCAACTTGTACAGATGGGTTGGTGAATACATGTATCATCCTTTGGTTGATGAGAATGTGAAGTGAACTGTACTGTCCAGAACAGGGATTGAACTCAAAACCTCCAGGCTATGTGTAATGTCTTTTTTTGTATCCCTGACCCTCTCTCACCATTTTTCCCTCTGGCAGGTCTTCAGGGCTACATCCTGTATCCTCACATAGCTGCTGTATGTATATTCTTGCTGGTCGTCCTACTTTTGCTCGGCCATATGTAGGGGTCCATAGGAGTCCATCACTTATGAGCTCGCCCCTGCTTCTCCAGCAGTGTCCTGTGTGTCTGGTTCGTCTAACTTGGATAGTTTTTTGTGATGGGAGGCAGGTGGCCGTATAGTTGGTGCTTTGTTGGGTGTTGCCACCAGGACTTATTCAATATTACTTGCAACATTCTTGTGTAATTGCCGTCTAGAGATGAACATATAATATAGTCTAATTCAAGAATTTATGCTTTATGAGTCCAAACTGAGCTATTATGCTGCAGAAGCAACCAAAAATATTTGTTGTGAAAAAGCTGAAGGCATAGTTGATCCCAATACAGTAACCAGAGGATTAGGCGGAGAGTCTTCATAGTGTAGTGATTAATATGCTAGTCTGTGACATTGTAGTGAGTTTGAACTTCAGTCACATGTTCACTTTCAGACCAATACATTTGGGTACAGTATGAATCTTCTTATTCCCTCAGTTATTTACTAAATAACAACACTACTGTTCTTCTACAAGGGTGGCTTTGGTATTAAATATCCAGTGAAGGTTGATTTGTCATTAAATAAAGAAACCAAAAACAACCAGATATTAGGTTTAAAGAACCTCAACAATCAAGCAAGGTCAAGTAGACTAAAAACATGGATTCTGAGGCTGTGCTTGAAACCATAGAGCCAAATTTGACAAGTGGCCCTTGAGCTTGGCATCACACAGTCTAATGTAGTTAATCACCTTCACAACATCAACAAAAGCATGTGGAGCTGCTGGATTCTACCTCATCTTACCAAAATATTGTAAAACTTTTCACCCATCTTAGTAACTTGGAATAAATACCATCTAAATTCAATTCTTTCTTCTATGGTTTATTGGTTAAATGATATATCAACCTTTGTAAGTTATATAATGCCAAAGCCATCCTTGTAGAAGAACAGCAGTGATACTATTTAACCCATAGCTGGGAGGATAAGGGGGTTCATGCCTTTCTCAAGGGTATTTGCCTGAAAGTGAACATAATAATGCAACTGGAGTTCGAACTCGCTTACTACAATTCTGCAATCCATTGCTTTATTTCCCCCAGCAGATTCTAATGGGCATGACTGTGTAATATAATGGCCAAGGGATTTCGTTTTATATATCTTGCCATTTGGTTTAGTTAGGCTGAGAACCTTTCGCTTAGCATATGGGTTAGTTAGGTGCAAACATGAGTGTGGAGCAGACTTGTCATTCAGAGATGTCACAATAGAAACCCCAGATAGAAAATGTGACCGTGGGATGTGAATGACGTCATGCACCGGGAGCGTGCGCGGAGGATTTTGGGGATTTGAAAAAAAGTCAAAGTTGAGTTCCTGCCTCGGAAGAAGACGGTTGACTTTCGGAGCTCGCCGAGGCCTTGCGGTGGGTGCCGCACGTGGTTTGGGACAGATGGAAAAGTCAGCATAGAAAGATGGTATCTCTCTCCTTATGTCAAAAAACCTTTAAACTCAAAGGTAATAAAAAGTTTCGTACCTGAACTAAGAAGTCGTAAGTGTTTATCGTGTTTCGAGATTCCTATGTGCGTTTTGAACATTCTATGTATGTTTCAATATTCATGTATGGCTATGTTACACCTCTTGCTTGATATATCCACCAAATTAAACCAAAAAACTTTATTACTTCTAAAACCTTAGTAAAACAGTTGGTTTTAGAAGTATCAGTGAATACAAAAATCTCTCATGAACTCATTTGTTCGATATTATACCTGTTAACACCATTAGTGTATTGTACTATTGTAATTGTGAAACTAATCAATTTTTTAATTTTATGGTCAAAAGTGAATTAGATTTGTTATCAAATGTACTGCACCAAAAGGGTCAACAATAAATAAACTCTTTAAACGTACAACACAATGGTTAGAGCATGGGACTTGAAGCTTGGACATAAGATGAACACCTTTTTATAATGAGGGTAAAAGTAAGACAAAGGCTGAGAGATAAATTCAATGTAAAGACCAGTCTGAGATGGATCTCTTAGTTCAGTTAAAAACCTTTCTAGACATGACTAAGATTTTTAAAAGGTTTGGTTAAAATCAACCTAAAAATGGTGGAACTTTAGATGAATGTTTGGTAAATTATAGTAAGTAAATAAATAAGGAGAAATATTTTATATTTAAGAGGTGTGGGTTGTCCAACAGTTAATGGCATTGTAGAGGTGCATAGTGCAATGGTTATCATCTTAGGAAATAGACACAGCAATCCAAGTTCAAATTCTGGTTGAGGCTGTATTTCACTTCATGCTCAGTTGTCTTCAATAAAAGCAAGAATCCATATCTTTTCCTCCCAGTTATGGGTTAGTATTAGGGCAGACTGGGTTCTGAAGTCTTAGTACGGAAACCAGTCTAAGTGTTGGAAAACTATGAATTCAAACTGCTGTGCTCCACAAAGGAATTTATTTTGTATCAGATCCTGCCCATTGCAAAAGGTTTACGTAAATACAAACAGTTAATTATGTAGTAAATATAATTGGCAAGCTACATTCAAATTCTAGCCGAGACAGTTTGTGTTCAGTTAACACTTCTTTCCTTAGCTATTGGGAAAAAATACCAGGATAGACTGGGCTGTCTAGCTATCGTTTGCAACAAATTTAGAAGTAGGGAAACTGAATTCAAAATTATGTGAATGTGAAATAGTAACTCTATCCTGTAAGACCTACTTGTTCCTGAAACTGCAGTACTTTTAGTGATTATAATTATCTCCCGAATAAAATTATAATGATTAGGATGAGGGTGAACACAGACCCATAATATCTAGTTGTAAATTAGACTGGAAATCGCTTTATTATTTATGTCATTTTCCTAGCAAAAATCTCAATATCATGTACTTTTTTTATCTACTCAAAGTCGTTGACCACCAGAGGCTAAGATTAAAAAATGACAAATGAAGTGTAAGTATGTAACAAAAGAATATTAGAAAGTATTGCTTTAGTGGTTTAATGGTACACCAACACCTTTATGGGTTATTTAATGTCAACACTGAAAATCATAACTATATTTTTAATATCCTATTGCATTTTTTATTTCACTTTTATTTGACTATAATTCTTCGTTGGCACACAGTTGTATGGTTTCAAGTATTCCTTTCCATTATTAACCATAGTTATATGGTTTCAAGTAACTAGTTCTATTTAATGATAATCAGTTGTTTGTGCACAGTTATATGGTTTCAAACATCCTTATCCAATACTAATAATTTTCAAACAGATCTATTTGACCCATACATGGAATTCTTATAGGTACCACCACTATTGGTCAGAGTGAACCTGGGAGTAATGTCAACAAAGAGGTGACACCATACTCCTCAGAGTTCTAGAACCAGAACCCCACCATCAGATGCAACTTTGTGCCATACTCCAAACACCCCTTTTGGGAGTGGGACTAACCCCTCTACAGAGGATACAGGTGACATATTCTAAACCTCAGCCAACAGAGCTAGTATTACAAAGGGGTAATAAAGCAGAAATCCAAACTAAGATTGGGTTCATACATGTATAATGTATGCTTATTGTTTTGGTGACCTCCCTACATGATAATGAACTCTTCCTCCTTCATAAATACTTATCCTATTTTACTCTCACTGACACTTCCTGCCAGCAAAGTGAAGAGAGGTCCTCGGACGCTCTCAGGAAACTATGTATGGCACTAGACCTTGTTGTCTTGTTTAAGCCATAACCCGGCGTATGTGCCCAGACCCACATTTGGGTTTGTGAAACTGCTTGCCTCATCAGGCTCACATTGCACCAAGTGAGCCGATGAGTGGCATAGACCAGTAGGGTTCGAGTCTAGACTCGTTCCCGACCTTCCCTCCCCCTTATCCCCACTTTAATCGGCCTTCGGGCTTTTGACCTTGTGTCAAGTCCTGTCTGGTGGGAGGCAGTGACAAATAGTCCTCCCAGCAAAGTGGAGGGTATGCACTACTCTCTGGGAGGCACTGGGCTGGGACACACTTCGGTCAGTACACAGTTCTGGTTGGGTGTGTTCTGGTTCCAGTGGCAGTCGATCGAGGTTCACCTTGACCGGCATCCTTGAGCCTCAGGAGGCCATCCTCTAGGCTCTAACCCTCCTTGGAGGGACTTGGTTTATCGCCTAGTGCCTGAGGTGCCTTTTTTTTAGGGGAATACTGATAGGGCCCAAAGTATTTTTGGAGCCGCCAGGCATGTCTGGGCTTCAGCCCAGTGCCCAGACCCACCTAAAAAAAGGCCTTCTGCCACACTCATCCAGTTGGTGGGACGTACAACAAATACCGACTTTCTCCCAGCAGTCAAACCTGATAGTTTGGATGGATACTTCTACCGGCTGTACTGATACTCTTATTTTGTATATATGTTCCATTTATCTAATACACGTGTTCAACCTACTTTCTTTTCTTCCATGTCTTTTTTCTGGCCCCTAACAGGCCACAACACTTATATGCTCACATAACTATATATATATATATATATATATAAGGATATTTGGAAAGTGAGTTATATATGAGGGTTATTCAATAAAAATAGTTTGTTTTTTTTAAACAGCAAAATGATTGGTTTGGTGGGTTTTATGGCATATCAACCTTTGTAGGTTATTTAATGCCAAATCCATTTTTATGTAAATAATCAGTTCTATTTCAAACAATTCAGTTTAGCATGAGTACAGTTTAATTGTAAAAAACATTTCTATTTCGAGCTATTCAGTTTAGTCAAGCAATTCTACTTCAGCTAATTCAGTTTAGTAAAAGTACAGATTTTATTTACACACACAGTTACATGTCAGAACAGTTCTATGTTAAACAATTCAGTTTAGTGTAAATACAGTTTTAATGTCAAAAAACAGTTCTATTTGAAATAATTCAGTTTAGCATAAGCACGCAGTTTTAATGTAAGCACGGTTCAATTGTCAAAAAACACTTCTATTTCAAGACATTCAGTTTAGCATAAGTATGCCATTTGTTCTATTTAACCCATAGATAGGGCCCTATCAGGTGCTACCACGCTGGGCCAGAGTGGACCTGGGAGCAATGGCAATGAAGGGGTGCTCTGTATTCCCCAAGGCCCCAGCATTACTGGGACCTCACCATCAGACTGTTTAGTGTCATATCCAGGACACTCATTGGGTGGGGTGGGGTCTTATCCCTCTGCAGAGGTGCAGTCAGTGTATTCTACAGCCCCAGCTGACTGGGCAAACAGCAAAATTAATTTATTTTCATAAATGTAAACTTTGCATTGTCTCGAATTGCTTTATAACAAAGATTATTTAAATCTCACAATGATGTTTGCTTTGAGGCTATTCAAAATGGTAGCAAATTAGATAAAGTGCTCCAAGCTTGAACAGAGTTCTGCTATCAAAATTTTGGTGACTGAAAAGTGCAAACCATGTGAAATTTACAGAAAAAAATGTCTGATGCATATGAAGAAGTATGTTTTAATCAAGAAAATGTTTTTGATCATGGAATTAGAACACTCTGACTCTCCAGAAAAGAAAAAGTTCTTGGTACACCATTCAGTTAAGAAAGTCATACTTATAGTCTTTTAGGATATGAAAGGATCCTTCATTATTCTATCCTATTTACCCAACCCCTCCGCTCGGGCAGGATATGACACAAGGTCAATTTTTAAGCAGAGTTTAACAGGTTTGAATTCAGAGTTTTCCTTCTCCTAGACTAGTCGCCTCACCAAGGCTGAAGAACCTAGTCTGTCCTACTATTTACCCATAGTTGGAGGGAGAATATTTGGATTCATACCTTTCCCAAGGGTATTAGTGCTATGTGAAATGCAATCAGTCTCGTCCAGGATTTGAACTCGTATCGCCGAGTCCACATCCTGCAACGATAACCATTACACCACGGGCACCTCCACAAAAGGATCCTTCATTATTGATTTCCTTGAAAAAGGTACAACTGTAAACAATGCTTCCTATTGCTAACTCCTTAGGCAATATTTCACACACACACGCAAAGCTCTTTGAACGAATTGAGCACTCTGGTATCCAGTAAGGTATAAAATGTAAACAAGCGAATGCTGCTACTTAATACCTGATAATTCCCAAGCTGACGTGGTATGCTTGTTGGCCGAGAGGTTTGATACTAAGTCTAACGTAAAGTTAGGCAAGTTTCGATCCTAGCTTAAAGCATCCTATGTATCTAGCCACACTGAAGAGTTGTGATACAATGAAACAGTCTGTCTGTGGATGACTATATATATATATATATATATATATATATAAATACAAGGGTCATTATTTTTTTTAAAAATGAAATAAGATGAAAAACCAACATTTTCATAGACTAATTATGTCACATATATTTTGAAACAGAACACTATTAATGAGTCATGATAATCTTTTGCCTAGACTACGTGCTTCGAATGTCTGTAGATTTAATCAAAGAAAATGGCTTTACACTGGCAAAGGTAAGAAGCAGAAAATACTCTGCACGAACGATTACAGGTGTGGCCTGCACTGATGACATAGCACTTCTGGCAAATACACCCGCCCAGGCCAAATCCCAGCTGTATAATCTGGAACAGGCAGCAGGTGACATAGGCCTCCATGTTAATGCAGACAAAACAGAGTTCATGAGCTTTAATCAAAGAGGCGACATCTCCACACTAAATGGTGGTTCTCTGAAACTAGTGGACAAGTTCACCTACCTCAGAGCAGCATCTCATCTACAGAAAATGATATCAACATGCGACTAGCAAATGCTTAGACAGCTATCGATAGAATATCGGTTATATGTGAGTTAGACCTATCAGATAAAATGAAGTGCAGTTTTTTCCAAGCAGTGGCCATGTCAATACTGCTGTATAGATGCACCATATGGATGCTGACTAAACATATAGAGAGAAAGCTTGACAGCAATTGCACAAGAATGCTGCAAGCTGTATTGAACAAGTTCTGGAGGCAGCATCCCACAAAGCAGCAACTGTACGCACACCTATCACCCATCTAAAAAATTATCCCAATTAGACAAGCAAGACATGTGGGACACTGCTGGAGAAGTAAGGGCAAGCTCATAAGTGATGTACTTCTGTGGACTCCCTCACATGAACGAGCAAGGGTATGGCGATCAGCTATAGCACCTATCTACAACAGCTCTGTACTGATTCAGGATGCAGCCTGGAAGATCTATTGAGAGTAATGGACGATAGGGACAAGTGGTGGGGTAGGGTCAGGGAAACCCATGCTAGCGACATACCATGATGATGATGATGATGATGACTATTAATGATGATAGAATGTTAAGAATTTTTTTCATTTTTTCAATTGAAAATAATTTTTTGGATGAGTCATAACATCACATTGCTCTAAAGATGGTTTAAAAAACCGAAGCATTAAATATTGCCAAATTATTCATAGATAAATACATCCACTGAATATCTTGCTTTTTTTCCTCTTTTATATTCACACACACACACACACATATATACAGGGTTGGGCAAAAATGATCTGACACACCTGATTTAAATCCGTGCGATTTTTTTTATCTGGGAATACCTCAAGTCAAAGGTATATAGTAATCTCCCTCAATCTATTGAACAACTTAAAGATGCAATTTGTCAAGAAATTACTACCATTTCACATGAAATGACCCGCTGAGTTATAGACAACTTTCATGAACGACTTCGACAGTGTGTAGACAATAATGGATCCCATTAGACTGATTTAATTTTCAAAACCTAATGAAACAGAATGGCATTATATGTACTTTTCGAAAATAAAAACACTTTTTTGTTTCTTTACTTTATTTGTCTTTTATTAAACCTATAAATGTGTCAGATTATTTTGACTGACCCTGTATATGTATATATTATATATATATATATAGTTAAGATAGTGTAGACAGAGACTCAATGGCTCTTGGTGACTGTCAGTTTGTCTATGCAATCATCAGGCAAAGTCAGTAAGTGCCATTGACTCGGTGCATATGCAATCCTAACTTAGATTTATGTATGAGAGGAAAATATTCATGATGGAGTTTGGTTCAAAGTGCAGATGTTCTTGGAAAGAATCTGTTGGAATGAAAGATGCATTGGACGAAGGGAAAATTCTGAAAGAACGGATGTGGCTTGCCAGAGAGAGAGAGAGAGAGAGAGAGAGGAAAATGAATTCTTTCTGAATCAATGAATGTAGCTCATCTGAACATCTTCCATAAAAGTAGCAATAAAAAAAGGGACAAACTGGCTACATTGTAGCAATAGGAAAGCAACTAAAGTGACAAGAAGCTATCTCTCTCTCTCACTCACTTACATAAGGCAAATGCAGTTCTGTAATCTATCCAAACTAGACTGAAAGGAGCCTACCCAGATAGGAGAAGAGTATTCTATCCTTGGGCAAAATCTGGCTTTTGTGTAGAAATTGTATTATGATTATGCACATACAGAAAATTAGACCATTATAATATCTATCTATCTATCTATCTATCTATCTATCTATATCCATTCTCTTTATCTATCTATCTCTCTTTTTCTTTTTGTCTTTCTCTCCCTGTGCCTTTTTCTATTTCTTTGTCTCAGTCTTTCTCTCTCTTTCTCTCTTTTCCTTTCTCTGTCACTCTGTCTCTCTTTTTTCTTTTTTTTCTGTCTCTTTTTTTGTCTATCTTTTTCTAAATCTCTTTTTGTCTTTCTCTGTCTGTCTGTTTCTTTCAATCTAGCTCTTTGTAAGATAGAAACTGTATTACGATGAAACACATATAAAAAATTAGACCATTATAACATAGATTAATTTCATTTTTTGAGAAATTTTACTTCAGGTTTTACCAATTTACTACAAGCATAGGCTTTCGATCATATGGAAATCAAACCTGACTGATAAAATTAAATGCAGTTTCTTCCAGGCTGCGGTCGTGTCGGTGCTGCTGTATGGATGCACTACTTGGACGCTGACTAAATGGTTGGAGAAGAAGCTAGACGGCAATTATACAAGGATGTTGCAAGCAATATTAAACAAGTCCTGGCAGCAACACCCCAAAAGGTGCCAACTGTACGGTCACCAGCCACCTGTCACGAAAACTATACAAGCTAGACGAACCAGGCATGCTGGGCACTGCTGGAGAAGCAAGGATGAGATCGTAAGTGATATGCTCCTGTGGACCCCCGCATATGGCCAATCAAAAGCAAGACGACCTGCTTGAACATACATACAGCAGCTATGTGATGATACGGGATGTAGCCCTGAAGACCTGCCAGAGGCGATGAATGATAGGGAGACGTGGAGAGAGAGGGTCAGGGATATCCGTGCTAGCCGCACGACATGATGATGATGATGATAAAAATGGAAAAAAGATCTGCAAAAGAAACATGAAGTGCTGTAAGGTTCTCAGCTTCACCAAGAAGGAAATAATCTAGAGCCATGAAACATATACGTAACTGTAATATGATCACTTGGAATTATGTATTTACCCAACCCCTCTGCCATAAGCAGGTGGGTTTGGTTTTATGGCATATCAACCATTGTAGGTTATTTAATACTAAAGTAAGTAAAGTTGGCGATCCAAAGGCTCCCTTTTCAATAGCTACCACACTGAGGTGTAGGGGAAGGTGCTACTCCATTCCCTGGATTGCTCCACTTTACTCTTGAAGTACAGTCCAAAATTCTTATGTGGTCTAAACTTGCATCTCACCCTCACACATTAAATATATTTTGGTGACTCAAGCTGCTCTTTGCTCTAAAAGGGATAATATCAGATCCCATTCAGCCCTTAAATCCGTGTTCTAATTAGTGAGCTTTGCCTTTTCTTTTCACATACTGGACTTTGTCGTCTCTTAAGAATCTAAAAAATCTTGGTTTTATATTTTCTAATGGGAAACGTGATATATACACAGTTTCTGTTATCTTTATTATTGATTTTAAAAAACTGTTTCAAGTTGTTTTTATCGAATTCCTGTCAAAGAAATAATTGGGTTTTTCTTCCTTGACTATTTTTAATTGTATATTTACAGCTGACTAACATATTTTTTTCTCTCTTATTTTCAGGCATTTTTCCCAACACACATCCAAGTGGTCTTTTTACTACAGCCTGTTGGCTTTTTCCAAAGAGCCTTTGCTGATTTCCGATCCAAGTTTGTTAAGGAAGAGCTTGAATTTAAGGTCAGTGTCATAACATAATTTATAACAGGAGTCTCAAACATGTAGCTAGAAGACTACTTATCAGTATAATAAAAAAAGATTTATCCTAGGGTACCATTTGTGTAATGTGTCTTGGGCAGGAATAGTCAGCCAGAATCCATCCCTCTCCATGTCTGGTTTTGAATTCAGAGTTTTCCTTCTCCTAGATTGGTTGTCATTCAAAAGTTAAAGACCCCAGTATACCTCTACTGTTTACTCATAGCTGGAGGAGAATAGTAGGATTCATTCTTTTTTTCTGGGATATTTGTGCTATGTGAAATACAGACTGCCTTGCTAAGGATTTGAACTTGGCTAGCTAAGACCACTTCCTATGATAATGCCATAAGCATCTCCACTTATCTGTAGACCCATCATATGAGATATTTTCAAAATTATTTTAAAACAAATAAAAATTCTGATTAATTTATGATAACCTCTCTGTACACATTTCTTGTTCTTCCATCTTTTTGTAAATATGGAGAGATCTTTATAAGTCTTAACCAATGAACATCCAACATATAGCTGGCCATGTGAAAAACATGGGACTGACTTCAACCATCCCACATTTATGAAGTAAAAAAAAACCCATTTTGTGCTTCATTTCAAAGTCTCAAACTCATTCTTTTTGGCTCAAAATAGAATATTTTGACATCTGATAACCCCCCCCTTTTTGACCTCAAATGACATAAGTCTGTATTGGAGCCCAAAGTTAAAATTTTTTCATCTTACAATGTGTGAAAGCACGTGCGATACCCAGCCGCCAACTAGGGGCGGTAACACGGTTTTGGTAGTTCAAGGCAGTACAACCCAAAGTTAAATTGATATAAATATCAAGTTAAATTGATACTAAATATCAAGTCTCTGGGATTTTCCCTTTGGTCATAATGTTCAAATATTTAAACTTGCTCACAGTAATATAGATTTAAATTCTTTTTTGACACAAATGTGCAATTCTCCTAGTCTTTCTAAAAAAAAAATGCTGATTTATTGTGTTGAAAAATTATTGATACAAAGTGTTTTTACTAAGACAGATATTGTAATATAATAGCCGAGGAATTTCAGTTCATGCCTTTGGGTTTAGTTAGGCTGAGAACATTTCGGTTCAGTACATGGGTTAGTTAGGTGCAACCTTGATGCAGGTGGTAACGCGTGCGTGCACACAGAATGGACATGCCACTCAGAGATGTCACAATAGCTTGAGATGATGAAACAGGTGACAAAGTGCAGGTGATGTCACGCACCGGAAGCGCGCAGAGGATTTGGGGGATTTCGAAGAAAGTTAACAGAGTTGAAGCTAGACCCTGAACGAGGAGGTTCGACTTTTGGGGCTCGCTGAGGTGAGACGAATTTGCGCGCCATGGGTGCCGCACAAGATAGGGACCAGATGATAAAGACAGCATAAAAAGATTGTGTCTCTCCTTCTTATGTCGAAACCTTTAACTCAAAAGTAATAAAAAGGTTTCGTACCTGAACAAGAAGTCTTTACGTGTTTTCGAATTCCGAGATTCCTATGTTCTTTATATGTTCTATCGTTATGAACATTATATGTCTACTTTGCACATGGCGTGGCTATGTAACAATATGAATGATGAATTTAATGTAGATTTTCTTGAAAATTTTTCCCTTGGCATTCGTCACATTTCTTCCATTGAGTTTCCTATTGTTCTTGATTAATTTCTCTGAAACTCTTTTTTTTATACAGTGTGAAGCTGCACTGTCATATTCCATTTTCTGTCCTCCACATCTCAAATTTTACTTAGGAAACAAAATATGTCACATGAATCTAAGTCTGGTGAGTAAGTGGGTACACTTTTCTCTCCAAAAACAGCTGATCAAAAATTATTGATTCTTGTTTCAAGGTGAATATGACATAATAATCTTTGTCATCAGAAATGAATCCAGTGAACTGAGTTCAAATACTGGACAAGGCTGATTGAATTTCACTTCACACTAATACACTCAAAAAAGATATGAATCATTCTATTCTTCCCCAAGCTATGGATAAATAGTAGGGCAGACTATACTCTTTAGTCTTGTTTAGACAACTATGTTTGGAGAAGGAAAACTTTTACTTTTAACTAGCTTTACTCTGCTTAAAAATGGCCCAGTTGACTGGGGCTGCAGAATACACTGACTGTATCTCTGCAGAGGAGTAAGACTCCCCAAATGAGTGTCCTGGATATGACACTAAGCAATCTGATGATGACGCTCCAGTAATGCTGGAGCTTTGAGGAATTTAGAGTACCCCTTTATTGCCATCGATCCCAGTTCCACTCTGGCTCAGAGTTGTAGCACCTGATAGGGTCCTATCTATGGGTTAAAGGGAACTAAACTGTGTATTCATGCTAAACTGAAATGTTTGAAATAGAACTGTTTTTGACACTTAAACTGCATACTTATGCTAAACTGAATTGTTTGAAATAGAACTGTTTATATGTATAAAAACTGATTTGGCATTAAATAACCTAAAACGATTGATGTGCCATAAAACCAAACCAAACCTGCTTAAAAATTGACCTTGTGTCACATGTTACCCATGGGGAAGGGCTTGAATAAACAAGTACTGGTTTCATAATGTTTTTTTCAAATTGGCACTGACTGTTTAAGATCAAATCTGAACATCTTGACATCATCCCTTTTTTATTATATAAGTTGCTCAGCTGTGTATGCAATATTCATTAGTCTAGTCGGCTGGAGCTGTAGAATATGATGACTGCATCTCTGCAAAGGGGTAAGACGAATGTTCTGGATATGACACTAAACCCTCTGATGGTGAGCCTACAGACCTGGAGCTTTGAGGAATATGGAGTACCCCTTCATTGTCATTACTCCAAAGTCCACCCTGACCCAGAGTAGTAGTACCTGTCAAAGTCCCATCTACAGGTCAAATAGAACTATTTAATCATTTACTATACTTGAGAACATTTAACTGTGTGCAAACAAATGATTAATAATTAATTGAATTAGTACTAGATAGTTAAATGGTTTCAAGCAATGCTATATGCAAACAAATGAGCTCTGGTTTGTTTTTGAATGTTACTTACAAGCTATTTGTTTACAAATCATATATATATATATATATATATCATCATCATGTCATGCCACCAGCATGGATATCCCTGACCCTCTCTTGCTACTCCTCCCTATCGTTCATCACTTCTGGCAGGTTCTCAGGGCTACATCCTGTATCCTCACAGAGCTGCTGTACGTAGGTTCAAGCTGGTCATCCTGCTTTTGTTTGGCCATGTGACGGGGTCCATCGGAGAACATCACTTATGAGCTCGTCTCTGCTTCTCCAGCAATGTCCTGCGTGTCTGCTTCGTGATTTAGTATTAAATAACATACAAGGGCTGATATGCCATAAAACCAAACCAACCAACCAACCAACAATATTCCTTTAAATTTTTTATTTTGAATTTAAAAAAAATTAAAGATTCAATCTTGGTACTTTTAAATCACGCCTTGTTTGATTAACAAATCATATGCACAAGACTGTGCACTCATTAAAAATCTCTTTCATAATTTTCCTTAATCCATTAGAATTTGTCTTTGATGTTTGAATAGGTTTAATATCAGATTTTTCTAAAGATTTAAGTGCTGTTAGAGTGTTTGAATATCTTAAGCACTGACTTTTTGTTTAAGACATGTTTCTTTAATCATCATTCAATTGGTTGGTTTCAAAGTCTTCAATTGCTTCCATTCTCTCTGGTGACTTTTGAAAAATAAAAATTAAAAAACATTGCTACTATTCAGAACATTGAAAATCTTTGATTTTGAATTTGTTTAAAAAACACATAAAACTATTAAAATCTCAAATTCCTTATTTCAGAAATTGTCGCTAAAATAGATGGTACTTTTATAATAATGTAATTGTGTATAACATGCACAACTAAATTTGAACTATGAAATTCTGGGGTAAAACAAATAAACTTTTCTTGTATATAATAAGCACTGTCTTTGGAAAATTTGTAGCATCTATATTTAACATTTGTTCAACTTTTTATTCAGTTTATATAGACTAAAAATTAAAATTTATACAGTTTGCTTATATTCTGAAACAAAATATTTACACAATATTTAGAGCAAACACGTGGCCCTGTTCACACAATATTTAGAGCAAACACATGGCCCTGTTCACACAATATTTAGAGCAAACACATGGCCCTGTTCACACAATATTTAGAGCAAACACATGGTCCTGTTCACACAATATTTAGAGCAAACACATGGCCCTGTTCACACAATATTTAGAGCAAACACATGGCCCTGTTCACACAATATTTAGAGCAAACACATGGCCCTGTTCACACAATATTTAGAGCAAACACATGGCCTTGTTCACACAAATATGCAATAAGCTTATCACAAAAATAAGCTCATACCAGAAGAAAAATACTATAAACTAATACATTCTGGTGGTTATTTCTCTGTAGCAGAATAAAACAGAAGTGTTCATTACATATTTGTCAGTTTGGATCATAGATATAGCTTAGATTCAGTTAACGATTTTGAATATGGTGATGAATTTTGCTAGATAAAAGTTAATATTTCTTGTTTATAACTTGCACTTAACTTTCAGGTATAAAACAGAAGTGTCTGTTACACATTTGTCTATTTGGATTGTAGATATAATTCATGTTCAGTCATACCATCTAAAATATGGTGATGGGCATAGCTAGATAAAAACATAGCTAGATATTTAATTCTTGTCTATAATAAGTAAAGTTGGCAACCTTAGTCGAGGGTGACCTGAAGGCTCCCTTTTCGATGCCTACTACACTGAGGTGTAGGGGACGACGCTACTCCTTTCCTTGGATTGCTCCACTTTACCCTTGATCCCTACCTTATATTGCTGAGTGTTAAGCAAGGAGGCATCAAGTATCATTTTTTGAGTCTTTGGTATGAATCGACCTGGGATTGAACCCCAGTCTCCCGGGCCATTGGCGAACACTCTATCCACTAGAACACTAGGTAAATAATTATAATTCTCATTTTAGAAATGGCTTAAATGTTATGACTATAACTAACCAAATGAGGACATTGGTCTGTTAATGTAAAGACAAAAGACATATTCCCTAATCTGGTTTGCTCATAGGGAAGTTATGTTGCATGTCTTTGACCCAAATAGCCTAATGGAGCCCATCCCTATCCAGGTTTACAACTAGTTTGGATTCAGAATTTTCCTTCTCCTAGACTGGTTTCCATATCAGGGTTAAAGAGCTCAGTCTGCCCTACTAATAACCTATAGTTAGAGGGAGAGTTGTGAATTCATATCTTTCCCATGAGTATTTAGCACTATGTTTAATGCGAATGACTTCACTCAGAATATGAATTCAGGTAACCCTGTCCAAGTCCTATGACAAAAACATTACACAGGTGCCTTTGTTAATATATAACAATGATAATACCTCATCTCAGATTTTTTTAAATGCAGTTTTAATTGATGCTTTCATGTTTGAGATCCCTTACATAATTTGAAAAATAAATAAAAGTCAAGAGAAAAAGTCACTGGTCATGTAACCTGGTTTGGTCATAGGGGCACTACTCATGTAGCATGTCTTGGGTAGAAATTGCCTGGTAGGGCTCATTCCTCTCCCAGTGAAGAGGCATAAGGCTAAATCAGGATTATCTTGGATTTCCTAATCAGTAAAATTTTTCTGAGTTCTGATTACAGCATTGCTAACAATACTCACATGTCTGCCATTTGCCATTTTTATTTTTTGTTGGAAGCGATCATTCTTGAGTCGTACAAGTGGTCAGTATGTAAAGTCCACTTAGGCCAGTATTGATTGTCAGCTCTTTTGACCACCCAGTCTTGCTTGTATTGGCAAGAGAGAGAGAGAGAGAGAGAGAGAGAGAGAGAGAGAGAAGATAATATGTAGTCAGTACACTGGCTGGATTTGATTCCTTGTTGCTGCAGTTGTGATAGCAAAACAATCACTTCTCTGCCATTCACATGATAATTATCAACTTGCCCTCTGTTCATTATTTATTCACTGCTCATCACTAAATTTAGCCAAATTTTCTGCTCTTCCTCATACACTTCTTTCAGTTTTGTTGATCATATCTGCTAGGGTGAGTCAAAAGTTTTGCAATATTTTGATATATGCTAGTTTGTGGTGGATATATTACATGACCAAAGCAGTTAAAGCCATAAAATGAAGCTGCTGTGGTTGGTAGTATCATGCTAGTTGGTTTCATGACACGTACTCCATCTGTGATTTGAAAGCCACACAGATAAATGTGCAATGTCGCCTAATTCAGGAACTTATTCTTTACAACTTTGAACTGGGCCATAATTCCACAGATGTAACCAAAAATATTTGTTGTGTGAAAGGTTAAGGTGCAGTTGATCACAGAACAGTAAGAAAATAGTTTAAGAAATTTTGCTGAAGTTACAAGAAACCCAACCAACGGGCAAGATCAGGGTTGGCCTAAAAACAAGAATTCTGAAGCAGTGTTCCAAGCCATATAAAAAAATCTGGTGAGTAGCATTCAGAGAGTATCAGGTGAGCTCAGCATCTCACAGTCCAGTGTGCTTCATCACCTTCACAAGTTTTGCAATTTTTTTGGTAATGTAGGGCACAGTTCAGCAGCGCCAAATGCTTTTATAAAAAAAGCATTTGAAGCTGGTGAACTGTGCCCTACATTGCCAAAAGATTGCAAAACTTTTGACTCATCCTTGTAATAAATAAATCGGTTTCTGTCATTGTTCAGAAGATGCAAATGCATAAGCCCACTTCTCTACTTCATATTTTTTATATATATATCAAGTCCCTTTATATACATCTGCCCTGTCAGGTGAAGCTGTATAATATACCTCTTACACCTCTGCAGAGGGTAAGACCCCACTCTTATGAGGCTATCTGTTGGCGTTTGGTGGCAACCTATAATGCTTCAAAATGAGATCCTAATGGCTGAGCAGTCTGTCACCTGGTAAAACTCCACTTTGATCTTTACTG
Organism: Sepioteuthis lessoniana; assembly: GCA_963585895.1. Lineage (NCBI taxonomy): Eukaryota > Metazoa > Mollusca > Cephalopoda > Myopsida > Loliginidae > Sepioteuthis > Sepioteuthis lessoniana. The sequence goes on along the minus strand of OY757938.1, from coordinate 54,879,099 downwards.
GGCTAAATGGGCAGTCAGAGAGACCTAATCCAATCAGTTGGTTGGTTATGTCAAGTCCTAGCACCTATATCATTGTTCCAACCACTAGAAGGTAGTGGCTGATTTTCAATTGTGCTGAGATAGCAATACTTAAAACCATTTAACTGTGCAAACAAATGAAATTTTACAACTTGAAAATACAATTTCCTACAAACTGATCTCTTAAAAATTGTACTCACACACATACAAGGAGCACACAATAAGTTTCCAGACTTTTTTCGTATGGGCACTTTTATTGATAGTACATACATGAAACTCTAGTCCCCTTCAAAGTAATCTCCTCTGGCTGCAATGCACTTGTACCATTCCAACAATTTCTCAAAGGCCCCATGGAAGTCCTCTTGTGTGAGTATGTCAATGACCTTCGTCACAGCTTCTTTCATCTCCTCAATTGTCTCATAACAACAGCCTCAAAGGTTTTCCTTGAGCTTAGGGAATAAGCAAACGTCACAGGGAGCAATGTCTGGACTGTAGGGAGGCTGAGGAACTGTCTTGATGCCCATCTTGGTCAAATAGTCTGTGACAAGGATGGAGTTGGGGACTGGTGCATTGTCCTGGTGGAAATGCCACTGACCTGATTTGAAGAGTGCTGGCTTCTTCCGAAGGACTCTTCCTGAACTCCCTTAAAACCTCAACATAGTATTCCTTGTTGACTGTCAGTCCAGTGGGAACCCAGTCCATGTAGATCATGCCAGTGCTGTCAAAAAAAGGGATCATCAAAGGTTTGTGGGTGGATTTGCTCTGTCTGGCCTTCTTGGGTCTGGGAGAGGCAGCATGCTTCCACTGGGAACTCTGTCTCTTGGTCTCTGGGTCATAGCAGTAGATCCAGCTTTCATCGCAGGTCACCAGAGCATCAAGAACTGTGGGATCTGAATTGATTATCTCGACCATCTCCCTGCTGTCACGACAACGTCTTTCTTTCTGATCTTCTCTGAGCACCTTTGGGATAAACTTTTCGCAAATCTTCCACATCTTCAGTTCCTCATGAATAATTGTGTGTACAGTTCCTACGCTGACATCAAACTGTGCACTTATTTTCTCTATAGAGAGACAACGGTCCTTACCCATGAAATTCTTTATTTGGCAAATCAACTCTGGTGTTCTGACTTCCTTGCTCCTCCCACACCTCTCATCATCCCTCACAGACTCTCTACATTCCTTGAATCTCTTATTCCACTCAAAAACTGATGCTCAATTCATGCAAGATGCTCCAAAAGCAGTCTGAAGCATTCCATACATTTCTGTGGTATTTTTTCTAAGTTTAAAACAGAATTTTATTGCAGATCATTCTTCTAAAATGTCCTCATATCCAGATTGCATTTTTGAAATTCACCAGCTGTGACAATCAGGCTTTAGTATGGTGTATTCCAATTGCTGCTGTAGCTGTTCATTTGAAGCTGAAATCATAAAAATTAGTCTCATAAGATGTATAGCAATAATATACTGAATTTTCAAGAGTCTGACAATTTTAAATGCTTGTACAAAAAAAAAAAAAAAATAACAAACCAAACCAAGGTGGCTGAGTATCAATTGCTCTGAGATAGCAATACTTGAAACAATTTAAATTTGAGCAAACAAAATATTAATGTTAGCAATACTCAAAACCATTTAAGTGTGTGCAAACAAATGATTAATATTAAACAAACTATTCACTTACAAATCATATATATGTATGTAATGTATTAAGAGGGTTTAGGATTGAATAATCCACAAGAGTTGTTATACTGTAAAAAAACTACCTAACCTTTTTATATATATATATATATATATATATATATATATATAAAATGAAGCCTCTACCTCAGTAAGAGATGCTGACCAAAACTCTGCTATGGTTCATTGGTATTAATTCTATTGCAAGTATGTCACTAGTATTTTGAATTCTTTGTTTTGCTTCAATTGATTTGGTTTAATGGTATATTAATCATTGTAGGTTATGTAATGCCAAATCTATTTTTATTCATATAAACAGTTCTATTTTAAACAATTCAATTTAGCATAAGTACATTTTTTGTTTACACAGTTAAATGTAAAAACAGTTAATTTAAAACAATACAGTTTAGCATAAGTACACAGTTTAAATGTCAAAAGAGTTTTATTTCAAACAATTCAGTTTAGCATAAGCACACAGTTTAGTTCTATTTAACCCATACATAGGACCCTATAAGGTGCTACCACTCTGGGCCAGAGTGGACCTGGGAACAATGACAATAAAGGGTTACTCTGCATTACCAAAGCTGCAGTATTACTGAAGCCTCACCATCAGACTGTTTAGTGTCATATTACCAGGACACTCATTAGGGGTGTCTTAGCCCTCTTTAGAGATGCATTTGGTGTATTCTGCAACCCCAGCCGATGAGGCCAGAATTCTTTGTTGTGTTTTAACTACTATTGTAGTTTAATAGTGTTGTTCATGTAAGAGAAAGTTTTATTAGGGATCATTATAATCTTTAATTACCTGAAATAGTTTAACATTAAACTGAGTTAAAAAATTATGTGGTGAATAATAACATGCACAAAATAATTACAACAAAACTGACTGATCTGCACTACAATACTAATATTTATTAAACAAAACAATTTTAAAAGTAAACGCTACACACTGCCACGGCGCAGATGCTCTTCTTTTTACAAAGTAGTAATGTACATACAAAAGTTACATCACTTTTGAAATAGATCCTCCCCTGATGATGGCTCAAAATCGGGCAGAAAGTACTTGGGAAGTAAACGATTATGGAAGATACATCAACCAATATTATAAAATCAATAAGGCAATATGAAAGGATCAACAAGAAAATATGTAGACAAAAAATGTCTATAATGTTCAAGGTTTGGTTTGGTTTTATGGCATATCAACCTTTGTAGGTTATTTAATGCCAAATCCATTTTTATGTAAATAATCTGTTCTATTGAAAACAGTTCAGTTTAGCATAAGTACACAGTTTAATTGTCAAAAACATTTCCATTTCAAACTATTCAAGCAGTTATATGTAACAATTCACTTAAGTGTAAATACAGTTTTAATGTTGAAAAAAAGTTCTATTTGAAATAATTCAGTTAAGCATAAGCACGCATTTTAAGTGTAAGTACAGTTTAATTGTCAAAAACATTTCTATTTCAAGCTATTCAGTTTACTCAATTCATTTTACCATAAGTATGCTATTAGTTCTATTTGTAGTGGTGCTATTTAACCCATAGCTGGGAGGATAACGGGGGTTCATATCTTTCCCAAGGGTATTTGCTGGAAAGTGAACGTAATAGCGCGACTGGAGTACGAACTCGCATACTACGATTCCGCAGTCCATCGCTTTAACCATTACACCAAGAGGACACCCCCTATTATGTTCAAGGAAATTTATATTAAACAAAATAAGTAAATATTTACGGTTTTACATTTTCAACTTAGATGTGACACTTGGGTGAAAAGTGGTTAATTTAGGTGTGGCTTTTCATCTGGAGGAGATCAGACCCAAAGAAAGGACGGGAAGCAAAGTGAAAAAAAGGATCCATACTTAAAAACTTTTGTTGTTTTTATTTCCAGTCTGCTTCTATAATGTATGTGTTAAAACACTACATGAGTAACAAGGTTTTTTGTGTCTTGTGTCTGATCCTCTTTTGAATAATTTTTATTTCTCTTCATCAACTGTAATAGAACTAATTATAATTTGTTTCACTTGGCTTCTTTCTTCAATTGATTCATTAGAATCAATTTTATATAGATTGTTTTTATCCTATCAAGATCCAACTTTCAACTTGATCATTAAGTCATTTTTTAATGCTTTCAGAATTTGAAATTACATTTCTAATATCAGGCTTACAATGTTTAGTAAACAAACACTCAACCTGAAATATTTACTGAGGTTATCATATTTACCAACCCCTCTGCTCGGGCAGGATATGACACAAGGTCAATTTTTAAGCGGAGTTTAACAGGTTTGAATTCAGAGTTTTCTTTCTCCTAGACTAGTTGCCTCACCAAGGCTGAAGAACTTAGTCTGCCCTACTATTTACCCATAGCTGGAGGGAGAATAATTGGATTCATACCTTTCCCAAAGGTATTAGTGCTATGTGAAATGCAATCAGTCTCATCCAGGATTTGAACTCGTATCGCCGTGTTCATTTCCTACGATGATAACCATTACACCACAAGCACCTTTATCAAGGTTATAGGGTATATGTCAGAAAATAGTGAAGTGAAGTGAAGTTGGCGACCATAGTCGAGGGTGACCCGAAGGCTCCCTTTTCGATAGCTACTACACCAATGTGTAGGGGAGGGCGCTACTCCTTCCCTGGATTGCTCTACTTCACCCTTGATCCATACCTTATAATGCTGAGTGTTAAGCAAGGAGGCATCAAGTACCATTTTTTGAGTCTTTGGTATGACTCGACCTGGGATTGAACCCAGGTCTCCCGGGCCATTGGCGAACACTCTAACCGCTAGGCCAATGTCCGGTTTGATCTGGTCAAAATATTGGTAATACAGTGTATAGTAAAATAGCACATAGTCTGAAATATCAGGCTTAGAATGTTTAGTAAACAAACACTCAACCTGAAATATTTATTGAGGTTATCTTATTTACTAACACCTCTGCTCGGGCAGGATATGACACAAAGTCAATTTTTAAGCAGAGTTTAACAGGTTTGAATTCCGAGTTTTCCTTCTCCTAGACTAGTTGCCTCACCAAGGCTGAAGAACCTAGTCTGCCCTACAATTTACCCATAGCTGGAGGGAGAATAATTGGATTCATACCGTTACCAAGGGTATTAGTGCTATGTGAAATGTAATCAGTCTCGTCCAGGATTTAAACTTGTGTCGCCGTGTTCATTTCCTTCGACGATAACCATTACACCACAGGCACCTCCCTACATATTTACCAATGCCTCTACTCGGGCAGGATAGGACACAAGGTCAATTTTTAAGCGGAGTTTAACAGGTTTGAATTCAGAGTTTTCCTTCTCCTAGACTAGTTGCCTCACCAAGGCTGAAGAACCCAGTCTGCCTTACTATTTACCCATAGCTGGAGGGAGAATAATTGGATTCATACCTTTCCCAAAGGTATTAGTGCTATGTGAAATGCAATCAGTCTTGTCCAGGATTTGAACTCGTGTCGCCGTGTTCATTTCTTACAATGATAACCATTACACCACAAGCACCTTTATCGAGGTTATAGGGTATATGTCAGAAAATAGTGATCTGGTCAAAATATTGGTAATACAGTGTATAGTAAAATAGCACATAGTCTGAAATATCAGGCTTACAGTTTATAGAAAAAGAACTCAGCCTGAAATATTGGGCGTACAGAATATTGTAAAATTGCACTCAGTCTGAAGTATTGGGCTAACTTTCAATTTGATTATAATATATTGTTTCTAACGCTTTCTGGATTGGAATAAAACTAGATTTCTTAAAATATATCATAAAATAACACTCAGCCTGAAATATTAGGCTTAAAATGTATGAAGGTCATTTGATAAATAGAAAGAATTATTTTGAAAAAAAAAAAAAATAAATTTTTTCCATAAATGTAAACTCTATTGTTTGGATTTGGTTTATTGCAAAAGTTATTCTAATCTCACAAAAATATTTTTGTGCCCATTCAATATGATAGTGAATTAAACAGAGGTTTGAACAGAGGTCTGCCAACAAATTTTTGCTGGCTAAGAAGTGCAAACCATGTGAAATTCTAGAAGAAATTGTAATGTGTATGGAGAAGCATGTTTTAGTAAAAAAGATGTTTACAAATGAGCTAAACATGGGTTTTACAAGCCTAAGTTAAAAACACTGTCCATAGAATGGAAACACCATAACTCACTGATAAAGAAAATGTTCTGGGTGCAGCAATCAGTAAAGAAGGTCATGCAGACAGTGTTCTGGGACATGAAATGACCCATCACTTGTGATTTTTTTTTAAATAGTGTTTTCAATTGTAAATAGCATTTTCTATTGCCATCTTATTTATTGAATGGGCGTCATGTATAGTAAAATAGTGCCCATATATATATATATATATATATATATATATATATATATATATATATATATATATATATATATCATCATCATCATGTCGTGTCGCTAGCACGGGTATCTCTGACCCTCTCTCACCACTTCTCCCTATCGTTCATCACCTCTGGCAGGTCTTCAGGGTTACATCCCGTATCCTCACATAGCTGCTGTATGTATGTTTGAGCTGGTCATCCTGCTTTTGCTCCGCCATATGCTGGGGTCCATAGGAGTACATCACTTATGAGCTTGTCCCAAGGCGTTTGTGGTGTAATGTTTACCATTGTAAGAAATGGACATGGCAATGCGAGTTCAAACCCTGAATGAGGCTGTTTGCATTTCATATGGTGCTAATACTCTTGGGATGAGTATTGAATTTAACTATTCTCCCTTCAGCTATGAGTAAATAGTAGGGCAGGCTAGGCCCTTTAATATGGCAACTAGTCAAGAAGGAAAACACTGAATTCAAAGCTGTTAAACTCCACTTAAAAATTGACCTCGTGTCACACCTGCTCGTACAGAAGGTTTGGTTTGGTTTCTTTGTTTAATGGCATATCAACTCTTTTTAGGTTATTTAATGCCAAAGCCATTCTCCTAGAAGAACAGTAGTGGTACTATTTAACCCATAGCTGGGAGGATAAGGGGGTTCATACCTTTCCCAAGGGTATTTGCCCGAAAGTGAACGTAATAGCGCGACTGGAGTATGAACTCGCGTACTACGATTCCGCAGTCCATCGCTTTAACCATTACACCACAAGGACACCCCCTGCTCATACAGAAGTATTGGTATTCACTTAGTGAGGGTGTGGATAGCTCTCAATAGTCTATCGATTATATGGAAGTTTGACTTATCCAATAAAATAAAACTCAATTTCTTCCAAGCAGCGGTTGTGTCATTACTACTATACAGATATACAACATGGACAGTGACAAAACATAAAGAGAAAAAGCTAGATGTGAACTGCACAAGAATGCTACCAGCTATATTAAACAAATCCTGGAAGCAACACCCCACAAAACAACAGCTGTACAGCCACTTACTTCCTATCTCTAAAACCATCCAAGTAAGATGAACAACTGGAGACAATGGAGAAGCAAGGATAAACTCATAAGTGATGTTCTATGAACTCTTTCACATGAACGTGCCAGTGTTGGTTGACCAGCAAGAACTTATCTACAACACCTCTATGCGGACACAGGATGTAGTTTGGAAGACCTACAGAAAGCAATGGACAATTGGACGAATGGAGAGAGAGAGAGTCAGGGAAATTTGTGCTAGCAGTGCAACATGATGATTATATATATATATATATATATATAGTCTCATCCATAAATAAGTACACTCTTACCAATTTTTTAATAAAAAGATTTTCTTTTAAACCAAAAATAAGTAAAGTTGGCGACCGTAGTCGAGGGTGACTAGAAGGCTCCCTTTTCGATAGCTACTACAACAAGGTGTAGGGGAGGGCACTACTCCTTTCCCTGGATTGCTCCACTTTACCCTCAATACATACCTTATATTGTGTAGTGTTAAGCAAAGCGGTATCAAGTACCATTTTTAAAGTCTTTGGTATGACTCAACCTGGTCTCCCTGGCCATTAGTAAACACTCTAACCCTTATGCCAATGTCCTACCAAACTTAACATTTTTTAAACTGTTTAAAAAAAATCTTGTTAAATTCAATATCCCTATAATCAAAATCCACATCATAGCAAAAAAGTTTTACTATATATTTTTTATTACTAAGTTCATATTATTCTGAGAAATTTTTCAGTTTTAGAGAGAAATGTTTTTATAGAAATTGAGTGCATGACACTTCAGTTATTTATTGATTTAAACATTTTTGTCTTTATTTTAATACTTAATCCCAACTAAACAATAATGTTATATAATTATTTTACATTAGCAGCTTTATGATGAACCACCTATAAATCTAAGTGGGAATAATTATTTTAGTACTATAAAAAATTCTTTCATTTTCATTTTGAAAATCAGATTCTGTAACAATTAGTTAGATCTTGTAGCAACATGGTTTTTCACTGATTATTCTTTAAGACCATCCCACCTCTTGATGAGCGCATTCTTTACTTGTGTAAAATACATTTTTGTTGAGCCTTTCTTCTATACCTTATAAGTATATATAATAAATTTGGTTGCTCTATATCAAACCATTTATCTATAGAGAAAAGAAAAACAAACTCTTCACAATTATTATCTTTGATTTGCTATTAATTATGTTTATTTAGCATAAAACCTCTTTGCATAATGAATTGAGATCTTTTAATTTCATGTATTATTTATCATAAACAAAAAATCTCTCTCTCTCTCTCTCTCTGTATATATGAGGGTCATTCAGTAAATAAGGTGAATCTTGCCTGTGGAGTTGGCAATAGAAACCGCAGTTTAAAGTTGTGCTTTTTCAAGGAAATCAATAATGATGGGACCTTTCATGTCCCAGAACACTGTCAGCCTGACCTTCTTTACTGACCAATATGCCCAGAACTTTTTCTTTACCGGAGAGTCAGTGTATTTCCATTTGCTGAACTGTCTTCTCAACTCAGGCTTGTAGTGGCAAACCCATAGTTTGGTTTCTTTGTTTAATGACATATCAACTCTTTTTAGGTTATTTAATGCCAAAGCCATTCTCCTAGAAGAACAGTAGCGGTACTATTTAACCCATAGCTGGGAGGATAAGGGGGTTCATACCTTTCCCAAGGGTATTTGCTGGAAAGTCAACGTAATAGCGCGACTAGAGTACGAACTCGCATACTACGATTCCGCAGTCCATCGCTTTAACCATTACACCACGAGGACACCCCCTGGCAAACCCATGTTTGGCTCATTTGTAAACATTTTTTATGACAAAAACATGCTTCTCCATGCACATCACATTTTGTAAATTTCATATGACTTGTACTTCTCAGCCAGCAAAAATCTGATGACATACCTCTGTTCAAACCTGGAGCACTCTGTTTGATTTACTGTGATATTGAATGGTCATAAAACATATTTTTGCAAGATTAAAACAATTTTTGCTATGAACCAATTCCAAATAAAATTCGGGGAAAAAAATGTTATTTTGCTTTTTTAAAAAAAAAATTCTCTTTATTTATTGAATGACTTTCTCATATATATATTTGTGTATCTGTCTGTCTGTTTGCATATATATATATATATATATATATATATATATATATATATACATGTGTGTGTGTGCATATGTATAAAATATTATATATATATATATATATATATATATATATATATATATATATATATATATATATATATATATATAATATAATCAGATCTTATATCTTAAATAATATCAAATAATATATATTTTTATTGTATAATGTTTCACTAAAAATAATAAAATCCTGGTATCTGGTTTGGAATAAATTAACTTTTTATAAAAAAAATCCTGAGGAGTGTACTATGTTTAAATATACACATGCACACACACACACACACACACACACACACTTTATATATATGTAAAACACATACATGCACTCACACACATACACACACACACATATAATATAAAAACACATACATATGCATGTATGTATGTATATATAAAAACACACACATACATTTATATTAAGAAATGCATTTTTGTTTTACTGTGAATGTTTTCTGCAATATATTATGCTCAATTCCACCATTTTTTTTTTTAATTTCTTTTTTTTTATTCCTGACATGGCAGGCTGGGATGTCTGATATACAAAGTCTTTCACATTCTCTCTTTCTAGGTTGTTATGTGCAATAGCCATGAAGAGTTATTTGAACATATTGATCCTACTCAACTCACTAAGGACTTGGGCGGAGATATTGAATATGACCACAAGGAATGGATCGAACAGAGGGCAGTAAGTCTTGGCTTTTTCTTCATATCATTGCTGGTTAGTGGAATAAAATTCTGAAAGCCGACAACAGTAATTATGACAGTCGTCACTTGTAATAGGCTTCGAATGATGATAGAAGCATATCCAAGAAAATGATGGGAAATTGTGAACTACAGTCTATTGGGTGACTTATCATTTTGCTTCCCCCTCATTCTGTTCCTTCCCCCCTATGTTTCCACTCCTTGTCAGAGTATCACTCTTGTTTCTGGACTCATGTAACATTTTCTCTATTGTACTGTGAATGCTATCAATGTAAGCAGCTATAGAAGTTACAGAATTTATTTTGGAGGGTATTTGTCCATTATTGTACTTTGTACAGCAAATATGAGAATCTGCTGAAAAGTTATTGGCCTAACTAAGAAGAGAATGTCTTTTCTCTTTTCTTTTTTTTTTTTTTTTTGATTTTTATTAAACTTTTTTGAAAGCAGCCCAGTTGGCTGAAGATGTTAAATACACTGACTGCATCTCTGCAATTGGTGTCTTAGATATGACACTAAACAATCTGATGATGAGGCCACAGTAATACTGGAGCTTAGGAGAATGTGGAGTAGCCCTTCATATTCATTGATCCCAGGTCCACTCTGGCCCAGAGTGGTAGCACCTGATAAGGTCATATCTGTGGGTCAAATAGAACTGTTTGACATTTAAACTTTGTGCAAACAAATGATTTATACTAGATTGAATTTTTTTAAATAGAACTGTTTGATCATTTAACTGTGTGTAGACAAATGACTGTTGTTTAACTGAATTGTTAGTAATATATACCAATACTTGGAACCATCTAATTTGGTTGACATGCTAAATTGAATTGTTAGAAATAGAACTGTTTGATCCTCCAACTGTGTGTATCTACAAAATTTGTTTACAAATCACATATTCAATATATAAGTAAAAACAAGATTTGGCATTAAATAACCAACAATTGTTGATATGCTATAAAACCAAACCAAACTATTTTTGAAAGTCTTAAAGAAACTTGAGAAACAATGTGCCAAGTATGTTGTATTGAATTTTGAGATGAATACAAGGATGTTACAAATTATTTTAAATAGATCCTGGAAGCAGCATTGTACAAAACAGCAGCTATTTGACCACTTACATCCTATCTTGCAAACCATCAGAGTAAGACAAATAAGAACAAATACGTAAGTTACATTGTCTTATAGACTCCAACACATGACCACACAACAGTGTTGACTGACCAGTTAATAACTTACATTCATCAGCTCGATGCAGAGACTGGATGTCGTCTAGATGACTTACCAAAAGTGATAGCTTATAGGGATGGATGGTGAAAGGAGTCAAGGGAATCCATGTACATCTCATAACTCAGGATCTTGGTTGTAAGAACTTTTCGGTACTCTCTCATATAAGTTATTTACTTGTCATTGTGTAGTACAAGTTTTATAATATCGTTCTCTTTGTTGTTCACTAAGTACTATGTAAAATAATAGGCCTGATTAGTTTCTCTTACTTTGGTAGGCAATAAGTCAGCAAGTGTGGAATCCCCATAGTATAATGGTTACAGTGTTTGACTATGGCCTTGAAGTAAACAAGTTCAAACTCAAGTTGTGCTATTACATTTGCTTTTAGACTAATACCCTTGGGAAAGGCATGAACTCCTTTAACCTTCCATAAATGGGTTAAATAGTTTTACTGCTGTTCTTTGACAAGGATGCCTTTGGCATTATTATTATGTTCACTTTCAGACGAATACCCTTGGGAAAGGTGTGAACCCCCATCCCCACAGTTATGGGTTAAATAGTACTACTACTGTTCTAGTATGACAATAAATAACCCATGAAGGTTGATATGCCTCTAAAGAAATCATAAACTTTCATTTGTTTGATACATTTCATCCAACTTGGGGAGTATGGGATTTAAATGGTTCACACAGATCATCTTTGATAATTGCCAAGGTTCTCAATAATATGTCCAAATTTTTAACCCACTCACCCAGAAAATATCTTGTAAAGCTATCTTCACAGATTGGACTGTCTACAACTATTGTTTTTAGGGTAACACAAAAAGTGAAAATAGTTTAAATCATTATAATCAAGGAGAGTCAATGCTAACAGGATGGATTACTTTGACTCTCTCTCACTATCCATCCCTATCAGTCATCACTCTCGACAAGTCCTCTAGGTGTCATCCAATGTCTGTGCAAAGCTGATGAATGTAGGTTTTGCTGGTTGGCTTACACTCATGTGTCCATGTGTAGGATTCCTTAGGAGAATGTCACTCATAAGAATTTTTACTTCTCCAGCACATCTTGCTCATTTTACTTGGGTGGTTTGTGAGATGGGAGGTAAGTGGCCGTACAGCTGAGTTTTGTAGGAGCACTGCTTGCAGGATTTGTACAAAATAACATGCAGCATTCTTAAATATTTTCAAATTTTTTCTCCCGCCATTTCATTAAAGTCCAAGTTGAACTGACACAACTACAAGTTGGAAGAATTTCCATTTCATACAAGTTAAATACAAGTTATTGAAAACATAATTGTACCCTTTTCATAAACAATCTGTATATTGTGCTTTATATTTCCTCTGCTTTTCTTTTTCTCCTTCAAACAAGGCAAGCGAGAAATTTTCCACCAACATCAGTAACGTTACACAGGCACTTGACCAACTGGCTGCCCGATATGAAGAAACGGAAATACCAAATGATGTTGCTGGAACTGAAGCCTTGATTAGAGAACATATCCAGGGAAGAAAAGAGCTGCTTGATGACTTGAACAGTGCCTCGAATCATGGAGAGATCTTGCTCAATTGTGTGAAGGGAAATAGCCAGGAAATTCCATTGGTAAAACTCATACATGTTGTGGCACTGGAAAGGTAATTTTCTTTTCTTTTTTTTTTTCTTACTAAGATTCACTCGAAGTAATACCCAATTGGCCGCTAATCAGGAAAGAGTTATAATGATATGGCAATTGAATAAAGAAGATGAATGGAGAAAATGATGAAAGAAAATGGTGGGACAGGAATATAAAGATGGATAGGGACTGATGTGTGTGTCTAAGGACCAATAAGATATTTAATGGGCTTGGACGTTAAGAAAAAGGTTTTAACATTTTCTTCCTCAATGATAATATTTGAGATGGGAATTAGTAGGAAGCCATGTTGCTGATAATATAACTTTACAGAATTTACATTTTTAAACTTCATAAGAAAAAATGAATGTCTTTAAAAATCTTTTTTCTTTTTGACTAAGGCTCAGCTTAGATATATCCAAATCAGCTACTACCCAGCAAGGGGCACCTCGGGTGGTGTAATGGTTAGCAAGGTAGACTAGCAAACCTACACGAGTGAGTTTGATTCTCATTGGGTGCCCCATTCATGCGGCCTTGTGCTACATCTAAGCAAAAAGCTTAGTAAATTAATACTACCCAGCAAGGGTTACAATGATATGGCAATAAGATGATGTCTTTAAAAATCTTTTTTCTTTTTGCCTTAGGCTCATCTTAGATATATCCAAATCAGCCACTACCCAGCAAGAGTTACAATGATATGGCAATAAGATGAAGTAAATGAATAGAGAAAATAATTAAAGTTTGGGAGGATGAGTGAAGGAGATAACATAAATATATTAATGGACAGGGTGGGATGTGGGTATCGAAAGACTCATAAGATACTTGATGACCTTGGACTTGAAGAACTCAAGGTCATATACTGTTGGAAAACATTTATGTGGGGAGTTTGTTACATTATTCTCAGGGAGAACTTTACTGAATTCAAATCCTGGACCTATTTATTTGTGTTTTACTTCATGCTAATACACTTAGGAAATACATGAATCCATCTCCTCTCCTTCCAACTGTGGGTAAATTATAAGTCAGATTGGGTTCTAAGCCTTGTAGATAGGTAAACAAGTTTAAGCAAAAGAAAAACTGATTTCAAAACCAGCTATCCACTCCAATCTGTAAAAATCAATTTGCTACTGAAACCGCAGCACTCTCACTGCTGTGATGTGGTTGTAGTCATATGTTTCACAACGAGTCAAAAGAAGGAAGAAATATTAGTACATAATAAGCATTAGCTTGTTAATTAAAGGAAACTGTTAATCAGATATTTCCTCAGAAGGAAATATCTGTAATATGTAGTGATTTTTATGGCAATCTTCCCAAGCCTCCAATAATATCTACTACTTTAATGAAATTATTATCTGACAGTGATTCCCAAACTTTTGGGAGATACCACCTCCCTTAGTACCCCCACCATACACATATGATGAAAACACACCTCTTTTTTAGTTTTAGGTCTGCTGCAAATTTAAAATAATTATACTAATCTAGTACCTTGGCTCTTGCAGACATAAAAATGTGATATTCACTCATTCCTATGGCATCTGCTGTCTCATCTGGCTGGAGTGTTATGCAGTCTGTTCAGACCTATCTAGAGCGTTGATTTTTGCAAGTGGGAAAATGATCACTAGTTTTCAATGCATGTACTGTCTTATCTGGCTGTTAGGTCCTATTCAAACTATGTTTCAAGATATAAACAAACATTTGAACATATAAAACTAACTTCACACAAAAAAATAAATCCACACTTACATGTGGTTCCTGGATTCTTTTAGAGTGCTACCTCCTTGACTCCCAGCCCATATCCCAAGCAGTTCTGCCACTCACAAATACATAGAACACTAAATATATCTCCTCTCCAGACCATGTCACTAAGATATAACCAAACAATTGAACTTCAGACCATAAAATAAAACTATGCTTTTCTTTAAAAAAAATACCCCTGCAATTCTGATGTGTTATATACCCTACCTCTGAACATTAATGGGTATGTCCCATTCCTCATAAAAACATTGGATACTGCTGTGAGGGGGGGGGGTAATTATGCTGACTAAGTAGTCACCACTAGCAGTGGGTATCTTCATGCTGCTGGCAAGTATTGTATTTTGTTAATGTTATTAAGATTTCCATTTTACTTCCAACCTCCGTTTTGGTTATTTTTCATTCAGTAACCTTTTGTTAGGTTACAACATGATGTCAGACACTATGCCATCTGCTCATGTTTTAGGGACTTAGAATATGCTGACTGTATCTCCTGCAGACAAGTTGACATGCCATTAAAATCAATCAATCATTTATTTCCTCTGTCCCTAAAAGGCTTGTCCTGTTTACTTTAGGAATGATTGATATAAATTAAACATTCTTAGTAATGATGGTTGATAACTAGGTACAGTCTAAGTTCAAACACTGCCAAGTCGATATCTTAATGGAATCTTAGGATATTGAAATAGTTAAAGTTTTAAATCACTGTAAACCATTGGTAATTTAAAATGTTATCCTAATACAGCTACCAATGCTGCTACTGTTATAGATATTTTATTAGTTTGCTGTGTAACTGTGAGTGTGATTTCTTAGTTAAGTAAATTATTTTGTATTCAAACTAGTGACTTTTTTATAGGGTAAATCTTCCAAGTAAGATTGGGCAAACATCTTTTACAACCCAATGAATGTAAACTCTATCTCTTCCCTCTGGTTATTTAAAATGATATCAAAATAATAATCTAGTAATGTTGTGTAAAAATTTTGAATATATGATTTTACAAAAGTTTTCTTTAAAAAAAAAATGATTTTGGCTAAATTGGTCTCCCATTCATGTCTCATTGTATATTGTTAGCATTATACTAATTTGTATTTGCTACTATCACTACTAATCCTGCTGCTGTCACTGCTACAATAATTGAGTGATTACTTAGTTAAGTGAATAATTTTGCATTGAAACTAGTAAATTTCTTGTTGTTTACATCTTCTAAGATTGGTCCCACAGATCTTTCTAAAATACAAAACAGTTCAAAAAATACAGGGTGTTTCAAAAAAATTAATATCATTGGAGATATAAATATCTGAGTAACTACATAGTCTTTTTAGATGAAACTAAATAGGTTTAATGCTAAGTAAAATAAGATTTATTCATCAAAATTTGAATGAGAAATTCAAAGGTATGTGGATTTCCTGAAATTTTTTCAAGTTTTTCTTGCTATTACTTGCACTTTTGCTAGTCATTTGTCTTTAAGGTGTAAACAATCTGCAGCTTGTAGGGTATCATTTATATTCAATCTAAACTCTCACCAGAGAAATCTGGATTTCCAAACATGCTCTTCTTATGGATTTCCTGGGGCTTTGCAAAAATGTTTCCCAAACCCACTCATCCATCTCTTCTTATACTGGTGGTCATCCAGATCTTTTTGCCCAGTATAGTCAATCTTCTTTTTTGGAATTTTTTGTACCATGTCCAAATCTGCATTGCAGCTGGGGCATTTTTAGTGAATTCTCTCACAAATGCATGTGAATGACATTTCCATATCTGAAAAGAAAAAAAATTAAAGATTAACCATATAATTTGGAGTTGTTCCGACACATGCTGTAAAAATTTAGATTTATCAAAGACACAAGCTGCCTCCTACTGGTTTTCTGGGGTCCATTTGGTGTTCATGCTGGGTGGGTGTTATTGAGTTGAATGCCTGGACCCAGGGGGCCTTTTCCCAGCCACTACCTGCCAAGCAGGGCTAAGTTTATTGCTTTGTGTCTGAGGGAATGCCAAAGGAGTCAAGCATTTTTTTATGAGTCTTAATTCGTACATGGTCCCCACACACTATAAGATGACCAAGTGTCAAATCTGGCCTTGTAGGAGGTTGAATAATTCCTATGCTGTTAAAATTTGAGATCATTTGAAGAAGAATTGATAGGTTATTAGATTAAAAAAATGATATCAATTTTTCTAAAACACACTGTTTAAGGAATTATTAAACATTGTTTTCTATAGATATGGAGATAAAAATTTCTGATATAAATATGTTTCTACTTTATGTTAATTTTCTGTCTCTGCTTTTTTCACAGATTACTTACTAAATTAGAACAGAATAAAATGCAATTTGAAATGTTCTGGGGCCGACATGAAAATAAATTACGACAATGCTTACAACTTCGACAATTTGAAGAAGAATTCAAACTAGTGAGTTTTTTTTTTTATTCTTTGATATGTGTGGTCATTTTACTTATCATTTGTTATACAGTCAGCCATATTGTAATGGCTATACTTCCTACTCATTCAATAAATGATATTGCTCAAAGCTACACAAAAATTTGCATACGTACTGTTTATATCAATAAGGTTTTTTTTTATATCCAACTTATGTTAAATGTTGTCAGAATGCTAAAAATATACTTTTGTGTATATTTTGGTTAAAAAGGAATCAGTCCAGTCCAAGATGTTTGCTCTTTCAGGCAGAACTATGTTCCTAAAATGAGTAACAGTTAGGTGTATTGTCCAATGCCTGAAGTGTATCCTTAATCATTTTGGTGGGAATCCCTCTTGCAGGATGGCTAAAGTGCTGAACTGCAAAAGCATAGTGAGTGAGTTCAAACTCCAGTTGCACTATTATTTTCACTTTTGGACTAATACCTTTGGGAAAAATATAAACCCCATTATCTTCCTAGCTATGAGTTAAATAGTTCCACTACTGTTCTTTGACAAAGATGGCTTTGGCTTTAAAATCCCATGAAGGTTTATATGCTTCATGGGATTAACAAACAAAAAATTAACAATTTTGGTGCAGTGCATTTGGTAACAAATTTAATGTTTGAAATGCACTTCTGACCATAAAATAAAAAAGCTTATTGGAATTTCCCAATTACAGTACTACACAATATGCTATTAGTGTTTGTGGGTATATTGCACAAGTTTATTTATTAGAGAAATTTTATTCACTGATACTTCTAAAAACAACTGTTTTACTAGGGTTTCTTTAGGTTTTTTTTTAACTTTATGGCTAGACTATATTCAAACAAGAGGTACTTTCATGGAATATATCAAACAAAATCCAAAATTTTTAATGGATGAAGATTAATGTTGCTCTCACACATTAAGTTTATTTGAGCATCTTCAGTTGCTATCCACTCCAAAAAAGTTAAAGAGGAATACCGATAGGGCTTGGACTATCTTCTTTTTTTTTTTTTATCTCCATCCACCTCGGGGAGCTCCCTCTTTAAGTTGACTTTGTATCAAGCCTATCATTTTAGGAAATGAGTAAATAAAAAACTTTTGTTGTGTTCTTTCGGGCTCATTTTAGTTTTTTCTTTTTCAGATTCAATATGCCTCAGAACGTAATTTAGAATGGCTTGAATCATCAATGTTGGATATTGGTGAAACTTATCAACAAGTGGAAGGACTAATGACTGACTTTGAAATATTTGAAAAAAAAGCAAAGGTAGTATTAACTTTTGACCAATTTAAATCAATAACTTTTCTTGTACATCATTGAACTATTGATCTATTCACTGTATATATTTGATATTGTGTATTGGCTACAAAATCATTAGTTTACAAAAGTGATTTTGAAACTTATGGTTGCACCTTGTACTCCAGACTAGTGTCTACCATATTGAATGTAGACACAAGCAGTTTATTTTGTCTTCCAAGTTTGGTGGGGCATTTTTGTAAAATTAAGTAACTTCGTCATGTATTATTTTGTTCTATTTATTTGGGATCAACAAAGTTCCCTTTGACTGTCTCTCTCCATCTATTCCTATAGGGAGTTCCTCTAAACGGTATCCAGTGTCCACACAGAACTGTTGAATATAAGTTTTTTCTAGTTAGCCAATACTGGTGAGTCCATGTGTAGGAGTCCATAAGTGAACATTGCTTATGAATTTGTCTTTACATCTCCAGCAATACCGAGCATGCCTTATTCATCTTACTTGGTTATTTTGTGTAATGGGAGGTAAGTGGCAGTACAGTTGCTGTTTTGTAGGGTAATGCTTCCAGGATTTGTTCAAAACAGTACGTAGCATCCTTGAGTGATTCCTCTCTAGCTTTTTCTCCAAGTGTTTCAGCCATACAGTTGTACACTTATAGCTACAACTTGGAAGAATTCCCACTGTGGAATAATGTACTATCAGAATAGATATAAAAATGAATACCTATATATGAAGACTATACTTATTTTTGGACTGGGACATATTCCTATTTTTGTATAATCTTCTACTAGAAATAATAAAATAAAATCCTACTATCTTTGCTTTAGAATAAAATTGTTTTTATTTTTTGAATTGTTAGGGGTGTACTTATCTATAGGCAATACTCTCCTTGTATGAAGAATATAAAAAATATAATAATAACATTACATTAACATTGGCCCAAATGATAAACTTAAGAATACATAAGGGTCTTCAACTACAGAACACCTAATAAAAAATCATGGCTGTGCTGAGAAATTTAGCATTGACTTGTTCTCCATACTGAGCAACTAAAACTCTTCCTTCCATCTTAAATTATTGAAGAGAATTTATATTTTGTCTGGCAGACCATCTCTCTGTAAATAGAGAGAATGTCTGCTAGGACTTAATATTATTTTGATATAGTCTCCAATACAAAATTCTTTTCTCCCCCCTACATATTTCCTATAGGTTTGGGTTTTTTTGTTTTTGTTTTATACAATATTATCCTCGATTTAGTTCTGTTGAGTGAGGATCAAAACTGGTTAGCTAACGACATTTAAAATTTTTTTTTTGCTTTTTATGTTTTTATTTTCATGATGAATAAAACTTTTGGTATATTTATGCTATGATCAAATTTTGTACCCCTAAAAATATCTTTAAATAATGAAATTATATATCATAGTAATTATATAATGTTTGAAGAGTATATGAAATAAATTATATAACTTTTATATTTTATATACAAGGATAAGTTTATTGTCAATTTTGTTCCTCTACCAGTAGAAATGCTATAAACAACTCATCTATATAAAGAGAGCAATAAATTTTATATTTTGTAGGAATTAAATTTACTACTTTGAATTAATTTTCATAAAATTCAAACATTGTCAAATTTGAAATCACTATTAAAAAAAAAACAATTTCAATACATTTTATAACTAGTTCCTGCTCTGTTATATAAATAGCCTTGACAAGTTAAATTTTCTTTAAATATTGAACTTATTTTATCTATTGAGGTTCCTAAGAAAGGAAACTTTGTTTAAATATTGTTGCGGTTCTTAATAATAATAATGATGATGGTGGCAGTAGCATGATGGTAATTGTTAATTTTCTAATAAGTTTTAAAAAGTAAATTAATCTGCAGGCATTATTGGGGGAGAAATATATGTATGTAAACAGAGAAAGATAATAAGTAGACCTCAGCATTAACAAAATTAGAGAATTGCTCTCAAAAGATGTTTTGTGGGGGGTTTAATCTTCAGGATTACAAAAATAAACCTAATTATATTGTGTTATCTGTGTTCATAATTTCCTAGTGGCTCAACTTTTGACATTTGTATCTCAGTATACATAAAATGTAAATGTAAAGGTAATTTCCTAAGTGTTCATGTCTTCCTTCATTATAAGGCTGGGTTTGACTGTCCCACTTTTTGCGCAAGATTTGATCCTGTACTGTATGCCTACCAATCCTGAATATATGAGGATCATTAAATAAGTTTCTAGACTTTTTTCGTATGGGCACTTTTATTGATAGTACACACATGAAACTCTTGTCCCCTTTGAAGTCATCTCCTCTGGCTGCAATGCACTTGTTGTACCATTCCAACAACTTCTCGAAGGCCCCATGGAAGTCCTCTTGGGTGAGTATGTCAATGACCTTCATCACAGCCTTTTTCATCTCCTCAATTGTCTCATAACAACAGCCTCTGAGCTTAGGGAATAGCCAAAAGTCACAGGGAGCAAGGTCTGGACTATAGGGATGGTGAGGAACTGTCTTGATGCCCATCTTGGTCAAATAGTCTGTGACAAGGATGGAGTTGTGGACTGGTGCATTGTCCAGGTGGAAATGCCACTGACCTGATTTGAAGAGTGCTGGCCTCTTCTGAAGGAATCTTTTCCTGAACTCCCTTAAAACCTCAACATAGTAACCCTAACCCTTTGGCCAATCAATTCTGGTGTATTGACTTCCTTACTCCTCCCACACCTCTCATCATCCCTCACAGACTGCCTGCCTTCCTTGAATTTCTTATGCCACTCAAAAACTGATGTTCGATTCATGCAAGATGGTCGAAAAGCAGTCTGAAGCATTCCATACATTTCTGTGGCATTTTTTCCAAGTTTAAAACAGAATTTTATTGCATATCGTTCTTCTAAAGTGTCCTTACATCCGGATTGCATTTTTGAAATTAACCAGCTGTGACAATCAGGCTTTATTTGAAGCTGAAATCATAAAAAAATTGGTCAGTCATCTCATAAAATGTATAGCAATAACATACTGAATTTTCAAGAGTCTACGACTATTTTAAATGCCTGTACAAAAAGTCTGGAAACTTAATGAAGGCACTACGTACTCACTTTTACATACTAGTGAAACATCTGTGGCAACAAGGTATTTTTGTACCTGCCTTAAATGAAATGAGCATTGTATTATTCTTAAATTGAACTAGTATGTTGTTTTTAATATTCTAGCATGCTAGTCACCTGGTGCTTTCCCCAGACAGCGCCTGCCCCTTTTATTAATAAGGGCAAGGTTGAGTTAATTGATTGGCACCTAAAGTGACCCTGAAGGGGAATGCCAAGAGGACTAAGCATTTTTTATAATAGCCTTGCATGAGTTTTGATTCATTCATGCAACCAGATCTCCCACCTTCATGTCAATTCTGACTTAGTGGGGAGTTAGAAAAATCCCAATGTTCTTGGATGCAGAGTGTAATTTTCAGCTTGGACAGCTGATTGTGACAGTGCATTTGACAATTACAAGTCAGTCGTTTACTAAGCTTAGCTTTCCTTTGGCATAAAGAGGGAAAGATGTTACTCTTTAAACATCTGACTCATGAATTCAGAGAATACCCACTAGTAAAAAATTAGTGACAAAGATATCTGCTGTACATGTCTTCAATTAAACTACTATTGCGTTATTTATTATTAAAAATGTTATAGCAGAACATGGAATTATTTAACCTTGTTTGACTTATGTTTACAAATCATATATTATATATATATATATATATATATATATATATATATATATATATATACACACCAACCCCTCCGCTCGGGCAGGATATGACACAAGGTCAATTTTTAAGCAGAGTTTAACAGGTTTGAATTCAGAGTTTTTCCTTCTCCTAGACTAGTTGCCTCACCAAGGCTGAAGAACCTAGTCTGCCCTACTATTTACGCATAGCTGGAGGGAGAATAATTGTATTCATACCTTTCCCAAGGGTATTAGTGCTATGTGAAATGCAATTAGTCTTGTCCAGGATTTGAACTAGTGTCGTCGTGTCTATATATATATATATATATATATATATATATATATATATATAATGACCAAAGTATTTAATTTTCTTAAATCTTAAAATCTAAATGAAGATATGTGCACAGCTGAGCAACATATAAAAAAATGATGATTTCTAGATTACTGTCTAAATGTGTGCACAGCTTAGCAGCTCATATAATAAAGTGAGGATGTCTAGACTTCTAGGTTACTGTCTAGATGTATGCACAGCTGCATGACTTATATAATAAAGTGATGATGTGTAGACATCTAAATTATTGTCTAGATGTGTGCACAGCTGCACAACTTATATAATAAAGTGATGATGTATAGACATCTAGACTGCTGTCTCAATGACTCAGTACCAATTTTTAAAAATACCTGAATTATTTGTGTATAAATGCACTTTCTAAATTTGAGCTATCAAGTGCTAAAAAAAACATATTTGATATATATTACACTCTGACTTTTTAGAATTTGTAGCAGCTAAATTCAACATTTGTTGATACTTTTTATCCAGTTTGCATAGACTAAAAATAAAAATTTGTACAGTTATGTTTTAAAACAAAGCATTTATGCAGTATTTAAAGCAAACATATAGACATGTTCATACAAAAAAGGCAACCAGCTGGTAGCAAAGATAAGCTCACACTGGGAGAAACAAAATTATAAACAAATACATTTTCCAATGGCTATTCCTCTGTTGTGGCATAAAACAAAAGTGTTTGTTATACATAAGTTTGAATCATAGCTATAACCCATTCAATTACACCATTTTAAATATGGTGATGCATATAGCTGGATAAGAAGTTAATATTTAGTTTTTGTATTTAATGTGCTCTCCTAATCTTTAGGGTTAAAAATAAGGAAAAAGGTGTGTGTTATACATGAATAATTACAGTGTGAATCCAGTCAATATTTTTGAATAGCATTTGAAGTGTAGCACTCTCTATACTCACCAGATCCATCTCTGTGTAACTTTTTCTTGTTTCCTAAACTGAAAATTCATCTCATTGGTAAGATGTGGAATACGCTAAAAGTAATACAATGGTGCAGCTTTACATTATATCAAAAGAAGAATCTCAAAAGGTACTTTGACTAATGCAAACTCACGGGTTGCCAAATCCCAAGAGACCTATTATAAAGAAAATTGATATTTCACTCAGTATTCTTTTTAACCCTTTAAACAGCACCCTACAAAATAGCAACTTTATGGTCACTTACTTCCCATCTTATAAACTATCTAAGTAAGGTGTGCAAGATATACTGAGCACTGCTGGATAAAAAAGGATGAATTCATAAGTAGTGTTCTCCTATTGAATCTTACACATAGACAACAGCAGTGTTGGTTGTCTAGCAAAAACTTACATTAATCAGCTCTGTGCAAACACTAGATACTGCCAAGAGGACCTGCTGATAGAGATGGATTGCAAGAAAGAGTCAAGGTAATCCATCCTATCAGCATGTCTTAATGATGACAGCTTCAATCTCAGTATTCTTTGACATTTTCTCATATAAAGATATTTAAAAATCAGTCAAAAGAAATACTAAAACATTGTCATCGTTAACAAAACTTGTTTACAGTATAGCTTATCAAAAACCAGCAAATCTCTTTAAACCCTGAGATAAACAGGAGAAAAAACATGACAGATTTAGACATTCTTTTGAAAACTAGTAAAAAAAATACAAATGATACATTAAAAAAAACTTTTTTTTAAATTACAGGGTGTTTTAGAAAAATTATAGATAAATCAATTGAATAAAAGTTTTTGTTCAAGAATCACAGATATTTACAGACCAACTGAAGGCCAGAGTGTCCAACAGCTGAAATTTTATGACCAAAATAATATGGGGTAGATTGGTTTTATTCCTCTGTCCATACTTTGTGGATATTCAATATACAGGATGTTTCAGAAAAATCAATATCATTTCATAATCTAATAATTTGGCCAATTCTCATCTAAATAATCAGAAATTTTAACAGCATGAGTAAAAACAACTCAAAATTATATAGTTAATATTTGTTCTTATCAAGTATAGAAATGCCATTTAATGGAAAAGAAAAAGCGAGAATTGGTCAAGTTATTAGATTTCAAAATTAAATCAATTTTTCTGAAACATCTTGTACATCTCAAATGATACAACTTTTTTGAAACACCATGTACTTTAAGATCAAAATGTTTAAATAAAATTGTCATTTCCTAAGCTTAACTTGGCTTGGCACAAGGCCAGAATTATAGGAGACCAAATGAGAATGGAACTCACTAGTAACAGTTTCCTAACCTCATTTACTAACCATTACATTGCAATTTACTAAGCTTTATTTAGTCTGACACTAAGTGGTCACCCATCTAAATATTGAGTAGGCTTATTGATGCTTAACTTTGGAGGTGTTTTAAGTGTGACTTTACTACAAGTCAAGATCAAAATAATGCTGATATCTTATAGAAAAACAAAAGAATTCCTAAAAGCAGCCTATAACTGAGCAAGATTTTCTATAGCAAAGCTCTGTCTCTGTCTTGTGTTTGTTGCTTAACATGGCTTTCGTAGGTGGGTTTGTTCTAATGACAACCATAGTTTGAATTATTTCTCATAAAGTGCAACTACCAGTTATCAAGAATGACTGAAATTTTTCTTCCTGCCTTTCTCGGCCCGACCGTGCTCTCCATCCCAACCTCTCCCTGACTTGCCTCCATACACCAGATGAGATGCTCTAAGCTTCTAACAACTGGGGTTACCTAACTGATGAGAATGACAGTGAACATATTTTCTTTCCACAGATGGAATTTGACAGCAGTTTATGTTGGCAAGCAGCAGTGGCAGCAGCATCTTTCTTGAACATGGCTGCTGCTGCTGCTGCTAATAAATGGTGAGAGTAGCAGTTGAGCTGCTTCAATTCTTGCATAGACCATCGATCGATCACTTGCTTCACATCAGAGCCACCATTCAGTGCACTGCTTGCCTCTTTTATACTTCTTTTTCAACAACACTGGAAAACTGACTTGTCTGTTGAGCTGATTCTTCAGATTTGTGGTAGATTTTTGGAGCAAGAACATAAAAGAATGGTAACAACAGGTAACAGTTGGTACCGATATTTCCTTTGTGCTAATATTTCACTTATAAGAGGAAAAAGATAAAAAATAAATCTACTACAAATAAAAAAATAAGTAACAAATAAAATGTGATCCTGTAGATTTTTTTGTGGAGTACAGAGCTGCAACCGCACCACGTCAGTGATGAGGCTGCAGTCTCATTGGCAAGTAAGTTTTTATGGGGTGAAGATGCCAGTCCCAAGCCCTCTGGTTTGGGATTTAGAAGTTTTTCTTCTAGATTAGCTGCCATACTAAGGCTGGAGAACCCAGTTTGCCTAACTATTTATTCATATGACTGAAAAATTTCTTCCTCTCTTTTCTTGGCTTAACTGTGATCTCCTAACCAACTTCTTTCTGATTTGCCTTCATACACCAGATGAGATTGCTAGGGTTAGAAGAAATGGATTCATTCCTTTCCCAGAAGTATTAGGGTGAAGTGAAATAGCAATTGTTAGCCAAACCACACTAATAAAATTTGAATTGCAATGTTCAATGAATGTTATTCTTTAACCTGTAGGGATAAAATAACCCTTAACTGGTTGATATGCCATTAAAATCAGTTAATTTCTCAAGTGTTTGGAAGAGAAATAAGCCATGAAAATCAATTTAGGGGAATGTTTATATATTTATTATGACAATTAACCATGTATAAACTTCATCTAAGGTGGGGAGTCCTTGTGGTGTAGTGGATAATGTGCTGCAGTAAATGAATTCAAACTCAATTTCTGCTATCATGTTCATCTTCAGACATACTCTTGGGAAAGGTATGAACCCACTTATCCCCTCAGCTATGGTTTTAAATATTTCCACTCCTGTTATTTTACAAGCAGATGGGTTTGGCATTAAATAACCTATGAAAGTTAATATGCCATTAAACAAAGAAACCAAACCTTTATCAGGTAATAATTCAGAATTTTTTTAAATTCTAGAAAAAATTATTAAAAACATTACAATTGCCAATGAAGTTGTCAGGTAATTAGAAATGCCTATTGTTGTAAAACCTAAAATAGTGGGAAACAAAGAACATCCAAAATTGTTCTTACAATTGTTATTTAAGCTATGAATTAAAGAATTTTAAATAACTACTGATGTGTATGAAGAGAAATATTGTTAGTAATAAATTATAATTAAATAGTACATTAAAAATGAGTGAATTTTGGAGATAAGTTTTTATCGTTCTAACCATTTAAACCTGTATCAAACCTTGGTATTTTAACTCATCAAGTGAAAGGAAATATCTTAATTCAAACCAGCTGTACTCCATTTAAAATTAATCTTGTGTTGAATCCTGGCCATGGTAGAGGTATACTAAACTTTTTGCTTAATCTGGTATACAGGTTATTTACAATATCTGTTGTTCCTAATTGTCACCCATCTTAATAATAAACAGACACATTAACACAAAGTCCGCTCATCTAGTGTTATTTTATGTTTAGAGGTGAGAGAATCACATTCCTATTTCCATTTTGTGGTGTAGTTGTTTTTATGAGGGTTTTTTTTTATTTTACACATAGTCCTATTTGTATACAAATGATTTTTAAACACCTATTTGACTCATAGATGTGACCCTAACAGTCAGAGTGAACCTGGAAGTAATGGTCTAGCTTTCAGTAACTTTCTTAATACAAATAATTTACAGTTAAATGATGTCAAGTATTCCTATCTAATACAAATAATTTGTATATAGTTCTATGGTTTCAAGTATCCTATCTACTACTAAGAATTATATAGTTTCAAGTAATTATTTCTACTTAATAATACTCATTTGTTTGTATACAGTTATATGGTTTCAACTAACAGATGATAATGATGCTTAGTAAATAATTTACAGTTATATGGTATCATGTATTCCTATCAAATACCAATAATTTTTAAACAAATCTATTTGACTCATAGAAGGAACCCTCATAGGTATAACTACTCCTGGTCAGTGTGGACCTGGGTGTAATGGCAATAGATCTCCAGAACTAGAGCCTCACTATCAGATACAGTTTAGTGTCATAGCCAAGATACCTTTTTTTTCATAGGGAAGAATCTTATCCCTCTTTAGGGGATACAGTCAGTATATTCTAAACCTAGCTAACAAGGCAATGCCTTCACTTTGGTGAAATAACAGGAACTGATACTTTTTGTGTGACTTTGCCATAAATCCTTTTTCATCTTTTGCTATTCATCTATATTTGTTATATCATATCATTTGTAAGGGATTGTTACTTTTTTTGTAAATTTTCCTTTTGTATCAGGCTATATATAATTTATAAATGAACTGTACGATATCAACAGAGAAAACAAATAAACATTCATCTCTGTTGGCATGGTTACAAAAAGAATATGTGACTCATGATGTCAAACATAGCTTAATTGTAACATATAAAAAACTAATAACACTCATGATAATATCTTTTTAAGTAAGGCCCAGTCTAATGCATTTTCATGTACAAAAGTAGGCTGAAAAATTCATATGATGATGTCATATTTGCTGTTGATGACTTTTAAGACCAATGAGATCCAAACACTTCAATTTCGATGGAAGAAGTGCGTAGACCACAAGGAGAGATTATGTTAAAAAATAAACTTCATTTGATTACATTCCATGAGAGTATCTTGATCAGTTTATGAACTTTTTAGTCAACCCAAGTATTTAGTATAAAAAATTTTAAGTCTATATCAAATTTTTATTTTATTGGCTGATTGATTTTAATGGTGTGTCAACTAAACTAGGATTATTTTATGCCTTGTGAATAGGGAATTATGTTTATTGTATATTCATGTTCATGTTTTTGTGGAGTTATTTCTTATTTTTTTGCGCATAATCTTATTAAATATGAATAAGTTTTGAACTGATCTAACACGTACAACCACCCAGGGCCAGAGTGGACCAGGGAGTAATGGTAATGGAAGGGATACTCCACACTCTACAGATCTCTAAAACAGGAGCCTCACAATCAGATGAAATTTAGTGTCATACCCAGAACATCTCTTCTTTTTCTACAGTGGATACAGCCAGCAGCACCAGAAAAGTAACTTTTTTTTGATAGAGGACCTTACCCCTCTGCAGAGGGTACAGTCAGCATATTCTAAGCCCCACCAACAGGGCAAAGAATTTTTATTTTACTATGAAACTTTCATATTTAGAAACAGCTGTGTACAGTGTGAAATTTGCCTAGTAATCCTGCTTTTGGTATAGTAAATATACCTGCATGTCCTATTGGTTGGGCCTAAAATAGTTGTAGATGTTAAGACCTCTGCCACACACACACAAAAAGGGTGTCCTGGGTGTGACGCAAAACTGAAAACAATGGTGGAACTCCTGTTCTGCAGCCATCCTATTATTGTTATTACAATAAGGTTGACTCTGAACCAGAGTGGTTGTACCTGTTTGAGTTCCATCGACTGGTCAAATAGATCTATTTGAAAATTATTAGTATTAAATAGCATTGTTTAAAACTATATAACTGTGTACCAACAAAATATCATTATTATTATCATTATATAGAAAGTATAACTTGAAACTATGCAAATTATTTGTATTTAGTTGGAATACTTGAAACCATATAATTGTGTACAAATTGATATTAAAAATAATCACTTGAACCTATAATTGTGTTTCAAAAGATAATTATTAATTATTAAAAACCATATAATTGCATACAAACTGATATTAAGAATAGTTACTTGAAGCTATAATTGTGTTACAAATGATAATTATTTGAAACCATATAAATGCTTAAAAAAAAAAAGACAAAAAACAAAACTAACTTCAGAATTAAATAACCCAACAAAGATTGACATGCTATAAAATCTACCAACCTATCTGTACGTGCAGAGCATTTTAACAACTTTTTTGAATTAATAGGGAAATAAAATGAAAGTGTTAAATTTAGTCTAAGTAAAACTATTTAGTTTCTCTTTCACTCAAAAGTGTCTCTGTATTGCAGAATAAAAGCTAAATATTTCAAATGTCTGCAAACTTATCAGCTCTTATGCTTTACTGATTTTGTTAGTTGAATGCCAAGTTCAACTAAAAGACAATTTTTCCATTTGAGTGATTTTTGATTCTCAAAAGACTTTACAGAGATTCTTGTAAGAATGTTGTTCATGCATCATTTTTCTTTACTTGTTGTTTGTGTTTGGTTATGATGAGGGTCGACTGAAATTTTCATAGCCTGAACAAGATACTCTCATGAAATGTGACTAAAGGAGGTTTATTTTTCAACATAGTCCCCTCTTGCAGTCCACACACTTTTTCCATCAGTGTTGCAGTGCTTGGATCCTATTGGTCAAAAAAGTTATCAACAGTAGTTATGACTTCATCATATGAACTTTTCTGCCAACCCTTGTATAATGGGAAATGCAAGATCAAGTGTTGATAAAATGCCATATGGTACAATGTTACAGTTGTGGTCCAATTTTGATATCATAAATTTTTGTGTATTCTCCACAAACCACTCTATCCCAGTTGACCTTCTTTTCTGAAAAGTGATTACAAAAGATTAGGTGTATGATCCCAGATTTATAACTTAAAGAAAATAAATTTGGTATTTTAGATTTTATCAAAATGAAATAATTTCTGGTAGTTGACTTTAAAAAAAAACAAAAACATTTCATTGAATTGTTCTTTTGAAAAAAAAAAAATTCTGAATACCAGAACAGATCCCTTGACTTAATGAGTTCTATTTGCAATATATTAGAGATGTAGTTCTGTTTTTAAGAGTAAAGATGCAGTTCTGTAATTGAGAGTAGAGACAGTTGTTTTGTTACACAAAGATAATAACTTCACAGAATAAGGCTTAAAAATTGGATCATATATCTACTCTCCAAAATAAAACTACAACTGTAAGTTTTTGCTAGTAACTTTCAGAAAAGAAGGTAAAATGGGTGGGTGGGGATAATATATTAAAATAGGAGCATAACTCTAACATTGTTCCTGCAATATAAATATCTAATCAAATAATATGATGAAATGTTTCTCATAGTTTGGTGAAATATGGAGGCATCACAGATTATTTGGAAATCAGCTCCCTCCATCTTTCTCTGATCTGGGAGTTTTTGGGGGCATTTTTCAATTTTATACTTCATCATTCTGAGACATTATCCTCTCATCTCTGTCTGCCTCTCCTCACTCCTTATTGATGCTAGTTTAATTTGTATCTTTTCACTTTGGTTAGATTATTTCGTGATGGCTTGTCTGATTTTTTTTCTCATTTCTTCATTAGTGATTAGTTGATTTTACAGCATATCAACCCTTGCTGAGTTATTTAATCCTATTTTTATCTATTTATTGCAAGTCATTATATGGTTTTAAATAACGTTTTCTATATTTGGTTATCATATTTGGTTTCCACACACTTATATAGTTTTATGTATTCCTATACAATATGAGTAATTTTCTAACAGATCTATTCAACCTATAGATTGGACCAAAACAGGCACAACCACTCTGGGTCAGAGTGCACTTGGGAGTAATGGAAAATGAAGAGGTAACTCCAAACTCCCCAAAATACACAAATAAGCTATATATATATATATCAGCAGTTACAAGCTATAATGGGATAAAATCATAATTTGAGAAATATCCATTATCCTAGACAATTTGGCAAAACTCATGTCGGTTTAAGATTCAGCACCCTAAAATACTCTAAATTTGTTCAAATATCCTTGGCAAGTAAGCAGAAGGTTCTTTCTTTTTTGTAGGGATTGGCTGTGTTATAATTTTAAAAAATATTTAGGTAAATGAAATAGTAAGAATGTTTTTGTAATAAAAAAAAGACCAATTTTGGTTTTAACAGGTGAATGTAAAGCTACTTACTTGTATTTGAAATTTCAACTATGAAATTATTGCCCCAGCTCTGGGTTGAATAATGCCACTATTGTCCTTCTACAAAGATGATTTTGCCATTAAATAACCCATGAAAGTTGATATGACATTAAACAAGGCAACCAAACGGATAAAATTATTGGAATTAGAAATCTAAATTAAATTTTGGAAAAATTATACATCTTTTATAAATAGGAAGATTTAACAATCAGCCTAATGGTTGTTTTAGTGACCTTTAAATGAATATTGATTGATTTTAATGGCATGTTAACCTGCCTGGGGTTATCTTATGTCTAGAGGTTAGGAAATTGCATAAGTTTATATATTTTTTTGTAAATGTTTCTTAAGAGTTTTTGCCCATGGTTATATGATATCAGATATTCCTATCTAATACAAATAATTGTCAAACAGTTATATGATTTCAAGTATTCTAATCTAATACTTGTATGGTTTTAAGTAATTATTTCTATTTGATAAGAATCATTTGTTTTCTGACAGTTATATGGTTTCAAGAAACTAATAATAATCCTTAGTAAATAATCATAGCTTATAGTAACTATTCTTAATACAAATAACTTACAGTTATATGAAATCAAGTATTTCTACTGAATCTGAATAATTTGTAAATAGATCTATCTGACTTATAGATGGGACCCTTATAAGTATTACCACATCAAGTCAAAATGGACCAGGTAGTAAAGGCAATGGAAGAGTACTCCACACTCCTCAGAGCTCCAAAACTGGAGCCTCACCATCAGATTCAGTTTTGTGTCATACTCAGAACACTCGTTTTTGGGTAGTTCTTATCTCTCTGCAGGGGATACAGTCAGTGTATTTTCAAATTCTGCCAACAGGATGATTTAATTGAGTAGGATTTAAAATAATATCTATTTTCTTATACCCTATTTCTCACTATAAGACGCATCACTGTATTTCATCCTTCCTATATTTATACCTAGTTATCCACTTCATAGACATGTTCTAAAAAGTCTGAATCCATAGCCAAAAATGTATTAATAAGTTTTAGTACAGTAAATGCTCAAATTGATGCCTTTGGATGTCTTCATACTCCCACATAAAAATATAATGTAGCTGAACTGGTGCTATTACATGCAGAGATGATTTCCTTCTTTAGTGCAACAATTATTCTGAGTTGATTCTGATAACCTATAGATTTCTGGTGACCCAAAAAGAAAAAGTCAAAGTCTGTTTGATCTAGAAGCATTAAAGACCATTTGTCTGGACCTTGTTTGGAAAATTTTGATTTAAAGAATTTTCTCACAGCAACATAAGGATCAAGACTTTTGGGACACTGTATATTTTCTCTCAGTAATAAAAGATTTATAGACTGTAGTAAAACAATTTTTTGGCAAGTTTTCTGACCTTTATGAATTGATTAGCTTCTTCTATAAAAGGATGA
The DNA here is from genome assembly GCA_963585895.1 of Sepioteuthis lessoniana. Lineage (NCBI taxonomy): Eukaryota > Metazoa > Mollusca > Cephalopoda > Myopsida > Loliginidae > Sepioteuthis > Sepioteuthis lessoniana. Next base: position 54,846,581 of record OY757938.1, on the reverse strand, counting down.
CTAAATCTTTCATTATCAATAACAGATTTGTTACCTTTTTTAAGCTTAATAATCCAATCATACAATTTCTGTTGGCTGTGATAAAATGTTGTGTTCAAATTGTGCCAAGTGTTTAATATCAATTTTTATCTTATCACTTACTTCTGTACTTATCTCACTTTGTCTGTCTACCTGTAAATACATTGTAGAGGTCAGATTTGAACTCTCTCAAGTCACTGCTTGAATTTTAAACTGTTTATATCTGAAAATTATCATCAGGCTTGCTTGATTGATTGATTTTAAAGGCATGTCAACCTGTTTAGAGTTATTCTATGTTTATAGGTTAGGGAATCATGTTCATTGTATATTCATATTTACATTTTTTCTGTAGTTGTTTTAAGTGTTACTTTTTTTTTCACACAGTCCTATCAAATACAAATCATTTTTAAACAGATCTATTTGATTCATTGATGAAATTCTAACAGGTGTTACAATTCCAGTCAGAGTGGACCAGGGTATTGTAGAGGTACTTCACACTCTCCAGAACTGGAACCTCACAATCAAATGCAATTCAGTGTCATAATCAGGATACTCTTTGTAGAGAGGGGTCTTACCCCTCTGCAGAGGATAGATCTTGTGTATTCTAAGCCCTGCATCATCAAGTTTCTTTTATTGTTTCACTGCAGGTTTCGAAAACTGGAAAGATAATAGGGTTTACCCTACAACACTGGCCTATGATGTGTTGCCAGAGGGTTGAAACTACCCTTGAGAATAAGGGATTTTTGAAAGTGCTGTGGATTATTTCTATACAAGCTTGTTTATAAGAAAAATGACTGACAATATATGTATCAACTTTTTTCTTGGCCATCTGCATGACTCTGGCCTTTCTTGAGGTGTTGTTGACAATTAGTAATATAATTATAAGTTAATTTACTTTTACTTACTTAGCTCCTTAGTAATACTTAGTGTTAACTTATGATTACTTTACGTGTCACAGTGAAGTCTCCATGGAATAATGGCTAAAGTACGGAACTGTAGCCTTGAAGTAAGTGAGTTTGAACTTTAGTCATGCTATTGTGTTCACTTTTGGTCTAATACCTTTGGGAAATATATGAATTCTCTTATCCTCCAGCTATGGGTAAAATCATATAACCACTGTTCTTCTACAAGGAGGGGTTTGGCATTGAATAACCCATAAAGGCTGCATTGCCATTAAACAAAGTAACCAAAAAAACCTTAATGTTTCACAATCAAGTTCAAATATTGGATTAGGCTGTTTCTATTTCACTTTGTGGTAATGCCTTTAAGAAAGGCATCAATCCTTTTCTTCTCCTCACGTCTTCTTTGCTATGGGTAAATAGTTGGTCAGGCTGGTTTTTAAGGCCTCCATAAGGCAACCAGTCTAGGAAAAGGAAAACTCTGAATTCAAACCAGATGTCACATCCCACTTGTAGTGGAGGGACTGGATAAATATATAGTTAATATTCTATTGGCATAAGAAGTAATTTAATTTGGAGTAAAAAAAAAAATCAAATATTTTTGACTGAATGTAGATTTAAAAACTGTTTCAGGGATGACTATTTCAAAATTTTGGATGAAATTGGGCCAAAAATTACAGAACCTTAATGTATGAGAGGATGGATATTTGGTGAAAAATGATTAGAGGAAATAAAAAAAGTAAAAATTGATAAAATTATTCAACTATTATTATTTTAATATTTTTACAATTATAAATTGATCAAATTAAAACCAACGATAATTATAATTACTATTATTACAACAAATACAAAACCAAATAAATGTTGAAATAATATTTGTCCGGGTTTTGCTTTTGTTGAATTAACTTCTCAAACTTAAAGCCTCCTTGCTTTGTCAGCTGGGCTGTAGAATACATTGACTACACCTCTGCAGAAGAGTAAGACCCCCCCACTCCACGTGTTTATATCCAACTCAGCGTTCACATATTTTTGTTATGTTATAAAAAACTTTCAAAACTCATTTTTAAAAAACAACACACCTTACACATGCAGCAAGCCCTGATGATGGCCTATGAAGGGTCTGAAAGTGCTTGGGACAATTTTGGGAAATTCATCAACCAATTCCAACCTGAAACTAAGACACTTATCAGGAAACTTGAAAGGATCTTAAATAAATTATACAGACAAAATTTTGTCTTTATTATTGAATGAAACATACTTATATATATATATATAAACAGGATTTGGCATTAAATAACCCTCAAGGATTGATATGCTGTAAAACACAACCAAACCAAACTAAAACCTGAACTTCCTACAACTAAGCTTTCTCACCCTATCTTAAAAAATAGCTGAAAATGTTGTAGTCTCTTATTTAACTGCTTTAAAGATTGTTAAATAACATCTTACAATATTCTATCAGCAAGAATAAAATTACATATAAAATGGCTAGATTTTATTGTTGATAGGGAAGTAACATTTATATACCAATTATTTGCTTAGAATAAAAGGAGATTTGGCATTAAATAACATATAAGGGTTGACAGCCCACTTGGCTGGGTATGTAGGATATGCTGACTGTATCTCTGCTGATGGGTAAGACCCTCATCCTCAACGGGTGTCCTGTTATAACACTAAACCATCTGATGGTGAGGCTTCAGTCCTGAAGCTTTGGGGAATGTGATGTACACTTTCATTTCCATTACTCCCCAAGTCCACACTGACCAAAAGTGGTAGTATTTGTTAGGGTTCCATCTATTGGTCAAATAGAACAGTTTAACTATTTAACTGTATGTTAATAAATGACTGATGTTAAATTGAATTGTTAGTGTTATATAGCAATGCTTGAAACTATTTAACTGTGTGCAAATAAAACTGCTGCTGTTAGATAGTTATACTTAAAGCAATTTAATTGTGTGCAAACAAATGATAATTACTAAATAGAATTATCATTGTTAGATAAGAATACTTGGAACCATTTAACTTTTTGCAAATGAATGAATAATAGTGTTAAATAGAATTATTTGTGTTAATAGCAATACTTGAAACCACTTAACTGCAAGAAAATAAAACTTAGTATGAACAATACATGAAACCATTTAACTGTGTGCTAACAAATCAGCTTTGGCTCATTTAAAAATGGTATGTACAAACTATACATTTACAAATTGTGTATTTAATATATATGTATAAACAGGATTTAGTTTTGAATAATCTACAAGGGTTGATATGCCATAAAACACAACCAATAGATCATATATATTTAATATATATATATATCTATAAACAGGATTTGGCATTAAATAACTACAATGTTGATATACCATAAACCCAACCAACCAACAATGGTTGGTATGCTATTAAACATCAACCAACCAACCAATCAACCTTCTTTATCCACAGAATCTTGTGTGAATTTTTTAGATGAGGTTTGATAATTTGGAGTATTCGGACTTTTGTCTTCATCTTTATTGTTATAAACACAATGTTTTGGCTGATGTGCCCTTCAGCCTTCTTCAGGTGTTTCTTGTCAAACTCAGGAGCTTTCATATCAAATTTTGGAACCTTCACAGAAATTTAAACCAAACTCTTTATTTAAATTAAAAAGCCTAGATTAGATTAGATTAGAGAAGGAGGTGTTCTCATGGTTAATGGTTAAAGTAATGGACTGCGGAATCGTAGTAAGCAAGTTCGTACTCCAGTTGTGCTATTACATTCACTTTTGGGCAAATACCCTTGGGAAAGGTATGAACCCCTTTATCCTCCCAGCAATGGGTTAAATAGTACCACTACTGTTCTTCTAGGAGAATAGCTTTGGCATTAAATATCCTACAAAGGTTGATATGCCATTAAACAAAGAAACCAAACCAAACCAGATTAGAGAAAAAAATAGAATTGTAATGTGAACAAAAGTAAAAGAAATCATACATTATTATAATATATTGTAATACAAAGTCTAGATGAAAAACATTAGGTTTATAAATCCCAAAAATTCAGTTTGAATTTTCCAGCGGGAACCATGGCATAACAGATAAAGACATTCAGTTTATACAGTTCATAGTGAAATCATTTGGAGGTTGCAAGGTCATTCCTGACTACAGGAGAAAATAACAAGAAATACTTACTATAACTTAACAGTTGTATCCAGTCATGGTTAATGGAATTAGAAGAATCTATGTCTGTGGATTAAATAAAAGAGTTCAGTTTGAAGTTCTGTGAAGGTTCCTGAATTTGACAAGAAACACTTAAAGAAGACCGAAGAACACATCAGTCAAAATGTTACAATAAAGATGAGGGCAATAGTCCATATATTCTAAATAATACCATAGAATCCTGTTAAAATATAACAGAATGATTCTATTACATTTTATTTAATCTTTTTCCCATATAACATTCTTGTTTAATTCTGACTACAGGCAAAAATAATAAGGAATACTTAACATAGCTTAACTCTTGTTGAAAATCACCAGATGGCAAAACATGTCATTTCTGAAGTGAGACAGAAACTTCAATATAAAGTACAAGAATATTTTTTGAACGTTATAAATGGTGGGATAAATGAGATCATGTCAATGTTTTTCACATGAAGAATGTTTTGTATCCTATCTTTTCATCAGCAGTGCCAGGTACCTTTAATAAAAAGTAAAGTAAAGTCGAGGGTGACTCAAAGGCTCCCTTTTCGATAGCTACTACACCAAGGTGTAGGGGAGGGCACTACTTCTTTCCCTGGACTGCTCCACTTTACCCTTGATCCGTACCTTATAATGCTGAGTGCATTCAAGATGAACATTATGCAAGGAGGCATCAAGTATCATTTTTTTGAGTCTTTGGTATGACTCGACCAGGGATTGAACCCAGGTCTCCCGGGCCATTGGCAAATAATCAATGCATAAAAGTGTCGATAGTAGTTTAACTGATTCATACAAGGAATTAGAGATCAATGTCCACAGGATTTAAGCTGGGACAAAAAGATAATTTGGTCAAAATATAGACAGTTTTATATGCATTGTAAAGAACAGCTTTATTTGAGTAAGCCACATCAACTGACTATTATTAGTAAAAAAAAAATTGAAAGCTCTATTGTACATCAAAGTTATTATCTTCTGGAATCTTGTTAGAATATATATTAAAATCTAGACTATTTATTCATTATGAAGGTCAGTTGTTATATAACATATGACATGGATTTTTAGTTCGTTCCTAGTGACCCTGTGTGCTTTGACTAGCTGTCATGTTGTGATTAGTAAACAGGAGGATGACAGCGCATCAGGGCAGTCAAGTCCAACAGGTGTGTAACTGGAAGGAGACCACGTGATAACCATGCGGTCAGATTTAGACAGAGCAGAGAATCAGGAGTCGAGTGAGGGACATACAGCTGATCAGAGGGTTAGGTCTTGTCTGACGATACGGCTTGTAAGGGGTTGCAAGCGTTGGCAGCCCCTGGCTCCCAGAAGAAGAAGGTATGGGACAAGAAGAAGTCCCTTGTCTGAGTATATGTCTCTCCATCTATCTCTCAAACTAACAACAAACTGTGGGCCCTTTTCAAGAATAAAATGAGAGAGATATATTTTTATAAAGAAGTGTTTTGTTTGTTCATTGAAGTTCGTAAATCATGTATGAGAGTATACAACACAGTCTGTGGCCATCATAGAGAAGAGTTTTATTGGAATAAGCCATTTCAGCTGACAGAAAGCTCTGTTGTACATCAAAGTAATTATCATTTGGAATCTTGTTAAAATATATATAAAAATTATTTCATTTTTTTTTTTACCTTCCTTGCTATTCAACCTTAGTTTTAGAAACAAATTCTTATATTTATTTTGTATTCTTTCACAGAAAAGCCTGGAAACAACGGACCGTTTATACCGAATGGGAGAACAATTAATTCAAGATGAACATTATGCAATGGACAGTATCAGACCTAAACATGCAGAGCTGCAACGTATACGAGATCAGTATAAAAGGATGCTACGACAAAGAAAAGAAATTTTGTTTAAAGGAAGAGACCTACATGACAGAATAGATCGGGTAAGTATAAGGCTTACTTTTCCACTTTTATTGTTAAACTAGCAGAAGATCCCAGAAGATTGCCTGGAGCACAAGACCAAAGAACTAACATGAACTGCATGGCAATAATCATACAAAATTGTTGTGTCAAAACAGCTGCCATTTATATCAGCAAAACTATTTAAAGAAATCCTACTGTACTTTTCATTTGTGCTACTTCTTACCAGATTAAATGTACAAGCTCACAAATGAGGGGGTGCTGAAAAGTTCATAACCTGACCAAGATACTCTCATGGAACATTACCAAATGAAGCTTATTTTTCAACATAATTCCTCTTGTGGTCCAAACACTTCTTCCATTGGTGTTGCAGTGTTTGGATACTATAGGTCAAAAATTCTCAACAGCAGATATGACATCAGCCTATGAATTTTTAAACCCACCTTCATATATATATATATATATATATATATAATCCAGGAGTGATTTTTCTCTACCACACTGTTTGATTGATATGCTGAATCATAACCTGAAGATTATTAATATCTAAAAATTCTGATTTTAAGTTTTGAAATTTCTTATGAACATAAACATTCCTGTTTGCAGTGTCACTTTTCAATTGAACAACATTTGCATACTTTTCGGTGATAAACCCACCTTTATCACTGTTTTCTTTAAGACCTAATATAAATATTCATGGGATATGAGAAAAAGATAGAGTTTATATATATATATATATATATATATATATATACCTAATCCCTTCACACAAGCAGAAAGTGACATATGGCCAATTTTTTTTGCAGAGTTTAACAGGTTTGAATTTAATTTTGCTCCTCCTAGACCAGTCACCATAACATGGTTAAAGATCACAGTATGCCCTACTAATTATTCACAGGTGGACAAAGAATAGTTGGATGCATACCTTTCCCAAAGTGCTATGGGAAATGCAAACAGCTTTGTCCAGGATTTAAACTCCAGTTAATTTATATATCTATTTACTCAGGTCAGTTTTTAAACAGAGTATAGCTGGTTTGAATTCAGAGTTTTCTATCCCCTTAAACCAGTTGCCTGACCAAAGCAAAAGAACCTAGTCAGCCGACTATTTACCCATAGCTGATGGGGGGGATTCATGCTTTTTCCAAGGACATTAGAGTGAAGGGAAAAACAAACAGCCTCATCCAAGATTTGAACTCCGTTTAATTTTTTGTTTAAGGACATATCAACCTTCATGGGTTATTTAATGCCAAAGCCATCCTTGTAGAAGAACAGTAGTGGTACTATTTAACCTATAGCTGGGGGGGATAATGGATTTTCCCCACAATGCTAGTTTGAAGGTAAACATAATAGCCTGACTGGAGTTTGAACTCCCTTACTTTAAGGCTACAGTCTAGCACATTAGCCACTATGCCACAGGGAACTGCTCTCTTTGAGCTCAGGTTGCCTATTTCATTTTCTAAGATGGTAACTGTTACACAACGCATGCCAAGTTAATTTATGTGTGTGCAGAGTGGTAATGAAAAGTTCTTTTTCCAAGAAGGGAATGATCTGATTTTTTTTTTTAAATTATTGATTTTTCCTTTTTTTGAAAGGTTAAAGAAACCTCAGAAACAATGTGCCAAGCATGTTGAACTTCAAAATGAACATATAGAAAGCTTGTAGATTTCATGGATCTAAAGCAAGTTCTTTTCAGCTCCCACCTCATATATGCACACAAATTAACATGATTTTTTAAAATCTATATTCAATAACCATTTACATTAGATCTAAATGAAAATGGTGATAGTTTATGTACAGTTTTGAAACAAAAAGGTGCATCAGTGTTCTATGAATTTTTTTGTTTTTGACAATTCACTGATGTAAACAGCAGCTATCTTGACATAACAATCTTTCATAATATGTGTACACATAAACAGAGTCAACCAACTTATATATATATATATATATATATATATATATATATATATATATATATATATATATATATATACACACACTCTCATACACAAAATTGCCCAGTTGACTAAGGCTGTAGAATACACTGACTGCACCTCTGCAGAGGGTAAAACCTCCCTCCCCCAATGAGTGTCCTAGATATGACGCTAAACAATCTGATGGTGAGATTCCAATAATGCTGAAGCTTTGGGGAATGCAGAGTACCCCTTCATTGCCATCACTCCTAGGTCCACTTTGGCCCAGACTAGTAACACCTGATAGGATCCTATCTATGTTTGAAATGGAATTTTTTTCATATGTTAAACTGAATTGTTTGAAATAGAACTGTTTATATGTATGAAAATGGATTTGGTATTAAATAACCTACAATGGTTGATATGCCATCAAACCAAACCAAACCAAACCTCACACACAAAAGTAAAAGAAATATAACTTTAAAATACAAAAACAAAAAAAAAGATCCAGAATAGAAAAACAGAAGATATAGTTTTGTGAAGTAAATACTTCACTAATGTTGCTGGCTTGGGAGAAGTTCAAGGTTGATAGCAACACTACTGAAAGTTAGAAAATATACATTAGTAAAAAGAACTCAGTTTATTAACTCGTTTAGCGCTGCACATTCGGCAACAAATTTAATGACTGGAATGCACTTTCAACTATAAAATAAAAAGCTTATTGGAATTTCACAATTACAATACTACAATCCACTATTTGTGTTGGGGGGGTGTATAATGTTCATGTGTATTTATAAGAGGATTTTTTATTCACTGATACTTCTAAAACTGACTGCTTTACTATAGTTTTTTTTTTTAATTTCATAGCTGGGGTATATCAAACAAAATGTACTTTTTGGGTGAGGGTTATATTACACAAAATCATTTTAAGTTTCATCTATTTGATGGAATAATTTTGTCAAATCAAATCATCATCATGCCAACGGCATAGATCCCCTTGACTATCTTGCCATCTGTCCCTAGTGGTCATTGTTCTTGACAAATCCTTTAGATGGCATCTAGTGTCTGCACAGAGCAGATTAAGGTAAGTTTTTGCTAGTCAGCCAATATTTGTATCTCCATATGTTGGAGCACATAGAAGAACATCATTTGCTAGTCTTACTTGTATGGTTTGTAGGGTGCTGTTTAAAGGATTTGATCTAAACTGCACACAGCATCCTTGTTTTGTTTCCATCTAGCTTTCTCTCCAGGCATTTTGTCAAAGTTCAGGTGATGCAACTATACTGTAGTACTGATACATCAACAGCTTAGAAGAATTTTCCTTTTATTTTATCCCCAAATCAAATTGGCAGTTGTAATAAATACAATTCATGACGTCTCCAGGCTTTTCACTTGACAAAAAAGCTAAAACACATTTTATACTATCATCAATTGTAATGGTAATCTTTGTTGGCTGTTTTTATCCCATCAATAGATGTCACCCTTATAGATGAGTAGTAGTAGTTTCCTGACTAAACTATTTGACCCTGGCTGTTGACCTTTGAAATTTTTCTGCCCAGCATCTGGTGAGGCTTGCCGTTGACCCAATGGCAGTCCTCTGAAATTTTTAGACATGTTTACATACCTCGGCAGCAGCATCTCATCTACTGAAAGTGAAGGCTGCTATCAATAGGCTGTTGATCATATGGAAGTCTGATCTGTCTGATAAAATAAAACAGGATTTCTTCCAAGCAGTAGTTTTTGTCAGTATTACTCTATGGATGCACCACATGGATGCTGAGAAAAGGCATAGAGAAAAAGCTTGACAGGAACTGCATAAGAATGCTACAAGTTATATTGAACAAATCCTGGAAACTACACTCTATGAAGCAGCACAAGTATAGCCATTTGCTTCCCATCTCTAGAACCATCTAAGTAAGACAAACAAGATGTGCAGGACACTGCTGGAGAAGTAATGACAAATTCATAAGTGACATTCTCCTATGGACCCCTATGCATAGATGTGCCAGTGTTGGTTGACCAGTAAGACCTTACCTACAACAGCTCTTTGCTGACACAGGATGTAGTTTGGAAGACCTATCAAGAGCAATGGACAATAGGGATAGATGGAGAGGGAGAGTCAGGTAAATCCGTGCTAGTGACACAACTTGATGATGATGATGATGATGATAACAATCATCAAATTAATTTTAATTAAAGTGCTATACTTTACCCAAAAGTACCATACATACTTGCATATCATTTAACTTTCTGATACCAAAATTTTAGCCAAATGTTAGGTGGGTACCGCCATGCACAAAATACAAACTTTATGCATGTAAATAGTTGGCCAAGGATAGACCAAGTTTGTATCTCGTAAACAGTGTGACTCCCTAATATTTAGGTCTACAGAAACTTACATGATATGTGAGTATATACAATAATAGCATTTAAGTCTTGATTACTTTTTCCCAGCAGAGCAGGATTAATTACACAGGAAAATTAATTCGGTGAGCAGGGTTCAAATCCTAGATGTCGCTGTTTGCATTTCACTTTTTTACTAATGCCCTTGAGAATGTCATGAATCTATTTCACCTTCCTCCAGCTATGGGTAAATATTAGGGCAGATGAGGCTTAGTAGTTTTATAGATATTGTAAACCACTCTCAGAAAAAGAAAAACTGAATTCAAAACCATGTAGGACTAGTATCTCCATCCATAAAATCCTACTTATTATGGGAACTACAACACCATCACTGACATGGTGTGGCTATAGCCCTTTGCTCCTCAACAAGTCAAGAGGATCACCAGGTTTTTTCCTAGGTAATGCCAATTACCCCAGTTTGTTTTATGATTAAAAAATTGCATTAAATATACAGAGCTTGTTATAATTTACTCTTCTTACTGTGAAAAATAATTTTTATAAACTGTTATATGAAAAGTTATGTAAATTTAAAAAATAAATTTGCATATCAGCTATTGATTTTTAAGTTTAAACAATTAGGAAAAAAATTTGAATTAAAATTATACATTAATATAAAAAAAACCTTAAGAAAAATGATATTATTAGAGTTACTTCCCTTGACTTTTGCCAGATCTTGACTTTTCAATAAAAGCTTAGCTTAGTTTGACACAACATCAGAAAAATGTGGCACCTAGCTTGATAACAATTACTTCACAAAAAGGTACATTTATGCACATAGACGAGATTTTTTTTTTTTTCAAAATAGCTTAACATTCCAACATTACAAGACATTTAGGTCACTGACAATTTTTACATTCCATTCTAAATATAATTTGTTTTATACTCAAAAAAATCAATTTAGCCAGTTTACTTATTTACATTCCTAAGACAAAAACAAAAAAAAATGATTTCTCATATTGTAATTCATTTACTTTTATTTTCTTTTTCAGGCGAATAAATGGTGTAACCGAGGTTTGGACTTATTAGCAAATCAACAGATTGAGAAATTTCAGACCCAGGGTGGAGCTGACAAAGCTAGCCATGAAATCAGAGAATTCTTGCAAAAAGCTCACAGTCTCAACCTAAGCAATCCTAGAGAATTCCGTAATTTATTTGAAAATATCATGAATTCAGAAGTTAAAGTAAGTCCACTTGATAAGATGTTTTATTTTCTTTCAAATGTGAATAATAATAATTTTTGGTACCATCTTGAAAATATAATGTTACTTATAAGTTTCAAATGTTTGAAGGAATTTAAGAATTCAACAAAATACTTAGATTAAGTGGAGCAAAATAAGTTTATTTTTTATTCATTTATTTTTTACTCACAAAAATTCACTCTAAGCAAAGAGTTATGAATAAACGTGATAAATGAATAGGAAGGAGAGTGGGGGATGAGTGAAGATGGCATTAAGAATGGATAGATTCAAATTAGCCTCTAGTAAGCAAAAGCTTATGATGGTATGGTGAGGTGATGTATTAATGAAAAGGATGAGTGATTGAGATTAGGGCATGAATGAAGATCTAAATAAAAACAGATGAATTGACAGGGAGTAAATCAAATGTCTAAGATACTTGCTAGCATTAAATTTTAAAAGGTCATATGCTGTTGGTAAACCCTCATGGAGTAGATATTTTCCACATTGTAGCTGTTGTTGGGAAGAAGTTGTTTGAGTGTAACTAGTGTTTAGAATGAAGAAAGTATGAAATAATGTCAAAAAACTATGAGATAATGTCAAGAAAATATTAAATTTCCAAAATTTGTAAAGCACATAAAATTGTTAATGTTTGAACTAATAGGGAAAAAATTACCTAAAATTTATTCCAAAGCAAGCCCAAATTATTCACTATTCAGAAAAGGGTTGAGATGATGCAGCAATGAGATGTATTAAATAAACAAAAAGAATGATTAGTGGGTGGAATATAAATGGGTAGATGATGGGTGTCTCAGGTATCTAAGGACTAATAAGATACTTACTGACCTTAGACTTTAACAACTTAAATAGAAAAAATACATTTCTGCTACTTTAATTTTTGTAAAATCACTTTGGCTCACGAAATACTAAATTAATTACAATTTTGTTTTATATAAATTTCCCTTTGTTACTCTCACTACTTTTCAGCAACCTTTTCAGTCTTCATGCTAAATGATTGTTGGTGTAAGTTGAGAATACACCTACACAAGAAAAAACAATCAGCACTAGTCATTTTGGGGTTTTCCTGTCACTTTCACTTTATTCACTCTGACTTTTCCTTATGGTATTTATATGAGCTACTGGACATGTTGAAAAATTGGCTGGTTGTTTGTTTGGTTGTTATGGCATATCACAACCTTTGTAGGTTATTTAATGCCGAATCCATTTTTATACAAATAATCAGTTTTATTTCAAACAATTCAGTTTAGCATGAATACACAGTTTAAATATCTAAAACATTTCTATTTCAAGCTATTCAGTTTAGTGTAAGTACAGTTACAATATTAAAAACAGTTCTATTTCAAACAATTCAGTTTAGCATAAGTATCAAAACACTTCTATTTCAAGTAATTTAGTTTAGCATAAGTGTGCATATTAATTCTATTTGACCCATAGATATGACCCTTATCAGGTGCTACTACTCCAGGCAAGAGTGAACCTGAGAGTGACGGCAATGAAGGGGTACTCCGCATTCCCCAAGCCACACCATCAGATGGTTTAGTGTCATATTCAGGACACTCATTGCATGAGGGGGTCTTACCCCTTTGCAGAGAAGCAGTTGGTGTATTCTACAGCCCCAGCTGACTGGGCAATGAAAAACAAGTGCAACCCAATTCTTTTTGATGCTATTAAATACTGACCAAGCCTGTACCAGAAAAAAATGATAGATTTCAATGTCCGGGTTTTGAATGACACTAAAATTTAACATTTAGCCTAATAAATATATTTAGAGTCAATAAAAAAAAATCTTATTTTAACTTTTTTGTACCTACATGCATTTTGATGCAAAAAGGACAGCTGTTTGCTTGAGCAGTAGGTTTTTATTGCCCCATGCCCACTTGGTTTTGAATTCAGTTTTTCCTTCTCTGAGACTGGTTGCTTTACCAAGGCTAAAGAACTCAGTCTGTCCTGCTATTTATCTCTATTTGGAGAAAGACGAGAAGGAGTGATACCTTTACCAAGGGTATTAGCATGAAGCCTCTAGGATTTGAACTAGGTTCATCTAATTATGGCTGACATATTTTCAATATTTCAAACTGGAAATTTACTGTCAAGGCAGATTTCAAAAACTAAGTCTATTAACCTATCAGATTTTTTGCTAACAGCATAATATATTTTTGATAAAAATTGCTTAATCAGATCAAAAACAACAATAGTATAGAAAATTTTAAGATTGAATTGGATGATTTTGGAAATAATGGTTAATAAAAGAAATTAAGAGGGCATATGAAGATTGTTCGCCAGTGGCCTGGGAGACCTGGATTCAATCCCAGGTCAAGTCATACCAAAAACTCAAAAAATGGTACTTGATGCTACCTTGCTTAACACTCAGCATTATAAGGTAAGGATCAAGGGTAAAGTGGAGCAGTCCAGAGAAAGGAGTAGCACCCTCCCCTACACCTTAGTGTAGTAGCTATCGAAAAGGGAGCTTTGACTACAGTCGCCAACTTTACTTTTACTTAGATATGAACATAGTAAAAAGGAGATGCCCTAAAAGTCATAACAAACAAATAACATTTTTTAAAGATTTATGTGAAAAGATAGTAAAAAGGGGAGATGCCCAAAGAGGTATAACATATAAGTAATTGAATCTATTTCCCATGATGATGACCCTTACACCATCAATCAAGCATACTTTTAAGGTTGAAAAAAAAAATCTCAATTGGGAAATTAAATTGTGCAATTCTGTTAAAATTTTGGCACAAAAAAATTTTTAACAGTAAAACATTTTTCGCATTCAGAACTTCTACTCAAGTTATTTGTCAGATTTTTATTTTGAATATTGATTTTCTCCATTGCCAAGGGTCCAGAATACTGGGGTTCAATCCCAGGTCAATTCATACCAAAGACTCAAAAAATGGTACTTGATGCCTTCTTGCTTAACACTCAGCATTATAAGGTATGGACCAAGGGTAAGTGGAGCAATCCAGGAAAAGGAGAAGCTCCCTTCCCTAGACCTTGGTGTAGTAACTATCGAAAGAGAGCCTTTGGGTCACCCTCGAGTATAGTTGTCCAACTTACTTATGGTTTTAGATGGTTAGGGTCTTATTTAGAACATTAATACAATATTGAAACAGTTTTTGTCTTTCCAACATGCATATACAAGAGTTACCTTTCCTTTGTTTTTATTTTCAAATGCCATTATTGAAATATGAGTCTAAATAGTTTTCTCCCACTCTTACTCTTTGGAATTTTCCGCCTCCTCTTCTTAAGGAATAATAAAAATAAAAGCAAGAGGAAAATAACTGAAGTAAATGCATTTCAAAAAAGTAAGAGATCATTTCAACATTGTATTTATATTGTAAATAGGAACTCCTCCACCTAAAACCATAAAAAAAATCAATATTTTTCAAGTCAAATTTCCTGTTTTAACAACATGTCAATTCATCTAGGATTATTTTATACTTAGAGGTTAGGAAATCACATTCATTGTAAATGCATATTTACGTGATTTTTGTGTAGATGTTTCTGATGATATTTTTTTGCACATGGTCTTATTGAATACAAATAATTTCTAAACAGTTCCCTTTGACTCTTAGAACTGTTTATTTACATAAAATTGGATTTGTCATTAAATAACCTATACATGTTGATATGCCATGAAACCCAAACAACCAACCTTTTGACTCTAATAAGCCTGAGATTAATGGATACTTTACACTCCCCAGATCTCACCATGAGATAGTGTTTAATATCATACCCAGGATACCCCTTTCACAAGCATATGATTTTTTAGTCCTTGTAGAGTGGGCAATTCATTTTCAGAAAATTTACAAAATAGAGAGTATGTTCAAACAAGTCTTATTAATCACATATAAAAAGACAAACAAAACATGATAATTTGATCAGCAATTGTGTCATCGTACCATGGCAATAAAACAATAAAGTGCTCACTTTTAATTATGATATTTTGCAAAACAACCTTTACACAATCTACAATAGGGCCTCCTATTGATGTTTCTATACATTAAAATTGAATTGATCAATGAGCAGCCAATAGAAAAAATGCCTTACATTAAGCAACTATAAAAACAACAAAACTGTTGCTATGCATGCAAAAAGGTTAAGAAACAAAAATTAATCAAAAAAAAATGTTTTTTTATTTTTTATAGACAAGACACATCTAGTTCAGATGTGTTAAAATTTTCAACGATTAATTAATGGTTTGTTTTTTTTATTTTGTTTGTTTTACAGGCGATCGTACAGGATTTACTCAAGCGCATGGATGAAGTACAAGGCATGTGTGAGAAACGATTGGGCAGCTTGCAGAAGGTAACTAACAGTAAGACACGACCTGTCCAGTTAGTCCAACCAAAACAGATAAAACAGTCTGTAACATCGGGCAGCAGCAGTCAGGGTAGCAGTAAGCGTACAGGGTCACCACAACCATGCAACGCTCGCTCTACTACCCCCACTACCCCATCTTCTTCGGGAACTTCATCTCACAACAATGTGGGAGAGACAAAGAGTGTTAGAAAGAAAGCATCTGGACTAGAGATGTCAGCCAGGGTAGGAGAGATGGTTCAATCTTGACCATCGGACATGTTTTCTGTTTAAATCCACAATCACTTCCATGTCACTTTTCCCCAACAACTGCGGCTGTGCCTAATTTGCTTCTCGTGTTCTCATCAGTTTCCCCATTCTGAAAGTCTTCTCCCCATGCCCCAGTTCGCCACTTTTCTTGCGTTTCCAAGCCGAGTATTGTCTCCCTCTCTGCTCAGTTTTCCTATACACTTTCTCCTGTTAAATTCTTTTTTGATCTTTCAATTCAATCATGAGACCCCTCTTATCTCTCCAGGTATGGGTTAAATAATGCCATTATTGTTCTTACAATTAAACAAAGGAACCAAATCAAACTAAGGATGAAAAACTTATTTTAATTTTACATGCCGTTCAAAAAAAAAAAAAGCCTCCACAAGTATGATGAGAATTATAATCCAAATGTTTTTATTTTTATAGGGAAAAATAATTCTAAAGTTATTTTTGATACCACTTTTAAAAGCATAAATACAGGAGGTGCCTGTGGTGTAATGGTTATCGTCATAGGAAATGGACACTGCGACACGAGTTCAAATCCTGGACGTGACTGATTACATTTCACATAGCACTAATACCCTTGGGAAAGGTATGAATCCAATTATTATCCCTCCAGCTATGGGTAAATAGTAGGGCAGACTAGGTTCTTTAGCCTTGGTGAGGCAACTAGTCTAGGAGAAGGAAAACTGACTTCAAACCTGTTAAACTCCACTTAAAAACTGACCTTGTGTCATATCCTGCCCGAGCGGAGGGGGTTGGGTAAATATGAAAAATACAAATAATTTAAAGTTCATCTGGTTGAATATAAATGTTTCCATAGTTTTGAAAAGTTAGAAATCAACATTTATATTTTAACTAGCATAGTAAATGTTAACTTGTATAACCACTCAAATATTTATTTACTGCCCAGCATAGGTATTGAACTCACAACCTTCAGTTGATATAAACTTATGCTTTGTTGAGTTGAACTGTTCTACCTATTGTTGAAATGAGTTCTGCCCATTGAGCTTTATATCAACTCATGGTATTTCTGCTGGAGGCCTTTGATTCAATTGTCGAGTGAATCCCTGTCATAATGTTAACATTAACCACACAAAATTTATGGGATTACTTATGCCTAGAATAAAGGTGTAGTATCCGTATTCCTTGTTAAAAGTATTTACAGTATAGCAACCATTAAAAAATCAGCACTTCTGACTAACACTAGATTATCTGTCCTTGACCTTTGCCAAAGATCAGATTATAGTATCTGCATGCTCTGTAAAAAGTGTCACACACTAAAAACATATCTATCTATATATATATAAACTTGACTAATGAATGACTTAGTATAAAGAATGACCCCCCAATTTTTTACCATAAAAAGGTATTCTTATCATATAGGATAGGCCTAGAAACAAGGTAAGCTTGGATGTTTCAAAAACATATCTAGTTTAATGAATGACTCTTGTTTTTGCGGTGCAAAATTAGTCTTAAACAGTTATTCAGTACATGAGTATATAGGTATTAATATTAGTGTAAACGTTTTGGGGGAAGTGGTTGCTTAAAATGTGTAAAAAAATTTTTTTTTTTCAAAGTGCTTGATGCCTTCATTCTGTAGAGCAATTAAAATCAAAAATGTTAAATGGTTCACAATGTTAAAAACTGTCCATTATTTTTATATTACACACACACACACACACTGCATTTTATATGTATAGATAATATAAGTTTTTTTAAAGGATTTGAATTCATTCCAAATTATTCATAAAAACTTGATTTGTTAAATTATGTCAAGTATTATCCCTGTTCCATAATAGTTATAATTATATACAAGTCATGGGACAGAAAGTAATACATAAAAACACTTATTCTATAAAACATACTTTTTAGTATTGTTTGAGGTGAGTTCTTAGATTATCTGAAAATTCAGTGTTTTATATTTTATTTTAGAATGACTATATTGATTTATGAATTGAGTTAACTTAGCTGAAAACTCACTCTACAGGCATGATTTTTAAACTAACTATATTTTCGTGAGGACTTAAGTTAATAAATACCATCATGAGGTTAATGTTTATAGCCTCCTGGTGGTTATTGTTTATACTACAAATGTAAACACATGATTTTTTAAGATCTTTTTTTTTTCAGTAACAAGAAAAATTCTTTTTTTTAAGTCATAACTGGCTAGAAAATTTTCAGCTTGATATCTTCTTTATATGGTTAAACAAAAAGATAATGATTCAGTTTAGCTTATAAAGTGGACACCAGTTTATCACTACAACTACATTGTAAATTGAATCCTTTTATGAAAAACTGAAAAAGTTTTTGAACTTTCAAAATCTAATCTGTGAAAACATGGTTTAAGAATTCCGTTAGAAAGCATAAAAAATTTGGGGCTTTAGCTCTAGCGGACCTTTTTTGTAATGACCATGCATGAGTCTCAATTCATGCAGGTCTCCCTCCCCAGACTATAAAATGACTTTATGTTGATTTTACTTGGTAGGAAGTCAGAAAAATAACAGCTTTAACTGGCCTTGAGGTATGCAACAATAGAAAAAGACAGTTGGTTAATATTAGTAAGGTAATGTACATATAAGATTTTTGTGATCTTATATAAAGTGGTATTTATCTTACTCCTTCAGCTAAGAGTAGGATGCAAGAATGATAAATTTTCAGGTGTGCAAATGTATGGTTAGGGGCGGTGCTAAAAATTCTTTGGCATTACCCCATTTGAAAGGTGTCTCAAACACAAAGCAATAATCTTGACCCTTGCCCTTTTAGATGAAGGGGCAGGTGCCACCTGGGGGGATGACTCCCTGAAGCCAAGCTCTTCAATTTCATTACCCCAGTAAAAATTGATTCAATGAAAAAAATTAAATTAAAAATCTAAAATTTTTTAATCTTTTAAATCTTAAAAAAATCTAAAACTTAAAAAATTAAATCTGCCTCCAAAATTTGACAAATCACATTCTTTTTATCATCATGTCATGCTAATAGCACGGATTTCCTTGATTCTCTCTTTCTCTTGCTATCTATCCTTATCATCTATCACTCTTGGCAGGTCTTCTAGACGGTATCTAGTGTCTGCACAGAGCTGATGAATACAAGTCTTTGCTGGTCAGCTAACACTGGTATGTCTATGTATAGTAGTTAACAGAAAAACATTTTGTTTCTGCTTCTCTAGCAATGCCCAGCATATCTTGTTCTTACTTGGATGGTTAGGGAGATGGGAAGAAGGTGGCCATACAGTTGGAGAAAAAGCTAGGTGGGAACTACACAAGGATGCTGTGTGTTGTTTTGAACAAATCCTGGAAACAGCATCCCAGAAAACAGCAGTTTTTTTTATAAATAAAACATGTAATTCCTAAAGCTGTCCCATTCAAACAATTCAAAAGTTATTGTCTTTAAATATAAGTTTATCTAAACATACTTCTTTTAAAATAATTTTCAAGTTAGATAACTATTAAATGCCACTTCTTTTTATTTATGTATTTTTTTGCATTTAATTATTTCTGTAAGTACAAGTTCTGCCATTGTGTAAGGAAAATGGCAGTGCTATTTCCACTATTGGTATTTATCAATAAAAAGGAGGTAGGACTCTCTTTCAGGAGCTAACATCTAACTGGAGTCTTGTGTTGAATTTATCACAGTTATTTTCTCAAGTAAATTGTAATGAATATAATTCCTGTAAATAGGCTTGACTTAATATATAGTTTAATTTTCACTTAAGATACAGTTCTCAATCAAGTTTAAAACTAAATAATAATAATAATAATTATAATAATAATAGTGCTTACAACAATCATAGCTTTTTTAGGAATATGACTATAATTAACATTTAATAGAGTACTTCCCCTTTATTTTCAAATTTTATTTGCAGTTGTAAATTCTATAATAGGATAATTAAGCTTAATAGCTACTGAAGTTTTTTTTTTGTGGGGGGGGTCTGAAAAGATCAATTTAGTTGTTTGACTTTTGGTACTTGAAAGATCAAAAATGAAAAGAGTCAAACCTTTTTACCATGATTAGACATTTCTATTCTGGATTCATTTTGAATGAATAAAGAATAGAAAATTTGATGTTTTGTTTGCAAAATCTGCTGTTGCAAAATCCCAACTGCTGTTGCTTCTGCAATAATCCAAAAACCTTTCAACAACTTGCTTTTCTGATTTTTTTGTTTTTTGTTTTTTTTTAACAGAAAGAAATCTTTAACTCTTTGAACTGATAAATTTGATATTTCAGTAATATTTTATTCTATACTATAAGTTTAATATTTCAGGCTCAGAGAGATCACATCTGATAATAATTATAATGATGGTGATGATAATAAAAGGTTTAATAGATTGACCATTCACAGCTTTCCTTTAATGTGATGAATAGATAGCTTTAAACAAAGATATCTATGCCCTGTTGTTAGATTTTGAGCTTGAACATTTTGGAGAATTTTGTGAGCTTAAGTACCTGGGGGAAGTATTATGGCATAGTAGCCAATAAAACTTAAATGAAAATGTATGGACAGATGTGCAACTTATAAGTCATCTATGGGACAGTCACTGTGAAGTAATGGCAAACATGCTGGACTGTAACAACATAGTAAGTGAGTTTGAACTCCAGTCATAACAGAGTACTGTCTGCGTGTGCATGTGAGAGTACAGGACTATGTACTAATAATCATGGGAGGTTTATGCACTTCTTTAACCTCCCAACTATTGGTTAAACTACTGTTCTTCTACAAGGATGGCTTTGACATTAAATAACTCACAAAGGTTGATATGCCATTAAACAAAGAAACTAAACCAAATCACTTACAGTCAAGGATTCAGTTGGTTAAGAATCATTTTTTATCAAATAATCCTATGACTTTTTACAATTACTCCTTCACTCCTGAATTTTTGGTAGCTTCCAATACCACATTTTCCAACAAAAACAAAAAACATTTAGAATTTCAATGTAAAATTCCCCACTTGGTAGAAAATACAGACTAGTAATAAAATATGAATATATTTACACCTGTCAAAGTGCTAGGAATTTGACTATAGTTACAAATAAAAAATACAAATATCTTGATTTTTATTCAAAACAATGAAATATGTTCGTAAATATTTAAGTCAACTAGTTGAGAATGTTACTATATATATATATATATATATATATATATATATATATATATATCAAAATAACAAATGTAGAATGTAAAAATGTTTTGTGTTTGTATAAACTATACTATAAAGTATAAAAAGCATAAAAGAATTTGATGAATATAATTTTTTTCTTTTTGATGACATTTTCAACAAATAAAAAGGTTTCAATCAAATTTTACACAGTAACATTTACATAAAGAAACTACTGAATATTTCTAATCTCTAGCTCCTTAACCCTCAGATACCTCACAAAAGATCAAACTGAAAACATAATCAAACTTTGTTCCAGGCTTCCGTTATCATTTAAAGCTAGTCTATTACTCTATAAAAAAACAAGTTTAGTGATCATCACAATACTGAGCCTGTTCTTATTGGTATCTGATGTGATTTCGCTGAGTCCAAAATATTAGGCTTTCAGTGCATAGTAAAATATAGGGTTTATAAGTTCAAATTTTCAATAAGATAACTGAATAATAGTTGAAAAGATATACATGATTTTTCTTTATATCATTTTAAACATGTAAAATAAGGTTTCAAATCAAGTTCTAGTCAGTAGAATTTTATAAAGGAACATTGCTAAAATATGTAGCTTCTTAAATCTTTTCAGTTAAAGAAATATTAATTATAAAATGAATCTCATATTTTGTCCCATTTTTCTTAAACTTAAAACAAAATTGTACTATTTCAACCTTGTCTGATTTAAGAAAAAAACTACTTGTATTAATTAATATACCATGCTTTTAATCAGTATATATAAATAATATATAAGTCATATATTTAGACATTTAGTTGAAATATATATATATATATATATATATATATATATATATATATATATATATATATATATATATATATGATATTTCAACTATACAGTAAAATTAAATGGCAAAATCACTCATAACTAAGTTTCATATACTTGGTCTGAAGTCTGTTCAGTGGTGTGGATACAGACTTTAGACATGTAGATACAAGCTCATTTGAAGATTGGTTATGTGCATCTCAGTGTCATGGATGATTTTACTTTGTTTTTATTTCATAGTTGAAATATTGGGATATTGCTCTGGATTCTTGTATATAGAGCCCTATATTTTACTGATTTAGATAGTTTTTAACCAGTAAATTTTAATTATGCATATATATCATTGTCAATTTCCACCTGTTGTCAGGTATAGGGAAGATTACAGGATGGCCATCTGTGGGTTTTCAGATGGCTCACAAACTCAATCTTTGTGTAAAACTGCTAGGGACAGTATGGACACTGGATTGATGCTGGTGTATCAAGGTATCATATTTGTCTTTTATGGAAGGTGGCTTTACATGGCTCTCAGTCTGCTATATCTATTTCCTGACTTATTGTTTATGTCCCAAAATGCCACTGTAAAGACTAGTTCAAACTCACTGATTAAAATATATATGTAGGTCATATAACACAGTAATCAAAACCACATATTGCAACTAATACTTTCATGATCATCAAACAATCCTACATTCTGAAGAATTGCAAATATTATGAGAGAGTGATATATGAATTTTATTGGAGGCATGTGACATAATAGTTATCATCAATGGAAATGGAGTCATCAACCTGAGTTCAAATCCTGAACAAGGCTGTTTGCATTTCACTTTATGCTAATACCCTCAGGAAAGTTATAAATCCAACTATTCTTCCTCCTCTCAGGAATGGGTGAATAGTAGGGCAATCTGGGCTCTGTAGCCTTGGTACATCAACTGGTCAAGGAGAAGGAAAACTCTTGAATTGAAACCTTTTGTACTTTGCTTAACAATGGACCTTGTGTCACATCCAGCCTGTAGTGAAGGAGATTGGATAAATACATAAATATTATTGCACTTGCTACAACACCTCAAAGAAATGAAAACTTATTACACTACTGTGGCTACACACACTCACACACACATATATGCATTGGGGGGTGTCCTCGTGGTGTAATGGTTAAAGCAATAGACTGTGGAATCGTAGTAAGCGAGTTCGAACTCCAGTCGCGCTATTACATTCACTTTTGGACAAATACCCTTGGGAAAGGTATGAACCCCCTTATCCTCCCAGCTATGGGTTAAATAGTACCACTACTGTTCTTCTAGGAGAATGGCTTTGGCATTAAATAACCTACAAAGAGTTGATATGCCATTAAACTAAAGAAACCAAACATATATGCATTAATGATAAACACATAATAATGTGGTTTGCTATATTTATTAATTAATAATATCAGTGATACAGTATATATATCTAAGTTAGCATTGCTTAGACACAAAATCAATGACACTTTGTAACTGTAAATTATTCATCTACACAATCATCAGACCAATTGTTCCTTTGTCTATGCTATCTTCAATTATATATATTTTTAAATAGTAATTTAAGGAATGTATTAACATATCATAGCCAATATTTCAAAGATATTCTGTTAAGTTTATTTTTCTACATACTCCTCATACCTATTATATAATATTTTTTGCTGAATATGAAGGTACAAGTTTTAAAAATTCTATCAGTGCAAAAAATAGAATCAGTGAACAGAGTTCAAATTCCAGCCAAGGCTGTTTGCATTTACTTTGCACTAATGCCCTTAGGAAAGGTATCTCTTCTTTCTCTCAGTATAAGTAAAATAACAGTGTAGACTGGGTTCTCTAGCTTTTGAAGAAGAATCAGTCTAGGAGAAGGACAATTCAAAAACCTAATACAACAGGTTTAGCAGGCTAACAATGAATAACAATTGCTTGAGACAAAAAAAAAGAAAAAATGGCAGATTGTCAATTTCATCTTTCTCTGGAACACCTTCCCAGATGAGACAAAAGAACATGCCAGGAAAAATTAATTCTAACCATTATTGTCTTCATTATCTTTTTACTGTAAAAAATAAACATGTAATTGTTGAATTTATACAATCATATTACAACCTAATATAGACAAATTCTATAGTAAACAACAGGTAAATATACCGACAGAAAATAGAATTGCAGCACCATAAAGTACTTATTTATTTTTGAGACTAAATGTTTCTTGCTAGACTAACCTATAACTGTTTTTTTTTCTGTTTCTACAAGTTTAAACAAAAAAAAAATTTTTTAAGTAAGTACAAAAATCTTCAAGATTAATTTTTTTTAAAGGAAAGGTTAGTCAAATTCCAGTTCATTAAGAGAATCACTCACCTCATTGTATTATTTCAGTAAATAAACTGGTCTAATATGATATAGAAACTCTAGTTTACCCATGCTATCAAACTATAACAGAAATACACAGACAAATCATAAAATTACAACAGCCTGAATTTGTTTTTAATTTACGTGAAATTAAATGGGATCAGTCCCTGTAATCTAGTGGCTAACCTGCTGAATTATAACATCATAGTAAGTTCAAACTCCAGTTACATTCACTTTCAGACTAATACCCTTGGAAACGGTATGAACTCCCTTATCTACCCCAACAATGAGTTAGATGGTACCACTACTGTTCTAAAAAGATGGCTTTGTCATTAAATAACCCTTGTTAGGTTGATATGCCATAAAACAAAGATTCCAAACCAAACCATGTAGCTATTAATTTTTTACTATTGGTTATCATTAGTTACTTGAAGCCTTATAATTGCTTGCAAAAATAACTGACATTGGCTTTGAATAACCCAACAAGAGTTGACATGCTGGATAACTAACCAAGTTTCTATGGACGTGTTTTGTTACTATATGTAGCTTTTTATTACTAGGATCAAAAGTGATATTGAGCCTGAATCATTACCAGCTATGGATTAAATAGTACCACTTCTGTCCTACAAGGCATTAAATAAGCCACTAAGATTGATAAGCCATCAAACAATGAAACCATATCAAAATTAAATATACAAATAATATAAATGGATTATAGTAAATTATTCAATATACAGTTCAATACATGTACAAGTTCCAAAATAAAGGGTATATCAATTGTATTTAGACACTGTATAGCTTCTTTAGGTGTTAACATAAGTCTGTACTTTTGTATGCATACACAGACAGTGCTCTGTTATAAGTGTTACTAGATGGCAAAGGACTGAAAATTTTATCAGAATATGTACATGTTACATGTGCATATATGGATGCTATATATTTATGTAGCATGCACATACTGGACCCAGGTTGAAATTGCTATCATCCTTGAGGATGTCACAATTTTATTTTACTTTAGTGTGTGTTATCAGTTGTTATCCTAAATTGCATTAAATGAGTTGTTTAATCAAAAAATCAAAACCAAAAATTTAAACAGTTTTTTCCAGTTTTTTTCCCCCGTTTTTTGTCTGTCTGCTTGTCAACCTTCTCAAGTTTTTCAGCTTTCAATTCCTCCTGGCTTTTATCTTCTAATTTCTTTCTTACTTGAAATCACCCTGAGTGCCAATTTCTCTTAGTTCAGCTATTTGTATTCAAGACAATCATCAATGTTCTTCTGGTGAATACAAAGTGTGATTAAAAAGTATAGAGAGTAAATCTTTAAAATTTAAATGAAGATGTGTGCACAGCTGAGCAACTTATATAATAAAGGGATGATATCTAGATGTCTAGACTTTGTCTAGGTGAGTCAGTACCAACTTTGAAAACCAGAAAAATTAAATTTAAATGAAGACATATACTAAGCTGAGCAACTTATATAATAAAGGGATGATATCTAGATGTCTAGACTTTGTCTAGGTGAGTCAGTACCAACTTTGAAAACCAGAAAAATTAAATTTAAATGAAGACATATACTAAGCTGAGCAACTTATATAATAAAGGGATGATATCTAGATGTCTAGACTTTGTCTAGGTGAGTCAGTACCAACTTTGAAAACCAGAAAAATTAAATTTAAATGAAGACATATACTAAGCTGAGCAACTTATATAATAAAGGGATGATATCTAGATGTCTAGACTTTGTCTCGGTGAGTCAGTACCAACTTTGAAAACCAGAAAAATTAAATTTAAATGAAGACATATACTAAGCTGAGCAACTTATATAATGAAGTGATGATGACACATCATCTACAGAACTGTTTCTCAATCTTTTCTAACCTATGGCACATTTTTGGTGTTAAAAAAATTTCAGGCCCACATAAAAACAAATAGCAATTCCATGAAACAGGAAATGTACTATATAGTGTAGTGGCTAATGTGCTGGACTACAATATCATAGTCAGTGAGTTTGAAGTTCAGTCACCCAATTTCATTATCTTTTGGACTGATACCCTTGGGAAAGGTATCAACTCCCTTATCCCCGCTGCTATGGGTTAAATAGTATCACTGCTGTTCTTCTACAAGGATGGTTTTGGCATTAAATAATGTGCAAAGGTTGATATGCTATTAAACAAAGAAACCAAACTTAACCTTATTTATAAAAGCAAAATGTAGTTGAAAATATAAATCCTAACTAATGACTACACTGTTCCAGGAATCTATCAGTTTGTCAAGTTGAACTTTCAAACCCTGGTTCAGTTTCAGGTATAAGTTTCCTCTCTTTTCAATCTGCTATAAATTCTGTTTGTTTTTTTTGTGAGTACATCATTTCAGACCCATTTTTTAAATTTCTTGGGCCCATATTGAAAATTATGATCTAAACTGATGTCTAAATGAATCAGTGCTTGTTTAACCGAAAAAAAATTAAACCAGTCTCAGTACTTTTTTAACAGTAGTTTGTGGTGAAACAGGATTTTGCAAGTGCAGCATCCTCTATACTCACCATATTTGTTGTTGTTGTTTATTTTTAAACTCTAGATGTTTAATAATGTATTTAAAAAGACAATTTTTTGTAAATGAAGCTTCTGCCAATGATAAAAGATAACAATCATCCAAATTATTTCTAATAATGATTGGCAGAGGTATATATATATATATATATATATATATATATATATATATATATAGGAGCTAGAGTATTTAATAACAAATCCTTGGCTAAAAAAGGCCAAGGATCAAAAGGAAATATGATTTTGTTCCTTTTGTGAAGCATATGGCCACAGCTACATCTTGTCAGTCATAGTGCTTTTTTATACAGTTGTTAAACAGCATTGATCCTGCCCTGTACTTAGATGAGTGACCACTTAAAGAAACAGCAGATACTGTAAGCAACCTGAGGCCTATGTACCAAACTGAGGAAAGCTTAGTGAATAAGAAGGATTATTTTATGGGGTGGAGTTACTAGCTCCATGCTTCCTGGTTTTTAGTTCAGAGTTTTTCCTTCCTATATACTAGTTTGCCTATTTACTGTGATAGAGAGTCCATTCTGTCCTATATTTACCCATAGCTAGAATTAGAAGATATGGATTCATGCCTTTCCAAAGGGCATATGAAATGAAACATGGTCTTGTCCAGGATTTGACCTTGGTTTGTTGAGTCTAGTTTCTTTATTGATGATCACCATGTTACCCATACGTCTATCGGTTATTATCCATCCATCTACAAGGGAGT
Source organism: Sepioteuthis lessoniana (assembly GCA_963585895.1). Classification (NCBI taxonomy): domain Eukaryota; kingdom Metazoa; phylum Mollusca; class Cephalopoda; order Myopsida; family Loliginidae; genus Sepioteuthis; species Sepioteuthis lessoniana. The sequence goes on along the minus strand of OY757938.1, from coordinate 54,818,981 downwards.
CCTCATGCCATACTGGCTAACATTCTGGACTGTAAGATTGCAGTATGTAAGTTTTAAATCCAGTTATCCTATTAAATTCACTTTCGGATTAATACCCTTGGAAAAGGTATGGACCCTCTTATGCTCCATCGCTATAAGTTGAATAGTACCATTAGCTAGTAGTATTAGATAACTCATGAAGGTTGGTATGCCATTAAAAAAACAAAGAAAGAAGAAACCATCCATCTATCCATAGATATCAACATGTCTAAAATTGCTAACATTAGTTAGACAATAAAATATCATAAATCTAATTTTGGGGTCAGGAAATTTCAGTGTGATGTCTACTTTAAATGGTTAAACAAAAAATAAAAGATTCCCTTTAGCTAACCTGACAGACACAAAGTAAGGCTCCAGCTTAGCATTGTACTTGGATGGTAAATTGATCCCGTGTTTTAAAGCTTAAAAGGTTTTGTAATTCAAAAACATACTCTGGAGTCCCATTAGTAAGCAGTAAAGATTTGGTGGCTATACCTCTAGCTGACCTTGAGTTATGTAAAAAAGACATTTGATGAATTATGGTAAGATCATTACAAATTAAAAATGTGTTTGGAAGCAAAGTAAATTTCCATTCTACATTTTAAAACCTTTCTTCATTAAATATTTTCCCATCTTGGAAATTGATGTTTTTCTTGAATATCCAAGCTTTTGTGTTTTCCGTAATTGAAATCCTTACGGACAACCAACTTACTGTACATTGCAGAATGTCTTTAGTTCCTACTATATCCTATGCTTCTCTTCTTTATGCCACTTCAGACCTTCCATAGTTTATTTGCTTTGTTTAACAGAACAAACCCTTTTTAATATTGTTTTTTCCTTTCTTTCTTTGTTTTTATTTTATTTTATGTTAATTGTAAAGAATATATGTTTTTGCTACTAAAGTTAGCAAATATATATAGCATTCAATTTCTAATTTTCATTACTTTGTGATAAATATTCATTACGCATGTATAAGTCAATTTTGTGTATAGGTCAACTCTTTATTTATAGTCATAAAATCATTAATTCATGGAGTTATTTTTTAAAGTCATATGTTACTTTTAGTCTTTTCCATTATATTTGAATATCAACTTCACAAAATTATTACTCAGCTTTAAGTCAACCCTGGATTTATGGTCAGGAAATCATTAAGCCTAATCCTTTCCCTTATGTTTGAATCTTACAAAATTATTATTCATATTTAGGTTGGCCAAAAATTTAGGGCTTCAAAATTTGACCTGTACACAAGTATATATTGTACGTTTGGATAACTTAAGACTCATATTAGATATACTTTGTATTTTTGATTATTTGTTATAGTCAGCATCATATTGATAAAAAAAAATATTTTATTTATCATACATATATCTAAAGTAGAATATGGGGCCTAAATTATGTGCTTCTCTGCTCAAATCCTATCACTAGCTAATGCAATTTCCATACATCATGTACTATACTAGCTTTTCTATGTAATTATGATCTGCATGTTAACAAGAATCATTTACCTGGCACCACAGAGTAAACCTCTGATCCCAGCTTCTATGCTTTCTACTTTTCTCTAATGGAATTAAGCCATTTTTGCTATCTGGAAAATAAGAATGATATTTACCTTGAATGGGAATATTTTTATTTATTTATTTTCCTCTCACTTTCCTTTCTGTCTTCCAGAAACAGGAAGGCAATATTCAAAGATGACCTTCAAGGTCATTTGAGATAATCAAAGGGAAAAATATATTAATTCTAAACAAATACAGATTTTGGAATAAAGTGCTAAAATGTGTTTTAATCTCACAAATAGAAGTATAATATACAGCTGACCATGTGAAAAAATAAAAATCTGACCATGTTCATCCTACCACTTGAATTAATTTTTGAACTTTTTTGTGGAAGTTCAGTATAATAATTCATTTGAAAAAAATCATTAAATTCAAAATAGCCCAAGATATCATTGAAATTTTTGCCTAAATTTCTGTTTTGAGGAATTATCATTATTATACATTGATGTACTTGGACTAGTGTCCTCATCTTGGTTAGTTCTAATAACCACTTTAGTTAGTCTAGCATAGAAATAAACATTATATTGGGGACAATTAAATTGGCTTAGCATAGAAATGAACATCATATAGGTGACAATTTATTTAGCCTAGCATAGAAATAAACATATAGGGGACAATTAAATTGGCCTAGCACAGAAATGAACATCATATAGGGGGCAATTTAGTTGACCAAGCATAGAAATGAACATCATATAGGTGACAATTTATTTAGCCTAGCATAGAAATGATCATCATGTAGGGGACATTTCAGTTGGCCTAGCATAGAAATAAACATATAGGGGACAATTAAATTGGCCTAGCATAGAAATGAACATTATATGGTAGCCTTTAATTAACCTCTAATATACATATTCTGATTATGTTCACTTTCACATAGGTGACAAATTCTTTGACCAAGAGGTCTTCTATGACACAATCTTTACAGTGAATGGAATATTTTTCTTTGCTAATTTTCCTCTCACTTTCATGCATTGAAGAAAAATCTGTTCTGCAGTACTTGTATTCACTAAAACTACCATTGAATTATGTTCTTTCTGATATTCTTACATAAAAAGGATGCAGAGTTTGGTTTTCAGCCTGCACACCTGGTTGTGAGGTTGCATTTAGCACCTATGCACCTTGTAGTTTAGAGGTTAAAGCTACTGCATCAAGGCTGTGAATAATCACTATATCAAACCTTTTATCTCTAGCATATCTCACATAATCCCTTTAAGTTTTAAATAACAAGCTTATGATGTATAGTAAAATAATATTAGGCATATGACATACACATCATAGACTAAGATTTATCCTCTTACTTAGGAATCTTGAGTTAACTCTCTTTCTATTAATTGGTGAAAAATTTGTGGCAAAGAAGTCTGCTTTTATGAAACTATTATTGTATTATTCATAATGCAAAGTATCACATTTTTAATGTGCAAAGGAGGCAGACTATGGTTTTCAGCCTGCATGTCTGTTAGTGAGGGATACATTTAATACCTTACAACTGGTAGGTGAGGGGTTAAAGTAAAGTATTTTAAATAATTCATATTCTAACAAAGTTTTCATTTTGAAGAGTTAGTCTTTTTGGTTTTATAGAAGTTATGACCAGACTTTTTTTTTCACATATTTTTTGTTATTTTTTTATAGTATTGGACAAAAAAGAAAAACAGACATTTTATATTAAAAAAATTTATGCAAATTGGAACAATTTAAAGGGAATTTTGATAATAATCAAGAAAAATAATTACTTCCCGCGTGGCTAAGCCTTTAAAATTTCATTCAAATTTGAGACAATAAGACATGCTCTTGTTTTTCTACTGATTATTTTGTCCAATAGTTTAACTCTGATATAATTATAAGTAAACCATAGGCCCTAAAATTTTTATACAAGTTGCACTTTAGTATTATATCAAGGATAGCTGATATTTTGGTCTGAGTATTATTATATTATACATTGTATTTCAAGCTCAAGTAAATCCGATACTAATTATAAAGCACTTGAGATAGTGACCATTTACAACATTCTTTTTAATGAAATAGGGTAACTTTTAGTAAAGATGTTTGTACCTGTAATAGAAGTTTGAATATGTTTTGTACTTAATTTTTTTTAAGATTTGCAAGTTCAGGTCTAGAGTGTCTGAGGGCTAAGGGGCTATGGTTTCAAAAGAATAAGTAAACGTAAGTCATAGAAAGTTTTAAAATGGTTCTAACTGCTTAGCAGTACATTATTTCTTGATATATAAGTAAAGTTGGCTGACCATAGTCAAGGGCAACTCGAAGACTCCTTTTCAATAGCTATGACACCAAGATGAATGGAAGGGTGCTACTCCTTTTTCTGGATTGTTCTACTTACCTTTGATCCATACCTTATAATGCTGAGTGTTAAGCAAGGAGGCATCAAGTACCTTTTTTTGAGTCTTTGGTATAGCTTGACCTAGGATTGAACCCAGGTTTCCCAGACCATTGGTGAACACTCTAACCATTATGCGAAATAGTCTATTTCATCATGTTATTCTTGGATACTATTTTCATCTGTACCATATATGTTAGTTACATATAACTTTTTTAACTTTAGATAGCATTAAGAGTACTTCTTAAGGCTGTACAAAACATTCTAAAATATCAATTTTGATTAGTAGTTTGTCAGTCAATAGAAGAGTATGCTGGTTGTCTAACAAACACACACACATATATATAATGTGGTTAGCTATATTTACAAATAAAGAGTGCTCAATATTGGTGATAGAGAATATGTTGAGAAAATTCACATAGGAAAGAAGCTGTCTGTCACCAAGCACTGTTGATTGTGTTTACTCACCCATAAATAAGTACACCACTTATGTATCTGTAAGGAGGTGCTAATGATGTAATGGTTATCATTATAGGAAATGAACACCGCAACTCAAGTTCAAATCTTGAACAAGGCTGTTTGCATTTCACATAGTGCTAATACCCTTGCAAAAGGTATGCATCCTGCTATGGGTAAATAGAAGAGCAGACTGGGCTCTTTAACCTTGGTAGGGCAACCAGTCTAGAAGAAGGAGAACTCTGAATTCAAACCTGTTAAACTCTGCTTAAAAATTGACCTTGTGTTGCATTCTGCTTGTGTAGAGGGATTGGGTAAATACCTACACAGTTTTAAGTTGATAAGTTTTTTAGGTTTATAGTTTATTTGATTTGATCTTCCAAACTCTAGCTCATATAGTTCCAACAGAGCAGCTATCAGACTAAAATATGCTTTATCAGAAAAAAGAAATAAAAAAAGATATGATTTTGAGTTTCACCGAGAGTTTATTCCTTGTTTCTTTTAAGCACTATTTACTTTTGGCCATATAATGACTATTGGATTGGTTGTGATAAAAAGCAACTTACATGTAATAGTAATTTTTGAATTTCTTTTTGTCAATCTATAATAATAAAAACAGATCAGATGAAAAATGATAAAGTATAAATTGTTCATTGTTGTAAATTGATGACCTGAGTATATTGTGATATAAAGCAACAGAAAGTTAAAGATGAAAGTACTAATCAAAGTTAACAGTTTTCATTTACTAAGCTTTACTTAGTTTGGTACAAAGCCATAAATATAGGGCACTCAGTGAGAATTGAACTCACTAACAATAATCTACTAGTCTAAATCAATAAAAAAAATCTTAATCAACATGGCCACCTGATTTTACAATAGAATTTAGTAAAGTCATCACAATTTACTAATCTTTGATTAGTTTGCCAAAAAGTCAGAATATGGGTCATCCAGTGAGAATTGAACTCACTAAGAATAATCTGCAAACCCTTAAACTATGCATGTTACCCAAGTTTTTTTTTATTGCTATATATAAGATGGGCTGACAATAAAGTGCTCAATCCAAAGTATGAGACTTATTGTGCATAGTAAAATATTACTCAGTCTTGAATTTTGGAATTACACTGTAAAGTAAAATATCACTCAGATTTAGATATTGGAATCACACTATAGTAAAATATCACTAGGTCTTTAGTATTGGAATTACATTCTATCGTAAACTAGCACTCAACCTTAAATATTGAAATAAATATTGGAATTACACTAAATAGTAAAATATCACTCGGTCTTAAATATTGGAATTACACTGTGTAGTAAAGTATCACTCAGCCCAAAAAATTGAAATGCCAGCATAGAATAAAACATCACTCAGCCTTAAATATCAGGCTTACAGATTTAAAGGACTAACACAGAGGAGATGGTTTCTTGGTCAATTCAGGCCATAATCACTAAGGACATCTCATCGACTTTTTTTAATGATCTAGTTCACTGCAGTCCAAGGACTTTAAATTCAGAAACAGTCCACATTCCTGTGCTGCAGAATATATATTTGCCTTGTCATATCCTCTTTTGGATCCAAAGCATTAATCAACTTTTTTTTGTCATGTAATAAAATGCAGAAAATCAATTTGTTCAGCTGTCAAATTAAACTGTATAGACATGGCATTGGTCACAAAGAACTAAATAATATAAATCTCTTATAATGGAAATAGATAATCAGACAGAACAAGAATGATGTTGATGACCTGAAATTCTTTTTAGCCAGTTATAGCATCTTCACTGACTTGCTAAATGTTGGCAGTTTATCATAAATTCTTATAATTATATAATGATTTGTGAGTTATTTAATGCCAAATCTTATATATATATACACACACACACACACGAGTTGTATGAGAATAATTTGTAGGTAATTTTATTTTTATACGATTTGTTTGCACACAGTTTAATATTTTTAAGTATTCCAATCTAACGCAATTCTCTTTAATATTAATCATTTGTTTGTATACAGATAAATAGTTCCAAGTATTGCTATTTAATATAAGTACTTCTATTTAATTTTACAAGACCTTACCTACAACAGCTCAATACGGATACAGGATGTAGTCTAGAAGACCTACCAGTAGTGATGGATGTTAGGGACAAATGACAAGAAAGAGTCAGGGGAATCCATGCTAGCAGCACGATTTGATGATAATGATAAATTCTATTTATCAATTATTCCTATCTGATAAAAATAATTAGCACACAGCTGTATGATTTCAATTAACCAATAATAAAATCATTAGTAAATGATTGAACTGTTCTAGTTGACCCATAGATGGAACCCTAACAAGTATTAATAATCCCAGTCAGAGTGGACCTGAGAGTAATGGCAATAAAGGGGTATACAACATTCCCAAAACTCCAGGTCTGGAGCCTCACCATTAGATGCAGTTTAGTGTTATACCAGGACACTCATTGGGAGGGGAATCTTACTCCTCTACAGAGGTGTATTTGGCATATGTTACAGCTCCAGCCGATAGGGCAGTTATATTTTGGTGGAGGGAGGGTTGTAGGTATATAGTTGCTGAAACATTATGACAATATTATTTATAACTCATAATACTCATACAATTAGGATATTAAGGTAGAAATCAAAGAGACAATTCTTATAACTTAACAAATTTACTGATGTATAAGCAAGCAAGAACAAAGGTACACAAAAAGTGTGTGTATAATAGAAATTAGATGTCTTTACTTACTTTGCAAATGTTCCTTCCATTATTTATAGACACTGAAACTTTTTTACTTATTATCTTAACTGCTCTATTTGGCTTACATAATGTGCCAATGTGGTAAAACAGAATTATGTATGTGCCCTTGGTACAAAGACCTCAACTTCCCAGAAGGGGTTGTCAATAGACAGAAAAAAACATGTCTTACTGAATGCCTTTTTCCTTGTTGCTATGGCAACTATTTGTGTTGCCACTTAGTGACTATTTGGAAAAATTCATCTTGCAAGTAAGAGCAGGTAACTCTACAAATGTATCTCATGGTTTAATCTTCTACTAGTTCAAATTAAAAATATCCTAAGTGCTCACATTAAAACTTTCAAGTATTCTTAAGATTTAACAAGAAACAATTTTTATAACATAAGTTTATTAATGCGAGTAAACAAGCAGGAGCTTAAATTTATGAATATGTTTGAATTTTTATATAATTTTTGTTTTAGTAAAGAAATTAAGTAACATACTTGTATATATTTAGTGTAGAAATTCTTTAGTTCTACTTTTTTTGTTATTGTTATATTAATATGACAATTTCTTGTTTTGAACAATGTCAAGTGTGCCTCATGTTACCCTAACAACAGATTTTTCATTATTCAATTTGTCCATTTCATTGTAATGGAATATTCTAATGATGTAGAAAAGTATTACACTAACACCTGATATATATTAAGAGTCAATAGGCATCATCCTTTGTTTGCTTTATCCATATATTTACCTTAAAAGATTAGTAGCAATTTGAAATAATAATGAGGAAAATATTAAATTTTCTTTGAACTTTTTTACTTTACTTGATTTAATTTTGATTTTCAGAGCAATATTCCAATAATAAATATTTTTTGCAAGCAATATCAAGCTAGCATTTACATGTTAAAGCACATTTATTTTGTTTTACCCTCTTGACCCTTAGAACTCAAGTAACCAGTATTTGTGCCACTACCTAGATGTACATATACCTGAAAGGGCTGAAATCCCCATCAATATTGCCTATAAAATGTTGTAATCAGATTACAACATTCAAGATTTTCAGCTAGAACCCCAGGGTAGGAGAGTACATGGGCAGAGAAGTAGGGGCCATAAGCATTCTTTTAGATCTTAATAAGATTTACCTACCTCCACTTAAATATGACCCAAGATTGGTTTCATATAAGGACTCCTTGAAGGTGAGCCTTCTGGCTAGCTAACAGCAAAAATTGTCCTAGTCCCATTGGCATCCTCTTTTAAAGGGAACACCTCAGGTATTAGGCAATAAACATAACTGTTATTCTTGTAGATGAAAGGGCAGATGCTAATTGGGGGATGGTTCTTTGAAACTGGACCAATCATTTCCAATATATATATATATATATATATAAACTTTAAGAAAAACAATGAAACCGGTCACATAGGATTATAAATTTATTTCCATCCTGTTACGCATTTTTGAAATTTCCAAAAACACGAAAAAAAATTAACAGGACTTCTTCAGATCTTTTTGATAAAAAAACTAGAATAGACACAGAAGAGTGGGAGGGGATAGAAGAGGGGTGAAGAGTTATCTCCTCATTAAGCCCACTTCCGTTAGAAATGTAGTAAATTTATTTTAAAAAATTTTTTTAATTTTTAATTTTTTAATTACATTTTAACTTAAATTACAGATTTTATATTGAATTAGATTTAAACGACCAACTATATATATATATATATATATGTACAGGTTGTTTGAAAAAAATTGTTATCATTTGAGATATTAAGGGTGTTTAATAAAAGTTCACATCATTTCATTATCTAATGACTAATTCTTGTTCAAATGATCTCAGATGTTAAGAGCATATATAAAAACAGCTCAAAATACTATATTTAATACTTAAATACCTTTTATTTTCCAGTGAATGGCATTTCTATACCTAAGAAAAAAAATTAAACAGAATTTTTAATTTCTATACATGATGTTAAAACTAGAGATCATTTGAATGAGAATTGGTCAAGTCATTAGATAACAAAATGATATCAATTTTTGTGAAACACCCACTATATTTATACTTCTTGGTTGCACACATTTCAATAATTGTGTGTACATATTCTATGGGGAACTTTTTATAGAAGTAGGCTTTTTGGTTTCAGTATGTTCTCTAAAATAAATTAATAAGAGGGAAATTAAATTTTACTGAAAAGCAATATTTAAAAAATGAAATCACATCAGGGTTTTTTATTGAATGTTCTACCCAACTTACTGTATTTGACAGCATATAAGATGCACCCCAATTTCAGTAGGGTAAATCAAGAAAAAACAAAATACTAATATTAAATATGGTGAAATTAATATAATGAATATTATCAATGATAACACTTTTAATCTGTATAATAGCTTTTTAAATAATGACAATAGGTATATAAAAATTACTCTAAAGTCTAAGCTAATTGGAGTTGCCAGGTAGCTAATTTCAGCCAACTATTGCGAATTTTAAGCCTACATATAACATGCAGGGGAATTTTAAAAGATATTTTTAGTAAAAACAAGTGCTCTTTATATGCTGTCAAATATGGTAAATAATAATAAATTCATACAGTTACTACAAAAATAGCCAAAATGACTCATCTAGGATCAGGCATGGCTTCAAGGCTATAGCACCATTACCACTAACCTAAGGCACTTCAGCAGTACCTCATGATATCATCAGGATTTGATGGTTTCAACAGCACAGTGCAGGAGTGCCAGATCCATGCAGATGTAGCTTCTGCTGTCTGATCCTGGAACCTCTTTATATATTTCCTTTTTTTCTTTTCTGATAATGCCAAACTGAGTTTTGTCAAAATTGAAATAAAAACTCTGCATGGGGTTTCAGTAGGAAATGTATTGTTCCCTCAGCCACTTTTTAAACATTGCTTTCAAAGTTCTTCATACTTCTCTAGCTTTTTTCTCTCTCTGTGCATAGTCAATATTTTCCTCAAAAGAAACCATTAATTGAATTACCATCTTAGTTCAAGGCTTTTTTTATCCTTTTCAGACCACCTATGATTCAATTTCTTTGACTGTTACTATACAAACACCATCTGCTGGAAACTTTTTCATTTTTTGGATCCAACTCTTATATTTATTTTCTTAAGAGCATTAGGAGAAAAAAGAAAAGAAAAAAGGAAAATTTTGTTCCTCATTCTCTCACTGAGATTAGAACTCACACTTCCTTTTGATTTTTGAGAACCTGATTATCTATATCAGCTGCTTTACCAAGTAAGTTATTGGTATTGCAGAAATCCCTATTTTGTCTCTTGATCTGTCAGCACCAAAAATAAATAGATAAATATGTTATTGTTGTCTAGCCTCTTTGAGATTTCTAATGCTCTTTAGTTTAAGACCTTTTCATCCCATCTATGATACATTTTTTTTTTTGGTCTTATACACACTCCATCTGCTTCAAATCACTTCTGCTGTCAAATTTTGCCATTTTTAGATTTGCCCTAATATCTATCTTAAGACCATTAGTAAGAATTTTTTAAAAGATGAAATTAAAAAAAGAAAGATCACAATCATTATTATTGATAATTTTGACTAGCAATATTCTTCATCTTATTCTAGTTGCTTTTTTATTGCAACTTGCTCAAGTTGTCATTCCCACAACAGAACTAAGCTTTCCCAAAATAAAAGAGAACAAGGATTTGAGTCTCACCCAGAGCTTATTTTTTATTCTTGTTTCTGAGATGTTCCTTGCTGTTGTAGTGAGTTGTGATAAAATAAAAAAAAAGAAACTAGAATTAAAAAAATGAAGGATAGTCCAAATTAATAATAATAACAATTGACAAAGCTTCATCTAAAAAATAAATGATAAAGAGAAAGATTTCGTTCATTATTCACTTAATCTGATTCTATTTATTTTCCAGGGTAAAATCAAGATGATCATGTAACACTGACGGCAAAGAAAAAAAATCATTAGAAGCAAACATGATCCCCCCACAGTGAATGGAAAAGTAAAATGGCTGATAATAAAGCTTTAGAGACTCACCCACCCTGGTGATTGATAGGATTTAGAGAAGAAAAAAATCAATAAAAAAAAAATGATGGAGAGGGAAACAGATGTGGGTGACTAAATATCTAAGAACCATAATAAACTATTAACTCACTTAAGAATCAAAGCTGTCAGCTATTTTACTAACAGTCAATGTTTCTCTTTCTCTTGGTGATTTACTTGAAGTACCTCGAAAGGAAAATGAGTGGGACATGGAAAAATATTCTCCCAGTCATTGTATTATTATTATTATTATTCACCATCTATTCTTATACATATTGTTGCTGCTAATACTGCTATTATTGCCACTATACAATACTGACACATGCAATACTTGGCTTTAACTAGTAGTAATAGTAGTAGTGGTCATAATCTTGGTATTTATTTTGTCAAATGCAAATGTATCTTCTCTCTACTGTGGGCTGTGTTTAAGAGAAAAAAAATCAAAATCTTTTTTTTTTTTTTTTTTTTTTTGTAAATTGGAAGTTCTTGATCATTTTTTAATTTGATTTTTTTTTTCATTTGTTTATTTGTTTCTTTATATAAAAAATACTTTCTGTCACTATTGACTGTGATACATGCAAATTTTTTTATCTCCACCCCTTCCTTTTTGTATGAGTTACGTATCTGCTTAATTGGGTGTCTTCATGCAATTATTCTATTGCCTTCACTCTGCTAGGGTCAGCCATATTCCTGATGTCACATGATTCTCTCTTCAGACGTAAACAAGTTGCTTTATTTATTTATTTATTTATTTAATATACATACTTAAGTTGGGAGATGAGCTTGCATCATTTTTTTCTTGCTTTTAAATATTTTTGATAGAAGAATTTAATTAATGGCATGATCAGCTTTTTATTTTTAAATTGAAATTTTTATTATCTAGAAAAGGTGTTAAAAAAAATACTAAAAATCAGAATTTTTTTCTATCAATCTCTTAACTCTGTATAATTCTTTTTATTATCATCTGTCACATTTAAATCTATTATCTCAATTGTATCTTATCCTTTTGAATTTTAAAATGGAATTTTTTATTATTTAAAATGGTTGTTAAAAAATGTTAAAATAATTTCAAAAAACAATTTTTTTAAAACTCCTAGTATAAGATTTTTTAACTATCATCTGTCACATTTAAATCTATCATCACAATTCATTAAATATAACATTATATTTTTAAATCTATTTTTTCAATTTCAATTAAAGTATTATAAAACATCATTAATTTTTAGTAATACTTTCTATCATCTTTATTTATAAGTTGCTTTTAATTGCAACTCACTCAAGTTGTCATTCTATGACAGTGAGAAACAATGCAGAGTGAAATTGATAAAGGAGAAGCACTCAGTGAGACTCAAACTCACATTCCTTTTGCTTCACAAAAGTCTGATTATACATATCAGCTGCTCTACCAACAAAGCTACAAAGAGTCATTAGTTGGCAGAAGTTCAAATTGTAACTTTTAAGCTTGTCCTTTTACTTTTTTCTCAATCTTTTTTAGTACCATATTTATTGTCATTGTCATTTTTTACACTAGTAGTATTAGTAATGACTTTTATGTTTAGATCAAGCATTGTCAGTCATGATTATTAATTCTGACAAATATTTTCTTTCATCTTAAATTTTTAGTTGCTTTATATAACAATACACTCAGATTATCAATCTATAAGAGCAAGGTATAGTGCAAATTTGAAATGACAATGAATGAACTAATTATTTTCAGTCTGCACTGTTCCTTGCAGCCATAGACTGACAACCTGAGTGAGTTGCAATAAAAATCAAGATAAAAGAAAATCCTGGTCAAAATGAATAATGATCAGCCATTATAGTTTAATACCTATTTTCTAATTATTTTGGTAAATCTTCAAACAAACCTTCAATAAGAAATTTAAGACTCATTTCAAAAAGATAACCTTGCATATTCTTTATTAGGAAGCAATAACAAGAATCATTTCAACCATATTTTTTTAAGTTGTTAATTGATTTCTTCATAGTTTGATATTTTTGTCTGCTAAATAAATTGAAAACAATTCCCAAAAGGAGCAAATATGGAATATACTCGTATATAAATCAATGTGAAGATAAATTGCCAAGTCAGATCTGAGATTCTTTCAACCTGTTAGTACCATATAAACTAAGATTACATCATTGAAATTTAATTGAATACTTGTATAGTAAAGAATTTAATGCTATGATAAAATTTAGAGAGGCAAAGTATTCAGTGTTGTTCTAGGCTTCTTAACAAAACATTCTACACTGATAAATAGTAAGACAGACTGTTCTCTTTAAGTTAGGTATGACAATTAGTCTAAGAGAAGAAAAATTGAATTTAAACCAGCTGTATACCATTTAAAAATAAACTTTGTGCTGCATTCTGCCTATAGAGGAGGGGTTGGGTAAATATATACACTGATGATATGCTCAGAAAAAGCAACAGAGAAAAGAAGAAAGCTATAATTACCCAACTTTTACCACTTTAATACCTATACAAAGAAATTAATGATAGAATATAAAGTGAATTCTCTGATTAAGTGATGCTTCATTTTAAGTGTTTAAAATCAGAAAACAAAGTTCAACTGCAAAAATGTTTTTTTTTTTACAGTCCAAGAGTGAATAATTACAATTCAAACTTCTCAGAACTTTTACAAATGGTGACTGATGTTCTAATAGTTTATATAATGAAAAAAAAAATTAATTAAAAAATTAGTATATGTTAGAAAACTTAGTACATTTCTTATTTATCGGTTTAAAATCTACTTGACAAAAGTTGGGTTTAACAAATGCTAAATTTTTAATAATCACTTTTTCTCTTTACAGAAAATAAATGTGCCTTATTTTCAAAATTCCATTTCGACCTATTCTTGTTAGTCAATATTTTCCTTAAAGCTCCTAACAAGAAGTAAAAGAAATAAACGCTAAATTAAAAAAGTTGTCTCCCTTGTCTCATTATAAAGATCTCTCATTTATGTCATTTGATATAATTAATCTATGATATAATACAATATAAATCAATTGCCTAAGAATTAAATTGACTTGTTCCTATTTTTAACCAAGTTTTATTTAATTTTATATCTTTTTTCTTATTTATTCTTAATTCTTATATAAAATATTGTCAACTTTTATTAATTTTGACTAGTATTTTCTTTCATCTTTAATTTTTAGTTGTTGTTTTTTTTTATCCCGACTCGTTTGGGTTTTCATTCTGTGACATCAAGGAACATAACAGAGTGGAAATAATATAAGATCAGCTCTCAGCAAGATTTGAATTTGCATCTAAGAAAACCTGGTTAAACATACCAGTTGCTCTGCAAAATACCAATAGTTTGCAGAAGCTGAAATCAAACCTATAAACTCATCTCTTCGTCTGTTTCTAAATCCCTGTTGATGCCACACACACACACACACACGCATATATATATATATATAAAGTAACTACAAATTAAAGATGAAAAAAAATACTAGTAAAAAATTAATGATAATGATTACTTTTTTATTGGTCAGAATTTGATATTTTTCATAATACATTTTATATTTCCATCCTAGAATTCAAGTGGAGCTCAGAAGGTGAGGCAAAATGTTTGGTCTAGATTCATTTATTATCTACATTACAATTTATTTCTTCTATATGTAGATAAACACAATTGTGTGTATACATCATACAATATTTGGAATCTAAATGTTGTCTGTATTTGGTATTTTTTTGACTGCTTGTCAGTTCATTTTTCAGTTTGTTTGCTCACATTATATGCATGCATGATTCTGTGTTTAGACATACTGATATATCTTAAAAAGCCATTGGCTTTTCAGTTTTATCCATTGGTGCAAAATTGGAGGTATTATAGTTTCTAACTAGAAAATGTTCCCAGTGTTGCCACATATTAAAGTTCTGGGAGGCAGGGGTAAAATTAACTACCACAAAATGATCTTATGTATAGAAAATTATCTGATTTTTTTTCCTCATAGTCAATGAACATGAATCTTAGATTGGCTAGATTTTCATAATATACTTTTAAAATAATCTCTTTAATGGCTTACTGCAATTGTTTATTATTTGTGTATTACATGCACTCATAACTTTCAACTACAAAATTCTAGAAAAAAACTTCTTGTGTATACTATGGACTAAATTTTTGGAATTTATAGCAGCTAAGTTTGACCAAAATATAACTTTTGTTCATCTTATATACATATATTGGACATAATGCCTTTAAAATACATAAAAAGAATTTCTTGCAATTAGTTCCATATCACCCTGTATAAGCTGTTGAATCTTGAAAAGATCAACACTGCCAGTTAACCTCCATTGCACTGAGAAATGCCATGAAAGAGAAATATTCAACATTTAACTCTAACAGGTTATGAGGAAGGCATTTAGTTCTGATTTTGGAAACAATGATTTTATAAATATATCAAAGGAATAATCTGCATTCTATATAAGCTAAAGGATTGATGTCCATACAGGCCTCACCTATTTTGGGGACAAAAAATTAATTCAAAGAATTTGATTCCAGAAAAAATTTGGTGTGCAAATTTTTATGAACATTTCATAGACAACTTTTTTTGACAAATTTTAACAATCATACATTGATGGAAAATAAAACTGCAATAACCTTACATGTTTCAAGTTAGTTAAGATACTGGTAATATAGCTGGATTACATATCAATATATGTACAGGTTCCAAAATAAGAGATGTAGGAACAGTACTCAGACCCCATATTAATACACTATATTCTTCTAGGGCATTTAATACAGATCTGTACTTCACATACATAAGCACAAATGATAATAAAACTCTTATTTTGGAATCTTTTCACATAATCCTTTACTGTAATCCAATCATGTTACCAGTGAATTTAATCTTAAGTAAATTCAAAGATATAATCAGAGTGATACATATTTGTTGTATACTGAAACCTAGAATGTTTTGGTATACTAGTACATACAAATCAGTAGTTCACAGCAGAGTGCTTAGAATTAGTATTACATTGATGATTTACATAAACATCTCAATATGTCTTGACGCCACTGCTCTAAACAACAGTAAACAAGTAGTCATGGACCAGTTCAACTACTCCCAGAAAAGGTACAATAGGCTAGTCCACAACAATATGAAAATAATATACTCATATTTTTTTTTTTTTACAAATATTGCCCACCATAGTTCTTAACAGACTTTTATTCTCATGAGTTAGGTTTGATTGTCATCTTAAATGTATTACAACTATGGTTTATCAATGCCTTAGACTAAGTCAGTCATGGAAAAACTGTGGTCCATGGGCCACATGCACCTACAGTATTTTCTGAATAGCCAATAGTGTTTTTTCTAGAAAAGATCTTTTTACAAAAATCAACTTTTCACTATTTCTAAGATAGATGCTTCTATATAATGTCTTCAAAACCTGAATTATTAAAAAGCCTTAAAAAGAATATTGGACATACAAAGTATCTATGTTTCTATTATAGTAACATTTCATGTTGCGGGATATTGAAATGTTACGGTATGTAGTTTATTGAAAATAGATAAAGAATGGAAAACGTTCCATTCACAAAATAAATTAATCTTCTTTCCAGTTTCTCAGTCTTAATTGGCATAAATTATTTTATATATATATATATATATATATATATATATATATATATATATATATATATATATATATATATAAAATGTACTATATTTGTTCTCCATTAAAACTAAATTTATTCTTATATTTTTAAGATAATACAAGAAAAAATATTTACAGGTTTATAAAGTTTTTTAAGCAAGTTTGAAAAAAAAAAATGCAATGCTGATTTATAAAAAAGCTATGATTTTTTTAACCAGAATTTTACTTCTCATGCCTTTGGATGACTATTTTGCTTCTAAAATATTCTTCTTTTTTCTTTTTTTTTTCGTATTTACATTGCAGAGGGAAATGAAAGATTGTTACAAAACATTGAATTTTTTAAAGATTAGCAATCTCATTTGTTTTTAATATATTAAGCAACTACTTAATTATATTTTTGAACTCATAATGACAATTACAGTAGGACCTCACCAATCCTCAGAAACCTCAACCCCAATTTCACTTATCTTCAGTTGACCCAGTCAGCAATGCTCCCATGTTCAAAACTAAACTAAACATTATTTTGCTGAATGTATTTCAAAGGAGTAAAATATTCTCACACACACAAATGTATATATATATATATATATATATATATATATATATATAATTTAGGTTAGCATAGGCATGGAGTCAGTGGTGCTTAGTGACTGTCTGTTTCTTGACTATTTAATCATTAGGCCAAACATTACTTGTGTGGTTGGTGTCTCTTTATTGAGGGACACCTACTGCATTGATAATACTTGGCCCAATGATCCCATAAGTGAGAAACTGACAGTCACCAAGCACTGCTATGTTTATACTATTCTAACATATATGCTCTATCACCAATAGTGAGCTCTCTCTCTCTCTCTCTCTCTCAATATACATATATATATATATATATATATATATATATATAACTTTAATCTTTAATGATAATTTCAATCCAATTAATTTTTTTTTCTGACTCCACTTCAAGACCCAGGCCTTCTCCAAGATCTGTATAATATGGGGAGCAATAAACTTTATCCTGCCAAACCAGCTCCTGATATGTTTGCTGTAGTTTTGAATTAAGAGATATACTTTTTCTAATCTGGTTCTCCTACCATGGTCAAGAGATTACCATCTACAATTACAAATAGTATTTGAAAAAAAATCTTTTTAATTAATACATTTAGATATCCTTAAAATTACAATCAACAAATGGCCATAATTTTTGGGGACATACATGTTTCTATTATTCAAGGATGTCACCACCTGAGGAGAGTGGGATTTTGAGGTTCCACTGTACTGAGTCATTGATTGAAAATGTACTAAAGAAAGAGAAAACTCCCACCCGCAAATGAATTTTGTCCTCAGCTTCTCAAAGCCTTAATTGGTGTAAATGTTGTATTAAAGGGGAACAATTTGCATTTTTTTCTTTTTAAATATTTATCAACTTGTGATATACAAATAAATGAAAAAAACTGTTTTTCTTTTTTTTTTAATGCAAAAATAATGCATGTAAATATGTTCTATGTTTTTCCATGTATTGTAAATATATTTTTACAGTTTGCATTTATTGTTGGCTTCTCAAAGAAAAAAAAATTCAAAATATTTTCTTGTTTGTTTTAAATGAGATTTGCATGACAATGTATTGTCTGAAAAAAAAATTTGCATGTGTCTATTTTGTGGATGGAAAAATTGTTATTTCTTTGTAAAAAAAAAATTTGTTTTGTTAAATGAAATAATCTCAGTTTATTTTTACAACCACTCTTAACAGAGAATTGCTATACAAATCTTTAAAAAATATCTTATTTAATCCTTGCTCTGTCCCAATTTAGTGCTTTTAAAAAATCTATTTTTCATTTCTTTTGTTGACAGCCAGTATTTTATCATTTTTCTTTAAGGTTTTCTTTTCATCATTAAAGTTTTTGAAGGTATTTATGAAGTTAGCCTCTTCAATTTTATTAACAATCTACTTGAATATAAAATACAATATGGTTTTCAAAGAATTAATAAGATAATTGAACTCCTCATTTTTGCTGTTTTCACAACATTTTGGCTGATACATTCTTCTTCCTTCTTCAGGTGTAATATGCATCCTCTTTTAGGAAAGAAACTAGTTTATTTGTCTGAATAATTCTTTGAGAGTTCATGACCCTTCTCAAAATTATAGAGGCCATATGCTTTATTAGTTATACAACCTGGTCTCATCTCTTCAGAATATTATAATAAAAAGCAACAAAAATAAAATGAAAGAAAAACTAGTTAAAAGTTATGAATGAAAATTGATTAAATTTGTTTGTTATAGTAAATATTATAAAAAATGTTCAGTTTGTCATCATGATGGCATCTTTGTGGAATAATAGCTTTTTTTTTTCTTGAAAGCTACATATAATACAATCTCTGTTCCATAATATTTGTTACAGTTATATATAAATGCTATATACTAAATGTAACAGCTATTATGGAACAGTGGTAGTTATTAACTACAAGTTTTGTCCCATAATAGTTGGTACATTTACTTATAAATTTCTTATAGTAACTACAACTCTGACAGAAAATAAAATTTCAACACTTTGAACATGTTTTAAGTTATTCAAGATTAAACATAAGTGGATTGCAGTAAATGTTTATATTGAACATAAATTTCTTATGATAATAAGTCAGGTGGTTTTTATATATTACTGAGGTACCTTGGGTTAGGGATAATGGTACATAAGCCCCAAAACCACATTTCAGCCCAGGGTCATCATCTGATGAAGATTATATTGGAAGTGCCCGTGGTGTAATGGTTATCGTCATAGGAAATGGACACGGCGACACGAGTTCAAATCCTGGATGAGACTGATTACATTTCACATAGTACTAATACCCTTGGGAAAGGTATGAATCCAATTATTCTCCCTCCAGCTATGGATAAATAGTAGGACAGACTGGGTTCTTCAGCCTTGGTGAGGCAACTAGTCTAGGAGAAGGAAAACTCTCAATTCAAACCTGTTAAACTCCTCTTAAAAATTGACCTTGTGTCATATCCTGCCCAAGTGGAGGGGTTGGGTAAATAAGATATTGGAAAATCTTTCAAGTCTACCAGCTATATTATATACCCCAATTCCATTTTCAAAGTTCCAAGTGGACATTAATGGACTCAGAGTTATAAATGTGTAGAACAGACTTTAGATATTATACACATAATATACAAAAAACATTTTAAAAATATATTTAAAGAAACCTTCTGAAAATAATTTCTTACAACATCATTTATTTATGACAATTTAAATTGGTGTAATGGTTAGTGTTCTCCAATGGCCCGGGAGACCAAAGACTTTAGAAATGGTACTTAATGCCTCCTTGCTTAACACTCAGCAATATAAGGTACAGATCAAGGGTAAAGTGGAGAAATCCTGGGAAAGGAGTAGCATCCTCCTCTACACCTTGGTGTTGTAGCTATCGAAAAAGGTGCCTTCCGGTCACCCTCGACTATGGTCGCCAACTTTACTTACAATAGTTTTACATCATTATTCATAATGATGTTTTAGGTCATAAATTTCTTTATATATATTCTTGTAAATATAAGATACAGTTCAATTATATATAATATGTTATTAGATAAATTAATAATCTGTGGATAAACTTATGATACAAATTTTTAAATGAAAGATAAATACTAATAGTTATATTGTATTAATTAAAAAAAGAAAACATTCTTTAATATTTCACACCTACATTTAGTTTTAACAATAGTAGTTGAAGACATATATGTAAATAACAAAAAAAAAATGTGAAAGTAATAAGATTTAAAGAAAGGGAAATAAAAGTGACACTTTACACTTTCAGTGTTGATCAGAGGGTAGGGAAAGTGAGAAGGGATATATGTATGTAGAAAATAAAAACTATACAAATTGGAAAAAAATCAGGAGACATGCATGGTGTACAAAATTAGGAAAATTTCATTTTTAATAAATCTTCTCTCAGAGTATATTTTACATAAAATAGCAAGGTGACTATGGTAGATATATAAAAAAAGATTTTCATGCTTCAAAAAAGTCAAAATTCCTCGTTTTTTTATATACTATAATCTATCTCAATATGTGTGTGTGTGTGTGTGTGTGTGTGTGTGTGTGTGTGTGTGTGTGTATATAAAATCAGCACCATGCTTCAGGGTGTGTCAATTTTGTTTTCTGTCAGGGTATTATGGGGCTGATATAGTAGCATTTTTATTTTTTTCAAGTTTCTTGTTGAATGATCTCATTTTTTTTTTTTTACAACCATTCTTTTACAAGAGGTTAACTATATGGTCAAGGTTAAAAGAATAGTAAGGGTAACCCAAAGCAGAATTATTTTAGACCTTTTTTTCTGATGAAGACATCTTTGGTAAACAAGCCAGAACTAGGCCCATTTGCTAAAACTTTTCTCATTCCACAGTGATATCTACATTTGAAAAATAGTCTAAAAAAGTTCTGTTTTGTGTTACCCTTATCACTTTTTAAACCTGGACTATATGGGGATATTTAAAATAAACAAAAACTTGTCACCCATCCAAATCTAATGCTCTTAACTCTTTTATATTTCTTTTGTTGACAAGCAACATAAGTATTTTATAATTTTTCTTTTTGTACCTATAAGGTTTTCTTTTTATCATTAAAGTTTCTGAAAGGATCTATAAAGTTAGCATCTCTAGTTTTATTAGTAATCTACTTACTTATGAAATACTGTGCTTTTTTAAAATTTTTATCTTGTAGTGACAACAATATAAGTTAAATGATATATTATAGAAGTCACATAAAGAAGAAACAAATAACAAGGCAAATATACACAAATATATTTAATCATAATTAACAGAGAAAGAGAAAATTCTAAGAAAGAACTCTGATAGCCATTTAAATACTACTGAATGGTTGGAAAATATAAACTCAGTTTAAAATATGAAAGATTTTGAGACCAAATTTTAAAATGATACCGGTCTTAGGACAGATTTTTTGCCCTTGAATATTCAGGGGAGCTATACTCTGCCTTGTCATTTTTTTATGCCCTTGTATAAGTAATGCTCCAATGTAGTTGTAAACAAAATCTTTGTCTGCCACAGCTTTTATCAACAACTACAAATATTGAGTTTCTTATGTTTATGTTACTTTGTATTTGACTATTAAAGAATCTATCTAAATGAAATTTGCTTTGAGGATAGTTCTTTATTATATCTACAAACTATGCAAGTCTTATTGTTCTATATTTAATGGAAAATATAGAAAAATTTTATTTATGTTGGTTTTGAATACAGTAAAAGATAGATTCAAGTTGCTATAAAAGAGTGTATATATATATATATATATATATATATATATAAAAGAACGTAAAAGATATTCCCACTACTTGAGTTTCATGAATGTCAATTCTCAGGTAGGCAGCTAAATGAAATAGATAAGGAATTATTTTCATTTAGATATTTTACATATTTTTAAAATTCAGATGGGAAAATAATCACTTCCTTATTTATTTTATTTTTCTGTCTAGTAGGAAAACTTTTTGAGTTTTTTTATTTAATATTTATTCGATATTGCTCGGCTTAAAAAGTATTGGGCACTTTTTTTTATTATTACTATTATTATTTTACACACATACATACATGTGTATGTGTTTTATAGATGAAAAAGTACAAATATTTTTTTAAAATGCAAGGTCTTCTGTGAATGATTTTATTAATAGTTTGAATTATTTGTCAACATTAAATATTTCAGTTTTATGACAATCTAACAATTCAAATGCTCTGATGAAGGTTTAATGTTTTCATATTTAAAAAACTGAAACATTTAATGTTAGCAAATAATTCAAATTATAGATAAAATCATTCACTGTGAAGACCTTGTGTTTTTTCATACTGTCAGATTTACTTCCAGTTTCTATAGATAGATAGATAGATAGATATAAGAAAATAAACTCAGTCATAAAACAGTTATAATTTTTCTCTAATTCTTTTTTCTTTTCAATGGTTGAAATTTGATGAAAATGTGATTAAATCTATGTTATATCATAACCAAGAAATTCTTGGATAGCCACCTGCAGTGGCTGCCTCCACCCGACAGGCCTTGCCTAGTAAACTATAAGATGTTGACTATAAAGAAATATTCATGAATACACAGTTTAAATAATGTTTGAGGCAAAGATGAAAAAGCTTTTCTCATAAAAATAATGGAAAATAATTTAGGGATATTTTGCTTTTTCAATCAAAATAATTTTCTTACATTTAACCAAGGGTTTTATTCATAAACAAAAAGGATTTTAGAAGTATATAACTCATTCTAAACTGAAAATTTTGACTGCTAACAGAATCTTTCTAAATAAAACCAGATTTTCAAGTTTTGTATCTTTTCAACAACAAAAAATCTGCTTGTTTTTGCTTTAATTTATTAAAAAAATTTTTGTTTATCTTTTTTTTGTTTAATTTTTTTTAAATTTCAGTTGCTTTTGTTTCTGTAAATAGCAAAAATAATTTCATTGTATATTAGAATGCCAAAAATTTTTGTTGCTTTATGAACATGGAAATAAATTCATTTGTTGATACACAATTTGTTTTTATTTTATTTTATTTTTTTTTTTTTTCAAATTTCACTAAAAACACATTTACCTAATTGCATGCAATTCCTTATCTACTAAAATTTGATTTCAATTTGAAAATCTTATTAATTGATTCTTCCTGTTGAATATATCAACAAAATGACAATTGGAAATAAATATTCAAGAGATCATCCCTCGAAGAGTTTGCTATGCAGTCTAGTTATTAAAAAATTAAATATCATATGTCATTTTTTAGTTAATTGAAATTATAGAATTAAATTATAACAATTACAGTACTCATCATAAAAAAGTACACCTTAATAATTTTATTATAAAAAAAATAATTTCCTTCTAAACCAAAGATCCTGTGATTTTATTATTTCTTGTGGAATATTTTACAGGCTGATCCAAAATAGATGTTATATTACTCATATTGGAGTACTTTTTTATGATATAATTTCAAACAGTTTCCATGTTCACCATCCCAGCCAACCCATTTTTGGAATCTCCCACGGATTAAAAAAATGTTAATATTTCCATGAGAATATTTTTATAGTTAAAGTAGAACTGATATTATTGAGACCACCTAGGGAAGATTATAATAATGTGTTGATAGGGATGAATAGGCAGAGACTTTAAGATCATGATATCATAAAGGATTTCTTATTAAAATGTTAATATTTTTTTAAACATCCCGTACTATCTAAATTCATATTATTAGGTAGAATCTATTACCAAACTCTGAAGCACTTGTATTTATGAAATTTTACTTTTGGTTACAAAGCTTCAATGCTGCAAAGTTTAGTAATAAATCATATCTAATAATAACCATTTTGATTGTATAATCTTCCACTTGAAATAATAAAATAGTGTTTGTGTAGAAGAGCCAAAAAAAGAAAAGTTCTGCTTTCAAATACAAGAACAATATAGATATATAATACTTTCATTCACTATCTTGAATCTAATTTTTTACTGAATTCAAAACCAACATTAATAAAATGTGATAGTTCAGTAAAAGAAATGAAGCAAATGACTGGAATTTAATTCTTATCTTATATAAATTTTTTGTACATTACCAAAGAAATAAGAAAAATTTTTCTTTATTCTATACAAGCACCAAGAAAATTTGCTATTTATATATATTCATCTAACTCCTCTGTCATAGAGAAAATGTGATATAAAGTCAATTTTTTAAAGTGGAGTACAACTGGTTTGAAACCAGAGTTCTCCTTTTTCTAGACCAGTTGCTGCATCAAGGCTAAAGAACTCAGTCTGTCCCACTATTTACTGATTATAAGGCAGAGAAGAGATGGATTCATGCCTTTTCAAGAGACATAAGTATGAAAGTAAAATGCAAGCAGCTTTGTCCAAGATTTGAATTTGGATCACTGTGTCCATTTCCTCTAAAACAATAACCATTAGGCCATGTGCCTACATGCACCTTTTTAAAAAAATTGGTTGGGAAATACTTATTTATGGGCAATACTGTATATCAATAGCTTTGTTTGACTCAAAGAAACTCTTACCATTCCATTAAGATAAATTAATCTCTGATTAAAAAACGTTTCTTGATACATTCTTGATAACTTTAAGAAAAATCATTAAACCTACCAAAAATTGTTTAGATAATTAAACATCGTCTTCATTTATTAAACAATGATATTTCTTGTTGAATACATTAAACAAATTAATGAATGATAAAACTAGTCAAAAATTGATAATGAAAATGCTTCAACTAGGAAAATTCCGACGACTTAAATTTATTACCAAAATTATTTGTGTATAAGATGTACTCATACATAACATACACCTATAATTTTGATCGACAAAATTTTGGAGGAAAAAAAATCTCATTTATATTATGCACTAACTCTTTAGAAGTTATTGTATCTAAATTTAACTTGAATTAAGCATTTGTTCAACTTTTTTTTAATTTGTACTGACTAAAAATAAGAATTTATATCGTTTACACTATATCTCATTGGCCTAGAGGGTACAATGTTTGCCAATGGTCCGGGAGGCCGGGGTTCAATCCCAGGTTGCGTCATACCAAATACTTTAAAAATTGTACTTGATACCTCCTTGCTTAACACGCAACAATATAAGGTACGTATCAAGGGTAAAGTGGAGCAATCCTGGGAAAGGAGTAGCACCCTCCCTTACACCTCGGTGTAGTAGCTATTGAAAGGGGAGCCTTTTGGTCGCCCTCGACTAAAGGGAGACAACTTTACTTTACTTACACTATATCTTAAAATACAAAATTTAGACAGTATCTAGAACAAACACATGCACAGGCATGTTCACACAAAAATGCTAGAAGTTTGTGGTGAAAACAGGCTCGCATTTAGAAAAGAAATTTATAAACAAACACGCCATCCAGTGGATATTTCTCTGTAACAGCATAAAACACATTAGTTTAGACTATAGATATAATTTGCTTTCAGTTATCCCATCCTGAATATCATATTTACCAACCCCTCCGCTCGGGCAGGATATGACACAAGGTCAGTTTTTAAGCAGAGTTTAACAGGTTTGAATTCAGAGTTGTCCTTCTCCTAGACTAGTTGCCTCACCAAGGCTGAAGAACCTAGTCTGCCCTACTATTTACCCATAGCTGGAGGAAGAATAATGAGATTCATACCTTTCCCAAGGGTATTAGTACTATGTGAAATGCACTCAGTCTCGTCCAGGATTTGAACTCGTGTCGTCGTGTCCATTTCCTACGACGATAACCATTACACCACGGGCACCCATCCTGAATATAGTGAGGAATGTAGCCAGGAACAAGTCAATCCTAACTTCTGGAAAAATAATGTATTCTATACATAATTACAATACCTCAAATGAAGTATGTTAATATTATATATAACTTTGAAGAGTTTGGGGCATGATATAACTGTCAGCAATCTAGGCTAGTAAACTATCGCTAGTGCGTTTAATTCTCACTGGTGGCCTTATTTTTCTTAGCCTTGTGCTAAACTAAGCTAAGCTTAATTTAGAAAGAAAGAAACCCAGCAACCTGGGGCCTGTGTGCTAGACTAAGCAAAGCTTTGTAAATAACTTTGAAAAGAGTTATTAATATATATCTGAATTGCACAGAAAATTGAAGCTTTTTATTATATTCTTGATATTAACACAATATTTTAACTGATCCAGTCTTTTGTCCTTGTCTTATAAATAATTCATAAAGAAGATTTTTTTTATTAAAAAAAGAAAGTAAAAGTGGCAACATAAAATTATCAGTATTATTAGAGGGTTATTCAAAAAGTTCCCAGCCTCATCAGGGTTTTAGATTAGTAATACATATAACTCTCACCTTTATATGGGCCTTTTTATATGCACAAAAATCAAGACAGAAGACACAAGGTCAATTTTTAAGCAGAGTTTAACAGGTTTAAGTTCAGAGTTTTCCTTCTCCTAAACTGATTACCTAACTAAGGCTAAAGAACTCAAGCTTCCCTACTATTTACCCATAGCTGGAAGGAGAATAATTGGATTCATACCTTTCCTAAGAGTATTAGTACTATGTTGAAATGTAATCAGCCTCATCCAAGATTTGAACTTATGTCGACGGCTCCATTTCTCACAACAATAACCATTAAATCCCAGGCACCATATAAGAAGTAATAGTGTGTTGCCACAACAAAAATATTCAGCTATGGCTTTTCCTTCTGGGTGAGGCCTAGAACTTTTTGAACCACACTTGTATTAATCAGACAAGTCCATTCAAGTATCCAGGTAATTCTACATCATTCCATTAAATGAGACCACCTTTTTTGACCCTTTCACACACAAATAATACACTCAACAAAAACTGAAGATTTGATTGGTCAAAACATTGTTAACAAATATACAGAAGTTCAGTTGTCCAAACAAATTCTGGTAGGTATTGGTTGATGCCCTGAATTGTCTATTTTGAATATTTACTTTCCAATTGGTCTTTATCAAAAAAAAGAAAAGAAAAGAAAATTCTGTAAATTACTTGCAATGATTTGTTTCTTAGAATATAAAGCTTCCCCATGTACAGTATCACTCATAAATAAGTATACTCCTACCAAATTTGCTTATAAAAATTAATTTTCTTCTCAAAGACACCTGTATTATATTATTTCTAGTGGAACATTATACAATCAATATGGATATTATTAAGTATTACAGCATTGAAACTCTGTAACTAAAAATGTGAATATGTAACAATCCAAAAATAAGTGGTTATAGATTTTCAACACAGTAGAGTTTGGTAATAGATAATACCTAGTAATATCTATTTTCACTGCATGATTTTACACTAGAATTAAGAAAATTCTTGTATTTTGGGGTTTGAAGAGAGCTTCTTAAACTGTTTACTTGATAACCCTCTTGTACCCAAATTTAATTTTCATTCAACCCAAAATAGATTAATTCAATATTAAATTAGGTTTGGTTTCTTTGTTTAATAGCATACCAACTTTCATGGGTTATTTAATGTCAAATCCATTCTTGTAAAAGAACAGTGGTGGTACTATTTAACACATAGCTGGTGGAATAAGAAGGTTCATACCTTTTCCAAGGATATTAGTTTGAAAATGAACATAATAGCATGATTGGAATTTGAACACACTTATTACAATGTTGCAGTTCAGCATGTTAGCCACAATGCCATTGGAACTCACCTCACCTCAAATATTCAATTACAAAACACAACTGATTTACCAGTGTTTAATACAATTTACATTAGAAAAAAAATCAGTAACTATAAATGCAAATGCACCTTTAATTTTTGAATTAGTTTTTAATAGAATGGATGGGTTTAGTTGGCACTGACGAGATCATGAATATTAAGTTGGATGTTTGTAATACCAAAAATATCTAATACCATCAGATCCAGATTGTTCATTCATTTATGTTTTGAATGAGTCATATGTGGATAATATGTCCCTTGTGGTCATCACACCTAATCAGGCATTCTGCGAGATGTACAATATCTGGCAACTACAGGGTATGATGGGTAAACTGTTGTCTAAATTACACAAAAATTAAAATAATACTGACATCTTTATCAGATGTATTTACCAAAATTACATGAAAGTATCTAGAAATACTATAGGTTAAATTTATAAAAAAATTACCTCTGATTTCAACTACAGCCTTGAGAAATCTTCCGCAAGCCTTTCCAACAGTCTCCTTGTTTAAATTGGTAAATGCTACCATTATCCTTGCCTTCAGTTCATCTTTGATGTTGTGCAGAGTTTTCCTGATCTCCCGTTTAACTGTACCCACATAATAATCAAGGGGATCATAATTTGGGGAGTTAGATGGCCAGGTGTTAGGGGTGATATGGCTTCAAACATTTTCTTATTGTCAAAACTTAACTCCCTTGCTGGTATGGCATGGCACAGAGTCCTGTTGTCAGATGTAGGATTTTCCAGAAGCCATCCTCTTGATCCAGACCAGCACTACCTCCTCCAGACACACTTGATGTATGCCTCTGTGTTGAGGCTGAGGCATAACATCATCATTGCTAGTGACCACCCCAAACACAATGATGTGTACTGATGAGGACAGAGCAAACCAATGGTTGTTCAGTGAGTTCACCATCTGATTCTAGTATCTAGTTGGAGGGATGCTTGAGTTTATTCAAAAGCTTTGCAGCATGGTTTTTCCTCTTGTCCTTTAGGAGCTATGATAAAAATTGGTCTTTTTTCATCTTGTTTGAGAAATACTGAATGTCTTCATGCACTACTTGCTTGATAAGAAACTCAGACACTCCTATTTCTTTGGCTGTGGACCTGATTGACTTGCTGGGATACTGTCAATCCTGGCTTAGATCTTACCATCAAATTCAAGAGTCCTTTTTTTATCAGGATGATCAGAGTGAAGCTTTTGAGCTGCCGTACCTCTGAAACTAACACTGGCCTCCAAGAACTCTTTTCAGATCCTTTGTATTTTCCTCAGATTGACACCTAAACATTCTGAAATCCTTGTATTGTAGCCTATGGCATAAATGTCAAGCAGTACAGCATGCCATTTCTAAATTTCTGGAGAAGTGAATCACATCATAGTGCTGCTTTCCTCATAATGAGTGCTCGACTGACTCTAGTTTGCTGTACAGTCAATAAAACCAGAAACAAAGTGCATGCAAAAAATTGATAATATAAAATGGCAACAATTTACCCATCCACATCCTATAATTTACATAATCCAAAAATTTTTGTTATCCTTTTATAAATGCAAACTTGTAAATTATACCTCCTGTGGATCCCTATGCCAAAATTTTATTCAAGTCAAAAGTTTTATACAGACCATTTTTAGAAGGCCTAGTTTAGAAGAAAATTAACTTTTTATAAAAAATTGGTAAGAGTGAACTTATTTATGGGTGATACTATACAAAATTATGAAGTTGGGTTAGGTACAAATTTAGAATATCTTTTTTAATATCATCTAAACTTTGAACTAAATTTAAAGATAGGTAATCAACCAATTTTGAAGCAAAAATAAACTTTTTCAAACTGAATGTCAAATGTGAAAATTAATATTTAATTGGTACCCTTTTTCTATTTACATGAATCATTAGAGTATTATAGAGTTATACTAGATGCAAATACTGGTAGTCAATTGCCTTTGAGTAACTATTAGCCTACCAGATACCTGGAACATACTTTTGAGCCATTTTAGGGGAAAAAAAGTTAGGGAGTTTTATATGCAATCAAATTATTTTGTTAACTGCAAAGAATATATTTGATACAAGTGTTATTTTTGCTTATAAATTATATCTGTATAGTTTCTATTGATATATAAAGATGTATTCATTGGTCTTTCAAAATATATGAATGTACTTATAAAACTAGATAAAAAAAACTCTTGATGATTGGATATAGGCTCAAGCTTGGAAAAACATGTTAATGAACCAATAACTTTTGTGAACTGGTCTTTGCAACCATTCTTAGTCGGTCTGGGTTGTGTGTGAAGATTCTTATAAATGTATTTGATGACATAATATGCCAGTATTATGGAATTGGTCTTGGTACAAGTACTGGTAGTTTATGACATCTAGGTTGACAAAATCATTAATTTCTACCAGATAAATCAATTTCACATGTAAAGCCATTCCAAATTTTAGTAAGGAATTCTGAACTATCTTAATTCTTTCGAAACTATTTTACTAAAGAATGTTTTTAGGGAAAAAATATACTTTTAGCCAATTTTTTGAGAAAAAAGGTGTGGTCTTATATCCTATCACAATGTTTCCCTTTTTCAAAATATTCTAGTAAAAAATTCTAAACTGTTTTATTTTTTCCTAACTATTTTACTAAGCAATGTTTTTAAGGGGGAAAAAAGACATTATGAGAAAAAAATTGATAAACTACAATTTGATTTCTTGAAATTCTATTTTCACATCCTCTAATGTATACCTGCATCAGAAAAATAAGTTGGAGAAAAAAGTTTGGCTTCGGGTTAATTACCCTTACACATGCTTTTGATCTGGACTAAATGGAATGAATTATTGAATATAAAAAACAAGTTTGATATAAACAGTTTTCTAATTTAGTTTCATATATTTTTATATTCTGAATTATTCATA
Organism: Sepioteuthis lessoniana; assembly: GCA_963585895.1. Classification (NCBI taxonomy): domain Eukaryota; kingdom Metazoa; phylum Mollusca; class Cephalopoda; order Myopsida; family Loliginidae; genus Sepioteuthis; species Sepioteuthis lessoniana. The sequence goes on along the minus strand of OY757938.1, from coordinate 54,788,189 downwards.
TACTCATTGGCCTAGAAGAAATATTTGTGAAAATGAAGTGTGACTGATTTTATTGTTCACTGATATACTCAAAGTAATGTCTTTGGTATAGTTGTCATCTTTAGTTTCAAATTCCTACTTATGAACTTGGCTAAATGATTTTTGATTTTATTTATAGCCAAGTCCAAAGTTATTTTTGTCTAGAAATGAGGATTAATTTATAGAATTAGTTTATGAAACTAAGAGTTATTCCCAGTCCTTCCCATTATGTTTGAATTTCAACCTTGCATAATTATTATGAATAAGTCTACTCTAGATTTATGGTCATAAAATCATTAATTTCTGAAAATCATTTTGGAAGCTAAGGGTTGTACCTAGTCCTTCTTGTTATGTTTAAATTTCAACTTTACAAATTTATTACTTTTTGAGGCCAAGGGTTGCTCATAGGCCTTCTCATTATGTTTGAAATTCAAGTTTACAAAATAATTGATCAATACCAACACTTTTTGCCAAAAAAGCAAGTCTCCAAAATTCCACCTATGCACAAGTCTATAACAATAATTTTAATAAATTAATTCAAACCAAGTATCCCAACCTCTACCATGAAATTAAGTAAACACTCTTCTCCACTCTGCCATGTTTCATCTCATTTGTTTTTTAGGGTCAGGTTTTATATTCATTTGAATGATTAAAAAATGACGTGTAGCACAAAGGCAAACCGCACAAAATTATTATTTTATAACAAATTAGACTGGAAATTGCTTTATTCTCTAAGTTAGAGTTGATTAAGTTATACACATCTTATGATCTGCTGTTTTTGCTGGGTTGCAGTTACATACATACATATAAATATGTAACAGTCCAAAAGTAAGTGCACTACTTATATTTATTAGGTTGCTTGTGGTATTATTGTCATAGGAATTGGGCACAGTGACCAGAGTTCAAATCCTGAACAAAGTTGTTTGCACTTTCATATAGCACTAATATCCTTGGAAAAAGTGTGCATATAACTATTCTACTTCCAGCTCTAGGCAAATAGTAGGGCAGACTGTGCTCTTGGTATGGTAAATTGGATTATCATACACCAACTGTTTTAGGAAAAGAAAAACTCTGAATTCAAACCTGTTAAACCCTGCTTAAAACTGACTTTGTGTCACATCCTTCTTGTTTGGAGGAGTTGGGTATATATATATATATATATATATATAAAATGCCATTTTATTTTTGCTTAGAGAGTTTCAATGCTGTTAAGTTTGTTAATAAATAATATCCATTTTGACTGTACAATGTTCCACTGTGCATAATAATATCCTAGTATCTTTGCCTTTTAATCGAATGAACTTCATTTCAAAAAAATTGATACGTGTATACTTATTGATGGCCAATATTGTATATTTATTTTAAACATGAAGATTTGAGTAATAAATATATATATATATATATATATATATATATATATATATATATATATATATAATCATAATTAACTGCAAATAAATAAAAAAAAAAGTAGTCTATAATTGACATTAAATAGTTATCTCCTTTGTGAAATCATAATGATTGAAGTGAACCCAGAATACACACTGTTATTATTAATTTGGAAATTGAACTGAAAAATGCTTTATTCTTTAAGAACATTTAAATGCTATTGCACTCACAAAATCTGGTGATTATTTGTAAAAGCAGGTGATAAAAAAGTTAAAGCATTTTAAGTGTATTGCTCTGATAAGAATCTCACTATGATGTGTCATTTTTGTGTTATCTTGAGATTTAACCTATTTAGTAGGGAATGAATTAGTAAGCTCTTAAGCCTGTAGTCCAAGATTTTAACAATCTGATGATTATTTTCAGCAAAGAAAGTAGTAAAAAATGCTGGTAAAAGTTGAAGAACAAAAATTGTTTATAGACAATTGCAGATTCATTTGTAAGACGCTAAAACTTTTTAAAAACAAAGTATATATTCCTTCTTAATAATGACAAAGATTTTTATGATATTTTTCATACAAGATATCTATGATTATAAGTTTACAGGATCTTAGACAAATATGTGACCAGCTTGAGTAAAAGAAGGTTAAGCTATATATATATATATATATATAGTCATCCACAGACAGACTGTTTCATTGTGTCACAACTCATCAGTGTAGCTTGACACATGAGATGCTTGAAGCTGGGATTAAAATAAGTTTAAGATAAAATAATTAAAAGAATATGATAAAAAACAACTCATGAGTTTTGTGTTGTTGATCTTCAGGTGAACTAGTAATCAACATGTTAATACTAACAGGGGTGAGTTTTTATCTTGTTTTATTATTATCTTATACTTGAACTATACTGTGATATTGTTCTGCATTCCCATGTATTGAATACTGAAAAGACTTTACAGATTAAATATGCTTTTAAAATTTTAATCATAATCTCATAATAATATATATATATATATATATATATATATATATATATAATGATAAGATGAATAGGAATGATATTTCTTTGGAATTAATTGCTTTTTAAATGTTTTCAACTAGTTTTAACCTTAGTTCATCATGAGGAGAAAAGTTTTTGTGAAGACATTCTAAAGAGCTCTGAAAAGATTTGATATGTAAAGAAATTCCCATCAAGTCAGATTTGACATGAAGAGATAGGTTTTGTTTCTTTGTCTAATGGCATATCAACCTTCATGAGTTATTCAGTCAAATCCATCCTTGTAGAAAGACAGTAGTGGTACTATTCAACCCATAGCTGGGGGTAAATAAGGGAGTACAGGACATGATGGAGGCCATCCACAAGACTTGAATTGTACATAGCCTATGCCTCAAAAGTAGTGATGCAAAATGAACCAATATAATGTAGTTTATCCATTCATTAAATGGGGATTAGTTGTTAATATTCTAGAATTTTGAGCTGACTATTTTATTATCTCTTTATATCATGAGCACATTGCATGATGTAAAAGGCAATTCCCTTAGGTGCGGCCAGGTCTTTGTTTCAAATTAGCTACAATTGTTTTAAGTTAAATATTTAACTAAATATTTTATTTAGATGTTTGCATTGCAACTCATGTCCAGGTCTTTGTTTCAAATTAGCTACAATTGTTTTAAGTTAAATATTTAACTAAATATTTTATTTAGATGTTTGCATTGCAACTCATGTCCAGGTCTTTGTTTCAAATTAGCTACAATTGTTTTAAGTTAAATATTTAACTAAATATTTTATTTAGATGTTTGCATTGCAACTCATGTCCATCCCATTTGAAATTTGTATTATGTGAGAAATATATCTCTCCTAGTTTTGCTAGTCAAGTAGGGATCTATCTAACTTGACACAAAGTCAGATTTAGAAAACATACTTGGTTCCTTTGGCATTCCTTTCAGGCATCGAGCAAATAACTCAGCCCTGCCTGGGGAGAAGGGCCTCTAAGACCAGTCAACCAACCTTAAGCTATTTATCTGGTGAGAACACTAGGTGACTCCTGGAATGCGAAAGAATTCAAAAACTTGAAAAGTATAAGTTTAGAGGATAAGAAGTGAAATAAATGAATGAATATAACTATGATCAAAATATTTATCACTTTGTCTAGAAGAACTCTGCCCACTATTATGGTTTTTTCATTGTAGAGAGAGTTTGCCATATACATATGCTTGGGCTTTGAATTGGCAAGGGTTTTTTTAGGTGTCGTCACCACTCTGCTATTTTATTCATACTTTGAAGGAGAAATGAATTCATGCCTTTTTTTAATGGTATGGGAGTAAAATGAATGCAAATGGTCTCAGCTGGGATTTGACTTGAAGACACCATCAGAGTTTCTACAGATGATTTTTTCAAAATTTTCAAGGATTTTTCAAGATTATACATAATCCAACATATACCAGCTCACCATCAGTTGTAAAGATTAGTTTAACTGTCATTATAAACAGCTGAGATATAAGTCTTACCCTATGTAGACAGGAAGATCAGCTAGTATTAAAAAAGTCAAAAAATCAAAAATGAATGAACTAAACATAGAAACTAAGTCCTACTGCTATGAATATCATTTGTAAATCCATTAATGTAATAATCTTAACTCTAATCTAAATGTTGGATTATTTTTCAGGGTAACATTGTAGAAAATCCAGTAACTGATCTAATGATTTATTAATTTTTAAATCTGGATTATCAAATTCCAGTGGAAATAGAAAAGTTTTACATTATTTTTTTTTTTCATTTTTATGAATTCAGTTTTAAGTATTTTTGTCTAATATTATCAAATTAAACCACAAGATTATATACAAATATCATTAGATTATGTGCAATACATAATTAAGAGTTTCAATGAAATGAAATGATCCTCAGTAATAAACAATTGTTTATAACAGGATTTAGCTAACAATGAAGAAGATTATATGAAAAATTAACCAATCACTTTTCTGAATTGAAAATTTGTTTAGCCAATCAAAATCATTTAGACTTACAGCTCTTGGTGATTACAGTAAACAAAAAAGTTTGTCATTATTTTTGTCTACAAACAAAAAAATAAAACCATCCTAAAAGGCTAAAATATCATTGTCATTATTATGCCATGCTGAACTATTTTAACCCTCTACATGCTCATTTTGTTAAGTGCAGGGTTGGGTTACTACTTATTAAAATGTCTAGGTAAGTACATAATATTATGTATGAGATGATATAGTAACAAATATCACTTCAATTTTACAAGCATTGGATGCACTAATTACACTAAAAAGGGTTTATTTTAAAACATCAATTAAACCGTTGTTTTTTGTTTTTTTTTCTTTATTTGCTTTCTTTCTCTAATGAATCTTCAAGACAAATGTTGATATATACACATCACTAGCAATTACTATGAAAAATAATTGTGACATGTATTAGATAAGTTGAAACTATTATGAAAGGTCTAGTTTTTTAAGGAATCTATTCAATATCTTATTTAATAGAAGTATAAATTTTATATGTTTATACTGAATTACACATATCTATATAATTGAAATGTTATTATGCTCACTTATAAAAACGATGATAAGAATATGCACATTTTTATTAATGTACAAATATAATATATATATATACAAATATATACATATATATATATATATATATATATATATATATATATATATATATATATATATATATATATATATATATATATATATATTAGAACATTTACTTGTATATTAACAAACATAGAACATTCACTTGTATATTTATATAACTATATATATCTTATTTGCAAATTATTTACTTACAATATATATTATATGAAATTAACTTTGATTGTATACAGGAAACAAATATATATCTGCATTTTCAAGTATATGTAAAATAATTATATGTTACTAGATCATTAATATATATTATATCTGTAAAAATATGACACTGTCTCAGTCCCATAATATTTACTACATTAGGTTTTAAGAAATTTATATATAAATGTAGTAATTATTATGGACAAAGGGAATCTAGCTTTGATTTTAATGGCTTTTGTCTGCATTTTGTTAGATGGATTTTTTTTTTGTAATAGAATTATTTTCTTCATCTGTATTTTTTTTATTCATGTGTGCCTTATAATCTTCATCTTGTTTTCTGTAATTTAGGACTTATTTGTAATAGTGGGTTCAAATGTCCATTATGAAATACAAACTAAGCATCAGGTTAGACATGTGGGGACCTATGACTTAAAAAAGAAAACAAATCTGTTTATCAAAATTATTTCATCTCATCAAATTTGTTTGTTATAGAGATATATATGACTATTGAACATTTGTTTTAATATGAGACAATTTGTAACTGAAACAGTGGTATAATAAGACTGTGCTGCCCATGACAGCCTTTGAATTTGTCCTGATGGACATTCGATACCTGCTGTTAGCAATCTTACAGAGCATCACAATCAAAATGTTGCTAATAAATAGCATAAAGAAAAATAGTCTGATGATGATACAAAAATATAAATAAGGAATCTATGTCTTCATTATTTTAATTATGTAGATTGTCTATATTAAATTAATCCAATAGATTCTTTTAGATTTACTTGAACTACAGGAAACCTGATTAAAAAATGTATATGCAAATGTAACAACTATTATAGAATAGAGGTCGTAAGTCATACTGAAAGCAATCATTGCTGAAGTTAAGCAGTAATGAACCTGCTCAGTATTTGGATGAATGACTAGAATGCTGCGAGCAATCTTGAACAAGTCCTGGCGGCAACACCCCACAAGACACCAACTGTACAGCCACCTGCCTCCTATCACGAAAACTATTCAAGTTAGACAAACCAGACATGCAGGACACTGCTGGAGAAGCAGGGACGAACTCATAAGTGATGTACTCTTGTGGACCCCCACACATGGCTGTGCAAAAGCAGGACGACCAGCATGAACATACATTCAGCAACTATGTGAGGATACTGGATGTTGTCTAGAAGACCTGCCTCAGGCGATGAACGATAGGGAAAAGTGGCGAGAGAGGGTCAGGGATATCCGTGCTACCAGCACGACATGATGATGATGATGATAGTAAGCAATCTTAGAGGTGTCTCTGGTGACAAAATGATAACTGAGCAAGACTAGCTGACTATTGTTAGAGAGCTCATTTATCACTAACCTAATGCCAGACTAAGCAAAGTTTACTCAATTGTTATTGTAAGCAGTCTGAGCTCTGTGTGCCAGACTAAACAAACCTTAGTAAATAACATTACTTTTATCAAAATAATCATAAAAATTTTTTTGTATTTCCTTGAATTACTAGAAAAAGAAGTCCTCTGCATGGGGGTAGACACCCTCATCACAAAAAAGAAGTGTTCTGGGTATGACACTAAACTACATAAGTTCTAGAGATCTAGGGAGTGTGGAGCACCCCTCCATTACCATTACTCCCAGGTCCAATCTGACTCAGTGTGGCAATACCTGTTAGGATCACATCTATTAGTCAAATAGATCTGTTTTAAAAATTATTTGTATTTGATAGGACTATGTGCAAAAAAATTTTTTTAAAACTTTTAAGAAACAACTACATAAAAAATGTAAATATAAACATACAATGAATGCAGTTCCCTAACCTCTAGGCATAAAATAATCCTAGACGGTTTAACAAGCTGTTAAAAATCAACCAATCAACCATAGAAAAAGAATTGCAAAGAACACACTGTCAAGTGATGAACTTTAGCAATAAATTATGTTAATCTCTTTGTACCACCCACAAGCAAAAGTTATTTTTAGATGTGCAAAACATCTTAAATTTCCCTTCCACAAAATCTGTAATGATGACAAACTATCTATTTGAAATGAATGACTTAATGATAAGTAACACTTATCTAATAAAATTAACTTTGGTATTCAGGGTCATAGAGTACATCTGAACTGAAGAAGTGTTTAATCTTTACACAGAAAGGCATGCACAGAATCAATCAAATTGTCTGGATTAGTAAATCTGTATTCTAAGCTCAGTTTGTGTTAGTTCTGCTAAGTCCTACCAAGGTCTAAGTTGATTTTTAAGACTCTTAATAGTAAGAAAATAAATGTGGACTATTCTGCTTGTCCAGAATAGTCTACTGATAAATTTACTTTCACCATCCAAATAAGAATAAGTTTCAGTTATTTGCTATAATTCAACCTTTTCTTAATGGTAGGAAAAGGGAAAAACTTAAAAATTATGGCCAATGGCTGAATTATAGCAAGTTGAAGGCTCAATTTTGGAACTTAACTACTTTGTAAAAGATATTAAGCAAATAACTGAAACTTCTTACTCTTATCTAGATTGTAGATTTAAATTATATATATATATATATATATATATATATATATATATATATATATATATATATATATATATATATTGTCCATTACCACAGAAATTATTTTTATCAGTGGGCCATTCTGGACAAGAAAAAAATTATTATTCCTTGAGAACTGAGGAGACTTGCTATCACACTAACCTAACCAAACCAAACCAAACCATAATATTGTTTCATCATGTTAATGGATTATTATTTAAAAATTAACATTTAGATAATTTATATAATTAATAAAAATCCAACAAATATTAAACATACCTCAGGAAATCAGATTTTTTTATCTATTTCTTTTCCAGTAATTTAATTTTTTATTTTAGTGTGCTTAAGTACAAAACATTCCAGGAAAATTAAAAAGAAAATAAATGAAATGAATTAACTTTTAAAATATTTTTAAAGGAATATTTTATAAACTTTTTAAAATAAATATTCACCACCATCATCATCATCATTATTACTATTATTCCTGAAGAACTGAGGAAATTTGCTGTCACTGACATCACTAAAGGTCATCAGTAAGTACTGGTGTGAAAACTCAGAGTTTAAATAATAATAATTTGACCATATAAACAAATGGTATTTGCACAACCCAGAATACATCCTAGAAAATGAGACAACAAAATTTTCTGGGATTTTGAAATACAAATCGATCATCTTGTTATATAGTGACATAATGAAGAAATGAGCAGACCATAACACAGTTTTTTTATAAAAATATAAGTCTCTCTTTATTATTCGAAAGGTCCAAAATTTGTTGTAAGTGTGAGAGAGAGACCGAGACAAAGGACACTGACACAGGCTGATGAAAGACTGCTATATTGACTTTTTCTTAACCCACTTTGTGATTCCATATTCAGGGCCTTATGTCTTTGTTTCTTTGATGGGAGGTTTTCAACTGGGATACAGCCAGGGATACCCACACCTGGCACTCACCGGCCACTCTTTGAACCTCTTGATTGCCCAAGTCTCTTCTGACTGACCGTTCTGTCATGGGTACTCGTATATACATAATTTCATAACACCTACACATTCCAGTCATCCTTCTGGCTGTCAACCCATATGACCTGCTTCCACTGTTCTCTTATTTACACAGCTGAAAAATTCTGAATTAGAAATCCTTAATTGAAGGGTCTGTCAAAGGACAATATACAACAATCTATTTTTGGCCAGACGACAATAAAACCACAGGGTAAAACTAAAAGAAAGCGAAAAGAGAGATAAATACCTAGACCTTGCTAGAGAATTGAAAATTATAGAACATAAAAGTGACAGTGATACCAATTGTAATTGGCGCACTTGATACAGTCACCAAAGGAGTGGTACGATGACTGGAGGACTTAGAAATAAGAGGATGAGTGGAGACTATCCAAACTACAGCATTGTTGAGATCGGCCAGAATACTAAGAAGAATCCTGGAAACTTGAGGAGACTTGCTGTCACTTAGACTCCAGTGGAAAACCCTCAGCTAACACTGGTGTGAAAAACTCTTAAATGAGTAAAATAACAATATGCACAAACTAGAATCCATCCTAGAAAATGAAACACATGGAATTCTCTTGGATTTTAAGATATAAACAGATCACTGAATTCTGGCTAGAAGACCAGACTAAGTGTTTATTAACAAGGAAAAAAGAACTTGCCATCAAGCAGACCACCAAGTGAAAATAAAAGAAACAAATACTGAGACCTTGCCAGAGAACTAAAAATCTCTTGAAAGTGATGATGATACCAACTGTAGTTAGTGCACTTGGAATTGTTCACAAAGGCTTGGAAAAAAGATTAGAGGATTAGAAATCAGAAGAAGAATTGAGAATATCCAGACCACAGCATTTTTAAGATTGGCTCAAATACTCAGAAAAGTCCTGTAAACCTGGAGACTTGCTGTCACTTATGCTGATATGAAAAACTCACAAGGAGTGAAATAACAACTAGTAATATTCATGGAGATGCTATATTCTAAAAGTTTGGGTTTTTTTTTTTACATAAATTTATAGATCTTCATAATATTATTTCATTATGTTAAAGATTTTTATAATAATGAGCTTGATAACCGGGACATTGGCCCAGCGGTTAGAGTGTTCGCCAATGGCCCGGGAGACCTGGGTTCAATCCCAGGTCGAGTCATACCAAAGACTTTAAAAATGGTACTTGATACCACCTTGCTTAACACTCAGCATTATAAGGTACGGTTCAAGGGTAAAGTGGAGCAATCCTGGGAATGGAGTAGCGCCCTCCCCTACACGTTGGTGTAGTAGCTATCGAAAAGGGAGCCTTCGGGTCACCCTCGACTATGGTCGCTAACTTTACTTTACTATGTTAAAGATTTTTATAATAATGAGCTTGATAACAAATGGAGATTATTGAAAAATAAAGATTTCAATATATACTATTAATAAAAATGCTATGAATACTTCAGCAAATATAAGCAAAACTATTTGAAGACTATTTAATAAAATCAAAAAAATATATTTATTCATTTTGCCAGATTTTTTTAATCTAATTTAATAAACATTCCTTTTTGTTGAGCTTAAATAGGAAAGAACTCCAGTAAACAACAAATTAAGTAAAATATATTTTAAAATATTCTAAAAATATAACATTTCATAAATCAAAAAAGAACTCTTTTTATTTTTTGTAAATAATCTTATTAAAGGGAAATAAAATACATGAGAAAAAAGCTTCTTTTAAAATCGCACATAATTTAAAATTTTTGTATAAATTATTTTATTCATTTTCTTACAAATAAATAGATAAATAAATTAGTTGGGTTACTCTGTAATTAGCCAAAGGTCTATCACATTTATATTCAAAGTTAGTTTTATTCATACTCTTAGAATCATATGAAATGTTCCTCTCTCTCTACCATATATATATATAAATATATATAAAGTGCCCATGGCATATTGACTAACATGCTGGCCTACAACATCATAATGAGTTCAAAAAAAATTTTTTTAATAAATTTTGGAAAAGTTCATGATAAAAGAGGGAAATGAATGATTTCAATGACATATCAACCTGTCTGGGGCTATTTTATATGTAGATGTTAGGAAATCATATACATTGTGAATTTATATCAACATTTACATTTTTTGTGTCATCATTTCTTAAGAAATTTTATTTTGTTTGAATAGAAGAGAAAAAGAAATACAAATGAAAAGATTATAGGTTGATTTATAAAATGATATTTTGGAAATAGAAAAAGAAAGAAAGCAAAGATAGCAAGAGAGAAAGAAAGAAAAGGAATTTAGCAAGGACAGAAAGCAAAAATAGAGAGGGAGAGAGAGGGAGTGAGTGAAAGTAAAAACAGACAGAAGGAGAAGAGAGCAAGAGTAAACACAATGTGATTTTATTTATTCAAATATTCATTGCTAGAAACAACCTGTTCTACCCTTAAATCAATGTAAGCATCTGTTCTCATGATAATACAAACATGCCTTAATAATGCTCTCATAGTTATTACATTTGGATAAACATTTTTTAATAAAAGAATCAGAACAATATGTAATCTAAAAGCATAACATTCTTATGACAGTAGGAAGTAAGCAAAATAATATTAGGGATAATCTCCTCTTCTTCCTCAGCCACCATTTTCTGTCAACTGCTGGACAAAGGCTTTTCCCAATTTCTTCCAGGGAGAAGTTCCCATAGTGTATTGGGTCACATGCTGGACTGTGACATCATAGTAAGTTCAAAGTTCAGTATTGCTAATTTGTTCCTTTTCAGACTAATACCCTTTTGAAAGGGATGAACCCCCTTATTTCCCCCAGCTATGGGTCAAATAGTAACATTATTCTTATTCTGCAATGATGGTTTTTGCATTAAATAACCCACAAAGGTTGATATGCCATTAAACAAAAAAATCCAAACCAAATCCTTTCATTATGATCTTAGCCATGCTAGCTTTTTACATGTCTTAGCAGAAAATTCCATCATCTCATCTTTCCATTTTCTGTCAGGTCTTTTCTTACAGCACTTGTTATTTCTTGAGGACCATCCTATTAACCATCTTAATCATCTGTTATTCTCACTTCATGCAATGTGTCCAGCCAATTTTGATTGGTGTTGTTTAACAACTTTTATAATATCTCTTACCTTGGAGTCTACTCTCTATAATCCATGTTGATCTCTTTTTTTGCTTATAAATATTCCTAGCATTGCCCTTCCAGTTAATCTCTCCCTTTTCCATTGCTAACAAAAACATACTTCAGTGTTATGCCTATATCTAAAACCTACCATAAAAATGGTAGTGGTTGGTTGGTTTTTTATAACATATAACCCTTATGGGTTATTTAATGACAAATCCTGATATATATTTGATTTGTTAGCAAACAGTTTGTAGGTAACTATTTTTAAATGAGTTAGAGCTCTTTTGTTTGCACACAGATGGTTTCAAGTTTTCCTACCTAACATGAATAATTCTATTTACTATTAATCATTTATTTGCACACAGTTAAATGTTTTCATGTACTGCTATCTAACACTAATAATTCTATTCAATATCAATATTTTGTTTGCACACAGTTAAATGGTTTCAAGTATTGCTATCTGACATTAATAATTCTATTTAATATCAATATTTTGTTTGCATACAATAAAATGAACCATAACTAGGGGGAATAAGGGAGTTTATACCTTTCCCTAGGATATGAGTCTAAAAGTGCAATTGGAGGTCAACCTCACTTACTCCAATGTTGTAGTCTATCATGTTAGCTACTACACCACAGGGACTCTCCCTACCATGTAAAGAGGGATGGATAAATTTATAGTCTTTTTACATAAAATTCTAAACTCTTCTCTTCTGGATTCCCAACATTGTCTTTAATGCCCAACTCCTTTCCTTCTTTGAGGACTATAGGCCGTTTTGCTTTGAGACATTTTTTCCTGAAAGAATAAATGCTAAGCTAAAATAATTTTCTGTACAAATCTTACTTTATTTCTTCTATGGCATCTTTCTTACATATAATCTATACATAGTTCTTTTACCAATGGATAGAAAAATATACACACCCATTTTAACATGTCTGTGTCTCTCAGTACCCAGAAACCAATTGATTAGATTTTCAACTATTTTTCTCAACTCTCGGACTGTTTGTTCACATGATTGGAATTATCCAATCTATATCATGGCCTCAGATTAACCTTGGGTTCATTGGCTGTCATTCAGACCAAGTTGACCCTCAGTATTTAAGTAGAATTTCTTATTCAAACTCTACACTTCATGTCCATAATAGATTTCACTAATCTATTATATAATAATGATATAAAATTTCATTTGTAATACAAAATTCATAATCTTTAATATAGAATATGGTTTATTCATAATGCTCCCAGAAAAGCAATAAATTTGTAAATACAATATCTTTCCTCTTTCAATAGGTTTAGGAGCGTATAAAAGACATAATGCTCATAATTTATCTCTCAGCTTATTCAAAGGTTGTAGAATGTAAAAAGAACATTGAATTGCAATAAAAAACAACAAAAAAGATTAAAACTAGGTAAAAATTAATGAAAATTGACTAAACTTGATTATTTAAGTAAATAAAAAAAAGTTCACATTGTCATTGTAATTGCATCTTTACATGACATAATAATAACTTAAATAAAATCAATAACTTTTTGAATTTTCTTGAGAGCAACTCAACTCCTTTTAGACATATAATACAATCTCTGTCTTGTAATAGTTGTTATATCTGCATATAAATTTTTTAATACTAAATATAACAATTATTATGAAGTAGAGAAAGTAACATTTTTTTAGCATTAGCAATAAAATATTCTATTTTCCACTTCATTTGAACTTATAAGTACAATATTTTGGGCTGAGCAATCTTTTATTATACACTGTAAGACCAATATTTTTGGCTCAGAGAAATCAAATCAAAACTTAATATTGTGTACATTCATAGCTTTTCTTTTAATGGAATGATGAGATAACCAAGAACAAATATGAATGCAGTCCAGTTGAATGGGGCAGTAGAATATGCCAACTGCATTTCTGTAGAGGAGTAAGACTACTCCCACCAACAAGTGTCCTGGATATGACACTAATCCATCTGATGGGGAAGCTTCAGTCTTGGAGCTTTGGGGAATGTAGAGTACCTCTTCATTGCCATTACTCTTTGGTCCACTCTGACCCAGAGTGGTAGTGCCTGTTAGGGTCCAATCTTTAGCTCAAATACAACTGTTTAACCATTTAACTGTATGCAAACAAGTGATTAATATCAAACAGATTACTCTGTGGGCTGGGACTGTAGAATACACTGATTGCTTCTCAGCAGAGGGTAAAGCCTACCCCCAATGAGTGACACTAAACAATCTGATGGTGAGGTTCCAGTAATGCTGAAGCTTTGGAAAATGCAGAGTACCCTTTCATAGCCATCACTCCCAGGTCCACTCTTGCCCGGAGTGGTAGCACCTGATATATGTATGAGTCAAATAAAACTAAACTGTGTACTTATGCTAAACTTAATTGTTTGAAATAGAACTTTATATACATAAATAAATCCTATATATTTATTATATATGTATAAAGAAGATTTGACATTAAATAACCTACAAGAGTTGATATGCCACCAAACCAAGCCAAAGATGAATGTGTTTTGTATTCATTTTTTTGGTGGGAAAGAGATTTTGTAAACTCTGACACAAGTTATTGCGGACCAAGAAACTCTGGGTTAAGTATTTATAGAATCTTATACAGATTTTAAGGTGCTCATGGTATAATGTTTATCATTGTAGAAAATGGATATGATCACCCAAATCCTGAAGGGATATGTTTGCATTTCACATCCGGTTAATATTCTTGGGAAAGATATGAAGGCATCTATTCTCCCTCCAGCTATGGGCGAATAGTAGGGGAGACTGGGCTCTTTAACCTTGGTATAAAAACTGGTCTTGGAGAAGGCAAACTCTGAATTCAAACCTGTTAAACTGCTAAAAATAGTGACTTTGTTTCACATACTGTTCATGGGTTGGGTAAATACATACATAGATTTTAATCTGATATATATGTGTATAAAATGTGACTTTGTGTATATACATATGTGTGTGTAGAAAAATTGAAAAAACAGTAATCCAAAGTGAAGAATTTAGTATGAAAGAAAGTTGATGTTATAATGTTTTGGTTTCAATAAACCATTATCAGGACATTTTTTTTTTTCAATTTATCTCTACATTGTCAGATTCTTTTCAATCATTTACTTCCATACATATATATATATATATATATATATATATATATATATATATATAGTTCTGAGTCACAACCTGGTCTCAATAATGAGTAATAAGAAATTCTATCGTTATGACAATATGAAACATTAGGAATCTTCTTATGACGTAGAAATAAAATTTTATGTTAAGTTTGACAAATAAAATTACACAATTATTCTA
Organism: Sepioteuthis lessoniana; assembly: GCA_963585895.1. Taxonomy (NCBI): domain Eukaryota; kingdom Metazoa; phylum Mollusca; class Cephalopoda; order Myopsida; family Loliginidae; genus Sepioteuthis; species Sepioteuthis lessoniana. The sequence continues at coordinate 54,773,023 of OY757938.1, read as the reverse complement.
TAGGTTTGGTTTGGTGTCCTTGTTTTAATGGTATATCAACCATCATGGGTTATTTAATGCCAAAGCTATCCTTATCAATAAACAGTAGTTGTATCCATAACTAGGAGGATAAGATAGTTTATATGTTTTCTCAGGGTATTAGTCCAAAAGTGAATGTAATAGTACAGATAGAGTTTGAACTTGCTTACTACAATATTGCAATCCAGCCTGTTAGCCACAATACGATAAGGATTACCCCCACCCCTATTCAATAGAGAATAAAATGTTCTTCAAATTTTTTTGTCAGAATAGGCAGAACATTTAGTTTTTGAAATCTAAGAATCAAATAGATGTGTATAATTGTGTACTCTAGAAATACCTTAAAAGAACACTTACATTGTTGATCAGTAAAGTAAGATATATTTAAATATATACATATATCAAAATTAGTTTAGTTTATAATAAATCTTTTTGCTTATAGCAAGGGAACAAGGCAAATGATCAGTTGTTATCTATAATTACTATGTATAATTTTGTATAATTATGTATTATAGATAATTTTATTTAATAATATTTATTTATAGCAAATCATATCAACAATATACTAAAATTGGCGACTGTAGTCAAGGCCAATCCGAAAGCTCCCTTTTTAATAGCTCCTATACTGACCTGTAGGAGAGGGCACTACACCTTTCCTGGATTGCTCCACTTACCCTTGAAACGTACCTTATAATGCTGCATGTTAACCATTTTTTGAGTCTTTGGTATGACTCGACCTGGGATTGAAACCCAGTCTCCCAGCCCATTGATGAACACTCTACCACTAGGCCAATGGGCCAGTTAAAAAAACTATTAGTCTGTGTAATGTGATTATATAATATATTATAATTTTATAATTATATGAATATAAATATTATATTATATAAATGCATTATAAAATATATTTATATTTATACTATTTAAAAATATATTCATTATGAATATGAATATATTTCTAGCAAATCATATTTTACTTAAGAATTATATTATTGTTTTGTATAGTTTGGTATAATTTTTTCTTTAGTTTAATATTCTGGAAATATTAAACATAAGAAAAAAAACAGTGCAATATAAACATTTTGATATTTTATAAATAAAATGCAACAGCAAAATTAAAAACACAGAAAGAAAATAAAATTGCTTCACTTCAAATATGTATTTCAATCCACAGGTTCCAAAATAAAGGATACATCACTAATTGTACAATTATATGTATAGTGTATTGCAGAGTATAGGCCTGTGTTAATAACAGGAGAATATACAATATTAGTATGATGTCTGAGTGCTACTGATACACCCCTAATTTTGGAACCTGTGCATATATTAATCTGTATCTATAATCCAGTTATATTACCTATACATATAATCTTGATTTGGTTTGGTTCCTTTGTTTAATGACATATCAACCTTACTGAGTTATTTAATGCTAAAGACATCCTTGTAAAAGGACAATAGTGGTACTATTTAACCTGTTGCTTGAAGGACAGAGGAGTTAATATCTTTTCCAAGGGTTTTAATCTGCAAGTGAATGTAATAACGTTACTGGAGTTTGAACTCACTTACTGTGATATCACAATTCAACCCATTAGCCACTATGAATTCAGACTGTTGTAATTTCATTTTTGTCAGTGTATTTCTGTCATATTTTGATAGTACAGATAATGTGGTTTTCATGCATTAGACCAGTTCACTCTCTCAAAAAATAAAATGAGGTAAGTACTTCTCTGTTTAAAACTATAAGTCAAACCAATTTTGTACTTACTTTTAAGATTTAATTTTTTGTTTAAACTTGCAGAAAAAATATCATAGTCAATTATGAGTTAGTTTGGCAAAAAACATCTAACCTCAATGATAAATGAAAACCTTTCTTTGAACATGTAAAGATTATTTGAAGTTTATATATCTGTAAAATTGTCATTGTGTGTGGAGGTTCTTTGTGGCATATCAACCTTCATGGGTTATTTAATGCCCAAGTCATCCTTGTAGAAGAACAGTAGTGGTACAATTTAATTCAAAGTTGCAGGGATAAGGAGGTTCATGCCTTTCCTAAGTGTATTAATTCAAAAGTAAATGTAATAATGTGACTGGACTTCATACTTATAATGATGATACATTCAAGCACATTAACCACTCCACCACAGCTTTATCTATATATCTATTGTTTGGTTTTATGGCATATTAACCATTGTAGGTTATTTAATGCCAAATCTGGTTTATACATACGTTTGATATATGGTTGGTTGTTTGGGTTTATGGCATATCAACTTTTGTAGGTTATTTAAAGCCAAAATTCCATTTTTATACAAATCAGTTATATTTCACACAATTCATTTTAGCATAAGTATGCATTTTAGTTCTATTTGACCCATAGATAGGACCCCATCAGGTAATACCACTCCGGGCAAGAGTGGCCCTGGGAGTGATGGCAATGAAGGGGTACTCCGCATTCCTCAAAGCTCCAGCATTACTGGAACCTCACCATCAGATTGTTTAGTGGCATAACCAGGACACTCGTTGGTGGGGGAGGTCTTACTCCCTCTGTATGTATGTGTGTAATAGTAACCCAGTTGAAATGGCTCATCATGGCAAGATTTTTCTAAGGCCTATATACATAAAGTGCTATAACATAAAGACTAAACAATTTTCTGCTCAATTTGTAAGTGAATGATAATTTTGTGGAGTCTGCATTTACACTGAACATTATTTTTTTAATCATCCAAATTATCAATATAATAGAGGTAACTATGAAAAACTAATTAAAATCCTTCATTCCTTTCGAAATAGAAGCATCAATATCACCATGGACTGCTATTATAATGGAAAGCTAATGGGTTTATGGGTCATTCAGTTATAATTAACTTTGACAGGTTTTTTTTTTCATCTTTAACCCTCACTGTGTGTAAACTGAGTATACTTGATTTTGTACTTATGCATATGAAGTAGTATGCACACATTTTATTTTTACTGGCCAATAGAAAGAGATTGCAAAAGCTGATTTGCATATGATTAGCATGTTGCATCATCAGTTTGTGAGGTGTACTTCTAAATTTAGAACAAGAGTGAAACTTCAACTTCAACAAGAAACCATGATGGTAGATGGTAATTTCTTCAATTTGGACTTAGGTAATTTTCATTCTGATTGCAAATTTGAAAGATTTGACCTTGAAAACAGTTTCATTATGATATTGAGTTTAGTGACAATTTTTCCATTGTTATTAAAATGTTCAATTGTATGTGAAGCAAGGAATATTTGATAGTTTGGTTTATTTGTTTAACAGCATATCAACACCTTATGGGTTATTTGAGACTGAAATTTAGTTAATTTCTAAATGTTTGGTTGTAATCTTAATTGCACTTTTTTGTTTGTCTATAATCAATTTATTTGCATACAGTTATATGATATCTAATACAAATAATTTGCCCACTGTTTTATGGTTTCAAGTATTTCTATCTAATACTAATAATTATATGGTTTCATGTAATTACTTCTACTTATTAACAATCATTTGTTTGCACACAGTTATATTGTTTCAAGTAACTAATAATAATCCTTAATAAACAAAGCTTCAAGTAACTATTCTTAATAAAAACGATTTGCACACAGTTATCAGGTATCAACTATTCCTATCAAATACTAACTATCTTCAAACAAATCTATTTGACCCATAGATTGGATCCTAAAAGATATTACCATTCTGGGTTAGAGTGGACATCGGAGTAATGACAATAAAGGGTTACTCCAAACTCCTCAGAGCCTCACCATCAGATATAGTTTAGTGCCATATTCAGAACACCTAGTTCAGTGTATTCTAAGCCTTGCTAATAGGGTCATGGTATATCTGAATACAGTAAATAGGGTCATGGTATATCTGAATACAATAAATAGGGAATATAGATTAAAAATATGTTTAGTTATTGTCATGTGTTCATAAATAGATGCTCATGGTGTAATGGTTATCATCATAGGAAATGGAAACAATGATCTGAGTTGAAATCCTGGAGAAGGTTGTTTGCATTTCACTTGGGAAAGATATGCATCCCACTACTCTACCTCCGGCTATAGGTAAATAGTAGGGCAGACTAGGCTCTTTAACCTTGGTATGGCAACCACTCAAGGAGAAGGCAAACTCTGAATTCAGATCTGTTATTGGCTAGGGACCACCCTCAGACCCTGATTCCCAAGAAACTCTACATGTGAATACACATGCAAAGCCAATTTACCCCACATTGGGTGAATGCTATCACACACTCACAAACAATAAGAGGATGTCAATTTTAGCTGATTGTAACAAATTAATTTGCATTAGCGTGCAAAAATTTAATCCTTTTCATGGTGCATTTTTCAATTTTGACCTCATGTAAAAATGGCCTAAGCTGTTATATCAGGTTTAATTTGAGAACAATAACTATAAAGGGTCATGTAACTGTGACTCCACCTTGAATGTTGATTGTTACACTTGTGTTAAATGCATTTTAAGAAACTGACTCTCAAGGTGAAAGATATATTGTTTAATGCATATTGTTTTATCGTTATAAGGATAGCATTTGGTATCTGGAATCTTCTTTTTTTTAAGTACTACAATATAAAAATGTTATGCTATCAACTAATAACTGTTGAATATTAATAGGGGTGTTTACATTTACACACACACTTTATATATCATTCCCACCCTCACTCACTCTCTCTCCCTCTTTATATATATATATATATATATATATACACTCCCACACACTCATATAAATATATCCATCATTCCCATGCACTCATGTATATATATATATATATATATATATACACACACACACAAACACATACTAATATATATATATATATATATATATATCTATTATTGTAAATATTTTCATTTTAGAAAATATAAGGATATTTGTTTCTCTAGAAAAAACCAAAAAGAAAACTCGTCCTGTGCATGGCCACGTTTTTCCAATTGACCAGAGGAAGTTGAAAGTATTTTTCCTTTCGTATTCTTAAAATAAACAGCTTAACAAAGTAAAAAACAAAACAAAACAAAAAAAAAACTCTCAGATCTAAGAGGGTTCACAGTGAAGGTTGAGTAGAATAAAAGTATTATGATTCTTATAACAACATTCTGAGTTGATACTCACTTAAAATGTTGAACATCCTTCTGTCCATCCCCCATAAGTCCTTGGTAGAGTGGCCATTTCACTGACCACTATACACAGCCAAACACAACACCCTTCAACCAATGAAATGTAGGTGTTCAGTAACACACCTACTGCCTCACTCCTTGATTCTCTATAGACTCTTCTTATGGTATTTGGTTTAGAGATTCTTAAGTAGAAGCTTGTTTTCTCTTGCATTCATTTTTACGACTGTAGAAGGAAAAGCAAAGTTTAATTACTGGATTTCTTTTCCATGTGACCAAAAGGTAAATATTCTAAAGCACAGCCATTATTCATTTGTTTATTTTTTAGTATATCCATTATTTGATTATTATTTACATCTTCATCTGATCATATCCAATGGCCAAGGGTTAAACGTAAGATCATGCTTAAATTATTGATGTTTTTTTTATGCAATTCTATTTTTATGAAATATCAAAACATTATAACCTTAGAATTATTATAATCATTAATTTTGATTCGTCTGTTTGATTTTAGTTGCTTTATGTCATCATTATTATAATTATTATTTGTTTAACAGAACTCCTTGGGCATCTCTGCTTTTTACTATCTTCTCACATCAAACTTTGCACTGAACATATCTAATATTAATACAATATATACATACAGATCAAATTCATCTGATAGTTACTAAAAATCCTCTCTTAAATTCTTTTTCTTACAATTTTTTCTGAAATCATCCATTTTTTTTTAAACTATTGCTATTTTTGATCTGATTAAATAAGTTGTTCCAAAAATATATTACTCTATTTGCAAAAAGAATTGAATTGGTTTATAGTTTTTGAAATCTACCTAGGCAATAAGTTTCCAGTTTGAAGAGAAATATTTTAAAAAATGTCTACCATAATTAGAAATTGCATTAATTATTTTGAACGCTTCAATTAGATCAATCCTTATTCTTCTTTCTAGTAAAGTAGTTAATTCTAATTTCTTTAATCTCACCCTATATAACTGTAATCTTTTACTCTTTTTATTATTTTTGTATGCCCTCCAATCCCAATATTACACCCCAATTTTCATGTCATAACACTGGAGCCCAAACCTGAGGCTACATTAGGGTTTTATATATTTTTAAATCATTTTTGATTGATTGAGTTTAACAGCATGTCAACCAAGAGTTATCTTATGCCAAGTGGTTAGGAAATTGGATTTGTTGTACATTTCAATCTACCTTTTTTGTGGTGTTGTTCCTTGAGAGTTTTTTGCTTACTGTTATATGATATCAAATATTCTTATCTAATACAAGTAATTTACACACAGTTATATGGTTTCAAGTATCCCTATCTAATACTAATAAGTATATGATTGGTTGGTTGGGTTTATGACATATCAACCCAGCCAAGTCCTGTTTAAACATATATATTGAATATGTATGTATCGTAAATAAATTGTTTGGCGGCAACATTTTAAACAAGCCAGAGCTCATTTGCTTGCACACAGTTAAGTGGTTTCAAGTATTCCTATCTAGCATGAGTAATTCTAGTTATTATTAATCATTTGCTTGCACACAGTTAAATGGTTTCAAATATTGCTATGTAACATTAACAACTCAATTTAACATCAGTCATTTGTTTGCATACACACTTAAATGGTTAAACAGTTCTATTTGAGGCATTGATGGGACCTTAATAGGTACTACCACTTTAAATCAGAGTGGATTATTAATGGCAATGATGGAGTACTCCACATTCCCCAAAGCTCCAGGACTGGAGCCTCATCATCAGATGCAGTTTGGGGTCATATCCAGAGCACACAATGGGAGAGGGTCTTACCCCTCTGCAGAGATGCAATGAGAGAATTCTACTACCTCAGCTTAAGTACCTAGTTTCAAGTAATTATTTCTATTTAATTATAGTCATTTGTTTGCAAACAATTATACAGTGTTAAGTAACTATTCTCAATACAAATAATTTACAGTTACATGATATCAAGTATTCCTACCTAATACAAATGATTTTTAACACAGATCTATTTGACCCATAGATAGGACTCTAACAAGTACTAGCACTTTGAGCTAGAGTGCACCTCGGAGTAATGGCAATAAATTGGTATTCTATACTTGCCAGATCTTTAGAACTGGAGCCTCAACATCAGATGCAGTTTAGTATCATACCCAGGACACCCCATTTTGTAGGGTCTTACCCACCTGCAGCAAGATAGAGTTGACATATTTTAAACCCTGCTAATAAAGCATCCAGTCATTTGATAATTAATTGTATCATAATCTGATCTTATAAAATGGTCCAGGGTTAAAAGTAAGATTTTGCTTAAATTATAGATGCTTTTTATTCTGTATTTATCAAATATTTAAACATTATAACCTTAGAATTATTATTAATTTTGACTCACATTTTTCTTCATCTTTTTAATTTTAGTTGCTTTATGCCATTATTTCTACAACAGGGAAAAACAGTAGTTATGAGAAAAAAATGATAAAAAATAAACTCCTTGAGAAACTTTAACTCAGATTTCCCCTTTTTTCCTTGGGGAAGCCTGGTTATCTGTACTAGCTGCATTACCATCTAAGCTTTGTTAAGAGTATATAAACTCTGTAACAAGGAAAAAATCAACTTTATACTGTAAACTTCCTAAATGCCTTCAAAATGTAACTGGAATGAATTCATGGGCTGAAAATAATTCTGTGAATTATGCATTAAAGGTAGAGGGAAATGTTTTTGAAGAAGACAAAAAGCCATAAGATTAAAATTTATTTCTGTCTTACACATAATGGTTCTGTAATCGAGATTCTGAATATACAACAGTTCAAAAATGAGTACACCCCACATATATTTAGGTAATTTCATTGGTTGATTATAGAGATGTAGCAATTTTAACTTTGGTCATAGATTTTCATCTGCAGTAGATATTTGGTAATAAAGCAACCACTTTAAAAAATGGTACTTAGGAATGTCTTGAGATTTATTCAAAACTGGTGTGAAACACTAAATTAAAAGTATGAATAAGAAAAGATTTATATCAAAGGAATTCTTTGGATTATCTATTTCTTTTTAAAACTTGAACTCTCATTGCTCCTTTTACCTTGCAGAAGCTTGGTTATCTGTACGAGCTGCTTTACCAACTAAGTGACAATGTTATTATTATTGTTCCAGATATATGCAGTTCCTTTGTGTTATGAATGGTGAAGCTTCAGTTCTGGTGCTCTGGGGAGTATGGAGTCACTTCTTCATTACCATTACTGCCAGGTACACTCTGAACTAAAGTGCCAGTACCTGTTACATTTATAGACCAAATAGATCTGTCTGTAAATTATTTATATTACATACTTGAAATACTTATGAATGTGTGCAAATTATTTCTATTAGATAGGAATACTTGATACCATAACTGTATGCAAGCAAATAATTATTATTAAATAGGAATAGTTACTTGAAACCATATTGTGTATGAATTATATGTGTTAGATAGGAATACTTGATATAACTGTGAGCAAACAAATAATAATAGATAAATCAAAAACTGGGCAAAAAAATGATTGCAATGGAACATCAAAGTATAAATAATTATGATTATAATCAAACATTCACAAGCTATAGTTTACAAACAATGATTTCAAACCATTTAAAACAATACATGTGATCTAAAAAAGAGTAGGAAATAGTATAAGCTTATGTAGTCTTACCTCCATTTTTTTCTGACAATCAAATATACAAATATATATATATATATATATATATATCCCATCCCTATCAAAAGAAAATCATCATCATTGGCAAGCATTATCTTCCCCATTATTCCATCTGTGATTTTCATATATTATTTTTTGTAAATTTTTTAAAAACTGATTTTTCATTTCTTTAATTACTTCACAAGGTCACCCCACAAATTATGACACAATTGGTATGAACATATTATCATTAATTATTTGAAACCAAATACTTGTATCCAAAAAATAAGAGTAGTATATAATATAAGTTTATGGAGTTTTACTTTGATTTTTTGCTAACAAACAATCAAGAGTGTGTATATATATATAATTACATATCCCATCCCTATGAAAAGAAAACCATCATCATTGGCAAGCATTATCATCCTCATTATTTCTTCTGTGCTTTTCATATATTATTTTAAGTAGATTTTTTAAAAACTGATATTTGTACTTTCTTTAATTACTTCACAAGGTCATTCCACAAATTAAGACACACATACATTTAAGATTGGTATGAACATATTATCATTAGTTATTTGAAACCAAATACTTGTGTCCAAAAGAAAAATGACTTCAACATTAAAATCCTAATAAGGGTTCATACGCTGTAAAACCCACCAAACTAAACTTTGCACTATAGAAATAATGACCCAATTAAGATGTGATAAAAAGCAACTGAAATAAAAAGATGAAAGAAAATACAAGTCAAAATTTATAATAATAATTAACAATACATCATCTAAAGAACTAAAATAAAACATGCCATCTTACATATTTTTAGCTGAGTTCAAATTCTGAAGTTGATTGGTGTTTAAGATATTTTAACAAAATCTTCATGATTTTCTTTGTACATCAAAGATTATAAGGAATTTGCTGTATGGTGGTATTTCTGATTCTATGGTTTACTGATCTAATGTTTTTGGTTTTATGTAAAGATGAGCCTTTTTTTAATCCTCTTTGTCTATCTACAAAGAATAATTGTAGATCCAAATTGTCAACTCTCAAAGTTTTGCTGACAGTATCTCATAAAAATTTGGAAGCCTGGTAACCCATACCAGCTGCTTTACTAACCACACTACCAGAGCCACTAATAGTACATTGGTATCTATTATTAATCTATCATTATCTCTGATGCTGTTGGGAAATTGAGTTGAAATAAAATTCTAAAATTAAAAATTAGAACATGAAAGAAAATACTTATCAAAATTAATGATAATTGTTATTACTTCTAAAAAATAAAAATAAAATAAAATAAAACTTTAGAATTTGTTCATGAGAGTGGGCTGAAAAGTTCATATGATGATATCATATCTGCTGTTGATTCTTTTTACCAATAAGATCCAAGCAGTGTAACATAGATGGAAGAAGTTTCTGGACTGCAAGGGGAAATATATTGAACAATAAATCTCATTTGGTCACTTTCCCTGGGAGTATCTTGGTCAACAGATACTAGTATATAAAACACTTTTGCCTAAAGTGACTTCTATAATTTTAAAGTATTAATTGTTTATTATAACTGGTCCAAAATTTGAACATATATGAAATCGATTGTTAAGTCCTTGCTATAGTAGATTTTAAGGTGATGTCATGGTTAGTAAACTAGGCAAGTAGATCCTTGTTTCTGGGTACTGGGTGCCTCATACTTGAAGCCTAGAGCCAAATCTAAGCAATTCTTAGTTCTTTTGTGGGTTTTACCCATTCAGTGTTGACCTGTTCAGTGGGATAGTATCAACTAGGTATGAGTTCTCAGAACAAATGGGCTTGACTTCAAGAAGTCAACTCCTCTTGTCTAAAAAAAAGTAGAATCAGGTTCACTGGCTGATACTTGAAGTGCCTCCTCAAAGGGGAGAATACTGACAGAGCTAAACTATTTTTAGCACTGCCCATCACCATGCATTCATTTGTAGGAGGGCCCTACCTTGAAATAAACCTTCTGTCATATCCTGCCTATGGCAGAACATCTACCATAGATAGGATATAATGCAAGGTTATTTTAAAGTAAGGTTCTTGGTGGATTCCAAGTGGTTAAATTCAGGTTAGCAAGCTAAAATAGCAAACCACTACTACTTAGTTTGATTCTAACTGGATATCCAATATATCAATTCCTAAGACACTAGCTAAAAGTTTAGTTAATATCTATTAGGTTTTAGCATACAAGCCTTTGGATATATTTTTCTAATAAAAATAATTTATATGTAACTGTTCTTTTCATGGGTTTACTAATGTATATATATATTTTTTTTTTCACGGTTAAATTGTTTATTCAAGTATGCCTTTCTATAATAACTATCATCTTCAGAGTAAAAATTAATCGCAGACAACTATGTACAAAAATAAATATGATTGATTAATTTTAATGGCATGTCAACCCATCTAGGATTATTTCATGCCTACAGGTTTGGAAATTGATTTAATATTTTCATTTTCTGTGTAGTAATGGTCCTATAAAATATGAATGATCTTTAAACAGGGGGGTGTCCTCGTGGTGTAATGGTTAAAGCAATGGTCTGCAAAATCGTAGCACGCAAGTTCGAACTCCAGTCGCGCTATTACATTCACTTTCGGACAAATACCCTTGGGAAAGGTATGAACCCCCTTATCCTCCCAGCTATGGGTTAAATAGCACCATCACTGTTCTTCTAGGAGAATGGCTTTGGCATTAAATAACCCATGAAGGTTGATATGCCATTAAACAAAGAAACCAAACCAAACCAAACCAAACCTTTAAACAGAGCTATTTGATCCATACATGGGATCCTAACATTTACCACTCTGAATCAGAGTGGACCTGAAAGTACAAAAATAAATTTATACACACACACACACACACACACACACATATATATATATATATATATATATATATATATATATATATATATATATATATATATATATATATATATATGGGTTGCTCAAAAAGTTCTAAGACTCACCCAGAAAGAAGAGTTTTAGCTGAATATTTTTGTTGTAGCAACACAATGCCACTACTTATAAAACTAGAAAAACTAACATAAAGTTTCCTACACTTACATATAGAATAATAAACAAATGCTTTTCTATTATAATTATCAGATAACTATAAATTTCTTGAAAATCTAAGCTTTAATGAACAGGATCAAGAGTCAATGGGAATAGAGAAGAAAGTAACATTAATATAGATAGGTTGTAAATAATAAAATCTATATTTATAACTGGGAAGATGGTCAGTTTGGTTTATTTGTTTAACAATATATTGATATTATCATCTAATACTAAAATTTTATTCATTTGTAAATGTTTGATTATAATCACAATCATTTATATTTTCAATTTTCCATTGCAGTCATTTTTTAATCACACTTTTATTTGTTTATAATTGTCATTTATTTGACTACAGTTATATGGTATCAGATATTCCTATCTAATAATTTCCACACATTTGTATGGTCTCAGGTATTTCTCTCAAATACCAAAATCTTATGCACAATTATATGGTTTCAAGTAATCATTTCTATTTAATAATAATCATTTGTTTACTCACTGTTATATGTTTTCAAGTAACAAATAATAATCCTTATAACTTCAAGTAACTAATCTTAATCCAAATAATTTGCAATCATATAGTATCAAGTATTCCTATTAAATGCAAATAATTTTTAAATAGATCTATTTGACCCATAGATGGGACCCTAACAGGTACTAACTCTTTGGATTAGAGAGTAATGGTAATGAAAGGGTACTCTCCACTCCTCAGAGCTCAAAAATTAAGGCCTCACCACCAAATGCAGTTTACTGTCATACCCAAGACACTAATGAAAAGACTTTGTCTGTCTGGCCAAACATTTTGATGAAAAGTAACAAAATTTGCAATGCTTTTTTCTTGTAAAATCTTTTGGAAGATATATATTAATAGCAGAAGTCTCCATGGCATAGTGACTAACATGCTGGATTGTGACATAATAAGTAAGTTCAAAATCCAGTAACACTATTATGTTCACTTTCAGACTAATACCCATGGGAAAGGTATGTACCCTATTTGATGATGGCTTTGACATTAAATAACCCACAAAGGTTGATATACTATTAAAAAAAGAAACCACCAAACCTATATTGATTATTGGAAAAATGTGGTCTATCTTTTATGGACAGTCAACCATTTCAATGCAGTTAACAAATTTTGTATTAAGAAGCATTCATGGTGTAATAGTCATCAGCATAGGAAATGGATACCACTAGAGTTCAAATCCTGGAAAAGGTAGTTTACATTTCACACTGTGCTAATACCCTTGGGAAAGATATGAATCCAACTAGTCATAGGTAATTAGTAGGGCAGATTTTGGTATGGTAATTGACCTAGGAGAAGGAAAACTTTGGATTCGAATCAAAGGGGTTCTCTTCTCATTAGTCCAACTACTTTGAGAGCTCCTCTCCCACTACTCTTCCTATTTACATTATATACTTATTGGACCATGAGGAAAGGGTTTTACATAAAAATATTTTCTTCCTCATGAAGAAAAGGGATTTCTTGCCAAGGAGAGGGTCTCTAACAAAAATAATCAATGAGAATCCAGGCTGCTACAAGATAAAATTAATCATATAGAATTTAAATTTACAAATCTAAAAAAAGCAAATCATTTATTTTATCAAAATGAAATTTTCACATTTGATTAAATGTTACTAATTAGGTTTATAGATATTTCTTCAAAGATGTAAAATAATTATGCAACATTATTGATTAGTTATTACTAAAAATCTGGACAAAAAGCATAAATGTTTAAATTGATAAACCTTTTGAGTGTTATTTACATATATTTATATTAATAATTGGAGAGAGTTTGTTGTACAGTTACCAACTTTTCTGTGCAAACTTATTGGACCTACTGGAAGATTTGTTCTCTAATGGAGAAGTATTAAAGAATTATTTTGATGTCATTATAATCAGCTGTTTCAAATCTACTTTTCAACATCAATGATGGGAACCATGTGGAGAATAAAAGGAGTACAGCTATGTTTACTTTTCAATTTCCAGGTTGTTGCTTTTATATGTTCAATGCCTCTTAATGGAGACATTTATTATTAGCTAACTATTATCAAATTTCTATCAATGATAATATACTTTATTATAATTATGCATGCATATTTTCTTCAGTTATCATACTAAAACATTTCAGATGGATTAATCTATAATATTCTATACAGTAAGAGTGGTTCAGTATATCTGATTGGGCTATCGGAGGTTGGAAGTTAAATCTATATCTATTTGAATGGAATGAATGATAAATCATAAGTGTATGTATGTGTATCTAGGTGAGTGAGTGTAAGAGAGACTTGAGTGATATAACAGTCATTGTAATAAAAAATGAACTACCAGTAATTACTTTTAAAACAGTCACTAATATTCATAAGCTTGATAGAATGAATAATACTGACCAAAACAAAATTGTAAACAAATCCCACTCAAATAAGTATTTTTCTATAAAGCATATCAAACATTTTTCATAGATGAATAAAGATATTTATGATATAAAAGATATAATAAGTAAATCTTTTCATGTGGAAATTACTTCAATTTTGGGAAGTAAAAAAAAATCAAATAATTTTGGCTGAATATATTTTAAAACATTTTAGGGAATGGCTCTAAGCATTCTTGAAAGTTTGGACAAAATCCAACCAAAATAGTGGACAGATAACATTTGGGGGATTGTAAGAATATATATGTATTTCTTATTCAGCTCTCATGACAAAATACAGATTGACTTATGTGCTATACAGTAAGAGTGGTTCAATATTCTGGTTGGATGGCTGGAAGTTAAATCTATATGCCTATATGAATGGAATCAAAGTGTATGTGTGTATGTGTAAATCATTATACCAAGTGCAGGTTATTTGATTATATTCTTTTTAAAATCATCCAAATAGACTTACAATGCTCAGGAACCCTTCAACTGTACTGGTTCATTTATCTCAGAGATTACAGAAGGTGCCATCAAAGACCTTTTTCCATCACCGCCCTGCTCAGACAAGAAGTCAAAAGTCATCATTATCATCATGTTGTGCCACTAGCACAGATATCCTTGACCCTCTCTCGCCACTTTTCCCTATCCTTCATCGCCTCTGGCAGGTCTTCAGGGCTACATCCCATATCCTCACGTAGCTGCTGAATGTATGTTTGTGCTGGTCATCCTGCTTTTGCCCGGCCATATGTGGGGGTCCATAGGAGTACATCACTTTCAAAAGTAAACAGCTATAAATGATTGAACTCAGAAATTAACTAGGTGACTTATGAAGCTGTTGGATTCCCACTGAAACAACAGCCCTTAATTGTACTGCTGCTTCTATTTAGGAAAGAGTGAAGAATTCTAATCAGCATTTCATAGTTAATTGCAGTCCTTAATGATAGTGATGCTTCTATTTAGGAAGGAGTTAAAGATTCTCATTATTCTATAGTTATTTGTTATTTTAAGAATTTAAATGATTAAAAAATAATATTCATAAATACAAATCCACAAAATTATCATTCACTTGCAAATTAAACTGGAAATTGCTTATTTTATTTGTCTTTATTGTTTTCTATTTTCTGATGAATTTTCCAGAAAACCCTTGAGATTTCATTTAAAAGGATTAAATTACTAACTGTAGAAGAGAAATTAGGCATGAAAACTAATTTGGTGGAGTGATTATATATTTATTATGATGTTTTGCTCAGTTGTCAAGCAATAACTTGGATTTTATTATGTATCCCCTTTTTCTGTCATGATTAATATCAAAACAAAACAACATTCTACTTCAATGGTTAAAATTAAGAAAAAACAAAACAATTTATGCCCAACATTCAATAATTTTAATGTATTATTTAATTATAATTTATAACTAACAATATTTCTCTTCTCACACAACAACAATATTTTCAAATGCAGGTGTTTTAGAAAATTTGATATCATTGGAGATGCACAAGGTGTTTCAGAAAAATCAATATCATGGTGTAATTGTTATCGTCATAGGAAATGAACACGGCGACACAAGTTCAAATCCTGGACGAGACTGATTGCATTTCACATAGCACTAATACCCTTGGGAAAGGTATGAACCCAATTATTCTCCCTCCAGCTATGGGTAAATAGTAGGACAAACTAGGTTTTTCAGCCTTGGTTAGGCAACTAGTCTAGGAGAAGGAAAACTCTGAATTAAAACCTGTTAAACTACGCTTAAAAACTGACCTTGTGTCATATCCTGCCTTAGTGAAGGGGTTGGGAAAAAAAAAAAAAAAAATCAATATCATTTTGTAATCTAATAACTTGGCCAATTCTCATTCAAATGACCTCAGATTTTAACAGCATGAATGGAAACAACTGAAAATTCTATATCTAATGTTTAAATGTTTTTTCTTTTCTATTAAATGAGATCTGAAAAGAAAAAAAAAAACATTAAGCATAGAATTTTGAGTTGTTTCTATACATGCTGTTATAATTTAAGATCATTTGAACGAGAATTTGTCAAGTTATTAAATTACAAAATAATATCATAATTCATAGCTTAAATAAAAATCATAAGCACAATTTTGAATGTTTTTTTCTTGCACACTATTTTGAAAGTCTCATAATGATCAGCATTCCTAATTGCATTGCCATGACAGCCTCATAGATAATTGTAACATTTCTGTTATACAAAAAATAGGTTCTCAGTCATATGGTTTCAAATATTCTTATTTAATAATTTTCAAACAGATCTATTTATCTCATAGATGGGACCCTAACAGGTACTGCGACTCAAAGTTGATATGAGAGTAGCAGCAACAACAATAGGATCTAATCTTTTTGCAAGGGATGCATTACAGTTTATAAAGTTGATAATTCTTTTCTGTCTTGACTCCTTTGTCTATAGTTTTGATATTTTGATTATTAAAGTGTACAGTATTGCCTATAAATATAAATAGAGCCCTATAAATTTTTAACAAAAATTATGCTTGACCTCATGTTGCATCCTGTCATCATGGAGAGTTAAGTGTAAGAAAAATATTTATCAAAAAATATTATTCAGTAGATTATTTTAACATTTCTGATTAGTCTCTTTTCTTCGGAATTTTACAGAAAATTTTTGTTGGGTCCTTTTATGCAAGCAAAATATGGTTTTGGAAAGCTTGGTGGTTAGAAAGATATTTATTCAAGTCCCCACTTATCAAGAACCAATATTTGCATTAGCATATCCATGATATACGAACACTAAACACAATGTTGGAAAATACAAGATAAGCTCATTTACACACATAAGAACATTTAACCTTTTATATACATGATGTACATACAAGTAATATTAAAAGAAAGAATACACAAGCTACTAACAATCTGAGTCAGAGTGGACCTGCGAATATTGGGAAAGGAAGTGGTAGTCCATATTCCCAAAAGATCCTGGAGCCTCACAATCAGATACAGTTTAGTGTCATAGCAGGACACTCGTTAAGGAAGATTTTACCCTGTGCTGAGATGCTGTTGACATATTCTACAACCCTAGCTAACAGAGCAATTTGACATTGTGTCCCATTCTGCTTATAGTGTACTGTTTGGGTTAATAAATACTTTTAAAAGTTTTTAAAATATTTATATTCAATTGAACCCTGGGCATGTTCTAGTATCTTAGAACGTATACATTAACCCAATCCTTTTGGCACAGGTAGGATGTGACACAAGGTTTTATTCAAGTGAAGTACAAGTTATTTGAATTCAGAGATTTCCTTTTCCTAGACTGGTTGCTTTATCATGGCTAAAGAACCCAGCCTATCCTAGAATGAACCCATTGCATTTGGTGGGACATGGATCATTGCCTTTCTTTAGAGTATTTCTTAGGGAGATAATCATTTACTATATCCCTACAATGGTTTCAAGTAACTCATGATAATCATTTGTAAACTTCTACTTACTATTCTTTATACAAATAATATGCACACAGTTATATGGTTTCAATTATTCCTGTTTAATACCAATAATTTTTAAACAGCTCTTTTTGACTAATAGATAGGACCCTAACAGGAAGTACTGCCAATCCAAGTGAACATGGATGTAATGGCAACAAAGAAGTGACTTCATAGTCCTTAGAGCGACAGAATCAGATGCAGTTCAGTATTATACCCAGGACATTCGTTTTTAGGCAGAGTCTAATCTTTCAGCAAGGAACACAGTCATGTATTTTGAACTCTGTTGAGAGAGTGTAGAAAACTTTTGAGAATTCTTTTAAAATGATTAGATTATTACGTGTTCATGAAATTGATAAATCTGGAGGATATGAAACTGTTAATTGATTGGATTTATCACGGTCATGGATGAACTATGGCTGACAGTACTTTCTGAATGGTCCACTAAATTTCACTAGGAAAATAATCTTTATTAAAATTTTATAGAAAAGATCTTTAACCAAAGAGGAAAAAGATCATTTTTTACCTATTTCTAAGATGTCTCTGCATAAAGTGCTCCTCTAGAGCAAATAGTTAAGGTACCTTCAACATAAAATTACCTGAAATTCTTTTAGTTGTGTGACCTGCCTGATGATAAAGAAGTTGCCCATGCTTGATTCATAAGTTAATATTTTTCTATGTAATATCATGATATAGAAGATTGTCTTCTAGATTTTACTGTCTGCTGTTCAATGTTTCAATCGACTTGAAAAGACTTTGAAAGAAAAACAAATGACAATGCTCAAGTTCTCACCAAGCATTACAAAAGTAAATCACTCTTTAAATGAATATTCATGAGTGAAGAAATTCATTTTTTTTTTTTACCTCAGCAGAATAAAAACTTGATTTTCCTAAAAAGATGGAAGAACAAAACCCGTCATTTTTTATGTATAACCTTTTTTCTAATTTGTGTTTTTCAGTATCGAGGTGACCGTACACAAGTTCAGCGCTCTCGAAGTGTCATGGATGTCCAAGCTGAAGAACACTATTCCACTCGCCGATCACGAAGCCCACATCATCCTCCTCATCACTCTTCGTCATTTGACTTAGGAGACAGTGACTATTCCTTACATGACAGACAAAGGTAAAATAAATATATACACATCACTTTTCATTTACAGTTTTCGTAAAATACTCACTTTTAATTCTCTCTTTTTTGTCATACATCTAAAATTTGGTTATAATAAAAGTGTGCTAAAAAGTTCCGAACACAACCAAGAAAGAAATTTTTTTTTTTTAAAGTTTTAGTGATTTTTTTTTTTAAGAATAAAAAAGAATTTGAGAAATAGCATGCTAATTGTGTTAAACTGTAGGATGAATATTAAGAATAATATTCAAATTTCACAGCTCTCAAGAATGACAAGCATTAGCATTAAGACTACATTTGGCCTTCTAAACCATCAACTGTGGTTTTTCAAAGCCTTGTCAAAAGACTAGCCTCGCGTCATGCCATCTAGAATTCATGCCAGATGGAGGCCAAAGACCAAGATCAGTATCAGATTCAAGACCTTGTGTCAAATCCTGTCTGGCGGAAGGCAGAGATATAATGCCTTGTCAAAAGGCTAAATTGTGCCCTTCCACTTTGGAACCTGATATTCTAATGCATACACACAAAAAACAATCTCAAAAAAGTCATTATTAGGTTAGTAAAGCCTTTCATTTCATACATATCAATAAATTTGGACTAATTTATCAACTAAAAATTCAAACTTTAGATTTTGTTGTAAACTTATTAAAATATCATTGAGTATGTCCTTATTAGTTGGCAATTTTCAGCATTGTCTTTAAACATGAAAAGGTTTCCAACACTTGCTCTAGATCGTTTCCTAACCTTTTTACCTTTATGGAACCCTTGAAATAGTTTTCATGTATCAAAGAGTCCTTGCTTAAAATCATTCTATAAATACTTTCCAAATGATTATTATAATTTTGAATAATATAAAAGGTTGAAGCCTTTCTTATAATAACCATGAATTTTGTGGAACTTCTACCAATCTCTAGAGGAACCTAAAGGTTTCAGGAAATACCAGTAGAAAAATGCAGCTCTAGGTCATTCTTTTCTTGGTCAGTCTGAGAACTTTTCAGAACTTCCTTGTATATCTACAATTTGGTGATAATAATTTTATAGTCCTTTTATAATTTTAAAAACACATCTCATGTACAGATGCTAATTTTGCTTATCTGTGCTTAAAAATGTACAATTTTATATGTATACAGACAGAACTATTGGTAAAAAAAGTACAGAAGACTAGACTCTCTAGCTTTAGCAGGGAAACTAGTCTAGAAGGAAAATTCTGTATTCAAAAACTGGAGCTGGAGTCCCAAAAGTATTCTTCAGGTCCAGCCTTGTATTCAATCTCATTCAGACAACTCCTGCAGTGACATTGATGCCGAGTTGTATAGCACTTTGAACTTCCTTTGGTCATACATTGGTGTCATGAAAGAGGGATACCTGCAGCATTAGCAACTGCTGGTCTTCCATTCAACCTTGCCATTGCTGAGATCCTGGTGCAAATCCAGGAGGTCTCAGAAGACTAATAGATGCCATAATGCACACAAATGTTAGTATGTATATAAGATGTAAATATATGCACTTATATAGATAATTGCTAAGTTCAAATGTATTTGTTTATTTGGAAATAGCTATAGAGTTCAAGTTTTAAAATCTGGACTATTTTGGGATTGAGTCAGTCTCAATTTGGGGGTTTCCAGGATTCTTAGACAGTACTTGTAAAATTTAAGAAGAAATGAATAAAAGAAATGAGTATATTTTGATAGTTCATTCATTTACAAGTAAAATCTATTTTACCTATATAAATGAGCAGTTTTAAATAATAATAAACTCATTAATGACAGTACTGTTTACATGACATTCTAGTTTCTTTATTCTTTCAAGTTTGTTAGTTAATTTCACCATGTTTTTCTTTCTCTTCACACTGCAAAGCTTATCTATTTTAGGAGCCATTATTATGGGGTTATAAATAGTGCAAGATATGGTAGATGGAAAAAAGAGGAAGTAAAATATAGAGCATTGTTACAGCTTAATTCTTTACCTTAAAATGACAACTGCATAGTAGCTCATTGCCACTGTGCAGCACACATATAAACACAAGAAAAAGTCTGCTATATTTAACCCTTTTTACTCATAAGCCTGATATTTCAGGGTCAGGGAGATTACTCTAGATATAATTATAATATAAAGATTAATAGAGTGATTATTCACAGACTTGATGTCTGCGCCCTGGAACAAGGTATTTATTCTCCATACTTTTTTATCAAGCTACAGGATAAATATAATATATCTAATATCTATCTATCTATATATATATATATATATATATAGGTACAAGATAAATATATAATATATATAATATCTAGGTATAGGATAGATATCTATAATCAGGTACAGGATATATATATACATACATAGGTACAAAATAAATAAATAAATATATATATATATATATATATATATATATATATATATATATATATAGGTACAAGATAAATATATAATATATATAATATCTAGGTATAGGATAGATATCTATAATCAGGTACAGGATATATATATACATACATAGGTACAAAATAAATAAATATATATATATATATATATATATATATATATATATAGGTACAAGATAAATATATAATATATATAATATCTAGGTATAGGATAGATATCTATAATCAGGTACAGGATATATATATACATACATAGGTACAAAATAAATAAATATATATATATATATATATATATATATATATATATATATATATATATATATTATCTAGTGACAGGATAAATATCGATAGATTCTTATGGAAGAGTCTGAATTTCTTTCATTGGGATATTTTAAACCTGTGTTGGACTAATGATGCAACTTTATGAAAATTTTATATAATGATTATTATGACCAAAACTATAACTGTTTATGATATCAAATATATGTAAAACATTTCACTAATAAGCATTGCTTCTATATGCTGTCCATATAAATTTTGTGTAATGGTTAGCTAGGCTATAAAACTATTGTTAGTGAGTTTAAATTTCACTTAGTACCCTATGCTTCTAGCTAAGCTTAGTAAATGACTACTGTCCATATAGGAATTAGAGTAATACACTTTTGAATTAGGTCAGAATTCATTTGTAAATTTTATATATCTGTTTCTTTTAGCATGACAAAAATTACATATGTAATTGTACCTATGAATTTGGCAGTTGTGTGTATGTTACTTAAATATTGTGGAACAGTCTCTCAACTAATCATTTGATTAATTTTGTTGCCATGTAATGGAATCTCATGGCATGAAATAGTTTTTATATTACTAGGGTGAATCAAAAGTTTTGCAATATTTTGGTATTTTCTAGTTTGTGGTGTGTGTGTCACATGACCAAAACATTTCGAGCCAAGGAAGATGCCCGCAAGGGTTGGTAGTATTGTGATCCTGGATGCACTGACACACTGTACATAGCTTCACTGTGTGTGTGTGATTTGAAAGATACACAGATGGAAGAAATCCACTATGGTTGATAGTGTTGTGGTAGTTGGCACAATGACAGGTTATGCATTGCTTGACTCTCTGTGTGATTTGAAAGCTGCACAGATGGAAGAAACTCACTGTAGTTGATAGTGTTGTGGTGGTTGGTGCACTGACATGTTATTCATTGCTTCACTCTATATGGGATTTGAAAGCTGCACAGATGGAAGGAACCCACTGAGGTTAATAGTGTTGTGGTAGTTCGTGCATTGACACCTTATGCATTTCTTCACTTTGTGTGTGATTTGAAAAATGCACGGATAGAAGGAACCCACTGTGGTTGATAGTGTTGTGGTAGTCGGTACACTGACATGTTATGCATTGCTTGACTGCATGTGATTTGAAAGCTGCACAGATGGAAGGAACCCATGGTGGTTGATAGTGTTGTAATAGTTGGTGGGTTGGCACGTTATGCATTAATTTACTCTGTGTGTAATTTGAAAAATGCACAAATGGAAGGAACCCACTGTAGTTGATAGTGTTGTGGTAGTTGGTACACTGACATGTTATGCATTACTTGACTCTGCATGTGACTTGAAAGCTGCACAGATGAAAGGAACCTACTGTATTTGATAGTGTTGTGGTAGTTGGTGCATTAGCATGTTATACATTGCTTCACTCTGTGTGTAATTTGAAAAATGCACGGATAGAAGGAACCCACTGTGGTTGATAGTGTTGTGGTAGTTGATGCACTGACATGTTATACATTGCTTCATTCTGGGCGTGATTTGAAAGCTGCACAGATAGAAGGAACCCACTGTAGTTGATAGTGTTTTGGTAGTTGATGCACTGACATGTTATACATTACTTTACTCTGTGTGTGATTTGAAAGCTGCATGGATGAATATGCAATGTAGTCCAATTTTGCTACTGTACGAGTTCAAAGAGGAGCATAACAGTGCAGAAACAACCGAAAACATTGTTGTGAAAATTGAGGGCACTGTTGATCACAGTACAGTAATCAGATGGTTGAAGAAATTTTGCTCGGGTTGCAATAATGTCAATGATCAGGTAAAATCAAGTAAGCCTAAAACTATGGATTCTGTGTATTTTTGTTACTATGAACTTGGCAAAAGCATTCAGATCGACTGAATTGTGCTTCACATTATTGAAATATAGCAAAACATTTGACTTACCCTAGTAAATGTTCCAGAACCATTTCTCAGCTAATCATCTGATTATTTTTGTTACCATGTGACTGAATTCTATGATATGAAATGGTTTCAATTTTGTTTTACTTAATTTAAAAAGACGGCTTTATTTCTCATATAAAATTGATTTATTTCTACATGAACAGAGAAGCATGGGAAATCTGTACCATGTTCATTTCTGGCTTATTATAATAAAAAAAAAAATGAAACTCAGGTTGTAAAAAATAAAAATTAAATAATTCTCACCTATCAATGAAAAAAAAAACATAGAATAACATTGTCATCTATTTTGACTTGTATTTTCTTTCATCTTTAATTTTCTATTGCTAATTCATGTGTTTTAATTTAGATGATTCTATCTCCTCATTAAATAATAATAAACCTCTGAAATTAATCAATCAATTCATATATCTCAGTAGCATTATCTCATCTGCTGAAAATGATGTCAACATTGGTAAAGCATGGACTGCTATTGATAAATTACTGACCATATGGAAATCTGACCTCTGATAAAAGTAAATGGGAATTCTTCCAAGCAGTAGCTATGTGAGTACAACTGTATGATTGCACCACTTACACTTTAACAAAATATCTGGAGAAAAATCTAAATGGAACTATACACAGAAGCTGCTTTGAACAAATTCTGGAAACAGCACCCAGCAAAACAGCAGTTGTATGACCACTTACCTCCCATCACATAAACCATCAAAGTAATACGAATAAGACATGCTGGGCACTACTGCAGAAATTAGGACATTCTGATATTGACTCTTATACATCAACCCACCTAAGTTGGCCTAACCAGCAAAACCTTACATTCATCAGCTTTGAGTGGACACTGGATACTGTCTAGAGGACCTACCAAGAGTGATAACTGATAGGGACAGATGGTGAGAGAGAGAGTCAAAAGAATCCATGCTGTCAGCATAACTTGATAATGATAATATCAATATATTCGGGCCATTATTCTACAAAAGTGAGAAACAGTGCACATTGGAAATAATAGTAATAAAGGATAAGCTCTCAGTGAGACACAAACTCATGAGCTTTATATTGTCCCAATGAAGCTGGATTGAATGTGTTATGTAATAGATTTTACAAGCTAGCTGCAAGTATCTTTTTGTGGGACAGAGAATGTTTGCCAATGCCCCGGAAGACCTGGGTTCCATCCCAGGTCGAGTCATACCAAAGACTCAAAAAATGGTACTTGATGTTACTTGATAAAATGCTAAAAAGAATTTATAATAGAATAAAAACATTAAAAAATCTATATTCATTACAACAAAATATTTACCTTAAAAAATAAATGAATATACAGCATTGTAATGTAAGGATCAAGGTAAAGTGGAATAATCCAGGGAAAGGAGTAGTGCCCTCCTCTACACCTTGGTGTAGTAGCTATCGAAAAGGGAGCTTTCGGGTCACCCTCAACTATGGTCGTCAGCTTTACTTTTACAGTAATAGTAGGTTATTGTTTATATCAGTCCAAGTGACCAGTATAGAAAGTAGAATTAATAACATGTTATAAATGGTATGGTGATGTGTTATGGTTTTGTTTGACCAGTCAGTGACTAGAAATATCATAATACCCTGCTTTATGCCATTTTGGTTTATGTCAAATTTGTCTTTATACTACTTTTCTTGCAAGTTCAGTGAACATCATTAAGTCTAACGTTACATCACTGTGCAACATCCTTTATGGCACAATAAAAAAAATGTGAAATAAATTTTTCCAGAAAGATGTTTTTTAAAATAAATAAATAAAATGCAAAAAAATTTACAATAAAAAAAGCTAAAAAGAATTTATAATAGAATAAAAACATTAAAAAATCTATGTTCATTACAACAAAATATTTACCTTAATAAATGAATATACAATTATTCTATACTAATTAAGACTGATAAATTCTTTAAATTATTTAATGTCTTTATGAGATTTATATTATTTTGTGTATTGATTATGCTAATTATAAGATGTTTGTCATCATACTTAAAGTATTTTTAAAGACAACTCACAAGGTAAATAATTTTGTTTTCATTACTCTTTAAAAAACCCCCCAAAAAATAGCCCATTCAGCTGAGGCTGTAGAATGTGCTGACTACATCTCTATAGAGGAGTAAAAACCTATTAATGTTAGGCCTACCCAACAACATAATGAATGTACTAGCACCAACAGAGTGATTGATTTGCAGAAACTAAAATCAAACCAATAAATTCATCCCTTATTTTTAAAAAGAAAAAGCAACTAAAAATTAAAAGATGAAAGAAAATACTAGTCAAAATAATAATGGTTGACAATGTTTCATTTAAGAATTAAAAATGGATAAAAACAAGAAAGAATTTTTTTTCCTTGAAAAATTAATTGTTCACTTAAAAAAATACTGGTTAAATTCCTTTAATCCTTTCACTGCCAAGTTAGATTGAAATTGTTAAGCAATAATTTATTTAAAAAAAAAAAAAGAGAATCTTTGCACTGCTAGCCTTGCATAGATAAGCACCATTTTTAACCCTTTCACTACCAACTTTTTAAATAAAAGTTTTGAATATACAAATTTATGCTTTGAGTTTGATGTTTTAAGGGTTAAAATGAAAATCAACTGGGATACCAGAATCCTTGTAGGAGTGAAAAGTTTACTAAATTGGATGAATTGACAAAGGGTAAATTTCTCGTTCATACTTTGTATACCAACTTCCCTGAACATTATATATTTTTCTGTCTTGTTTCTAGAATTAGTAGCAGCTCAGCTCTGAGGCTGAATGCCAGGTAAAATTGTTTTTGTTTTTTGTTTTGTTTTTGTTTGTTTGTTAGTTTTTTGTTTTGGTTTGTTTTTTGCCTCTTTTTCAGAAAATCTGCTGCTTGACTAAACATACTTGTTGCCTATTCATGCTCGATTGTTTGTGATTTTATTCTTTGAATGTTGTTTCAAAAGGGTTTTATAATGTTTAGCTTTACTCAATATTCACTTGTTACCTTATTCAAGAAAGAGGAAACTTTTGGGGCTCTTATTATTCACATGTTTGATCTTTTTTTTTTTTTTTCAAACAAATATTTAATTATTTCTATATTAGTCCCAAATTAATTTTGTTTAATCTGTATTGTCTGTAAACAAAAAAAAAAAAGCAAGCAGGATGAAATATGGGTTCCCACTAGATCCAGTTCACAGACTTTGTGTGTGTTTCTTTCATTGGTATATCAACCTTCCAGGGTTATTAAATGCCAAAGTCATCCTTGTAGAAGGACAGTAGTGGTACTATTTAACCCATAACTAGGGAAATAAAGGGGTTCATATCTTTCCATAATACAGTATTTGTCTGAAAGTGAATACAACTGGAGTTTGAACTTGCTTACTATGATGTTGCAGTTAAGCATGTTAACCACTAAACCACTGGGAATCCCCACACCCTAGTTTTACAGTAACAATAAAAAAAATTAATATGTGTAAATTTTTAATTAACAGTAGATATTGTAAAATAGATATTGTTTCAGTAAATGAAATAAGAAGGGATTTTTTACATTCATCTGTTAGTCTTTCTGACTGAAAACTATTCAAAGCAATGTGAACATATGCATAGTAAAAATATAGACTGCTACTGACGGGTAAAATCGGAATTATTCCAAGCTGTACCCATGTCATTACTACTGTATGGTTGAAAAAGCTAGATGGAAACCCGCACTAGTGTTGGCCAACCAACAAAAACTTACATTCATCAGCTCTGGGCAAACACTAGATACTGTCAAGAGAACTTGCCAAAAGCAATGACTGATAGGGACAGGTGATGAGAGATAGTAAAGGGAATCTGTACTGTTAAGATGCCTTGAGGATGATGAGTAGTATCTGTTGTGGCCATTAAATTTGACCATTTTAATATCAATAAACTTATTATAATTAACCAAATATCTCTTGGTTCATGCCAACAAGGCTCTTGTAATTTTTTGTTCCAATCTCAACCAGACTTTCAGAAATAGTAAAAATTATACCTAGAAAAGTTTTAAACTATATGAAAAGATTCAGCTCAGACTGGTTTTTAGGTTGGATCTGTATCTCACCCTCTATATTTTACTGTCTGCTTTGTAGTATAAGAATGCCTATCTCACAACCAATATCTGTAACCCACTTTCTTGGTAATCATTACAAAAAGCAGATGACTCTCTCCCACCCAATAGACACTTAAAACCTCTCCATATTTCTCTCCCCTCCCATCCTATATGCACTTATACCCTTTCTGTTTAGAAGGAATTCATTCCATCTCACCTGACTCAAAAAAGATTAGGATAATACTACCCCTCTAAGACAGAAAAATAATGGAATCAAATATTTATTAATTTTTAGGGGGTTTGGGGTGTATCTGGAATCTCCAAACAAACCTGAAACTGTCTTCCATATATCGTGCTTGTTGTAATCACCATTTGTGAATAAATGATAAAATCAAATAAAACATTCTTTAAATACAAAAAATTATCATAAAATTTCCTGAAAGTTACTAAGTCCTTTATTTTCTACTTTGACTATCATAAAACCTGTATGTAATATGGATAAGTACTGTTAGTTATTTTAATGAAGTGAATTATCATTAGTTACATTAGTAGCTATTTCAAAATTATTAGCCAATCATGTTTGGGCTGATTGAATGAATATATTAGTTGATGTACGACAAATGTTTTCATTATTTAAAACAATATGAGTAAAGCTGGACATTATTCCCTAATAATTGTAATGATGTATAATGAATGCATTTATTGTTATGTTTTGTAGTTGATTATAGTATTGCATTATTATTATTATTAAACTGATGGTGGTTAATTGCATTAAATATAGTCCAGGTTATAAGTGTGGTAAGAGTAAACTGTTTTTCAGCTGGTAAAAATATCCATATTTGGTAAATGCAGCAGTTTTGTCCCATTTATCAAAACTTTCCTCATTCCCCAATAATACCTACATCAGAAAAATAAGGTCTAAAAAGTTTGGTTTTGGATTACTTTTACCATACTTTTAACTTCGGATTAATAAAACATGTTGTATATATCATAATTGCTGTAAAATAAATTAAGAAATTGTTTTTAAAGAGTCAGCATTCTGATCCTTGATGTCTTCCATTCATATTTGTATAGTTCATTTAAAAAAGAAAAAGAGAATAATGGCATTTTGCAGTAATTTTTCTTCCAATTTAGAAAGCCTTGTAATTGAGGCTTAGAATATACTGTCTCATCTGCAGTGGGGTAAATCCCACCAAAAAAGGAATATCCTGGTTATGACACAAAACTATACCTGATGGTAAGCCTCTAGTTTTGGTGATCTGGGTAATGTAGAGTACACTTTCATTGCCATTGCTCCCAAGTCCACACTGACCCAGAGTGGTAATACCATCTATAGATCAGTTTAAAAATTATTCATATTAGATATGAATGTGTGTAAAAAATCTCTTAAGAAACAATTACTCAAAAAATGTAAATATGAATGTAGAATGAATGCAATTTCCTAACTTCTAGGCATAAAATAACCCCTAGAAGTGTTGACATTCCATTAAAATCAATCAATCTGATTTAAAAATGGTACATTATGAGAGTGTTTTTTCCATTCAGAAGTGCATCATTTCTATAATTTCTATGTTGATTTTTAAATAATTTGATTAAGATTGATTTTAGCCTCTTGACTCTAAGATACCTTTAACCTGATCTCAGAAAATTCACACACATAAACAATATCAAACATAAAACATTAAAACTTTAGTCCAGTTTGTTTAAAGCTATCTCATTCCATTAAAAGAAAGGTTATGAATTGTCTTTGTACAGATCATGTCTTTCCAGAGCCAACTATCTTTTTAACAGAGCCTAGAATATGTTGATTGTAACTTCTACAGTGGGGTACCCCTTCAAAAAAAAAAAAAAAGATGTCCTTGGTATGACACTAAACTATATATAGGAGTGAGACTCCATTTCTTGAGCTTTCAGGAGTGTTGAGTCACTATTTGGCTGCCATTACTCTCTGGTCAACCCTGACTTAGAGTGGACCTGGTAGTAAAGAGATCTATTTGGCTCATAGTTGCAAAGATAAGGGAATTCATACCTTTTATAAAGGTATTAGTCTGATAGTGAACATAATAGCAGGATTGGAGTTTGAACTGACTCACTACAATGTCACAGTATAGTGCATTAGCCAATATGCCACTGAGACTTAATCCCAGGTATTATATATAAACAAACTACATGAAAATCTATATCTAAAAATATATCAATGTATTTACCTAACCCTTCCACCATAGGCAGGATGTGATACAAGGTCACTTTTTAGTGGACTTTCCTTCTCCTAGACTGGTTGCTGTATCAATGCTAAAAAGGTTAATCTACACTAATAAAAAAAATTGAATTTGTAGAAGTCCTAAAATAAGTTCATGCCTTATATATATTCTATATAATTTTCTTTTTACTAACAGAGATGTTGCATTTTTATGTTTGGTTATAGAGTTTTAATGCTGTAGAATTTGGTAATAAATAATACCTAATAATATTATTGTTGATTGTATAAGGTTTCACTAAAAATTATAAAATCCTGACAACTTTGATTCAGAAGAAAATGTTTGAAGTGTACTTATTTATGGGTGATACTCTTGGTGATTTGTTTAAAAATGTACAATGCCATTATTAGTAGTAATATTGCTTTATTTTAAAGAACACGATCACTATTTCAATAGTATTAATCCTTTAGTTTTATATGTAACTGCACCAAGAATAAAGTATTTGGTACAAGAAATAAAAAGTTAATATGATTTGAAAATTAAATGTCACTTATCTAGTACTTAGAGAAATGTCAGAAAATCTGTATACCATATTTGACTACTTGTAAAAGGTACCTCAATTTGGGCAGGTATTTAAAAAAACTAAATGGGTTTAAATTATGTTAGATGAAGAGTTTTCACTAGACATTTATAGCCCTCTCCACTATCTGATCATTTTTAAAGTTTCATATGTATTCAGACCTTGTTTACATTTGTGGAGGTGATTATAGTTTAATCTAAGCACTGGAACTTTACAAGCCGGTAACCCACAGCTAACCATTGACCTTATTAGAAGCAGGGTAATTTTCTGGGGAAAAAGGTATATCTTATAAGCTGTCAAATATGGTACTTTAACATTAGTCTGTGTTAGCTTACATCCATGATAATCATTTTGGTGATAATGACAGTAAACCACCACCAGTTTTTAATGACACCTAAAGATAACTTAGCATCTCAGCTTGTCTTTTTTTTCTTCTTTTTTTTTTTGTACTTGTTACCAAAATGCAACACAATGATGACATACCACAGGTTTGAGACGTGGTACATTGTTATATATTTTTGACATCTTTTTAAAAAAATTTTAAATCACATTGCTAATGCCTTTTTCTGTGCATGACTATATATGTTTGTCTTTTTTTATCTTTCATATTGCCTTTGGCCAACAAATTTTTCTTAAGAATTCTAATTGGGGTTTCTTTTCACAACAGCTATATATGTACACAACACATGCTAACATTTTTTATGCATTCATTATTATAATTTGTTGTTGATTATAGTACATCTATATTATTATCATAATTTTTATTACTAAGGTATTTAGTTAAATTCTTTAACAAAGGATTAGCTTATACTTTATTTAAAATTCACACTACTCAAGATTGATGGCCCCTAGCAGGTTGCAATTACAAAGAAAGAAAATACTTTTATTAATGATAATGACAGATAATGCTTCATTTAAAAATATAAATAAATGCTACAATTACAACTTGTGTAAAAAATGATTAACAAATATGGGATGATGAGAGATGAAAAAAAGAATAGATGAATATAAAAGGTTTGATTTTGGCTTCTGCCATCTAATGTGTTCTTATAGCTCTTACAGTAAAAGCAGCTGGTGTATTTAACCATTCTTCCTCAATTAAATGGGACGTGAGTTTGAATCTCACTGAATGATAATCCTTGTTGTTGTGGATTGTTGATCCAAGTGAGTGGCAAAAAAAAAGGAACTAGAAATAAGAATAAAAGAAAATTCTTGTCAAAATTAATAATGATGATGATTGACAATGATTCAACAAAAAGTAAAAATAAATAAAAAGATAATATCAAAGCTATATTTAAGGTTTCTGCCAACAAATAACATTTCATAATACAGTTAAGAGAAGCTAGTATGTATACCTAAGGTTTCTCCAACATAAAAGGGTTATGAGTTCTAATCTCACTGAGAACTTATCTTTTATTATTTCTGATTGATATTCAGATTTGTGATAAAAAGCAAATAAAATTTAAGTATGAAAGAAAATATAGTACTTGTCTAGGATTGGTGTCTGTCCAGAAATGTGAAGAAATGTACACAACAAAGTATGACATCACATTGAGTTGTAATACAGTAGGAAAAACTATTTTTGAATATAAATGTAATCAACAGAAAAGAAGACAACATTATAAAGCAAAATAAAAACAGTTTACTTTTTGAGTATATGGCAATTTCATAACAAGGTAAAATTCAGTTTCTATTACCTTTTTTCTGATAATTAGGTTTGGGTCTGTTAACTTTGAATTAAAACTAGGCCAGTGTTATATTATGTATACAATTTCATATGCTATGATACTTTGTTGTGTACATTTCTTTGAAATTTTCAACAAGTACAGAAAATACAAGTAAAAATTACAGTATGAAAAGTTTAAAATCAGTGAGTCAATTTTTTCATTTGGAAATGAAGTTTATATTAACTATAGACTTCATTTCTTAAACAAAAAATTGTATAAAATTCATTTTATCCTTTAAGAAGGTAAAAGCTATTTTTTTCTTATATACACAAACTACCGAATTTTATTTCCTGTTAAATACAGACTTGTATTTTATAATGTATTTTTAGAATGCCTTAAACTTTTAAATGTTTGTACAAAATTAGAAAAGTCATTTCTCTTGTTGTTTAAAGAACCACATGTACAGAAAACTAAATATACAAGATTTTCCATATAGTTTCAACTGCTTAATGTATGCTTGAGAATCATGTACTTCATATATGTATTGATTAAATGCTTTACTCAACAGAAAAAAAATTGAATAAGGATTTGAGGGTGGGGTTATAACAATCTGGTTTGGAGCTTATAACAGTTTTATAAAAGTATTCTGCTTCATTATTATTATTAATTTGGACAAACATTTTTGTTTATCTTTTGATTTTAGTTGCTTTTTTATCACAAGTTACACAGGTTGTTATTTCTACAACACTGGTAACATCCCATATCAAATGCAAGGATAAAGAATAAGCTCAAATTCATGGCCCCTTTTATTTGAGGGAAATGGCACTTGCAGGTTCATAGTAAAACAGCTAGTACAGATAAAGTCAAAAGGGAACCTTAGTTTAAATCTCCCTCAGAGTTTGGTACAGATTACCAAACCCCCTTGAAGCAAAAGGGAACCTTAGTTCAAATCTTATTGAGAGCCTGGTACAGATAATCAGACCTCCCTTACTAAAAGTCTAGTTCAAATAACCAGGACTACCTGAAGTGAAAGGAAATGTTAGTTTGAATCTCACTGAGAGCCTGGTACAGATTACCAGTCCTCCTTGAGACAAAAGGAAATGTTAGTTTGAATCCTACCGAGAGCTTATTCTTTATCGTTATCTCTGATACACTATGCTTTTCAATGTTATAAAATAATAACCTGGATGGGTTGTGATTAAAACCAAAAAACAAATAAAATTAAAAGATGAAAAAAATATCCTAATCAAAATTAATAATAATAATGATTGACAATGCTTCATCTAAAAAATAAAAAAAAAGTGTTTTGCTTGCTTATAACAAACAGAAGAAGATCATCGGATCGGCGAAGAGAGGATGAAGATTCTGATTCCAGCTCACAGAGAAGCCCAAACCCTGAACGACGTGCACGTGTGTCCAGATCCGATTTAATGTAGGTCTCACCTAGTTAGTTTTATGGATGCATCTCCTTACAACTGTTAACCTCCTCCACTTAATTTGGTGATTTCTATTCATCCTCATCTTCCTACTAATACTGGTCTCACCCTTAAATATGGCCTCCCTTGCTTAACCTAGACCCTTTCTCTCTCTATTATGTCCCTTTATCTGTCCTGTTTTTTCTTCTTTTTTTCAATCTCCTAGTTTTGCTGTGCTCTACTTCCAATGTGCTTTCATCCTATTCTCCTTCAAATTGTTTATGTTTTAGGCTCAGATGCTTTTTGTCTTGCTATATATCTTTGCTAGTTTTCCAAGTTGTAGATTAAGTGTCAGTCTCTTAGTTGGTTGTTCAAAAATGTTGTAAGCTCATTTGACTATTTCTTGTGAAGCAATTTCTGAAGATCATGTGACCCAGTAAATTTATAATTGACAATATAAACACAATCAATCAGCTAGTTCTGATATATTTTTATTATACTGATACTATTATGTTGATGTTTATACATTTGTACATGGGCTCTGTCTGGAGAATCATGACAAATAGAAAGTTCCAAGGACTTTATAATTTTGCATTGATATTGACTTGACCTCATTTCTATTTGAAGTTGGCTTCAAAATGTCATCATATGGCAAAATATGCTGTTTCTTGAATGAGATAGAAATTTTGATATGATGTTAAAAAGTCTTTTAACTTCATAGATAGTTCTCTTTTTATTATTCCTTGCAAAGCATTTTTGAAGATCTTGTAACCCAGTAAACTTACAATAATCATTCTAAATAAAATCAGTAAGCCATTTCTGATATATTTTCATTAGAGCTATACTATTATACTAAACTCTGTGTGTGTGTGTGTGTGTGTGTGTGTGTGTGTGTGTGTGTGTGTGTGTGTGTGTGTGTGTGTGTGTGTGTGTGTTATCAGGAGGATTGGCTAAATGAAAAATCTCAGAAAACTGATATTTTGGCAGAATATTGTCTTGACCTTAGGTTCCAACACAAGCTATTCCGGATTGACCTCCAAGTTTATTTGATGACATTGGAGGTCATGTAATGGAAAAATATACCACTTCAGGCCAAACTGAGTGAGATAGAAACTTTGATGTGAAGGTTATTTGAGTTTATTGGAGATCATCAGATAGCAAAATAGGTCATATCTGAAGTATGAAAGAAAACTTCAATATAAAGTACAAAAATATTTTATAATTAAAAGTGATATTCTTGGTCAGATCTATGTTTTCACAGAGCTAACTCTATCTTGGATGTTCATGAGTTAGTAGTGATAAAAGACTTTATATATTTTCAAAAGATAAAGAAGAAGAAATAAAAATAAGTTCTCAGAAAATAATCATTTTTTTTTTACAATTGAAAC
The DNA here is from genome assembly GCA_963585895.1 of Sepioteuthis lessoniana. Taxonomy (NCBI): domain Eukaryota; kingdom Metazoa; phylum Mollusca; class Cephalopoda; order Myopsida; family Loliginidae; genus Sepioteuthis; species Sepioteuthis lessoniana. Next base: position 54,738,268 of record OY757938.1, on the reverse strand, counting down.
ACTTTTTGTTGTGTCATGTTCATATTTCTGTATCCATAGAATCTATATCAGAATTATTTCAGGAAATATGTTTTGTATCCTATCTTTTTTCATCAGCAGTGCCAGGTACCTCTACTAATCAATGCATAAAATTGAGGATAGTAGTTTAACTCATTCATACAAGGACTTGAAGTATCAATGTCCACAGGATTTGTGCTGGGATAAAATTTATTATGGAGCTTTAGTGATATTGTAGAGAACAACTTTATTTGAATAAGCCATGTCAGCTGACTGAAAGCACTGTTGTACATCAAAGTTATCATCATCAGAATCATTCAAGTTTTCAAGAACAAGAAAATATCAATAATTGCAAATGTCATTAAGAGTGACCTGAATTCAATGAAATTTAATTTTTCAGAATGTCCCCACCCCTATTTTGGATACAAAGCATAAAGGAATTTTTGTTGTGTATTTGTGTCATGTCCATATTTCTGTAGCTATAGAATCTTGCTAAAATACATATCAAAATTATATCATTATAGCATTTTGTAACAAATCTCCTCACCCCCCCAGCAACGCAAAGTACTCAGTAAATGTTTAGAACTGATATAAAATCATTGTTACCTTTTAATGTTACAATTAAAATATCTCCTTATATCAGAAGCCAATATAAACAATTCTCAGGGGTCGACTAATGAAAGATGTAAAAAAAAAAATAAATAAAAAGGAAGCTACATATTCTTATGAGGGTCAGCTGAAAAGTTCATAGGCTGACTAAGATACTCATGGAATGTGACTAAATGAGACTTATTTTTAAATATAGTCTTCCTTGCAGTTTACACTTTTTTTTCCATTTTTGTTGCAGTGCTTGGATCCCATTAGTCAAAAAGTCATCAATAGCAGATATGATGCCATCATACGAACTTTTCAGCCCACCCTTGTCTCTCTTAAATTGATTGTCTTCAATATTTTTATTCTTTACATATTTGAATGTGTGAATGGATGTATAAACTTTGATATAAAGTACAGAAATATTTGAATCTGCAAATGGAAGTATATCAACTTTAATATAAAAAATATATAAAAATTTTTTTTTTTTTATCAAAAAGCGATTGAATAGATTTGGTCAGATCCATGTTTTTAACATGGTCAGCTTTATGTTGGATGTTTATACCTCATGAAAAATGTATATGCAAAATATGGAAGAACAAAAAATATTGTGTACAAAGAGGTTCTCAAAAAGTAATCAGGGTGTTTAAAACTCTTTTTGTTGTGTATTTCTATTTGTTCATATTTCCGTATTTATAGTTCTTACTAAAATATATACTAAAATTACTTCATTAAGAAATTTTGCTTCCTAGCCTTTTTCTTCAAAAGTTTCTGAGTAAATAAAAATTTATAAATGAAATTCTAAAAACAATGCATTTTTGTAGATTTGTTTCAGTTAATTTCTGGAATGAGACAGAAATTTTGATATGACGTCAAAAAATATTTTTTTAGTTCATAGATAGTCATAGTTGAGGGTGACCCAATGGCTCCTTTTTCAATAGCTACTACCCCGAGATGTAGGGAAGGGCATTACTCCTTTCCCTGGATTGCTCCACTATACCCTTGATCCATAGCTTATAGTACTGAGAGTTAAGCAAGGAGGTATCAAGAACCATTTTTTGAGTCTTTGGTATGACTCAACCTGGGATCGAACCCCAGTCTCCCAGGCCATTGGTGAACACTCTACTCACTAGACCAATGGGCTGGTATAATTCATAAATAGTTCTCTTTTTATTGTTTCTTGTGAAGCAATTTCTGAAGATCATGTGACCCAGTAAATTTATAATTGACAAGATAAACTATCAATAAGCCAGTCCTGATATATTTTCATTATACTGATACTATTACATTGATGTTTATATATTTGTACATGGGCTCTGTATGGAGAATCATGACAAATAGAAAATTCCAAGGACTTTATAATTTTGCATTAATATTGACTTGACCTCAGTTCTATTTGAAGTTGGCTTCAAATGTCATCATATGGCAAAATATGCTGAGAAAAATTTTGATTTCTCTCTCTAGTTATGGGTAAATAGTAGATCTGTTTGGTAGGCAAACCAATCTAGAAGAAGGGAAACTGAATTCTTACTCCATACCAACACACTGGCATGTCAGGGTATCTTTCCATCTTAACTTAGAAGTCAGGGATCATTCCTTGCTACTTGTATCATGTAACTCAGTAGAACTGAATATGTTACTAGGAGAGGAGATGGGTACTACCAAATAACCCTTCTATTGCTTTGGGAGGTGCCATGAAAGAGAATTACGAGGATCATTAAATAAGTTTCCAGACTTTTTTCGTATGGGCACTTTTATTGATAGTACACACATGAAACTCTAGTCCCCTTTGAAGTAATCTCCTCCGGCTGCAATACACTTGTTGTACCATTCCAACAACTTCTGGAAGGCCCCATCTAATTGCTCTTGTGTGAGCGTGTCAATGACCTTCATCACAGCCTCTTTCATCTCCTCAATTGTCTCATAACAACAGCCTCTGGGCTTAGGGAATAACCAAAAGTCACAGGGAGCAAGGTCTGGACTAAAGGGAGGGTGAGGAACTATGTTGATGCCCATTTTGGTCAAATAGTCTGTGACAAGGATGGAGTTGTGGACTGGTGCATTGTCCTAGTGGAAACGCCACTGATCTGATTTGAAGAGTGCTGGCCTCTCCCGACAGAATCTCTTCCTGAACTCCCTTAAAACCTCAATGGAGTAACCCTAACCCTTTGACCAATCAACTCTGGTCTATTGACTTCCTTACTCCTCCCACACCTCTCATCATCCCTCACAGACTCCCTGCCTTTTTTGAATCTCTTATGCCACTCAAAAACTGATGCTCGATTCATGCAAGATGGTCCAAAAGCAGTCTGAAGCATCCATACGTTTCTGTGGCATTTTTCCAAGTTTAAAACAGAATTTTATTGCATATTGTTCTTCTAAAGTGTCCTCACATCCAAATTGCATTTTTGAAATTCACCAGCTGCGACAATCAGGATTTAGTAGGGTGTATTCCAATTCCTGCTGTAGCTGTTCCTTTGAACCTGAAATCATAAAAATTAGTCAGTCATCTCATAAGATGTATAGCAATAACATTGTGAATTTTCAAGAGTCTACGACAATTTTAAATGCCTGTTCAAAAAAGTCTGGAATCTTATTGAATGTACCATGTACATGGCATATTGACTCACAAACCTTTAAAAGGTTATTAGAATATAATGTAACATAACATAAAACAAGTTTCATTTTACTGGATTTCCCTTTCATAACAGATTCAGTTTCTGCCTTAAGTGCATCCTTTAAGTTTAAGCTGAAATCTCAAGAGGAAGATGTAATCAAAGGAAGTCCTTTACAAATAAACCTAAAATCCTTGTAATCATCACTAAAAACAGCCTCTTACTCTGACACATTTTTTTCTCATTTCCTTTGGTTTATTTCATAGTTTATAATTAGATTTTATTCTAATTTACACTGAAAAATAATTATCTGCCTGATTATTTTATCCATTCTTTTTTTTGGATGAATTGCAATTGATTTCTTTCTTATTATTTTCTTCAGTTTTATAAAATATATACTTTTAGATAAGGGCACAAATACTAGCCACTTGGTTTCTAAGGGTTAATAAATAATGCATAAAGGTACAAAATTAATAAAGATATTTTCATGAAAATAATTTGAAATATTCAACACTAAAATTTCTTGAAAGCTGATGTTAATACCTACTTGTGACAAAAACCTTGAAATTGAACAATGATAAAATGAAATTTATTTGGGAGCCTCTACTACTTGTGAATTTAGTGGTAACATTTTTTTTTTGAGAGGGTACAGAGGAAAATGGAAAATGAGGCATTAGCCCAAAGAGACAATAATATTTGCCTGTGACTTTATTATTTATCATATTTACCAACGCCTCCGCTCGGGCAGGATATGACACAAGGTCAATTTTTTAAGTGGAGTTTAACAGGTTTGAAGTCAGAGTTTTCCTTCTCCTAGACTAGTTGCCTCACCAAGGCTGAAGAACCTAGTCTGCCCTACTATTTACCCATAGCTGGAGGGAGAATAATTGGATTCATACCTTTCCCAAGGGTATTAGTCCTATGTGAAATGCAATGTGACTTTATTATTTATCAATGGTACCTCAGAGTGGTATAGTTGTGAGAAAGCTCATCCTAAATATTAAATAATACTGTCAAGCAAGCCCAATCCTCAGTACGTATTCCATATTTTGGGCCTTGTGCTAAATCTAAATTATAGTTAGGTTTTAGGGCATCGCATTATAGAGTAATACTAGTAATCATGCCAGTCTTAAAGATCAATTAATATTGTGCAGTGAGCTTGATGCTCATTAGGTGCCACATGTATGTAGCCTTGTGCCAAATTTAAACTATGCTTAGTTTTTAGGGCACCTCATTATGATGTAGTATTTATCAAACAGGTCAATTACTACTGTAAAGGAGCTTAATCCTCACTAGGTGTCATACTATGCTTAGTTTTGTTCAGTGCCTCACATGGTATAATGGTTAATCAGTTACAGTTGTTAACCATTGCTTGTAACTTTGATTTTCACTGAATGCTCTATACTTCTAGCCTTGTGCCAAACTAAGCAAAGCTTAGAAGATTAGATGACTACTAAGAAGTAGTGAGTTATATTCTCACTGAGTACTCTATACTCTTGGTCTTGTGCCTAACTATTTTAAGCTTTGTAAATAATAACTCACTTATTACTTTTCAAAAATATAACAATAATTCAGTTTGATAAAAATGTGAGAGTAATATTGCTAGAAACTAAATGAAACTTTAAACCAAATTCTAAAAAAATTGTAAAAAAGAAAAAAAAAGTTGAAAATAAAAGTGGGAAAGGAAATGGAATTATTTATGTATCATTCTTTCAGTTATAAATATAGATAAGAGAATAGTAGTCATTTATTAAGTATGTATTTACCCGACCCCTCTGCCACAAGCAGGAAGGCAAATTTTTAAGTTGAGTACAACTAGCTTAAATTCAGTGTCTTCCTTCTCCTAGTCTAGTTGCTCTACCAAAGTTAAATAGTCATGTCTGCTTTACTATTTACCCATAGCTGAAGAGAAAACAGTTGGATGCATACTTTTCCTGAGGGTATTAGCACTACGTGAAATGCAAACAGCCTCATCCAGGATTTGAACTTGGATTGCCAATTCTATTTCCTACAATGATAACTGTTGTAACATGAGCACCTCCAAATTATTTATTTAGTAGTTTGGTGCAAGGTCAAAAGTATGGAGCACTCAGGGAGAATCAAACTCACTAGCAATCTCCTGCTATCCTAGCTCACTGTTATACCACTTGAGGTGCCCAAAACATCATAAAAGTCTAAGTGTGAAAAGTAGGCGGAAATAGGAAGGAAGTTGAACTTTTTAATTTTTTTTTTATTAGCCTAAATTTCCTGTTTGTCACTGCTTAGAAAGCTCCATTTCAATTGGCTTCACTGAAACCTGTTGACTCTTTTTTCATGCTTACATCCTCCAAAACAGTGGTGGTGGCTGCTGCTACAAACATAATCATTATGAAAAATACACCAACTCATTTCTTCAATATTAAGTGCATGTTTAAAAAAATTTTGAGCATATTGGCAACAGACCTTTAACAGATAAAGTAATCTACATTAACTATAAAATATCTTTAGATATCAATAAGTTAAGTCACTTTCTAATTTAAAATCAACAAATGCTTTTGGATTTCTTGTTCAATGCATTTGCTATAAAAGCTTTACTGTTGATAAATTATTATGTTTTTAAAATTTAACATCATACCTTCTAATAATTACAATGTTTACTAAATCAGATTATTGGTCTGATTTATTATTATCATACTTCTTGTGAGGTTTTCAAACCAGCATTAGCTGATAGTCTTTCACTGTAGTTATTATTATAATTGTTTTAATTTGGTTCTTGAGTTTTAATACTTTCACCGGTAGATCATTTTTTAAATCCTTGTAGAATGGGCAAATTATTTTCAGAAAAGTTACAAAATAGAAGGTATGTTCAAACAAATTAATCATATATATGATAAACAAATAAAACATGATAATTTGATCATGTGTGTCATAGTACAATAACATAAAAAAAATAAATCACTCACTTATAATTATGATATTTTACCAAACAACCTTTACACAATTCTACACCACAATGGGACATCCCAAAGAAGTTTCAATGCATTGATATTGAATTGGTCAATGAGCAGCCAAAAGGAAAATACCTTACATGCCAGAATGACAAAAATGGTGCTCTGCCTGTGTACCATTGGTGAGAAAAATGTTACCCTTCTTGCAAAATGGGCAAGAAACTAGATCTACCAGTCCTGTCATTGTGTAAAGAAAATTGAAATACTGATACTGCCAATGTAATTTAGTTAATAAAAAGGTAGTAAGACTCTCTCTCTCTCTCTCTCTCTCTCTCTCTCTCTCTCTCTCTCTCTCTCTCTTGGGGGTTTACATCTGACTGGAGTCATGTATTGAATGTATTAGTTACCTTCTTGAGCAAATTGTGACAATTATTCATTATTATTATCATTATTTGGTCTTGACTGCAATGCACCTAGGATGATCAAGGGAATACACTCATCACAACACATTACAAATGAAGCAGTCCTGGAGCAAATTCAACTGTAATCTCTTTCCTCCCTTGTTGCAAACAGAAGAGCCAGTGGTATGATTGTTGTCTGCACCTTGCACTGAAACAACCAACATATGCCATGCTGGAATTTGATCCCCAACTGGATGGCTAGCAAAACCAACTTAGGGGTGCTCCTTGCACTCCCCTCACCTAGCTTGGTTTGTCACTCAAGAACTTGAGACATGCCAAACAAACTTGGAGAGAGCTGGTGAATTTCATGGACTCCTCACACCATGTGCAAGAGGGAGATTATTATCATTACTACTACTACAACACAGGAAGTGTTGGGTGGCATAACCAAAATTAGCAAATCAAATTCATCTTTCACATTCATCTATTTATGTTCACTTAGCACTAATACACTTGAATGAATCTACACAGTTATGGGTAAAATAGCAGAGCTGATTGGTTTGATTTGATTTGTTTTTATGGCATATCAACCATTGTTGGTTATTTAATGCCAAATCCCGTTGATACATATAAACATTAAATATATGATTTGTAATCATATTTTCTTGATATTTTAAAACGAGCTTGAGCTCATTTTTTTGCACACAGTTAGACGGTTTCAAGTATTGCTATATAACAGTCACAATTTAACATCAGTCATTTGTTTGCACACATTTAAATAGATATACATGATATGTAAGAGATTAGTTTGTTGGTAATTTCATTTTTAAATGATTTAGAACTAATTTGTTTGCACACTAATATTGCTATTGTTTTCAACATACCTAAATGGTTTCAATTATTGCTATCAATTATTTATTATTCTATTCAATATTAATCATTTGTTTGCACACAGTGAAGTGGTTACAAGTATTGCTATTTAGCACTAATTATTCTATTCAATATTTCTCAATTGGGGGTGTCCTCATGGTGTAATGGTTAAAGGGATGGACTGTGGAATCATAGTTGGCAAGTTCGAACTCCAGTCGCGCTATTACATTCACTTTCAGACAAATATCTTTGGAAAAGGTATTAACCTCCTTATCCTCCCAGTTATGGGTTAAATAGTACCACTACTGTTCTTCTAGAAGGATAGCTTTGGCATTGAATAACCTACAAAGGTTGATATGCCATTAAACAAAAGAAACCAAACTAAACCATTTCTCATTCATTTTCAGACAGTTAAATGGTTCTAAATATTGTTTTGTATAACTAACAGTTCAATTAAACATCAGTCATTTGTTCACACACAGATAATCAAACAGTTTCAAACAATTCAATTTAGCCTAAGTCATTTATTTGCACACAGTTTAAGTATCAAACAGTTCTATTTAACCCATAGATAGGACCCTATCAGGTGTTACTACTCTGAGCTAGAGTAGACCTGGGAGCGATAGCAATGAAAGGATACTCTGCAGAGATACAGCCAGCATATTTTACATCCCTAACCAATTGGGCTTAGCTGAGCTGATTGGATTCTATACCCTTGGTGCGCAACCAATCAAGGTCGACAACTTTTGATTTGAACTCTGGAAAAGGCAACAGGAGTCCACATCTTTCCCCCAGCTATGAAAAAAATAACAAGGTTCATTGGGCTAAGCAACCAGTCTAGAACAAGAACAACTCAGTATTTAAACTCTGAATTCTTTCTTTCTTTCTTTTTAAGGACATATCAACCTTCATAGGTTATTCAATGCCAAAGCCATCCTTGTTAAAGAAAAGTAGTGGTGCTACTCAACCCATAGCTGAAGGGGTGATAACAGGGTTCATTCCTTTCCCAACGGTATTATTAGGAAAGTGAACATAATATCGCAACTGGAGTTTGAACTCACTTATTACTATGTTGCAGTCCAGCCCGTTAACCATTACACCATGGGGACTCCTCCTAAAACTCTGAGGAAGACAATAGGATACCACTATCTCTCCCTGGAACAATCATAGTAAACAAGTAAAATGAAAAGTTGAGGTTCTTCAGAATGTAGTATTATCTGATGATTGTGAAGACATGAAACTATTAGTAATAATATGTGGTTTTGATTTCTGTGTTTTACTATCTTGTATATATTGACTATGGATAAATATATGAATAAAATATCTGGCATAATGGAAGTAAAAAACAAAATTTGCTGGAGTACATACTTATAACATTTTACCCTCTATGGATTTCATCTGATGATGATTTGGAAAAATTTCAGATTTTAGAAAGTAAAAAATCATTTGAAAATGTGCTTATGACCATTATTCAAGCTATGAGTTAAAGGATTTGAAGACTATTGGTGCATGTAAAGTGAAATATTGATTATAGATTATAATTAAATATTATATCACAATAAGTGTATATTGGTGATGAGTTTATGTTATTCTAACCAATATTATATATATATATATATGAATGAATGCTCTATCCAAAATATTAAAATAAAGATACTACAATCTTTAGTCATTATATATATTAACAATTAAAAAAATAAGGTAGGCTAATAACTCACCATTTTGATTTTCACATCTTCAATCATCAGTGGAATTATTATCCTACCTCATTTTTATAATTGTTAATATACTGTGATATTGCTCTCCATTTTTTGCATTGAGCACTCCAAAGATTTTGTAGTTTCAAAACACTTGTGATGTTAAATTCTAAACATAATATATATATATATGTGTGTGTGTGTGTGTGTGTGTGTGTATACACATGTATGTGTGTGCATATATGTGTAAGTATATATATATATATATATATATATAGTTACTTTGTGTTTTATGTATGAGTAGATTTTTAGAATTGGTTTGAATACATCTGACAAATAGTAAACATTTACAGTTAGTATCTGTGTACTTGTGCATGTCTGAATAAGAATCTATTCAAAGATTCTTTTCAAGACAAAAATCTTTTGTCTTATGTCTGTTTCTAGCAGCAGCAGCTACTAAACCCAGGAAGCCTGTAAATGGTAATCAGCATTCCATGAGATCCTCTTTGTATTAAAAAAAAAAGAAAAGAATTTGAATACAAAATTTGATTGTGACTTGTTAGTAGAGAGATTTCATCTTTAACTAAATCTTTACATCTTTGAATATAATTCAATGTTTGTTTGGATTTTTTTTTTCTTCTATGCATTTGTTATTCTGATTGTTTCAGCTAAAAAAAGAAAGAAAAAAAAACACTGAACATTATTTTACTCTTATTGTTCTTATTATTCAACACATCTTTCTTGAAATGCTTGCTTCTTTATTCTTGCAAAGGAAACTCTAATGCAGCTGTATAAACTTTGTTATGCTGTTTTTAAAATTAACTCTACATCAGAGGTGGGGAACCTTTTCATGTTTAAAGGCTACACTGAAATTTATTGTCTTCTAATAAAACTCAACTCAATACATTCTGCAGTATGTTTACAGCAAAATCTAAAGTTTAAATTTTAAATTCTTCACATTATCAAGTCATACTGATTGCACAGATTCTCTTGATACTCTCTTTGCCATCTGTTCCTTTCTAATATCACTCCTGGTAGGTCCAACAGACTGCATCCAGTATCTGCACAGAGCTGATGTATCTAAGTCCTTGATGGTCAACCAACACTTGCACGTCCATGTATAGGAGTCTACATGAGAACGTTGCTTATGAGTTCATCCTTACTTTACCAGCAGTGCCTAGCATGTCTTATTAGTCTTACTTGGATACTTTGTGAAATGGGAGGTAAATGGCCGTGCAGCTGCTATTTTGTGGGGTGCTGCTTCCAGGGTTTATACAAAACAGTATGGATCTTTCTTGTAGACCAGTTCACATATCTTGGCAGCAATATCTTATCTACTGAAAGAGATGTCAACATATACATAGGAAAGGTGTGGACTACTATTGATAGGTTGTCAATCATACAGAAATCTGATCTCTCTGATATAATAAAACAGGATTTCTTCAAAGCTATGACTGCTAACCTTTTCAATGACTTTTTTTACGGTTACTTTTTGTGAGTAAGCATTAGGTTCTAAAGTAGATGCTCCTAGTTTTAATCATTCCTTAGACAAAGCCATAGAAGGCCACACTTGATGGTTTAGAAGTCTACATGTACTCTTAAAATGGAAGGTTCCTCAACTCTGCTCAACACCATAATTAATTAACATTTTATATAATTATTGCATGCTTATTTTTTAAGAATTCATTGCTTTTTCTGTATTCTTATTGTTTTATATAATTTGTAATTAGACTTCAATACACAAGATCAGATTGATAGTGATCTGGGCAAAAAAGATTATCAGTTTCCCTACTATCTCTTCCATACAGTTATGTACAATTTTAATCAGACAGTTGTTTCTAAAGCTTTATGTCAAAAATAATGTAGAGAAATCTACTGGGGTGTGTAAGGTGGTGGCCTCTCTCACTACCAATGACTTCAGTGAACTGCTATGTTAGACATGACTGACAGGGAGAGGTCAAAAGTGTGAATGTATGGACTCTCAAGACTTGGGGAAATTTGAAAAGTGGCATTTAGAGCTTAATTAACATGACCATTCTCATTGGAGAGAGGGGGCATTTATAGATGAACAATTCTTTCCTCCATCAATGAAGAAAACTACTTCATATATTTTAATATTGTTCTTACCAGTTTAAATGTGTAACATCTGAAATAAAATGTGAATGGGTTTTAGTGAAAAATGCATTGGTCTGTGCTTCCTGATATGGAGATCAAGTGACAACCTTTCTTCTACTGCTTCTATCCTTTCAACATCTTCAAAACTATCAACAATTGAAAAGGTGTTTATTTCCAGTGCTATAAAGTATCTTCACAAAATTAAGTGAAATCTAATACCCTGATAGTGATGCATGTATACTCTTACTGCAGGTGAAAAGGGTTACAATATAAATACAATACTAATTATTAGCACACCAGCTCTTCCTTACCCAGCCAATCACTCTGCACTCCACACTATTGCTTTCACTCAAATACAACAGCAGTATTGAAATTATAACTAATAATTGTTTTTCTTTTAATTTTATAAAATTTAACTCTAATTAAAAAGCAAATATGATTACATCAGTTTTCCATCACCAGATATATTGATGTACTTAAAGATGGTGGAATGCAGTTACAATTTATAAATAGTAACCCTTTATAAGAAGTCCTTGAGATTTATTTTTATGTATATTTTTAATGTTAAAGTAAAAATTATACAATCCAACATCTAGGTATTAAATTGTAACAAATAATTATTTCATTTTTTAATTCCATAAAATTTAACTTTACTTAAAAAGCAAATATGTATACATAAAATACCATACAAATGCAGTTAAAGGTGGTGGAATGCAGTAACAATCTATGAATATTAAAAATTCAAAATTTTTATTTAAATTCTAAAAAACATATCATTAAGTGTTAAATGCGAAAAATATTTTCAATTGTTTAGTTTATCTGTTTAATTTTTTTCATTTTTGTTTCATATATATATATATATATATATAAAATGCAATACAATTGATAATAATATAATTTGTATATAAATTAAACTGTGGAATTGACTCAGAAAAAGGCTTACATATGTCCAGTTGGTGACCTGAGATTGTACAAAACAGACACTGATATATGTCTACATGAATTTATGGCACATTGACTTTTATCAAGTGGTCACAGTCAAATGAATTAAGTAAATTCTCCATGTTTAATATGGAACAGTTCATTCAGGAAGAGTCTTACACCCAAGCCATTGATGTCCTGTAATTAAACAAAATTGATAATAATATATTTTACTCTGAAAAGGAAGACAAAGTATGGAAAACCATGTAACAGTCCCTAACCCACATGTATCACCAAATCTAAAAATAGAAAAAGACCCACATATGTCATGGTTGCCGGAATTAACTTTTTTCCCTGTCTTATCACCAGAAAGCTAGTGAGTATAATGAACCAAAATTAATCAGCCACCAAATTACTACACAACAGTAAACAAGTTTTATCCTCTTAAGAATTCCAGGACTGACAAGCAAATAAGCATTTTAAAAAGAATCCCATAGCATACATACACTATGCAAATACAAAGATTACTAATCACACAACATATCTTTGTAAGCTGTTTGCCCATTACCAAAAAATAATATATAAAAAAACAACACCTGTTTCAACTCAAACTCCTGTTGTTTGTTTTAACATTTGCTTGTTTTATTTATAATTCATTACAGCATTAATGATTCTTTTTTTATCATGACACCAAAAAAAACTCCTCCGTTATAATATTGAGGTACATTTAGTTATGAACTCATTTTGCATAATTCATAACAATATTTACAATACAATCATAACGGTTGTTGACACATGTGTGTTAGGGACCATTATAAATATATCTTCCTTTTCTTGCCTCATGTACTTGTGACCATAACAAAAGAATGCCAATTAGAATATCTTTCTGCTGAAATCAGAACTTTAAAAGTTTTATTGGTCCTTATCTACTTGTACCATAAAAGCCAGGAAATAATTAATTCTAACAAAATGTATGAAATATTTTAGTTTTTGTCTTGCTCATTTTAATTAAAAAAAAAAATTCTTTTATTCTAGTTATTGTTAGAAAATACTAATTTCAATTCAAGTTGATTGTTTCTTTTATATCTTACAGGTAGATTCTCTCTGAAATCCAACATAACCTTCAATATGTTATTCTTTAATGTATTTAATGTATGATTTTATGTTTTTCTATAATGTCTTATTCTATAATATGTTTTTCTATAATGTATTTTTCAGGCATGTTTACAGGGAACTTGTTGAGACAGAGAAAACCTATGTGGCAGAGTTATATGATATTTTGTGGGTTAGTTCTTTTGTTCATTCAAAGTCTTTTTAATCTCACAACTAAGTTAATGAAATTGCTACAATGTTATAGTTGTGGTCCCCATTTTGAAATTGATTTCTATGTATTCTCCTCATCTACCTCATCCACTTTCATTGGTGCTTACCCCTGAAGTTTCCACTCCACTTGTAGCGTTGCTATCCTATCCCCCCCACTTCCTTTCTGAAAGTTCATAAAAAGAGTTTTGGTCTCATAGTTATGACCTTATTAAAATATCAATATTTTGATATTTATTAAAATAAAATAATTTCTTATTAGAGACATAAAAAAATGAACTCTGTTCAATTTGATATTACCACTTATTAGAATAAACTAGATTTAATGAATACCATATGTAACAATATATTATAATAAAATTGTGGTTCCATTTTGGGCATATTGGTTTGGTTTCTTTGTTTAATGGCACATCAATATTTGTAGGTTATTTAATGCTAAAGCCATTCTTGGAGAAGAACAGCAGTGATACTATTTAACCCATTGATGGGGATGGGGTGGTTCAAACTTTTCTAAAGTGTATTAATCACAAAGAGAACATATTAATGTGATTAGGGTTCAAACTTGTTTACTTTGAGGTCAAAGTCAAGCACTTTAGCCATTACATCACAGGGACTCCTCAGAGCAGATTGTAAGAATATTCCCTATTCATTAATAAAAACAAAACTAGTGAAGTTGTTTTCATTACGGCTCAAAAATGATACCACCTCTTTACTCTTAAAAATGGAATCACAACTTTTATTGCATATGATACTATTCATTAAGTCAGGTGTTCTGTTATATTTTTAATTTCTCTTTCTTTATAAATTATTTTCTCTTCACTTTCTTTTTTTCCTCCTATAGTTTCATGCTTTCTTTCTTTCTTCTTTGCCATTCTTTCTTTCTTTCTTTCTCCCCTTCCATGCTTCTCTCCCTTCTAATGCTTGCTTTTTTATGCTTTCCAACAAAAGAAATTGCTCCCAGAATGATTAATTTTTAATATTGTTTTTGTTTTTACAGGGTTATTATTATGAGATGGACAATAAATCTCTTCAACACCTCATCCCTCCAGTATTAAGAAATAACAGGGACATTCTGTTTGCCAATTTGAGAGAAATATATGCCTTTCATCATGAGTGAGTAAACATGAGTAGAAAATTTTTTCTTTTAAATACAAGCAAAAATTCACTGGGTATCAAAATTTGAATTTCTCACCTTACCACAAAGTAGAGTTTAGTGTGGGGCTACTCATGCGTATGTATTATTAAACACTCTAATAATGACCTAATCTAGTTTGCTTACCATTATGCCACAAAAGGTTTCCAATGATATGTATGGGTAGTTCTAGAAATTGGCCTGTCCCATCACTGGCATTTCTCTTTATGGGATGCTACTGCTATCAGGGATTGATCCTTACCCTACCTTGTTAAACAAAATAAGGTTGTGTGAAGGACTTTAGCTAGAAGCTAGACTGGGTTTTTCATTTTAGCTAAGAAAAAATCTGAAGGTATTTATCTGACTTGACTCAAGGTCAGTCTAATGTGGGGTGCCTTGTAGGAAGCAAGCCTCCAAGGGAGGAGAAGCAAAAACGCTGTTTAGCTTCTATTCGCATTTCTCCTGAGGAGCACCTCAGGCACCAGACAGTAAACCTAGCACTTACCCATTTTAGGCAAGCAACCAGGTGCTGTCTGGTTGGGGGGAAGCCCTCTAAAACTTAGCTGTTAATTTTTTAAATTGTCAACTGACACAAAAGACAAAAAGTAATACGGTCTATTAGATATTATTTTTCCACCTCCCTATAAGGACACCCTCATCAAACAGAACATGTGTTGAATCTGACCCCATGAAAAGATAATGAAACATCAACTTGTTTATTTGGACTTTGGTTTTCTTTTTTTGAAGAAATACAAAAATTTACAATTTACTTTTTTTTTATTTAGTAAATTCTGAGTTGTGTCTAAACTAATATCGTGGTTTAGACATGTTGCTAATGTAAGTTAAGATCAACTCAATTTGAAAATAATATGGTGTACAATAACATTCAAAAAGTAATAACAAAACTGCTTGATAAACACAGCAATACAAATATTTCTTAAATCAAAACAAGTAAATATTATGGTATTACCTTTGGGGTTTGTATGAGACACTTGTGAGAAAATAGTTAATTTTGGTGTGGCTTGTGGGTTAATCCAGTAGCTTATCACTCTAGGAGGTATGAGCCAAAAAGAGAGACTGAGACTTTTGACCTTTTGTCTTTTTGTCATGGATGAATAAAGTGAGACACTAGTGTTTTTATCATTGACCACCAGTAAATGAAAATGGCAAACTTCCAGATAGTATAAATAAAGATACTGTGCTGTTAGATAGAGTAAGAAGGGACTTCAGTCCTACCACTGGGCTGGGCTTTGATACACTTTGGCTGGCCGTGTTCTTCAGTAGGCGGATCAGGTTGGGTGTGTCTTGGTTTTTGTGGACAGTTGGTCAAAGCTGTCTTACATGAGTGCTGGGGAAGCCCAGCATTCATATCATGTGGCTAAGACCGACATTCCTTGGGCCTCAGTGGGCAATCCCCCAGGCTCTCACCTGCTTCAACAGGGTTTGGTTTATCACCTGTTGTCTGAGGTAGCCCTTTTTATGAGAATACCGACAGGGCCAAAGCCATTCTTAAGCTGCCAGGTGTGTTTGAGCTATGGCCCTGTGTCTGGCTCCCACATTAAAAAGACTTTGAGCCACACTTTGGCATGGAGGGATGCCAAACTAATACCAAGGAACAACCACTGGGCCTCAACACACTTCAGCCAAGTACTTCCCTAGTATGCGGGTCAGGTTGGATGTGTCGTGGTTTTAGTGGGTAGTCTGTCAAGGCCACCGAACATTATTGCTGGGGAAGCCCATCTTTCATGCCATGTGGCTAAGACCAACACTCCTTGGGCCTCAGGCGACCATCCTACCAGGCTCTCACCTGCTTTGGCAGGGCTCGGTTTATTACCTGTCATCTGAGGCGATGATGGGGCCCAAGGCATTTTTGGAGCCACCAAGTGTGTCTGAGATTAAAAAAACCTTGTGCCATATTTTGGTATGGTGGGATCTTGGCTGGTACTCTCTTGGTTCAAAACAACTCTGTTATTGTTCTAGGCAAGACTGTAGTGTTACAGATTATAACAATCTTCATTGTCTTATTTTCTGTTTAATGTATAAATTTCAGTTGGAATGAAATAATTATGCTTTATTTAAGTTGTTTTTTCTTCGTCATGTTATGTACATGTGAGCATTACAAAACTTTTATATTTCCAAATTGCTGCTGCTGCTATCATGTCTGTGTTAAGACATTACACTTATAATTAATAATTGCTCTTTGTAACAAAGCGAATTTTTTAGATCTATATTAGAATGAAAAAAAATTACCCATTCAAAGAGAGGCAAGCACATCTTAGTTATGTTATCCTTCAGTAAAAAAATTAATGAAATAATTTATTTGAGAAGTTAAGGCTTTTATTGATTAAAGAATTTTTTTTTAAATTTCAGTATATTTCTTCAAGAGTTGCAGAGCTGCAGGGATACACCAGCCAAAGTAGGCTTATGCTTTGTAAATAGGGTAAGTAACTACTACATTGAAAAAAAAATCAGAGTTTTTAAGTTTTTTAACTTTGAGTTATTAAGAGAAATGAACTGCAAAGCAAGTACAAGTGGTTTAATAATAATTGGCGTAGACAATAGAAGAGGTAAGTCACGTTCAAATTATAGTTAAGGCTATTTGCATTCATTTCTTATTAATACTTACAGAAAAAACATGAATCCATCTCTTCTCCCTCATTCAGCTACACATAAAATAGTTGGGCTGACTAACCTTAGCCTTAGTGGGTAAACATTCTAGGAGAAGAACAGTTCAATATTCAAACCAGCTGTACTCCCCTTACAAATTGACCTTGTCTCACATCCCACTTGTGGCAGAGAGGTTGGGTAAATTCATACTATTATTGCAATAAGATATAATTAAAGATTATTTCTAGTAATATTGTTAGTGATTTGTTATTCATACCATAAAATATAATTGAAGATGAATATTCTAGTTACTTAGTCTACTTTAATCTAATCAATTTAATTTCTATCTATTAATGTTCTAGTTCAGTTATATTTCTTATTCAAATAATTGGATAACATTATCAAAATTATTTAGGAGTTTTCATGGTGTAGTGGCTAATATGCTGGACTGTGACATCATAATAAGTAAGTTCAAAGTCCAGTCCTGCTATAATGTTAATTTCTGGAGTGATATCCTTAAGAAAAATATGAACACCCTTATTTCCTATGGGTCAAATAATATCACTACTGTTCTTATGGAAGGAAGAGGAGTCTCATTGTATAGTGGCTAATATTTTGAACTGTGTCACTGTAATAAGCGAGTTCAAACTCCAGCTATGGGTCAAATAGTATGACAACTGTTCTTCCACAAGTTTGGATTTAGCATTAAATAACCCACAAAGGTTGATATGCCATTAAATAAAGAAACTAAAACCAAACTAAATTATTTAACATTCTCTTAATATATGTATACAACTGTAACCTAGTAAAAACAGAACATTATAGAGAGAAATTTTCATTAGGGCAATACAATTAGAATGCACTTAGAGAATAAGGTAATTTCTCTGTGTGCAGAATAGTCCACAGTTGAAATTTTCCCTTATTTCTGAGGTGAAGTATAAAATAATAACATAGTAATGTAATACTTACATTCAATATCCAGATAAGAGTAACTTTCAGTCATTTACTTTATTTTTTTTACTGAATGGATAAATCCTAAAAGTATGTATTCAACTAACTAGAAATCAGCTACCATCTATATTTTTATTCTTTTCTTACCCCCTCTACTAAGATGTTGAGTTATTTTCAATAGTTAATTTTTAATTTTTAGGAATTAACAGTCAATATTCAATAAAGAATGAAGCAAATGACTAAACCTTACTATTATCTGGATGGTTAGTGTAAGTAATACATATCTATATAATTTTTGGTACATTACAGTTGAAGTAATGAAAATTTTCATTGGTGGGCTATTCTGGACAAGCATTGCA
This sequence comes from Sepioteuthis lessoniana, assembly GCA_963585895.1. Classification (NCBI taxonomy): domain Eukaryota; kingdom Metazoa; phylum Mollusca; class Cephalopoda; order Myopsida; family Loliginidae; genus Sepioteuthis; species Sepioteuthis lessoniana. Next base: position 54,719,765 of record OY757938.1, on the reverse strand, counting down.
TTTGTGAATGAATAATAACTTTATTGATTCTGCTTTCACACTCCATTTTTAGGCATCCAAATTCTCAATATAATAGATTTATGAAATGCTAATTAGAATCCTGAATACAAGCATCAATATCATCATGGACTGCAATTACATTGGGAACCCAATGGGCTTCACAGATTGTCTAGTCTATATATAAATTCTCAATATGTTCATATATAACCAAGCAAAATTGGCACATCATAGCAAGGTTTATGTTTGAATAATACATCTAAAATACTCTTATAGAATATAGTAATTTCCAATGCAATTTTGTGTGGTCAATGTTTGAGTTTAATGTAATTTTTTATTCCTCCAAATCCTTCATATAAAGAAGATAACTATGAAATCCTCATTAAAATCCTTCATTCCTCTCTAAATAAAAGCATCAGTATTATCATGGACCACTGTTAACTACAAAATGCTAATTAGAATCCTTCACTCTTTCCTCAATAGAAATACCAATATCATTATGGAATACAATTACAATGGGAATTAAATTGGGCTCATAGATTGTTAAGTCTATATATAAATTCTCATTATGTTTATATGTATGTAACCTTAACCCAAGAAAAATCAAATATAGTGAAATTTTTATTACATCCATATATATAATGCTCTAAAAGAATAAAGAAATATTTAGTTCAAATTGTAAATGATTAATAATAAGGTTATTTTCTAATCATCTGACTATAAAGAAGTTAACTATAAAATGCTGAATAGAAGCATTAATATCATAATGGACTGATGCTACAAGAGAAACCCGATGAGGTTCATAGGTAACTGAATTATTTAAAGAGGAAGTCCTTGTGGGGTAATGGCTAAAGTGCTGGACTGTGGCCTCAAAGTGAGTGAGTTCAAACTCATCATGCTATAACGTTCACTTTCAGACTAATACCCTTGAGAAAAATATGAACCCTCTTATTCCCCCATCTATAGATTATATAGTACCACTACTATTCGTCTACAAGGATGGTTTTGATATTAAATAACTCACAAAGGTTGATATGCCATTAAGCAAAGAAACCAAACCAAACCTAATTATTTAAAACTTTAACATTTCCAAATTTTTTAACTGTTTTTAAAACTTATATTTATTTCAGAGTGCAGAATTTCAAATGTACAGCATCTACTGCCAAAACAAACCAAACTCTGAGAATTTAATTGATGAAATTGGAGATCACCATCCATTTTTCAAGGTAAAACAATTTTGGATTAAATATATCAGTTTTAGAAATTCATGAAAATGCATTTTAAACATTGACTCTTCTTCCTGTATAGCATTTCACAGCACTTCATTCTCAAAAAGAGTTATTTTGTAGATAAAGCAACAGGATTAGTATTATTCAAATACTGATCACTTTATAGTAAAGTAATGATAATATTCAACTAGTAGACTTTGGCATTCCAGCAGATCATAGAGTCAAAGAAAAGTGAAAAATTGGATGAATACCTAAACCTTGCCAGAGAGCTAAAACAGCTATGGAACATGAAAGTAAGAGTAATACTTGGCATAAATGGAGCTCTTCCAAAGAACTAAGAATAAAAGGTGGGGAAACTGGAAATCCAAAGATGACTTGAGGCTGTGCAGACTGCTGAAATTGACAAAAATACTTAGAAGAATCCTGGAGACTTGAGAAGACTTGTCACTCAGACTTCAATGAAAAACCACCTGTTACAACTGATGGGAAAAACTTAGAGTAAAAGAAGAAAAATAATAATGACTACATTGACAAACTATATGTATCAAGAAAGGAGGGAGGAAGAGGACTTGCCAACATCGAAGACAGCATTGACACATCGATACAATGGCTCCAAGACTACATTGAAAAGAACAAATGAGGACTGATTACAGCCATCAGAAAAGATACCGACAACACAACAGTAGATAGAATGACAATAACTAGAAAACAAATATGGGGAAAAAAACAACTCTATGGCCGCTTTAAACAATTAATAAACACCATCTCACGAGAGAAAACCTGAACCTGGCTAAGAAAAGGTAACCTTAAAAGAGAAATGGAATCTCTCCTAATAGCTGCACAGAACAACGCCATAAGAACCTATCATATCAAAGCGAGAATAGACAAGATGCAACAAAATAGCAAATGTAGACTATGCAGTGACAGAGATGAAACGATCAATCATATAATAAGCGAATGCAGCAAATTAGCACAGAGGGATTATAAGGCGAGACACGACTGGGTCAGCAAGGTGATCCACTGGGAAAAGTACAAGAAATTTAAATTTGACCACACCAACAAATGGTATATGCATGACCCAGCACCTGTCCTTGAAAATGACACACATAAACTCCTATGGGATTTTGACATATACACGGATCACCTAATCTCGGCCAGAAGACCAGACCTTATAATAATTAACAAAAAAAGAGAATTTGCAAAATTGTCGACTTTGCTGTCCCAGCTGACCACAGAATAAAACTGAAAGAATGTGAAAAGAAGGATAAGTACCTCGACCTTGCTAGATAATTGAAACAGCTGTGGAACATGAAAGTGACGATTGTACCAATTGTGATTGGTGCTCTTGGCACAATAACTAAAGGATTATTAAAAGGCCTGGAGGACTTAGAAGTTGGTGGACGGGTAGAGACTATCCAAATGACAGTATTACTAAGAACAGCCAGAATACTGAGAAGAGTCCTGGAGACTTGAGGAGACTTGCTGTCACTCAAACTCCAGTGAAAAACCATCTGCTAATACTGATGTGAAAAACTATAAAAGAGTAAATAATAATAATAATAGCATTATACACAAAGTTAAACAAACTATCTACTTTTGCTTTTATTTCAAAATGCTTCTTTCTCCAGAAATTATTTACAGGAACAGTTAAAGCTGAAACCATATTTCTGCTGAATAGCCTGGAGCAGACATCAAGAGGCATTAGTCTTTACATGAACTCAGATAAAATAGAATTCATGAGTTTTAATCAAGATGGTATCCTATCCTAATTAGATGGCAAGCCACTGAAATTAATAGACCTGTTCATATACTTTGGTAGTAATATCTCATCTACTGGAAGCGATGTCAACACATAAATAGGTAAAGTGCAGACTGCTATTGACAGGTTATCGATCACATGGAAACCTGATCACTGATAAAATAAAAGAGGAATTCTTCCAAGCTGTTGCCATTTTAGGACTACTGTATAGTTGCACCACTTGGACTTTAATGAAATGCCTGGAGAAAAATCTTGATGGAACTACACAAAGATGTTGTTTTGAATAAATCCTGAAAGCAGTACTCAATAAAACAGCAGTTGTATGGTTACTTACCTCTTATCTCACTGGGTGTCCTCGTGGTGTAATCGTTAAAGCAATGAACTGCGGAATCGTAGTACGCGAGTTCGTACTCCAGTCGCGCTATTACGTTCACTTTCGGGCAAATACCCTTGGGAAAGGTATGAACCCCCTTATTCTCCCTCCAGCTATGGGTAAATAGTAGGACGGACTAGGTTCTTCAGCCTTGGTGAGGCAACTAGTCTAGGAGAAGGAAAACTCTGAATTCAAAACCTGTTAAACTCCGCTTAAAAATTGACCTTGTGTCATATCCTGCCCGAGCAGAGGGGTTGGTAAATAGTACCTCTTATCTCACAAGCCCTCCAAGTCAGACAAGCAAGACATGCTGGGCATTGTTGAAGAAGTGATAACAAACTTATAAGTGACATTCTCTTATAGACTCCTACATACAGACACATCAGTGTTGGCCAACCAGCAAAAACTTACATTCATCATCTCTGCAGTTGACATTAGATGTCTTCTAGAGAGCTTGCCTAGAGCAGTGACCAGTAGGGACAGATGGCAAGAGAGATATCTATATATTATGATATTCAGATTTTGTATTCACAGTCATACCAACCTCTGTGTCATTGTTTTCAAAAGCTTTGAAATAAACTGGATATAATGCCTAAAAATGAGAACAAACACTAGTATAAATAACTTGTGAAAGAATATAACTATTGCTAAATCCTAAAGAACACTAAAGGCATACAGGGTGAAACAATAAAATTGTCGTCCTAAAGAAAACAACACTACAGTTTTATTTTAAAACTTTTATTGAAAAAATCAATTCAGGTAACTTGATTATGTAGTAGAGCTGACATATATTCAATGTAGTCGCCTTCAGCCTCAATCACCGCCTCGATACGGATCCGGAACTGGGAGCATGCCTTTTCCACAAGCGCTGGCAGGAGCTCAGCGAATACTCGGCAGATGGCGGCGATCAGGCTGGCTTTGGTGTTGTGGGAGGTCATGTTGGTGATGTTCTCGATGTATGACCAAACGAAGTAGTCCAGCGGGTTCAAGTCGAGGGAGGAGGGGGGCCAGTGAGAGAAGGGTACAAAATCGTAGCACTCCTTCTAAAGCCAAGCCTGGGTCTCTTTGGACTTGTAGGCCGGCACTGAGTCCTGCTGTCACACCCAGGGTCTGCCACCGGCCACCTAATTGCACCAGGGGATCACCACACTCTTGAGCACATCCAGGTACACTTTGGTGTTGACTTTCAAGCCGACTTTGAAGATGTGTGGTGGCATGATGTGGCCCTCACTTGAAACCACACCAAAGACCATAACCGTAGCCAGAAACTTTGTTTTTATCACCCTGGGCACTTTGAACTGTCTGGATTTGCATTTTGAGGGTGCTGGCAATGGTCCTTTTGTCATAACATGGATCGGTAGAGAGCATGAGTTGTAAAGCGGAGCATCTCCGATCTCGCTCGTTGAAGATTGTGTCACTTTCAGACATGATGGAAGGCTCCTATCGCTCTTGAGATTTGTACACAACTAGCCAACTAGTTGATGGTCTGCAACAGAAAAAGAAAACTGGTTTTCATTAAACAGAAATGGAATCATGTCGTCTTTTCTAGGGCGACAATTTTATCGTTCCACCCTGTATTTTAGTCATATTTTTTAAAGAATAATAAACACAAAATTATATTATTTACTTTGTAATTTACCCTAAAAATGCCTTGATTATGATGACAAACCCCTTAAAATTGATATAAACAATATGTGGAAGAATATAACACTTGTTCAGAATTTAAAGAATATTTTAGTCTTAATTAGTAAAGAATAGTAGTATATTTATTTACAATTCATTTAAATATTCTATTGTACATTTATCATGTATATTTTAGTATACATTTTTTAAATATTTTTATAGTAACTTTATTTTAGCTTCTATCTTATATTGTAAATTTTTATATCTGTTTTAAAATATATTTTCAAGAAGAATTTTATTTCATATCCTTTCATTATGACATAGGTAATGTTGCTAAGTGACATAATGGAAGTAATGACATTTGCTGAACTGAAATTTAATCTAGAAAAGTGGCATAAAGGCAAATTTAATATATGCAGAAATGACAAAGTTGGAGTATTGCTGTATATTCAATTTAATAATCATTTTATTTTTACCCTTAAGAGTTTGTTCTTTGAATTTGTTTTGTGAATAAGAAACCTTGCAGCACCATGGCTTCCCATTTATCACTAGAGATTCCCTTTGAATGAGACACTATTTTTCCCCACAAGAAAACATTTTTGTTTTGTTAAAACCTTCCCCTTTGGTTAGGATTTTGAGTTCTTTAGATAACATCAAAAATTTTAAATCAGTGTTTGAGAATATTTCTTTTTTATTTTAACCCAAAACATTTTGTTTTGTAGCCTAAATTTTGGAATATGTGTTGTATACAAATAATTACCGTACTATGCACACAGAAAAATAGATATTGTTCTTCAGGATGATACGATTTTATTTTCCTTCAGTATATCTTGAAGTGAATTAAAATAATTTGAACCAATACCATTACATTTAAAAATTAATGCATTAAATTTTGATAATTGTTATTTTGTTTTAAATGACTTCTTTCTTTTTAATCTTTTTAGGAATGTCAAAGACGACTTGGACATAAATTACCACTGGGTGCCTATCTGTTAAAGCCAGTCCAGCGCATTACCAAATACCATCTCTTATTGAAGGTTAGTGGTGATAAAAAAAAATTCAAAAATGAATCAAAGTTGGTCAAATTAATCAAAACAAATGAATTATAAATATTTTTGAAAAATTAATTTACTTAATTACTTTATAAAAAAAAATGTACAATTAAATGTTAAGAAATTATTATTTTCTTCACAATTTCTCTTCTTTAATAATACAATATTATCCTCTATTGTTGTTGTTATTTTAGTAGCATATTATTATTATTATTTATAAAAATAATGCAACTTTGAAAAAAAATGGAGTGGAGGGCAGTCATTTCCAATCCCCGATTCCAACCAAAAGAATTGAAAATGTGTTGCCTTGAAAAATGGCAAAGGAAACTCTTTGAAATTGGCATTCAATCTCTCAAAGCTCATTCCTTAAATCAGCAGTTCTTCAATCAATCTAGCAGAGGGAGGTTGTTTGAGTGCATAGGACAGTGGAAGCTTCAACCACAATAAGTATGAAAAGAAATCTGCCTGAAAGCAACTGGTACCTGCTGGGCAATGATTCCTGAATCCAGCTCATATAAGAGCTATTATTATATTTATTTATTCCTCCTCTTCTCTTATTCAATATTATTCATCACTCTAGAAAATAATAGCCAATTTTCTTACATATTTAAGTGTAAAATCAGAAATTATTTTCCAGCCAACCTCACACACTCTTAACCTCTCTGTTCTTTTTCTTCTTATTATTATTATTTCCTCTCCTCTTCTTTAATATTACAAGGTTTTCATGCTGTGTGTTTTATTTTTATTATTATTTCATTCCTTGTGAGTTTTTCATACCAGTGTTAGCGGGTGGTCTTTCGTTGGAGTCTAAGAGACAGCAAATCTTCTTTAGTCTCCAGGACTCTTCTCAGTATTCTAGCTAAGCTCAGTAATGCTGTAGTTTTGCTTCTCCTACTGATTTTCACTTCCGTCAGTCCCTTCTCCAGGCTCTTTGGAACTGTTCCAAGCACACCGATTTCAACTGGTATTAACTTGACCTTTATGTTTCACAGCTTTTTTAGTTCTATGGCAAGGTCCAAGTATTTGTCCATCTTTTCACTTTCTTTTATTTTCACTCAGTAGTCTGCTAGAACAGCAAAGTCCACATGACAGTTAAGTATTTTTTTGTTAATTAACACTAGATCTAGTCTTTTACCCATGATTAGGTGATCCAGCTGTATGGGTCTCATTCTCTGGTACTGATCCTAGTTTGTGAATATACTATTTGATAGTATGGTTAAGTTTCAATCTCTTGCACAATTTCCAGTGGATTACCTTTCCCACTCAATCATGCTTGGTCTGTTACTCCTTTTATGCTAGCTTGCTGCATCAGCTTATATGATTAATTATTTCATTTTTTCTCCACATAATCTGCACTTGCTATTCTGTTGTGTTTAATCAATTTTCACTTTAATATAATTTATGGCTTTGTTTTGTATTGTTATTAGAAGAGATTCATTCTTGAGATTGCCTTTCATGAGGAAGTTTATAATTTTGTCAGATATTTTGAACATTTTTCAAATATTCTACTATCCCAATTTGTTGGACCATATTATAGGCCTTTTTTAGTCAATCCATGCCATGGCTACATTTTTCTGTCTCATTTTGGCTTCATTGAGGATGTGCTGGTCTTTATAAAATTGGTCATATGGTTCCTCTTGTTATTCTCTGGCATTCTTTTTATTCTTCTGGAAATAGTCTACAGCATTCAACTGAGTAATAGATTTCTTTTCTTATTTATGCTTCAGGATTTTCCACATCATAGGTAAACACATTATTGGTCTATAGTTGCTGGGGATAGTCCCTTTTTTGGGGTCCTTCTAGGTCAGGGTAGTTTTCTATTTTGTCATCCATTTGGGTATGCTTGCTTCTTGTGTGCATTTACTCAGTTGCAGAGCCAGTCTTTTGTGGATGGACGTGAATTTTTAAAACTAGAATCCATATATGCCATCTTAGCCTGATGTTTTCCAATTTGGTATTATTATTTCCTCCTCTCTTCTTAGATATTATGTTTTCCTTTCTGTTTATTATTATTTTCTCCCCTCTCCTTCAAGATTATGTTTTCCTTTCTGTTTATTATTATTTTCTCCCCTCTCCTTCAAGATTATGTTTTCCTTTCTGTTTATTATTATTTTCTCCCCTCTCCTTCAAGATTATGTTTTCCTTTCTGTTTATTATTATTTTCTCCCCTCTCCTTCAAGATTATGTTTTCCTTTCTGTTTATTATTATTTTCTCCCCTCTCCTTCAAGATTATGTTTTCCTTTCTGTTTATTATTATTTTCTCCCCTCTCCTTCAAGATTATGTTTTCCTTTCTGTTTATTATTATTTTCTCCCCTCTCCTTCAAGATTATGTTTTCTTTTCTGTTTATTATTATTTTCTCCCCTCTCCTTCAAGATTATGTTTTCCTTTCTGTTTATTATTATTTTCTCCCCTCTCCTTCAAGATTATGTTTTCTTTTCTGTTTATTATTATTTTCTCCCCTCTCCTTCAAGATTATGTTTTCTTTTCTGTGTATTAGTATTATTATTTCCTTCCCGCTTCTTGAATATTACCATGTTTTTCTTTCTGTGTATCATCATCATTAATTTTTTTAAATTTTTTTTACTAACTTATGTTTCAAAATAAGTTATTTGCATTAATGTGTTTTTGTATATTTTTATACACTGTTAATGATTTTTTATCAACCATTGTTTCAGGAAATGATGAAATATGTTGAAAATGATGCCGCCTGTCATGCATTATTACAAGATGCTCTAAAGACAATATTAGGAGTTCTAAAATACGTAAATGATATTATGCATCAGGTTTCCATTGTGAATTATGATGTAAGTAAATCCTAAATGCTTTGGTTTCGTTTCTATTTACTAATATCAAGAAAATATGATTTGAGAAATGTCAAGTGTTTTCTGGGGTTTTTTTTTACAAATAAAATCAAGTTTTACTAAAAAATATTAGTTTTTTCACACATGTGCCAAAGCTTCACTTTTGACCTGATAAATGTATAGGTGAGTAACTGACAGTTCCCAAGCACTGTTGACATTGTGTCAACACTACCCTAACTTAAATATATACACTCTAACAATAATATTGAGCAGTCTTTATTCATAGAAATAACTAACTACATTATATATACATGTATTTCAAACAGCTATGACTTCTGAGATTCAAAATTTACCATCACAGAAATGAAAGAAAAAAAAAGAAAAAAAAACATCCACATTGGACAATATACAGCAATAATAGAAGTATACAAAGATAGATGGATAAAACATTTACAAACACTGACTCCAAATGACTTTAACATCAAACTAAGTCGTCTTCAAAAAATTGGTTTTAAATAGGATGGATAGATATGGGTTGCCACATTAATATCTAAATTGATAAAAGCCTTAGTTAAATTCCTAAGTTAATTTGAAGCATACCCCCCATCCACACCAAGCAAATATCTTCCAAGTGTAGATCTCACTGTTGGGTGTTCACAATAGCAGAGATCATAAAATGGTCAGTTTTGAAAACTTTATATCCGATATAAAAAGCCATAAAGAAATGGTGAGATTTCAAAATTGGATTTTTAATTTGTAATTTAAAATCTGTCATGAAATATAGCAAAAACATTACAACACTTTAAGAACTTTTGCATTTTACTGCATATACTAATGAATTGATAAATTCAATTGTTTTTCTTTTTTGTAATTTGTTGCATTTTTTAAAGCTGAGATATTCTATTATTTAAATTTTCTTTTGGAATCCAGGGCAATATTGCGGATCTAGGAAAGCTACTAATGCAGGGTAGTTTCCAAGTTTGGACAGAATATAAAAACAAAATGCGAGATTTTCGCTTCAAACCTATGGCAAGACACATATTCCTCTATGAGAAGGCCATTCTGATGTGCAAGAGGAAAGACGACAATCAAACGTCAGCAAACGCTGTATATATTTTCAAGCATATGCTCAAGGTATTTTAATTATCACATTTTTAATAATATATAAATACATTATTACCCATAAATAAGTATACTCTTACCAGTTCTTTTTATAATAGTTGATTTTCCTCTAAAGTAAAGATATCTGGATTTTATGATTCCTAGTGGAAATTTATACAATCAAAATAGGTATTATAAAGTAGTATTTATTACTAAACTCTACAACATTGAAAATCTGTAACAAAAAAAAAAATTTCATAAATATATATATGAAAGTTGTACTTATTTTTGGATTGCAACATATTCATATTTTTGGTTACAAAATAATAGGATTTTTGCACAGGTGTGTTATAAGATGCTCTAACATTGAGAGTAAAGCAATTTCCAATCCAGTTTGCAAGTTAATAATGTCTTTTCCGTGTTCCTACTAACCTTATTAAAATTTTTCCAAGGGATTACTATCAAGTTCTAATTATAGACTACTTCCTTTTTTATTTACTTGCAATTAATTATAATATACTTTTCTTATTGCTTCATTAAACAGCACTGAAACAATACAACCAAAAATACAGTTTCCAAGCTGGAGAATTTGTTAATAAATAATACCTAATAACATGTTTTGATTGTATAATGTCTTACTAAAAATAATCAAATTCTGATATGTTTTGTTTAAAGAAAATCAAAAATATTTTTAGGGGTATATTTATAGGTGAGAGTGTGTGCATATAAATATATATATATAGCTAAGAAGCATTTTCTCTTTTAAACTTGTTTGATTGAATAAGATCGACACTTTGCAATTGCATATTTTATTAGTGACCCATTCAAGTTGTTTGACATCTAGATGGAATGAATTCAAAACAAGATCAATTTCAAATGTAGCAGCCATGTTCGGGAATGCCTTAATATTTTTCATGCCAATTTTTCCTTTTACCTCTAGTAAAGTCTTTCTACTTATGTAAATTCCTCTCTCACTTGTTCTTCTTTGTACTCTTTAAATAAATGTATATGACTCATTATTGTGTTTGTCATTTCAAATGTTAATTCCCCTGAAGATGACTAACTGGGGCCAAAAGTACTAGGGAAAAATATGGCACCTTCTTTAATTCATTCAATCCAGATGTCAAATGACCCAACTAAAATAAGCACAAACAAAATATCTGTCTTATTCAATCAAGCATAAATATACATACGAGGATCATTAAATAAGTTTCCAGACTTTTTTCATATGGGCACTTTTATTGATAGTACACACATGAAACTCTAGTCCTCTTCGAAGTAATCGCCTCCGGCTGCAATTCACTTGTACTGTTCCAACAACTTCTGGAAGGCCGCATCAAATTGCTCTTGTGTGAGCGTGTCAATGACCTTTGTCACAGCCTCTTTCATCTCCTCAATTGTCTCATAACGACAGCATATGACCTAAGGGAATACCAAAAGCCACAGGGAGCAAGGTCTGGACTATGGGAGGCTGATGAACTGTCTTGATGCCCATCTTGGTCAAATAGTCTGTGACAAGGATGGAGTTGTGGACTGGTGTATTGTTCTGGTGGAAATGCCACTGACCCGATTTGAAGAGTGCTGGCCTCTTCCGACGGAATCTCTTCCTGAACTCCCTTAAAACCTTAATATACTATTCCTTGTTGACTGTCTGTCCAGTGGGAACCCAGTGCATGTAGATGATGCCAGTGCTGTCAAAAAAAGGGATCATCAAAAGTTTATGAGTGGATTTGCTCTGTCTGGCCTTCTTGGGTCTAGGAGAGGCAGCATGCTTCCACTGCGAACTCTGTCTCTTGGTCTCTGGGTCATAGCAGTGGATCCAGCTTTCATCACATGGCATTTTTTCCAAGTTTAAAACAGAATTTTATTGCATATTGTTCTTCTAAAGTCCAGATTGCATTTTTAAAATTCACCAGCTGTGACAATCAGGCTTTAGTAGGGTGTATTCCAATTGCTACTGTAACTGTTCATTTGAACCTGAAATCATAGAAATTGGTCAGTCATCTCATAAGATGTATAGCAATAACATAGTGAATTTTTAAGAGTCTATACCAATTTTAAATGCCTGTACAAAAAAAGTCTGGAAACCTATTGAAGGCACCACATATATGGAAGTAAATAATGGAAATAGATCTGACAATATGAAGAATATAGAAAAACAAAGTATTATTATAATGGAAAGTTAATGTTAAAATGTTTCAGTTTCAACAAACCTTCATCAGGACTTTAGATGGTGAAAAATGTTGCTGGAACAACAATGGATGGTTTGATGAAATAACAGGAGAAAAGAGAAAATATATATACAAAGAAAGATCACATAACCGTTCAATCAGCATTCTTTTTTGAAAAACTATCACATAATTGGTGTTGTATTTTGATCTTTTGACCCGGCCAAAAATGCCATTCCAAGGTGATGCACTGGAAGGAGGTGACACATTCTAATGGCAGTTATGAGAGGAAATCGCGTGGGTGGAAATTGGCTGATGAAATGGGATGAGCTAAAAAATTCCCATGGTACATTCATAGACTGATGCACCAGAAGAGAGTGACCTCTGAACTGCATGACAGTTATTTCCGCTTGATGACGATTAAACATTCGGTTTCAAAGATTGAGTGAGCGTCGAACGATTATATAACTCAGTTGAGTTTGACGAGCCAGTGGAGTTGCCAGTTGAGTCCGACAGCCAGTAGAGTTGCAAGCCAGTTGGAGACGAGATGTGGTAAGGAAAGCCACATCAGGCCGAAGGGGCCTTGAGGCCCTGATGAGTTGGGGTCCAGAGAAGATGCTGATAAGATGCAGTAAAGAAAGCCAGCACCCAGCAGAGTGGACCCCAAGGCCTCTGGTTGAGCATCAAGAAACGAGAAAGACACAACGTTGACGGTCATAAGAGTGGAGGTCAAAATATTTCAGTTCTGTTCGGTCTCCAACACCCTCTCACAAGCAAACCTTGAACAACCCTTTCGAACCTTACAAATAAAGTGAGAGGTACAAATATTTTGTTAAAGAAGTCTTCCTTCATCTGTCTTTATTATTGTGTCGTTATGATGCTGTAGATGACAATATAACATTGGTACACACACACACATATATATATATACACACACACACACATACACAAGGTTTGGTTAAAAAAATTCATAGGTTGAACAAGGTACTCTCATGGAATGTGACCAAATGAGGTTTATTTTTCAATGTGGTCCTCTTGTGATCCTTATGATTCTTTCATTGGTGTTACAGTGTTTCGATCATATTGGTCAAAAAAGTTATCAACAGCAGATATGACATCATCATATGAACTTTTCAACCCCCTTCCCCATCTATAATAATTTTCAAGTACTTACAAGTGTATGACTTATCTATCTAAAATCACCAAACTAAAAAATTTATATTCATTACACAAAATGTAATTGTTTTTAATGACCAGTAGATATATAAATGAGACTTATTTATAAAAAATATAACATTCAACTTAGGTATCACAATAACTTTTTAATTTTTCTGAGTTATTCTGGAGCTCTGGAGAGTGGAGTACCCTTTCATTGCCATTACTCCCCGGTCCACTCTGATTCAAGTGGTAGTACCTATTAGAGTCCTATGTATGAGTCAAATAGATCTGTTTAAAAATTGTTCATATTAAAAAGGAATACTTAAAACATAACTGTGTACAAAAGATGATCATTAAGAATAGTTACTTTAAACCATATAATCATGCATAAATTATTACTATTAGATTGGAATTCTTGAAACCATTTTTGACATTGTACTCTTCAGGTTTCTTTAGGTGTCTCTCATAAGTGGAAAACTTAAAAACCTCAACTTGTTATTCTTTTTTTCAGTTGTCTCATATAGGATTAACAGAAAGTGTGAAGGGAGACAAACGGAAATTTGAATTGTGGTTACGGGGAAGAGAAGAAGTTCATATTATACAGGTTTGTTTTTATAAATATTTATTGTTTAGGCATTCATTAAGATTCTTTGATCATATTTTATTTACAAGGGTGAATAAAAAATTTTGCAATATTTTGGTAATGTGAAGAGTAATTTGGCAGCTCTAGATGTTTTACTGAGATCATGATGGTGATGAACCTCACTGAACTGTGAAATGCTGAGTTTGCCTAATACATTCTGAGTGCTGCTTACTAGATTTGCCTTGGAATCTATGCATTTAGACTTACCTGACCTTGCACAGTCAGCAAGATTCTTGTAAACAAGCAAAGTTTCTGTAACCATCTGGTTACTGTATAGTGATTCACCGTGCTTTCATCTTTAGCACAACAAATGTTTTTTGTTTCTTCCACAGCATTATAGCCCCATTCAAACTTATAGAGCATAAATTTTCAAATCAGCCTATGTTGCATGTTCATCTGTGTAGCTTTCAAATCATACACAGAGTGAAGTATTACATAATGTGTTAGCACACCAACTACCATGATGTTACCATCTACAGGGGGTACCTTCCATGACTGGAACTGTTTTTGTCATGTGATAGACATGCCACAAAATAGCACACACCAAAATATTGCCAAACTTTTGACCCTAGTATTTGCTAAAGCACCTGTCAAAAATACACTTGAAAGATTTATTTTTTTCCTCTCTAGAACTTTACATACTTTAGCATAATAATTCTATCTTCTAAAAATTTATTATGACTTTTGCATAATAATTATCTTCTGAATATTTACACTTTTATCATTGCTTTGGCATAATAATTTTCCTCTAATTTAGGCTCCGAGCATCGAAGAAAAGGAGGAATGGGTGAAAGAAATTAAAGCTGTTCTGCTGAATCAGTTTGATCAACTTAGAGGTGAGTGACATAATATTTGAAATAATCAAATGTGTTTTGGAATAATTATGGAAATTCCAATTCAGCTCATCATTTTTTTTAAAAGATCTGAAGAATCTTTTGACTAACAGGAAAATCAGTCCAGCCAATTTCATATTAACCCTTTAAACCTGTAAGCGTAATATTTAGGGGGTGAAAGCAATTTTACTATAAGTCCATTATTTCAGATTTCGTAATATTTTACTTTACACTGTAAGCCTGATATTTCAGGCTCAGTTAGATTATGTAAGATACTAATAATAAAAGGCTTAAGATAGCAAATATTCAAAGCCTTTCTTTTGATGAAATGATGGGATAAAGATGTCTACATACTAGAGTGAAGTTTGTATATTTTTATGGAAGAGTCCCTGTAGTCTGGACTGTGGCAAGTAAACAAGTTCAAACCCTGTCATGCTATTATATTCACTTTTGAACTAATATTCCCCCAGCTTTGGGTTAAATAATACTCTTGCTGTTCTTCTCCCAAGGATAGCTTTGACATTAACCCACAAAGGTTGATATGCTATTAAACAAAGACAAAAAGAAAAAAAGAAAGAATATGTTTTCTGCCTGTTTTTTTTATGAATTCTGGGAATTTAGAGACTGGGTAGGTTCAATCCCAGTTCGCGTCATACCAAAGACTTTAAAAATGGTACTTGATACCTCCTTGCTTAACACTCAGCAATATAAGGTACGTATCAAGGGTAAAGTGAAGCAATCCAGGGAAAGGAGTAGCGCCCTCCCCTACATCTCCGTGTAGTAGCTATTGAAAAGGGAGCCTTCTGGTTGCTCTCAACTACGGTCGCCAGCTTTACTTATTTTACTTATCTAAGTGAAGATGAGCTACAAGTTCAAAGGGTTAATAAGGTTTTCTTTCTAATTTACTTTTAGAATATTCATACCAAAAATTATTCTTTTATAAAATGCTAATGTTTTTATGCTATAATTGCTTTTTGATTGTTTGATGTTGGTTGTGTTTATACAGTTTTATTATATAAGGGTTTAACTGTATGCATTTGGTATGATATTTGAACTTTCTGTTTATACTCACTTATTGTGACCCCCACCCACCCACACACAGTATATACCCGCTGTCCATTTAATATTGTCTGCTAGGAAATATGCCTGATCTTCACTTCACCGATCCTTATCATTATACATTTTTATTCCCAATGCCTGATATAAGATATTCTTTTAGCACAGTCGTCAAACTCTGCACCATAAAACACTGGTTCACCATGTTGAAATATATTTAAAACAAACAAAAGAAATGATTCCTACTGTAGTAGTGCATTTGAAAAATTTTGAAACAGAAATTAAACTTTTTATTTTCCATAATTAAACATAGAAGATTATGATCAGATTTGAAACCATTTTTATAAAAATACTAAGGTATTGTTCTACATATACACCTGTTCAAGTTTACTAGGAAAAAACATTTTTTCTTGTAATTTTTTATTTTGTGATTTGAACTAATCTGACTCACCAAAATTTTTTTCAATTTTTGAAAAAAATAAAGAAAAGAAAAAAAGATTATTTCATCAGGGATGTGGTGGGGGGTACATTCACATTTTAATTCCATGTAATTCCTAGAATAAGTATTCAAAAAAAGGAACCCACCTCAGAAGTAAAAAAAAAATTAAACCTGTCCGGTAATTTGTCTTTTCAAACACTAATTATTCTGGAATAGGTGATCATTCTACATTGAATTAAGATATAAAAGTGAATATAAAATAATTGTTTGTTTTGTTTTTCAAAAAATAAAAAACTTACAGTGAGTTTAAGAGCCTAATTACTTCAAATCACATAAAAAAGAATTTCTATAAAATGATATTTCCCAGTGAACTTGAATGAACGCACATGTAAAATTTTACCAAAACTTATTCTGTAGTCATTTAAAATTATGTGAAGAAGAAGAAGAAGAATTGGCTTCTATATGCAGTGATCATCAACTGGAATTCAAGCATGAAGAGTTATCTTTGACTTGTATTTTCTTTCATATTTTTAATTTTAGTTGTTTTTTTTATCACAACTTGGATTGTTATTTCTATGACAGTAAGAAACAGCTTATCAGAAACAATTACAATATCTCATTGAGACTCATATTCCCTTTTTGCTTTGGGGTTGCTTAGTTACCTGTACCAGCTACTTTATCCTCTAAGCTACAAAAGCAATTGGTATAACAAAAGTCTAAATTGAACCTATAAAACCATCTGATATTTGTCTCTGATCAGCTGTATTTGTTGTTGTCTTTTTACACTTGTAGTGTTAATAGCATATTTTATTTATTTTTATTTATCTATTTTTAAATTTATTTTTATTTATCAACTGATACATTTTGGATTTCTATGAGAGAAGAGAATTATTCAGTAACAAAAAAGTTTTAACTATTTTAATCCAGTTTTCCACCTGATATTAATGCAAATCAAGATTTTATTCTTATAACTTTAAATTTAAAAAGAATGACAAATACTAGTGTGTACTAAAGATAAATCAAAAGTCTTAAAAACATGAAATAACAAAAAAAAGAGAAATACTAGAGTGTACTGAAGATAAAATATGAGTTTTACAAACATTAGATTAAAAAAATGAGAAATACTAGAGTGTACTGAAGATAAAATAAGAGTGTGCACTGAAGATGAATTAAAAGTCTTACAAACTGTTGTGATGTGAAAGGTTAGTACTGATTGGTGGCTAATCAAGCTAATATTGGTCTCTGCCTCTGCCTCTGAGTGTGGCACAAGACCTTTTTTAGGTGGGTCCAGGGGCTGGGGCAGGGCCGTGGCCCAGATGTGGCTCCAAAAATGCCTCAGGCCTCATAGGCATTCCCCTAAAGAGGAGTGCCTCAGGCACCAAGCAATAAACCTGACCCCTCCAAGGAGGGTTAAAGCCTGGGGGACGGCCCCCTAAAGCTTGAGGAAATTGTCTGGTATGGATGCCAGACAGTCTGCTGAAAAGCCTCTGCATGAAGCAGGGGCTGATCATGCTGGTATTTATCCAAGCGTACAAGTATGGCACAAGGCCGTTTTTTTGGGTGGGTCTAGGACTGAAGCCCACACACGTCCAGCAGTCCCAAAAATGCCTCGGGCCCTGTTGGTATTCCCTTAAAGCGGGGCACCTCAGGTGCCAGGCAATAAACCCAACCCCTCCAAATAGGGTTAAAGCCTCGGGGGACAGCCCCCTGAGGCTTAAGGAGGAAATTAACCGTCCGGCATGAATACCAGACAGTCCACAGAAAAAGCCTCTGCATGAAGCAAAGGCTGATCATGCTTTCCAGTTATTCTCTTACACTTATGCTAATTAGGCAGATTAATTTGCCAGTATCACCACACAACATCAAATTAACAAAATAGAAGAGAAATACAAATGTGTACTGTGTTGATAATATCATAGATAATGAATTGATTTAGTTGTTAGAATAAAAAAATTGAAATACCTTCATCAAATTTAAAATCTATCAAAAAATGTCCTTTTAAAAAATGATCTGCAGAGTTCAAGATATGCCAATTTTGTTTTTAAATTACTGAGATGCCTGAAAATGTTGATAAAATGTTTCAGAAATTTAATGGGCCATATTTTATAAGATTTATTAAAATAATCTTAACAACTCAGTATAATTCACTTGAATCTATTAAAGGTGAACTAATCTAAAAAGAAAAATTACCAAATAAGTGACTTTTACAGATTTATCCAACCCCTCTGCTCGGAGTAGAATATGACACAAAGTCAATTTGTTAAGTGGAATGCAGTGGTTTGAATTTTTGAGTTTTTCTTCACCTAGACTGGTTGCCTAACCAAGGCTAAAGAACCTAGTCTGCCCTACTATTTACCCATAGTTGGAGAGAGAACTAATGGATTTGTGGCTTTCCCAAAGGAATTAGTGCAAAGTGAAATGCAAATAGCCTCATCCAGGATTTGAACTTGGGTTGCTGATTTCATTTCCTATAATGATAACTGTTATACTAAGTGTGCCTAGAGTGACTTTTAGAAGTTTTATGTTTTACAAATTATAGATCTTCCTTAATGTGGCATCAATGGGATCTAAAAGGAATCAGAATTAGTGAAAATACCAGATCACAGAAAGATTACCTTTAAACAATAGCTTATTGTTTGGTCATATCTTTAAAATATGTAAATCAATAAAAACTTATATAATAAGGGAACAGATAAAATAAAGAGGACAGATAAATGTACAGGAATTAACTTACAAAAACAAGCTAAGGTGCCCGTGGTGTAATGGTTATCGTCGTAGGAAATGAACACAGCGACACGAGACTGATTGTATTTCACATAGCACTAATACCCTTGGGAAAGGTATGAATCCAATTATTCTCCCTCCAGCTATGGGAAAATAGTAGGGCAGACTAGGTTCTTCAGCCTTGGTGAGGCAACTAGTCTAGGAGAAGGAAAACTCTGACTTCAAACCTGTTAAACTCCGCTTAAAAAATTGACCTTGTGTCACATCCTGCCCAAGCGGAGGGTTTGGTAAATATGCTAAGCACATCAGCTTTTGAAGCAAAGAATAGTATTGGAATGTTTGTTGCTAGGGAAGACATTTTTGTCAAATTCCTACTGTCCAAGGACCAATATTTGCATCGTCATCCTCATCATATGCTGACACCACGGATTCTCTTTACTCTCTCTTGCCATCCATTCCTATTAACCATCAATCTTGGTAAGTCCTCAAGACAGCACCCAGGATCTGCACAGAGCCAATGAATAAATTTTTGATGGTCAGTCAACACTGGTGTGTCCATGTGTAGGAGTCCATAAAAGAATGTCACTTATGAGTCCCTCCTAACTTCTTCAACAGTGCCTAGTATGATTTTGTTATCTTGGATGGTTTGTGAGATAAGAGGTAAGTGGCTGTACAGCAGCTGTTTTGTAGGGTGCTGCTTCCAGGATCTGTTTAAAACAGCATGCAGCATCCTTGTCTAATTCTCATCTAACTTTTCATTAAATTTCCAGTTGTTGACCCGTACAGAAGTACTGATATGGCTACACCTAAGAAGAATTAACACTAAATAAATGGAAGGAAAGGCAAGATAAATTCATTTGTAAACATTTTATAGATGCAATATACCTACAAGTGGTATGAAAGGAAAGAATACTCAAACATTTACTAACAGCTAGAACTATACACATGAACAAGCAGTATATAGAAGGGGTACAAAATAGCAAAAGAATTACAAGATAAGAGTGAGTAAAAGATAGCCATATGACTTTATCTTCACTACCTGGTCAGAGATAATGTCTTTACAATCCAAAGACCAGAGG
The DNA here is from genome assembly GCA_963585895.1 of Sepioteuthis lessoniana. Classification (NCBI taxonomy): domain Eukaryota; kingdom Metazoa; phylum Mollusca; class Cephalopoda; order Myopsida; family Loliginidae; genus Sepioteuthis; species Sepioteuthis lessoniana. Next base: position 54,699,727 of record OY757938.1, on the reverse strand, counting down.
CAAAAAGAGGTTAAGAATGGATTTTTGGAACTGTCATATGACCCATTACTACTGGACAGGCAAATTATCTAAGGGAGATAATTTTTTATAATATCTATATGTTCAGTGCCTAATTAGTAAGGAAACCAGATTACAGGTAGTTGGATTCATGAAAATTTACCTATATAATAATTTTCTTTTAATGGTTTATTTATGATTGGTATCGATATATTTGTAAGAATCAATTATTTCTATCAAAAGACCTTCATTATTTTGCTTTCTGTTTTTGTTTTTTTTTACTAACAGCTTAATTTTTACTAGCTTGGTTTATACTAAAATCATCTTGAAAGCACTAGTTCCTATTAGATCAGAGAAGCTAAACATAAATGAGGTTTGTATTTAGATGTGTGTGTATGTGATGGCATTCACCAAATGTGGGTTAAGCTGGCACCACTCGATGAATTTTCGTGTATTTATGTATGAAACTTTTGGAGAATAGTGTCTGAAGGTGGTCCTCAGCTACACTTGTGAGCCACATTGTCTGCAACTGTTCATTGATCCTATAGACAAGGATTTTTTAGTTGTCTGGCTTATCAGTTGGAGCTTCTCTCATTGCACACAGAGATGCTTGGATGGCCTGCAGGCAGGCACACCAGTAACTAACAAGTGCCATGTGTCCTTGAGGATATCTGTGTATGAATTTCTGGGTATTATAAACCTAATGGCACAGTGGATAAAGGTGTTGATTAGATCCAGTAACACACCCAAAAGAGTGTGAGTTCAATATCCGGTGAAGGCAGTGGAGAACTTTCAGAGGGGAAATTAACAGGAGATAACCGATAATTGACATCCATTAGACATGGCTCGTTGAACTAGAACAGTCTACCCTGGTGAGCGAAATAAAGGGCTAAGTTCGACATTCAAACCACCTGAAGAAGGCCGGAGTGTACAACGGCCAAAATGTTGTAATAAACATGGCGACAAAGATGAGGACAATAGTCCGAAAAATGTAAATAATACCTCATCTCAGAAATATAGACAGATATTGAAGAGAAACCATATTCATATGCATGGGTGAAAGCAAAAATTATCTATTCCCAGTGACTCGTGTCATGCTGGCCTGGACCAGCCTTAAGCTAATTGGACCCACACTAGAGTGTAATCTATTCTCAGCTTGTCAAGTACACACAATGATACATTACAATATATTATGTTCTCAATTATGCCCCGCACTTCCTAAGGCTATTTTAATGCAATAGGGGAGGTGCTGCTAAAACATTGAAATCCTTGGGACCAAGCTCACTTTCTCTCTCTTTTTTTCTTGTCATGCCCATATATGTATTTACTCAACCCCTCAACTATGGGCAGGATGTGATGCAAGGTCAATTTTTAAGTGGATTTTTTCAGGTTTGAAGTCAGTGTTTTCCTTCTAGACCAGTTGTCATGCCAAGGTTAAAGAGCCTAGTCTGTCCTATTATTTATCTATAGCTGGAGGGAGAATGGTCTGATTTTTACATTTTGCAAGGATATTAGCACAATGTGAAATGCAGACAGCCTCATTTAGAATTTGAACTCAGATCCCCATGCCCATTTTTGACAATGATAACCATTACACCACTAGTGCCCATATACCATATTTTAATTCCAGCCCAAAGGTGTGGAAAATGTAGTTTTCTTGATGCCAATTTCTAGATATGATATCCAAGAATTATTTTAAAAATATACTGCAATCACTATCATCATTGTCATCAAGTCATGCTGATAGCACAGATTCCCTTGACTCTCTCTCTCTCTCTCATGTGGCCGCAAAGAACTGATAAATCTAAGTTTTTGTTGGTCAACCAACATTGGTGTATCCAATGTGTGGGAATCCACAGGAGAACATCACTTATGAGTTTGTCTCTGCTTATTCAGCAGTATCCACATAGATCTATATGAATATTGTTAACCCTTTGAGAATTGAAATTATATCAAATATCTATTTAGTAAGCTTTACTTAGCTGTGGTACAAGGCCAGTAGTATATAGCCCCTAGTGAGAATCAAACTCACTAATAATGGTCTGCTAGCCTATCTCAATAAACATTACACCATATGAGACCTGGGTAATTATTTACTAAGTTTAGCTTATATTGAATATATCAGGACTTGTACCAAACTAAGAGAAATGCTAACCAGACTCTTATTTTGAACCCATCAGATTAGCTAAACCAAATCTTTATGTTTAACCATATAAAAAAAACATCTAGGTGAAAATTTCTTTGCCAGAAACTAAAATTATTACTCTTTTCTCCTAGACATTTCTCTCAGTCACAGGAAAAAGAAAACTTAAAAAAACATTGTGTTGTGTTTACATAAATAATATAAATAGTAGCCACTGGTGGTAGTGGTGGGGGCATTAATATTAACCACTTGATGATGTTTATTAACTTATAAGTCATAATAAAAATATAGTTTAGTGTTTCAAGCTAAAAATTATCTCTGTAAGGGTTGATTTTCAGCTAGTATTTCATACAAATGATAAAAAATAAAATGCTAAATGATTTTTTTAGAGAATCAAATTAGTGAAACAGGAAGAAAGGTGACTGAAATGGGTCCTATGGTTTTATTTAGAATTTAATCTGTTGCTTCTAATTGGAATGAAACTAATAATTTTCAATAATATTAATATATTTTATGTCAATTTATAGAATTAATAGTGAAGTGTCTGAGTTTTAGTGTTTTAGTTGAATGCTTTTTATTCAATTATGCATGCATTTTTGATAAAATGTGTATTCAAGTACTCAAATGTATTATAAGGGAAAGCTGAAAAGTTCTTGGCTTGACCAAGAAAGGAATGACCAAGAGGAATGAAACATAAATGATGTTCCAAAGATTTATCTCACAATTAAATATACTTGACACATGGTTTCTCAAGGTAACTTTTAAAAAGATAAAAAAAAATTTTTCTTCTTGGTTTGTCCAAGAAATTTTCAGCAGTCCTTCAGATATGAGTCTTATTGATACAACTACCTGATTTGTTCTGAACATGTACTTGAGTATATATATATATATATATATATATATGTTTTAAAATAGGTAGGTCCACGAACGGATTTGCATTTTCTGAATTTATTTATTTTGTTCTTACATACGTGTATGTTTGCAGCTTGTTGGTTTCATCAGAGAACATATATGACACAAAGCCTTGTTAATGGGGTACTCAATAAGACTTTAACTCACTCTTGTTTGCAGTTTGAATGATTTTCAGTTGATTATGGGTTTATTTAGAGGTCATCCTCTCTTTTTTCTCAGAGTGTGTTTACCTTAGTCTGCTTTATCCCGTGTTGATATTTGTCATTGTGTGTGTGTGTGTGTGTGTGTGTGTGTGTGTGTGTGTGTGTGTGTGTGTGTGTACATTGGAGTGGTTTTGAATTTCACTAACAGTTATTTTTCCTCAGTGTGTGTGTGTGTGTGTGTGTCTTGGGGATTTTTCAAGTGTGTATGTGTGGTAGTGTGGTTTGAAATTTACTGGTAACTTTTTTTCCTAATAATTTTTGTCTGTGTGTGTATATATATGTATATATATAAATATATAAGGGGAAAAGTAAGTGTATATATATATATATATATATATATATATATATGAAGGATAAAGTAAGCTAAGAGAAACACACTCTAAGAAAAAGGAAGAACCAGCATTCATAAAAAAAAAACATGAGTAAGTAAGAATCATTCAAACTACAAATACAAGTAAGTTCAAGTCTCATTGAATACCCCATTAACTAGACTTTGTGCCAGACATGTTCTCTGACGAAAGCATCAAGCTGGAAACATATATATATATATATATATATATATACACACACACAGAGAAACATACATATGTATATATATACACAGACAAAAATTAATGGGGAAAAAAATTTCCAGTAAATTTCAAACCACACTACCACACATATACAGACAAAAAATTCCTAAGGCACAAACACACAGAGGAAAAATAACTGTTAGTGAACTCCAAAACCACTTCAATGCACACACACAACAAAAAAAACATATCAAATATCAATGAGGGGTAAAGCAGACTAAGGCAAACACACTGTAAGAAAAAGAGAGGATGACCTCTATATAAACCCATAACCAACTGAAAATCATTCAAACTGCAAACAAGAGTGAGCTCAAGTCTCATTGAGTACCCCATTAACAAGGCCTTCTGCCATATATGTTCTCTGACGAAAGCAACAAGCTGGAAACATACATGTATGTAAGAACAAAATAAATTCAAAATATACAAATTTCTTTGTGGTCATACCTATAAACATGTAAAATATTTTTATTCTTTCGTTGGACCTACAACAAAAATTTATAAATATATAATTTATATGAATATATACAATATCATCTAATCATCTATAAATAAGTACACACCAACAATTTTTTTTATAAAATATTCATTTTCTTCTAAACCAAAAATATTGGGATTTTATTATTCCTAGTAAAATATACACTCAAAATGGATATTATCAGAAATTATTTATGACCTAACTCAACAGCATTGAAACTAGTTGTCTAAATTTCTGAGATGAAGCTTGTTGATTTTTATCATTAAGGTTTTTTGGACTATTGTCTTCATCTTTATTGTTATTGCCACAACGTTTTGGCCGATATGTCCTCCGGCCTTCTTCAGGTGTTTGTCGAACTTGGGAACCTTCACGGAACTTCGAACTACGTCCTTTATTGAAACCACGGGGGTCGCTTGTTCTGATTCCGTTTGCCATAACCGGGTACAAGTGTTAAGCATTCCTGTATATTACTCGCCTGTAGTGAGGATTGAACCTGCAACCTTCAGATGATTTTATTCTTAGAAGCTCAGGGAACCAACACCTATAACCATTACGCCATGTGTCCTGCTGGAAATAACAATAGATGAAGACAATAGTCCGAAAAACCTTAATGATAAAAAAGCATTGAAACTGTAATAAAATATGAATATGTAGTCGTCTGAAAATAAGTTACGCTCTTATATATATTTCTTTACACAACCTCTCTACCACAAGTGGGAGTTGACACAAGGTCAATATCATAAGTGAAGTGTTACAGGTTTGATTTCAAAGTTTTCCTTCTCCAAGACTGGTTGCCATACCAAAGTTAAAGAGTTCAGTCTGCCCTATTATTTATCCATAGCTAAAGGCAGAATAATGGAATACATCCTTTCCCAAGGTTATTCGTGCTATGTGAAATGTAAACAGCCTCATCTAGGATTTGAACTCAGGTTGCAGTGTCCATTTCTTATGATGAAAACCATTACACTGCACACACATTCTTTATTATTGATTATAGATGTTTTGCAATTTTAGTTTTAGTTACATATTTTCAATGCTATAGTTTGGCTGGTTGGTTATGTTTTATGGCATATCAACTCTTGTTGGTTATTTAATGCCAAATCCTCTTTATATATATATATATATATATATATATATATATATATATTGAATATAGGATTTGTAAATGAATAGTTTTTAGGTAACCATTTTTACACAAGCCAAGGCTTACTTGTTTGTACACAGTTAAATGGTTTCAAGTATTGCTATCTAACAAATAGTTCTATTTGCCACGGTTAAATGGTCTCCAATATAGTAAATGATTAAACAGTTCTATTTGACCCATAGTTGAGACCCTAACAGGTACTACCACTCCAGGTCAGAGTGGACATGGGAATAATGGCAATGAAGTACTCCACATTCCCTAAAGCTCCAGCACTGGAGCCTCATCATCAGATGCAGTTTAGGGTCATATCAGGACACTCATTGTGGAGGAAGGGTCTTACTCTTCTGCAGAGATGCAGTTGACAGGTTCTACAGCCCCAACTGACTTTACTTGTAGAGTTTAGTAATAAGTAATATCCATTTTTGATGGATCGTGGTCCAGTAGTAATAATAAAAGTCTGGTATCTTTGGTTTAGAAGAAAATTAACTTTTTATAAAAAGTTGTTTGAGGTATGTTTATTTATTGGTGATAGTATATAAATAGGAAAGTTTAAGCTATCATTGTTTGATTATGAAAATTGATTTATAAAAATTTTGTTTTAAACATCTTTAGATCTAAATCAAAATATGTTGTGTGCATTGTCGTCTATGAGAAATATTATGATGCATGTATTTCAATAAATCTCTATACCTGTATCGTTATATATATGTGCATGTTATTGGTTATTGGCTGCATATGTAGGGTGTACTAATATCTGATCTTTCATTATGCACACCTGTGAATTACTTGTGTTCTTTATCTAAGATTTTAAAATATCTTAGGGATGAGGGTATAAGTTTTCTTCAGCATCTGCCCTTTTATAAACAGCTAAGATGATATATTATTGTATATCTGCAGACAACATTGAAGTTTATTTATACTTTTTGGAACATGCATTGATAATCATTATTATTAATTTTGATAAATATTTTCTTTTTTTTTTTTTAATTTTTACTTGCTTTTTATTGTAACTCATTGGATATTCCCAATAAACTAAAGTTTAAAGAAAATACTAATCAAAATTAATAATGAAAACATTATGTAAAACAGATTTTTTTCTCACATAGAATGTGTTATTTCTTAATTGCTTATACTGTGAAAGTATTAACAAAGGCTATTATTTCCTTCAAACTTTTCTTTTGTGCCTTGGATAACACTATGTTACACAAAATTTTGTTCCTGAATAGTATGTGTTATTTCTTAATTGTTTATATTGTAAAAGTATAGACAACAGCCATTATTTTCTTAAAACCTTGCTTTTGTGCCCTAGATAATGAAATTTACAAATTAACCTATTTTCTATATAAAAACAGATAAATTTGCACATTTCTGTTTACATAATGAACAAAAATGTTTAATAAGTTCTAGAAAATTCTCTATCAGCTACTCTGCATGGAATCTACCTAAAATGTTCTGGAAAGTGGTCAAATTAAAAAATTCTCATTACCCAGATCACAAAAGCAAAGTTTAAAGAAAAAAATTGCCCTTTTCTATTTATGTCAGGCATAAGTAATTGAGAAATGTTTTCTGTTCCGGAACAAGTAAAAGTAAAAATTTTGTCACATAGTGTAATCATTGAAATTATTTATATATTATTACCCATATGTTTACTATGTAAACAAAAATAAAATCCACTTTTATTAAAGATAATATTACTTTTCTTACTCAATGCTGTAAGAAATTTTAACGGTCTGAGTTCTTAAAAATTTTTAAATGATAATTTGTGTTAACTACTAATAGTCCAGGTTAAAAGCCAAACTTTTTTTAGATCACATTTTTCTGATGCAAGTATCATTAGGGAATGAGAAAAGATTTTGTAAATAAGCAAAGCTCTGGCCCATTTACCAAAAATATCAAACATAGAATTTTGAGTTGTTTCTACATGTTGTAGAGTCGGCTGTGGTCGGCAGTGGTGGTTGCAGTCTAGTAGGAGCATAAACAATATGTACGGTTTGACATCTATGTTGCATCTGTCTGCTGCTGTTCTGTCACTACTTATGTATTCTTAAATGTACACCACGTGGGCATATTTGCATAGCACCTGCAGGTGCTATGTAAATATGCATATCAATGATCTGGTGGTGTTACCTTGTTAAAGTGTTCCTGAGTGATGTTCTTCCATCATCACATACGTGTTGTTAAAATTTGAGATCATTTGAATGAGAATTGGTCAAATTATTAAATTATAAAATTATATCAATTTTCCTAAAACACCCTGTGTAAATATTTGTACGAATCTTAAATTATGTATACATTATTTTGGAAGATGCCTTTGTTAATGAGAAAATTTTTTTTCCCCTTCTCTTAAATAATTATTGTTGGTATATGTTAAGTAAGTTCCTTTATAGTCATATTCTTGTAGTGTAAAGCTTCCAAATAAGATAAAACCTTTACAAAAGTAATGTTTTTAAAAAATTTTTTTTCTAACAACTTCTAAATGAAACAAATTTTGATTGATATCAATTAAATCTGTCTTTAAACAATTGTCTAGTCGTATTAAATGCATTGGTTCTAAAAATAATTTTTTTTTAGTATTCTCAAATGTAATTTTCCCCCTTTAAAACAGGGATTGCAAAGTGACCAGTATAAACCTCTTGGATGGGAGTTGATGGGACTATCCAAAGGACTGATAAATTTCTGTGAGTCAGATAGGAGTTGATAAACATAATAGGGTCAAAAGCTGACATAAATAAAAATAAACTGATTACTTTACTCATGCTAAATGACAGCAAACAGATACTACTTATGCATTTTGCAAGATTTCATTTGACATACTTGTTAAACATGTATTTGATAAGATTGAAGATTTTTATGTTGAATTTCAGAATCATGTTTAATATTTTGTACATTTCTCATAAATTCAACAATGACACTAAACAGTTTTTCTTTTCTGTGTCTTTATATTTCGAGAGTGATATTGACAGAAGTGGAATAAAGAAGAATAGTCTCACAGGGTTTAGTATGCAGCTTCCCTTACAAATGCATATGGAAATTGTATCTGTTTATTCATTGTACATGCCTGGGTGAGCGGGGGGAGGTTGATAAGAGATCAAAGATTCTTTGTAGGGGTTGATGGTCTAAAAGGTTTGGTGGCACCTGCTTTAAAATATTGTCAAATTTTAAACAAACAAAAGATGTAAATAATTTTTTTTTAAATATTAAAAAAAAAAAATGAGAAACTAAATCCACCTCATTGGTTAGACTGACTTTGTTTTCTCAATATTCAGTGCACAAGCTGAGCCATTCTCGCTATGGAAGTAGATCACAAGAAGACCTCACCAGAATGGGAAGGTTTTCTGAGTCTATGGAGGGAAGGTGAGTTATTTACTTTATTTACAGTCAATAAAAAACTTATTGGCTGGTGGGGGGAGGGAGGAGAAACATTATAATATTTCCCATGAGGAAAAGAATTTTTAAACATTGGCTTAAATATCAAGATACATAATTCTCTTTTTTTTTTTTTTGCTTTCTACATCTTTATCTCTTTTTTTTTTAAATCTCAGTTCATGTGTTTTATACTTTAAAAATTTGTTTATATATTTTTGGTGTAATCCCAGATATTTTATTAGAATATTAAAAAAGTCAATAGCTTTCCAATCAATCACTTTGTTTGTAATTTTATGAAGACTATATTTAATCACAAAAAAAAAGAAAAAAGAAAAAAATTCATGACCAGGAACTGTCATAGGAGATCAAATTAAACAATTCAAGGGAGGTAACTTGCTAAAATTTATAAAGAGATCGACGGTATTTATTTGTGTATCGCAAAATAAGTTTTATATAAAATGAGGATTAAAAAAAATTTATAGTTAATTCCTCTCACATTAATACTTTCACACTTGACCAGAATTTCCTGCTTTACCGCTGAAGAATTGTATGCCATGATATATATAAAAGAAAACAAAAAATACAAAAAAAAACTTACATAGAAATGTTAAACTTACAGGCATCATTTCAGATGAGAGTAAGTTTCTACCATGCCTCATTTGTTTACTGAACAGTAACATTTTTAATCCCCAAAATTATATATCAATAATTGGCATCTTCTTTATGGTTAGTGTAGGAAAGATAAAAGAAATAGGTGAATTGTAGTGACTTAAAGATGTGGTTTTTAAATGTAGATGTTCAGTTAAAAGATGGAATGAATGGCTAAAATTTACTCTTATCTGGATGGTGAATGTAAGTATAATATTTCTATATGATATTTTTTTATACATAACTGAAGATATTTCCACAGAGGGATATTCTGGACAAGTATTAAATTATATATATTATGGAAACAAACCAACCAAACATTTGGAATCTGAACCTTTATTATATAAATTAAATAAATTCAAACCAAATTTTTAAAATTTAATAAAACTATTTGAAAAGTGTGAACAGGTTTAAAACAAATGCATGACTGCAGTGTCTGTACATCATTTTTTCCAGGTGTCATGGAGTAAAGGGAAAAAGATATTTATAGATATATGATATATTTTTTTAATTTTTAAAACTATATATTGAAAAAAAAGAAAAAGACACACATAAGTATTTAATAATAACCATGTTTTGAAAATATTTATTTTTAAGTTAATCAATTTGAATGTTCTCAAAACCATCAGAATTTTACTTATCAGATCACAAAAGGGGAAAGCACAATTTAAGAATAAAAAAAAAAGAGTTCATTGACAACTGAAATGTCTCTAATTCATTTCATTTTTGATATACTTAGCTAATAACAAAGTTAAAATTGTCAAGCAATCAAAAAAGAAAATGAAAATCATCTTAATTTGTTAAAGTGAGAGTTTATAAATTTGGCCTTTATGTTTAAATAATGACTTCAGTATTTTGTGTCAAATAAGCAAATTATATTTTTGTTAATATCTAATATAATAATTCCAACTCTGAAATGTTTTTAAGTATAAGATGAATTGTTTCTTGTTGCTCATTAATTAAAAACAAGAATCAATGATATAACATGAAAATACAAGTTGTGTTTAAAAAAAATAAGCTGTATTTACCAAGATAGAAATGAACAATGAATGAAGCATTAATTTTCTTCAAAATAGTCCCCTTGCCATTCTACACACTTATTCCAGCAAATTTTTTATTAGTCAAAGCACCTCTGAAAAATCCTCTTTTGATATGGTATGAAGTTTCACTCTTGTATTTCTTTTAATGTCTTCAAATCTTAAGATGAACTTTCAGTTTAGAAAGAAAACACAAACTATGTTTGGTGAGTGTAGAGAGTGCTGCACTTGCACAATCCTGTGTTTCACTGCATTCTTGTATTTCTTTTAATGTTTTCAAAACTTCAGATGAGCTTTCAGTTTAGGAAACAAGAACAAGTTTATCATATCATGAAGATTTATGAAGCTAAGTTTGGTGAGTGTAGTATGTTTTACCAAAAACTGCTGTTCAAAAGTATGGAAGACTGGTATCATAGTTTTTTTTTCAAATTTGCACTGACACATCAAGACGAAGTGGAGATGTCTAGAGAGTAATTTACACTACTTGACAATATCAATTTTATTACTTAAGTTGCTCATGAGCACATGTCTAAATTTAAATTTTAAAATTTCAAAAACTTAAAGCTTTCAGTCTTAATTACAACTCACATATTAAAATAAACACATCAATTGCAAATTTAGTAATATGATAATAATGTACAAGGACATGAGTTATGGAGTTCTGTTTAAATTCACTGATAGTTTGACTCTTTAAATTACACAAAAAATTTAAAGTTTATAACTCACTGATTTTTTTCTGTTCCAGAAACTTGAGAGTCATCAGTGGTTAAAAAAAATGGTGGTTGGGTCAACTTTGCCTATTACTCAGCTGTTTCCTTTTTATCCATGCTATACAAAGAGACATCTTTCTTTTGTATTATTGGAGTGGTTTCAAATTATTGGTAACATTTGGTGTTAGGGAGGATATTTAGTTGTATCCTCACTCACCAAGGTCCAATATCAGCATTAGCATGATACATTAACACTAAATAAATGGAAGGAAAGACAAGATAAGCTCATATACACATACAAAGGTCAACTGAAAAGTGCATTGCCTAAACAAGATACTCTCATAGAATATGACCAAATGAGGTTTATTTTTCAATATAGTTCCCCTTGTGGTGCACACACTTCTTCCATCAGTGTTAAGAGCTTGAATCCTATTGGTCAAAAAAGTCATCAACAACAGAAATGATATCATCATATGAACTTTTCAGCCCACCCATGTATATGACATTTAATACATATATATAAAACCTATGAGATATATAAGAATACACAAATGTGTCCAAATAGATGGAATATACATATTGTTCCATGACCAAGCAGTACACAAAAAGAGATACAAAAAAGATAAAAAGTCTTACTTGAGTGATGTTTTGGCTATGAAGGCTTTCATTTCAATAGCAAGGTGAATGTCATTTGTTGAGTGGGGAGACAAAGTTTGTCTTCTATTCAATGAACAGAAATGAAAAAAAAAACAGTATATCTACTTTGCTCAAAGAGCAGGAACAAAAAGAGAAGGCATCTTTAACATTTGAAGAATAGAGACAAATTTGCCAATTTGAATTATTGGATAGACACATAGTTCAACGACACCTCCCCAAATCCATGGAAAGATATTTATTGCCTTCCTTCAGTATCATCATCAAGTCATCATGGATTTCTTTAGATGATAAACCATTGATACTGAAAGAGCAAATGACTGTACGATAGACAGTATTGTTAATTTTCTCAAGAACTGCTCACTCTCAAGTTTTAAGTTTCTTGAAAAGAAAAAAAAAACATGAAATCCTGAAGTTTTCTGCATAATCATTCAAAGAATTGAACTGTATATAAAATTATTTGTAACTGTTTAACTCATATACTAGAGGCACTCAGGGCATAACAGTTATCATCATAGATAGTGGATGCAGTGATCAGATTAAATGAGGCTGTTTATATTTCATATAGCTCTAATACCCTTGGGAAAGGTATGAATTCAACTATTTTCCTTCCAGCTATGGTTAATAGTAGGGAAAACTGGCCTCTTTCAGATGGCAATCAGTCTAAAATAAGAAAAACTCTGAATTCAAACTAGTTGTAGACCTATTTCTGCATAAGACATGCTACATGAGTAGTACCCCCTATGATCAAATCAAGTTACAAGACCAGTGAAGAAGAATGCATATACTTGTATGTTAAACCACAAATTAATCAACCATCCCAGGTAAACAATAGTTGTACAATGTGGGATTAAAAAAGTATCAAAACTAAAGCTTTAAATCTTTTTTAATTTTAAAATTTAAATGAAGATTTGTGTACAGCAGAGCAAATTATATAAGGTGATAATGTCTAGACAGCTGTCTTCATGACTAAACTTTAAATGATTCCATACAAATTTGAAAACTATTATGAAGCTAGTTTTATTACTTTTTGAACAACAGTTTATGGTGAAGCAGGATTGTGCAAGTGATACACACTATATTCACCAAACCTTGCTGCATGAAACTTTTTCTTGGTTCTTAAACTAAAAATTTAAGGTTAAGAGGATGTATGTATTTACCCAACCCCTCCACCACAAGTAGGGTGTGACACAAGGTCAATTTTCAAGTGGATTACTGCTGGTTTGAATTCAAAGTTTTCCTTCTCAGCTGGTTGTCTTATTAGAGCTAGAAAACCAAGTATGCCCTAATATTTACCTATAGTTTGGTGGAGAGCAGAAATGGATTCATATCTTTCCAAAGGGCATCAGTACAAAGTGAACAGCAAACAGCTTTGTCTAGGATTTAATCTCAGCTCGCTGGTTTCCTTTTCTGCAATGATAGCCATAATACTATGTGTACTTTCTTTGAGAATGTAAAGGACATGTACAATAGCACTGCTTTGATACCATATCAAAAGAAGAATTTCATAGTTGCTTTGAACAATAGAAAACTTGCTGGAATAAATGTTAAATTGCAAGGGGACTATTTTGAAGAAAATTAAGGATTCATTCATTGTTTATTTCCATTTTGATAAATACTACTTTGGTTTCAATACTTTTGTAACACACCTCATTTTATTTTACACTGAAGAGGATGCAATGAGTATAATTTAAAGAGATGAAGGCAAGAAATATTGAACACCAAGATCAAATGAGAAAATAAATGAAAGAAAATATTTTTTCATCTCCTTTTTTTCAAATAATTTCCCAATTTCTTTGCTTTTTGTTTGTTTGTTTGTTGTTTGTTCATCCCAGCATTACATTTTGTGGAAAGTCAATATGGAGTTCCTTAGTTATTGTATCTAATACATAAATATTCCTCAGTTGAAAGGTGGCTAAAAGCCTGACTGTATGTTTATTGAATTAATTACTCTGCTTTATCAAGAAGTCATTGTAAGCTTTTAATGTTGTAAAAGAAAAAAGTAAAAAAAAGCTTTCTAAAGTCAAGTACAGCCTCCAAAGTTGCATGCCTTCTGCTAGGGTGAGTCAAAAGTTTTGCAATATTTTGGTAACATGTGGCACAATCCAGCAGCTTTGGATACTTTTGCCAAGGTTGTGAAGGTGATGAACTACATTGGACTGTGAGATGCCGAGCTCACCTGATACTATCTGAGTGCAATACCTGATTTGCCTTGATGGTTTGGAGTATAGCCATGGAATCCAAAGTTTTAGGCCTACCTGACCTTGCCTGATCATCAAGGTTCTTGAGACTCAAGCAAAATTTCTCAACTATCTAGTTAGTCTACTATGATCAATTGCACCTTCACTTTTCACACAAATGTTTTGTTTGCTTCCACAGCATTATGGCCTCACTTAAAGTCATAAAGGATAAGTTCCTGAATTATACTACATTGCATGTTCACCTGTGTAGCTCTCAAATCACACATGAAGTGAAGCAATGCACAATGTGTCAGTGCACTAACTACCACAATACTACCAACCACAATGAGTACCTTCAATGGCTGGAACTGCTTTGGCCATATGATATACATACTGAAATATTGCAAAACTTTTGACTCACCCTAGTAAATACAAAAAAAAACTATTTTCAGAAATATCAATATCCAGAGTTGCAATGTTTGTAGAGTCTGGTAGAGTACAACTTTGCCATTTATATAAAAATTGCCATGTCACCAGGACTTAGGATATGCTGACTGTATACCTTGCAGAGGAGAAAGACCTCCAAAATGAGGGGTGTCCTGGGTTTGACACTAAACTGTTTCTGGTGGTAAGGCTCCTGTTCTGGACATCTGAGGAGTGTGGAGTACCCCTTCATTGCCATTAGTCTCAGGTCAACTCTGATAAATAGTAGTAGTACCTGTTAGGGTCCCATCTATGAGTCAAATAGATCTGTTTACAAACTATTCATATTAGATAGTGTTGTGAAGTGTGGAACCACCCCTACAACAATCGACTGATCCAAGCCCATAAAGAAACCAAGTTGAAGCTAGCAAAGGACATAGTAATTGGATACTTACTGTATACTGTATTTCCTTACTTGTAAACTTATTCCAAAAATTAATGCCCATTATCTCATGTGTATCTTTAATTATATTATTAAGATATAACAGATAGGGATACTTGATACCATATAACTGTGTATAAAAAAACTTTTAAGAAACTATAAATATAAACATACAATATATGCAATTCCCAAACCTTTAGACATAAAATAACCTCAGCTGGATTAACAAGCTATTAAAATCAACCAATAATGTATTTAAAAAAAAGAAGCAAATTATATAAACCAATATAGTCTGGATATCTAGATGAGTTAATGTCAATTTGAAAAAATATTTTGAAGTCAGTGAAAAAAAAAAGATAAAAGGCAATATAAATTTGCTGGGAATTTAAAGAAAAACAGCTGCATATTAGATAAATCATTTTATAATATAAAAAGAAGGGTAACCATACAGTCACATTTGCTCGGGAAGGTAATGATAATGAATTCAGTACAAAACTCCAGTTAGCAAGAGATGCTACCAAGAGAGAGTCTTACAACGTTTTTTTTTTTTTGGACAAAATAATAATGGTATAACCATAACTTTTGTTTTCCTTATACAATCGCAGAACTGGTAGTTCTGGTTTCTTAAAACCACATTACAATGCATACAATAGTTTTTCAATATGAAATCATTATTTCATATTTATTGTATGACTTATCCATTGAAATGTAATATGTTATATCATTGTTAATATATGTATTATAAATATACTTCAGTGGAGCTCTTGAGCTAATTTTTTTTTCCTTGATGTTTACTGCTTCAAATTATAAGAAGCCTCATTCATATAGGAAAATAGAAAGCATTTTGTCAGCTGTCATGTATTAAAAAAAAAAGAAAAAAAAGCACTGTACCCCTTTAATCAACTTCAATTTTTGGGTCAGCAGATGAATAAAATTTCAATTTTTGTTGGACTTTAACATCTAGCAAGGATACCTGGCAATGCTCAAGATATAAAGATGAAACATCATTTCAGTGAATTTATTCTGATTGATAGTTAAGCACATGAAGGATGTGATTGCAGAGTATCAAAAGTAAAGTTCTGCTTGGCCAGATATGCTACAAAGTTCACTGACAACAGGTGAACACATGCAGTTGTCAAGTGGCATCCGAGAGACTGGAAATGACCACTTGGAAAACGTCTACAATACAATATTTCTTGTACCTCCATTTTTTACAAATAGATAGACTTCTTTTTTAATATTTACTCATGAACACTTGACATACAGCTGGCCATAGGAAAAAACCTGGATTTGACCTTGCCTGTATCACCATTTATAAGGTCTAAAAACATTTTCGTACATAGATAAAAGTCTTTATTTCACTCTGAATCAGAAATTGCATATTTTGCCATCTTCCGAGACCATAAATAACCTTAGAGGTCAAGTCAATATCAATATGAAAATCAAGTCCCTGGGACATTATATTTGGCTAGTTGGTGCTAGGGAGGATATTTAGTCAAGTCTTCACTCACTGAGGTTCATTATTAGAATTATTATAATCTAACATTGAATAAATGAAAGGAAAGACAAGATAGGCTTATTTACTCATATAGAAACATTTAATACATACATACATAATATATATACTAGAAGTATTGACAAGAATACACAAATGTTTCCCAACAAATAAAATATGCTCATTTCATTATATGAACAAGCAATATATGAAAGGGGTATAAAAAGGAAAAAAAGTCTTACTTGAGTTTTTGGTGGTTACAGCCATGTAGGTTTTATGTTTCAGTGACAACGTAAGAGACAACATCCATAATCAGGAGAGGCACAAAAGTCTCTAATATTCAAAGAACAGAGATAAAAAAGAGAGCAAGATAGATTCTGGGATTCTCATGTGACCACAAGGTGTTCCAAGGACATTCCCCCAAATCCAAAGGAGATATTTATTGTCTCCCTAAAATTTGAATATGGTGCATAAAAAGGTTTTCAGAAAATAATCAAAATTTTTCCTAATGTTTAAAATTTTTTTAGAAGTGTATTTATGTTGTTTTGGTTAGTTTTATGGCATGTTAACTCTTGTTGGGTTATTTAATGTCAAAATCAATATTTTTGGTTTTTATTTGCAAGTCATAATATGGTTTCAAGTAATCAATGATAATCATTTGTAAACAATTATATTTTCAAGTAATTATTCTTAAGATAAATAATTTGCACACATATGATTTTAAGTATTACTATCAAATACTAATAATTTTCAAACAGATCTATTTGACCCATATATGGGACCCTAACAGGTATTACCACTCTGAGTTAGAGTGGATCTGGGAGTAATAGCAACAAAGAGGTGACTCTGCACAGCCAAAAGCATCAGAACTGTAAACTCACTACCAGAGGCAGTTTAATATCATACCTAGGACATGCATTTTTGGGAAGGGTGAGGTAATTCTACCCCCTCAAAAGTTGGTGTATTCTAAGCCCTGCCAACAGAGTGCATACTTACATCATGTTCGTATTTCTGTATCCATAGAATCTTGTTAAAATTAAAACATTTTATTGCTTATCTTTTTTCCTGAGCAACAATGGGTATCTGTGCTAATTTTTAGCTGTTATAACCATAAGGCTACGAAGACTCAAAACCTGTTGTATAGTCTCTGTCAGTACTTGGAGAGAGGAATTTTATGGTGAGGAGGTACTTTTTTTTTCAGTCTCCCTTTATTTCTCTATTAGTCATCTTTTTATCCCTTATGGTATTATGCCCTCAGCTCTCAGGGTCACACAAAATGTTAATGCTCATTTCAGGGACCTAGTATGCTGCAGCTCTTGCACCTACTTCTCATTGGTCATGGCCTTTGTAATACAATACTTATATAAATATTTAGGCAGTCAGAGTAATTAAAAACAAAAATTTGATCCAAAAACTGGAGTGGGGATAATAAAGGCCAAACAATAAAACCTGCAATAACATTATGAAATGAGGATACAATGTGATTATTATTGAGGAAAAAAAATTTTTTAGTCATTCTGTTTTGGATAACAATATCAATTTGGTTTCTGTTGGTGAAGCAGTTAACTTATATCATGCTAATCCATGCCTGAAAAATGAGATAATCCCTTAATCCTGCTTGATGTATTAAGGTCACGTGCCTGACAACAAAAACTAATCATCCAAGAGACAAACATACACATTCACCTTGGCTTCAACCTGGTTATGATGAAGATTTTCTTTTCTTCTTTTCAATACAACAAAAAGGTGGTATTTTATTCCTAAATGATTGTATAATTATTCTAGATTGAACAAAATTTTTAAAGATATTGTTGTCATTTCATGTATTAATGTTCAAAGAATTATTTTGACAATTTAACTCCTCCTTGGTTTTATTGCTCACACAGTAGCTTCCTTTACCTAAGAAAAACAAGAGACATAAAACTGATTTATGTGAAGAGATCTGCAAACGATTGTTTGCAAAAAAAAAAAATTGTTTTATAACATTTTTTTCTTTTCATGACTAAAGAGACCAAAACAAGAGTTTCTTTTCTTTATGAAAGTGCATGTTACACCTGAAGAAGGCTGGAAAATGTACCATTGGAAAAAAATCAAGTGAACAATAAAATCAAAAAGGACTTCAGTTATCTGAATAATTCTTTAAATGCTAACTAATGATCCTTCTGAAAACTATAGACAGAATGTATGTGTTATTTTGCCATACTGTATTTTTTAAAAGTCAAACTTAATATCAAAGTATTTCTAAACTTAAATTATTACAATGAAATAATTTTTTTTATATTTTCCTGTTTTTATTCACTTTTTAAAAAATCTTTTGCAAATTTGTATTTAGCTATTTTAACTGCTTAGTAAACTGTATGAATATTTGATTTTAGTCAGGTATGTGTAATTTTGTCAGAGATTGAATGCTCAAACGGGTTTTAAAACGACTAAAATTTACTAATTGCACATATTTTAATCTGATTTCTCTATCCTATTTTCACAGTAGAAGTTTGCTTATCTCCCTTGTATGCATTCTTTCAGGCAGGTTTGCCAGACTGGCATTTTTAATGTCAAATTTCTGAAACCTGGCTTTTTTATTTATTTTTTTATTTTTAGATTGACAGTTATCAGAAAATGTATTTAGCTTTTACCATGTTAATTTTTTTTCTTTAAATTGCTAAAATTATTTGCATAAAAATTACATACCATCCTTTGGTACAATGGTAAAGATGTGATCCCATTTTTCACTCTCATTGATTTTTTTGTGAAGTCTCTCTTCTGCTCTACCCACTCTCTTTCACTGCTGCTAACTACAAAGGGAACCCTAAATAATAATCTATTGAATTATTTTACTTATGTATGTGGTATTTCAAGTAGTATACAGACTGAATCTATACTTTTTTTTTTCATTTTAAAATTTAAATGAAGACAGGTGCAGAGCTGAGCGACTTTATACAAGGTTCAATAAATAAGGGAAATCTTTTTGACTGATCAGGAACCCATTATGTATATGAGGTGCATTCAATAAAGAAGGAAAATTTATCTATCTACAAGGTTCATTCAGTAAGGAGAATTTTTCTGATTGATGAAGGACCTGTTATGTATACCAGGTTCTTTCAATAAAAGAGAATTTATCTATATCTGTCAATAAGGTTCATTCAATAAATAAGAGGAACTTTTTTGAAAAAGCAAAATAATTTTTGTTTTTTATAAATGTAAACTCTGCATTGTTTGGATTTAATTTATAGTAAAAATTATTTTAATCTCACAAAAATAGTTGTTCTGAGGCTATTCAAAATGGCAACAAATCAGAGTGCTCCAGGCTTAAACAGAGGTCTGTCATAAAATCTTTGGTGTCTGAAAAGTGCAAACCGTATGAAATTTACAGAATGTCTGATGAGTATGGAGAAGCATGTTTTAGTAACAGAAAATTTTTTTTTCAAATGAGTTAAATATGGATTTGCCACTACAAGCCAGAACTAAAAAGACAGTCCATAGAGTCGAAATACACTGACTCTCTGGTAAAAAAACCCATTCCCGCAGCAGTCTGTAAAGAAGATCTCGCTGACAGTTTTCTGGGACGTGAAAGAACCCATCATTATTGAAAAAGCTGCAACTGAAAACAGTGCTTCCTATTGCCAGCTCTTTAGGCCAAATTCACCTGATTTATTGAATGATCCTCATATAATAAAGTGATAATGTCTAGAATCAATGCCAAGATACTTTCTGATCAGTAGTTTTTAGCAAAATACAGGGTTGTGCAAGTGTAGCACTCTTCACAGATCTAGCTCTGTGTGACTTTTTCTTGTTTCCTAAACTGAAAAAAAATCTCATGAAAAAGATTTGGAGATGTAGAAAAATTTATATAATATGACAGCATAGCTTCCAACCTATGAAAAGAGGAATTTAGAAGTGCTTTAATCAATGAATTACTTGTTGAATACCAAGGAGACTATTTTGATCATTTTGTTCATTTCTGTTTTGGTAAATACAGTTTCAGTAGTGATACTTTTTGATCACACCTTATGTATCATATATGTTATATCTACATATTCTGTATCATATTCTTATAATAATTTGTTTATTTACAACTTTCATACAGTATCCATGAAAAGGAAGAAAAATACAAAATTTAAGTCTTTGAGCAAACTCCAAGTTTTATTACTGTAATTATTTATGTATAACACGCACTTAGCTACTACAAATTCTAAAAATTCTCTACATATTATATACAAGATGCATTTTTTGTTTTTTTGGTTTTTTTAGAATTTCATCCCCCAAATTTAGAAGTATGTGTTATGCATGAATAATTACAGAATATGTCGTGTACGATTTATAGTTGGGGAGGAAAATTTATTTAACTTTGTGGGTCAGATTGAAGTATAAATGTAGTCTTTTGGACCAAGTGAGGACAATTATTCCTGAAAACAATATTCATCATGTCGGCTAAAGTAAATAGACAAAGGGTTCAATATATATTATAACAACTTTATAAGTAATAAAGTGAAGAAAGAATATGAAGTGTTAGCAAAGTGTGTGTGCAGAGATGTGTCGGGAAAAACTCATCCACATGGTATATATAGGAATTCCTTAAAAGTAAGAGTCCTTAAAGTGAGAATTTATAGTTAGAAAACATTTAAATGTATCTATAACACCTTAATAGACTCAGACATCATGGAAGCAGGGTTGTCAGGTTGAAATTTTCATTAAACCCTTTCACTCTCACTGTGACACCAGTATCCCAGTCAAATCTTATTTTAGCCCTTAAGATGTCATACTCAAAGAATGATTTTGCATATTCAAAACTTGAAAGGGTTAAAGATGGAGCTTATCTATAAAAGGCTCATTGCACTAGTATCTTTTTTTTTTTAAATAAATCATTACAAAATAATTTCAATTTAACTTGGGAGTAAAAGGGTTAAAACCAAACAATATGAGAAAGAAAAAAAAACTATAGATAAATTCATTTATTTAAGTCTTTCATTTAAAGCAAATTAAAAAAAATGGTGTGAAAAGACACCAGAGACAAACTATGCAAGACAGTATTTTTTTATAGCAAAAGAATTGAAAAAACTCATAAATTTTGTGTGGACAAATATATATTTTGATAGTTACAATTTCTTTTTATAAAAGATTTTTATATCAGTATAATTTAGAACTTTCAAGTGAAAACTTTTGGCTCTCAAAAAGGGCTACATGTATAATTTGAATGAATGTAAATGGCCAAAAATATTTTTAAGAGAAAATGTTACCCCCTCAAAAAAACAAAAACAGATTGAGTGGATACAATGGTACAGCTGTGGCCTGTTTTTGATGTCAGTGATTTTTTAAAAGTTTCTCTTTCTTTTCCCTGTTGTTGCTCATTGAGGCTGTGGTCCACTGCTCTTGTCCATGATTTTTTTGTAAAACATACACTCCTAAATGTGGGCTACAAAATATCAAAAAAAAAAAACCAGCAAAAAACGCATCTTGTATATAATGAACACTGACTTTTAGAATTTATAGTTGCTAAATTTAACATTTGTTCCACCTTTTTATCCAGCTTATATAGACTAAAAATCAAAAATTGTACAGTTTATTTATTTTGAAATAAAACATTTATGTGGCATTCAAAGCAAACACACAAACATGTTCAAACAAAAATGCAACAAGCTTGTGGCAAAAATAAACTCATGCTAGAAAAAACAAAATTATAAATAAACACACATTTCAATAGCTTTTTCTCTGTAGTGTTATAAAACAAAAGTATTTGTTACATGTTAGTTCATTTGGACTATAGATATAACTTACATCCAGTCATGCCATCCTGGATATGGTGATGTACATAGCTGGATAAAAAGTTAATATTTAGTTCTTGTGAATAATATGTACTCTTAACTTATAGCATTAAAAATGTAGATAAACAGTGTGTGTTATACACAAATAATTATGGTACTCTGGTTCTATTGAAAAGGCCAACAAAATGACATCAAATTTAAGGCTCCAGATTATTACTTAATTGTCATATGGAATAATATCATGGTGAATATAGGTGTTGATTAATATGAATCAAGTTACCGGGTAGTCATGAGTACAATCCTTGAATTAGGCAGTGTATAAAAAGTAATATACTCTTGTTCAGTTGAAGAAACAAGCAGCAAGAAGAATTAACTGATATGAGATATCCTCTAAGGAAAAATAGCAGAATGAGAACAATTGACCTGTTGTAGAGTGAAGTAGTGTTGATTTGCTCCTACCAAAATGAACTCTTATTTTGGATTCATCCAATGTATATAAGAGTAGCTTACACACTGGGCCTCATTCACTACTGTTACCTCCTCTTAGATAGATATCAACATATGTATATTCTGTAGATAAATATTTCTCTGAATGGCACCTTATGTTTTCTTTTTGCTGTAACAATATGAAATTATACCTTTACAACAGTAGTGATAAGGGTAAGATGTGGAAGTACCATTAAGGGAATTGCTGTTCCTGAATTTATTTTGAGGCACTTTTGAAGTACCCACTCTTTTAATACTGATAATATTTGTAAGGGTACTTAAAAAAAAAACATGGCAGAGTTCTTAGAACTCAACCCAAAATGGAAACAATATTCCTTAAAAAAGAGGTTAAGGAGGGGTCATCTAAAAGGGTTAGGAGTTGTAGAGTAAAGCAGTGCTGATCTGCTCTTACTTGCATGGGCTCATTTGGACTCATCCAGTGTATATAAAAGTAGCTAACGCCCTGAGCTTTGTTCACTTTGTGATGTTAACCACTGAATAAAAATGAAACATTAAATAAAGAGTTTAGGTCTCAGAAAGTCACATGATATGCGAGTATATACTGTAATTTTTGTTGGTTCTATGCCTAAAGTTGATTTATATTAACCAGATTAATATAATTATCATTCAAAATATGTAGTAAAAAAAATTATAATAAGTTATTAACATACAAGTTTTTATCATAGCTAATTGATTATTTTTTTCTATTTAGGTTAAATATTTATTTGAAATTTTATGGCTATAAAAAAAAATGAAGTCTTTGTTGATATTTTTGTTATGATGTTTGTGTGAATGAGTGTAAAAATTGCATATGAGGTGTGATCAAAAAGTATAAAGACTGAACTTTTGAATTTTAAAATTCAAGTAAAGATAGCAGAGTAACTTATATAATAAAGTGATGATGTCTAGATTTTGTCTGGACATATCAGAGTCAATTTGAAAAGAATTATGAAGTATGTCACCATACCTTTTTGATCAGCAGTTTTTGGCAAAACACAGAATTGTGCAAGTACAGCACTTTCCATTCTCACTGAGTCTACTTTGTACAACTTTTTCTTGTTTCCTAAAATGAAGAATTCATCTCAAAAGGTAAGATTTGCGAATGTGGAGGACATTAAAAGAAATATGATGACACAGTTTCATTACAATATCAAAAGAACTTTTACAGATGATTTAATAATGGAAACATTACTGTTATATGTGTGTTGAATTGCAAGGGGACTACTTTGAAGAAAATTAATGTTTCATTCATTGTTCCCTTTTGTATTGATACATACAGCTTTGATCTCAATATTTTTTGAACATGTTGGTTAATTCATCATGATAAATTTACCATGTGGTATCGTAAAGTTATTGTCAGTAAATTCATCATATGATAAATTTATCATAGTAAATTATTTGTGGCTAAATTCAGAATTTAATTATGATGGGCTAGATTGTTTGGTTTGTTTGTTGGGTTTTATGGCATATCAACCTTTGTAGGTTATTTAACGCCAAATCCATTTTTATGTAAATAATCTGTTCTATTTAAAACAATTCAGTTTAGCATAAGTACACAGTTTAATGGTCAAAAACATTTCCATTTCTAACTATTCAAGCAGTTGTATGTAACAATTCGGTTAAGTGTAAATACATTTTTAATGTCGAAAAACAGTTCTACTTCAAATAATTCAGTTAAGCATTAGCACGCAGTTTAAATGTAAGTACGGTTTAATTGTAAAAGTCATTTCTATTTCAAACTATTCAGTTTTACTCAAACAATTCATTTTAGCATAAGTATGCTGTTAATTCTATTTAACCCATAGATAGGGCCCTTATCAGTTGCTACCACTCCGGGCCAGAGTGGACCTGGGAGCAATGGCAATGAAGGGGTACTCCGCATTCCCCAAATCTCCAGCATTGCTGGAACCTCACCATCAGATTGTTTAGTGTCATATCCAGGACACTCGTTGGGGGGTTCTTACCCCTCTGCAGAGAAGCAGTTGGTGTATTCTACAGCCCCTGCCGACTGGGCAAGATGGGCTAGAGTTAGGGAAATACTATATCATAAGAGCAATTAATCTGATACAATAGATTTGTCATGTGAGAAATGTGTATTGAATGGAAAAAAGGACTAATTTCAAGAAAAATAATTTTCATACAATGAATTTACCTAGAATTTTTTTAAACACATTTTGTATGTTATGTAAACAAAATTATAAAAATGAGAATATTCTTTATAAAAAGTAATGCTACTTTACTTTTGTTTGGCATAAACTTAAAGGAATTCAGGATCAATTATTCTACAAAGATTGTTGTTAAAGTCTATTACTTAGAGAAATCAGCGTTCCAGAAATGAAATATCTAATATGTAAGGAGATATTTTATTTATTCTTACTTTTGAGATGAAACATTGTTAATCATTAAGACTATTTTGACTAATATTTTCTTTCTTTTTTTAAAATTTTGTTGCATTTTTTTAAAATCACAACTTACTTGAATTATCATTTCTATCAGAGCAAAATCAGTAGGAATAATAAAGGATAAGCTCAAGGTGACACATGAACTAATGTCTCTTGCTTCAAGGAAACCTGCTACTTTTACATTGAGCTACAAGGGATAGAAAGCAAATAGCTTGTAGCTTAGTTGTAAAAAGCCACTAGTGTGTTTAACCAAGTTTCCCTGAGCCATAAGGGAATGTGAGTTCAAGCCTCATGGAAAGCTTACCCTTTATTGTTTTCTCCAACATAAATTGTTCCTCACTGTTATAGAAATGACAACTGAAGTAAGCTGTGATAGGGCACCTCATCAGAGTGAAGTGGTTATTAATTTAGACCTGTTGCCAAATCTAAGCCACAATTAGTATTTTGGAGACAACTTGTAATGATGTAATGGTTAGCAAGTTAGTTTTAATGACCAATTATGACTGAGTATTGAGTTCAATCCTCACTAGGCACTCTTTACTTCTGGCTCTATGAATAATTGGGGGAGGGGCATCTCAAGAGTTGTAATGGTTAGTAAGCTCGGCTAGTAACCCATTACTAATAAGTGTGATTTTCACTGGGTGCCCCATAGTTGTGCCACATGGCCAGAAGTAAGTTTTAGCCTCGTAAATGAAATAACTAAGTAAATACTAAATACAAAATTCACTTCTATCTTTACATTCTTTTTTAAATAATATTTATTCACCTGAAACAATTTATGAATAAAAAACTCAATGAAATTTAGATCATGACTTAAAAATTTACATATTTTCTTAGTAAACTTTTCTTATATACAAAGCATGCATCCATGTTATGTGCGTGTAGAAGCATTTGTGTGAATGTGGAACATGTGTTTTCTCTCTTTTTGTATGATCAGAATCTTTTTCACTTATAGCAGCGGAGATAGCTGGCACACACGGTCAATGAGCCATTCCACTGGTAGCGCTCCCACAGTCCCTGTTGGTTTAGAAATGAACTCTCCCTTAGAGTCCCCACCTGGTGATGGTATCATAGACGAAGGCTGGTCCAGCGGAGAGTTCACCAACAGCGATGAGGATCTTGACGTTATGCAACACCATCGCAACTTTGACCGTATAGAAGTAAGTCTAAAAACCTTCAAATTATTTTTTTTTGTTTCAGTTTTTAATCTAATCATTGTGAACATTAAAATAAAAATCTGAATCCAAGCTATAAAATTCATAACAGAAGTGCAAAGTTGGTAAGGCTTCTTAACCAAACCTGAGAGTTCATCAAATTTGTTTAGAATCTTCTGCATTAAGATCATAAAACAAAGAAGATACAGTAATAATGATTATATAAACCCCCCCACCTCCACTGCCTATCCAAACACAGATATATACTTAAATCCTCTATATAACCAAATATATTTGTCACAATTGGAAAGTAACTGTAATAAATCTGACACAAGACACAAATGTTAGCTTCCAAGAGAGAGTCCTACCACATTTTTATGGATCAAATAACAATGGCAGAACCAGTACTTCTATTTTTCTTGCACAATGGTGGAACTGGTACATTGGTTCTTGAGTTTTAAGAAACCCAAACTATAACAATATTCATAATAAATTTCTTGGCAATAGTATAGTTTTCAACTGTCCTGATGGGCTCATTTTATCTGGATGAATTGTTTTTATATCTCATTCACTTTAATCAAGACATAGTTTGATTTAGTTTCTTTTGTATAATGGCATATCAACCTTCATGGGTTATTAATGCCAAATTTATCCTTGTAGAAGGATAGTAGAGGTACTATTTAACTTATAGCTTGGGAGAATAAGAGGGTTCATACTTTTTCCAAAGCTATTAGCCTACAAGAGAACATAATAGCTTGATTGGAGTTTGAACTTGGTTACTATGATGTCACAGTCCAGCATATTAACCACTATCTATGGGGGACTCTCCCTCAATAAAGTTATAGAAGCATACATGATGCTTATTGATTTCAAAAGGAACCATGACAATATGATTTTAATTATCATAATTTGTTTAGTTATTTATGTATACAATTATAACTTGATCATTAATTTCCAAGATCATTATTTATTTAACTGTTTATTTACAATACAGAATCATTTATAACTGTGATAATAAAGTTTGGAAAGCAAGCATTTTCCTCTGCAGGGTTAGAGTTTAATTTAAAACCAAATATACTCAAACCAGATACAATATAACAAAAAATTGTCTAAATGAAATGACCCAATTAGGATAGTCAAAAACTCCACTTATACTCATTTCTGGTTGTCATAGAAGGAATTAGGAAATATTTTATCTTATAATGGATTTAAAATTGCTGTTAATGGTGATAGGTTTATTACAGGTATAATTGATTTATGATTTATTACAGGTAAGATTGAAGGAAAAATAAAGCCAATGACTTGGAAGAAGAAAAAATTCTGTGCAATTTCCAAAAAGAATTTTGAGCCTTTTCAAGCTGATCCACCATTTTATTTTTGTAGCCCTCCTACTTACAACGGTTTTCTGTGCTCGCGGATTACATCCCTGTAGATAACACAGAATTGACGCTTCAGGAAAATGATGTGGTTGAAATATTGCGAATAGGTGCCAAAGGCTGGTGGCTGGCCAGGCACCTGGGTAGCTCTGAAGAAGGATGGGTGCCGTCCACATATCTGGAACCAGTTATGAAACGACACTCGCAGTCAACCAGTGCATCCTCATCCAGTATAGGTAAGCGTATCTATCTATCTATCTATCTTAGCACACAACTTCCTTTTCACGTCACTGTCACTTTTGCATGCCGTGTTAGCAAATTATGCATCAACTGCTAATTCATACCCCATTTTTAGCACATAACTTCATTTATGTGTACATAAAAAAAAGAAAAGAAAGATATCGTGATTGTTGTAGTCAACAGATTGCTTATAATTCTGTCTTTGCTTTCCTAAGGTCAAGAGTAAATAAAAAGGGATTTTTGTTTTCAACCCTTTTGCAGGCAGATAATTTTTAAAGATCTTGTTGAAAATTTGCAAAATAGAAGTTATGTTCAAACAAGTCAATTAATCATATATAAAAAAAACATTATTTGATCAGCAATTGTGTTGGTTGGTTGTATTTTATGGCACATCAACCCTTTTAGGTTATTTAATACCAAATTCTGTTTATACATATGTATATCAAATATATATGATTTGTAAATTAATAGTTTCTAACATTATTTTTAAAGGAGCCAGAGCTCATTTGTTCACACACAGTTAAATGGTTTCAAGTATAGTAAATTATCAAATAGTTCTATTTGACCCATAGATAGGACCCTAACAGGTACTACTATTCATAGTGGACCTGAGAGTAATGATAATGAAAGGGTACTCCACATTCCCAAAGCCCCAGGACTGGAGCCTCACCATCAGATGTAGTTTTGTGCTATATCCAGGACACTTGTTGGGGGCAGTAATTGTGTGTCATAATTACAATAGCATGAAGACAATAAATCACTCACTTTTAATTATGATATTTTGCCAAACAACCTTTACACAATTCTACACCAAAGTGGGACCTCTGAGTGAAGTTTCTATACATTGAACTACTGATAATTGACAAAAATGTCACACTGCCTGCAAAAGGGTTAATCATAGAGTTTTTCTTGGAAAATTCACATTTGTCATTTTGGCTAAGTTTCTGGAAACCTTCTGAAACTCTTACTAGGTATTATTTGATTATTTAAAGAGTAAGTTTAATCATTAAATTACCTCCCATCATGAAAAATTACAAGCTATACTTCCTTCCACAATAATATACTACGTCACTCATAATAGTTTATACATTTAGTATATATCTAAGTTAGGATAATGTAGACACAGTGTCAATGGTGTTTGGTGGCAGTCAGTTTTCTTGTTTACTCATTGGCAAGAAACCGACAATCAATAAGCACCATTGACTGAGTCTACATTATCCAAACATAGACATATGTGCACTATCATCGATATTGAGCACTCATAATTAATGAATATAGTAAACTATATTTTTAATATTAAAATGTATATACGTATACACAGTCTGTGGATGACACTATATATACATATACATATATATATATATATATATATATATATATATATATATATATATACACACACACACAAACAAATGTAAAAACTATTATGGGACAGTGCTAGTACTAATTCATGAAAATATAGTTTTGTCATATAATAATAGTTACATTTAGCATATGAAATATACATATACAAATCTAACAACTATTATAGGACAGGTGATATTAGTTAAGTAGGAAGATTTCATTTGAAATTATCTTTTCCCTGCATTTTTAGTTGAAAAGCAACAAACTGCAATCAATAAAAGATATCATTCATTTAATTTCCCAACCAGAATGATATAAAAATCTAAATTCTAATTAATAAATTGATAAAGTTATATAATTATAAATACATAAATATGAAAATTTAATTGCTAGCTGCTCTACATTTTGTCATGCATTTCATATACAAAATGTAATAATTATTATGGGACAGAAATAGTAATTATTATAATTCTTGTTTACCATTAACAAAAATATCTCTGTCCCATAATAACTGTTACATTTTGTATATGAAATATATATGCAAATATAATGACTATTATGGGACAGAGGCAGTATTATAATGTAGCAAATATTATTTTTAATTTATCGATATTAAGAAATTAAAGTAAATTGTGTGATACAATTTGTGAGTGGGTTTTTTTGTTTTTTTTATATCTATCCATATTTCTATGTAGTATTTTGTACTGAATTAGATATAAAACCTTCACATTATGTTTTCAGTGCATTTTTGGCTATAGTATTTATAGGGATTAGATACATTAAAATGGAGGTGTTATCTGAATTACAATAAAACAACTGGCATTTGTTTTTAAAGCAAAAATGATACAAAATATAAATACCTCATCAATAATGCTGTTATAGATGAAATAGTAGAACACACTGGGTTCTCTTACCTTGATGGGCCACCAGTCTAAGATGAGGACAACTGAATTCAAAACAAAGAGCTAAGGTGGTATAACAATGTTTTTAACTTTCTTCTGGCAACTTCTGAAACAATACAAAATCTCTAGCTATGCCCTTGAGATGACTCTCTGTAAGAACAAACTCAGAAATTTCTTGTGTGTCATTAACTAGTATTGATTTTACAAGTATTTAGTATCAAAAGTGATGTAGCAATAAAGTAATGTATTAATTGCTTATTTCAAAAGTAAAAATCACCTGAAATTTACTCAAATGGAAGGAGACCCACCACCCACAAAAAGAAAATACAAATAGCAGTTCACCTATTGCATTCTTAGTACATTATACAGGGTGTTTTAAAAAATTCAATATCATTTGAGATGTACAGGATGTTTAGAAAAATTGATATGATTTCATAATCTAATAACAGCATGTGTAGAAACAACTCAAAATTCTATGATTAAACACCTTTTCTTTTCCAGTGAATGGCATTTCTATATCTGAAAAGAAAAAAAATATTAACCACAGAATTTTGAGTTGTTTCTACAAGTTAAAATTTGAGATCATTTGAACAAAAATTGGCCAAGTTATTTGATCATGAAATGAAATCAATTTTTCTGAATCATCTTATGCATTAACAATTCTTATTAAATGTTGGAGAAGAAGCCAAACACTTCCAGGCCCCCAAGTCTCTAGCTACCTCATTGGTTACTCAAATAATTATAAGAACTGAAGTTCCAAAAAGATCCCAATGAAAGAATGTAAACATAATTTACAGACACCCTGACCTCTTGAATTTGTCTCTTCAGTGAGAAGCAATATATTAGAGTAACACCTTTCATGGGATTATTAATATTAGATCAGAGTGTGGTATCTGTACTTGTGAAATCCCTATAGTTATTTTAAAAACCATCATAAAGCAAAAAAATGATAAAAGTAAGAAAGATATAAAATCAAAAAAATGATAGATTTATAAACTGATAATTATTTCAAAATACTTGTAGAGATTAAAAAAAAAAAAAAACAGCAACAGCAACAACCATAAACCAGAATCTATCCTGGACAAAGATGCACAAACTTCTCTTGGATTTTGAGATACAAACAGATCACCTAATCCTGGCCAGAAGACCAGAACTAGAGATAATTAATAAAAAAAAAAGAAAACTTGCTGTATAGTGGACTTTGCTGTCCCATCAAACTACTGTGTGAAAATTAAAGAAAGTAAAAAGAGAAACAAGTACTTGGACCTTGCTAAAAAAACTAAGAAAACTGTGGAACATGAAGTTGACAGTGATACCTATTGTAATTGGTGTACTTGGAACTGACTCCAAAGGCTTGGAAAGGCAGCTGGAAGAGTTGGAAATCGGAAGATGAATCAAAACTATCCAAACTACAGCACAGTTGAGATCAGCCAGAATACTGAGAAGCGTCCTGGAGATCTGAGGAGACTTGCTGTCATTTAGATTCCAGTAAAAGATCACCAGCATTGCAAAAAGTAAAATAATAGGCAAAAAATTGATAATATGTAAAAGTGTAACTGGTTTAGATCATGTAGTGACAGAGATGAAACAGTTAATCACATATTAAGAGAATGCAGCAAACTAGCACAAAAGAAATACATGAGTAGGCATGACTGGGTAGAAATGGTGATTCTCAAGGAACTGTGCAAGAAATTAAAATTTGATCATGCTAACAAATGGTATATGTACAAACCACAATCTGTCCTAAGAAATGAAATACACAGAATTCTCTGGGACTTTGAAATACAAATGGATCCCCCAATCTAGGCTAGATCTAGTATTAATTAACAAGAAAAACACTTGTCATCTGGTGGATTTTGCTCTTCCTGCAGACTATAGAGTGAAAATGAAAGAAAGTAAAAAGATAGTCAAATACTTTGATCTTGCCAAAGAGCTGAAAAAGCCATGGAACATAAAGGTGCCTATAATACCAATTGTAGTTGGTGCACTTAGAACAACCCCCTCCAAAGTCCTGAAAAAGAGACTAGGGAGAACTGGAGATCAGAGGAAGAATTGTGACTAATCAGACCACATCACTGTTAAAATCAGCTAGAATACTAAAAAAGAGTTCTGAAGAACTAAGGAGACATGCTATCACTTAGACTTCTGTGAAAATTGGTATGAAAAGTTTGCATAGAAGAAGAAGAAGAAGAAGAAGAAGAAGAAGAAGAAGAAGAAGAAGAAGAAGAAGAAGAAGAAGAAGAAGAAGAAGAAGAAGAAGAAGAAGAAGAAGAAGAAGAAGAAGAAGAAGAAGAAGAAGAAGAAGAAGAAGAAGAAGAAGAAGAAGAAGAAGAAGAAGAAGAAGAAGAAGAAGAAGAAGAAGAAGAAGAAGAAGAAGAAGAAGAAGAAGAAGAAGAAGAAGAAGAAGAAGAAGAAGAAGAAGAAGAAGAAGAAGAAGAAGAAGAAGAAGAAGAAGAAGAAGAAGAAGAAGAAGAAGAAGAAGAAGAAGAAGAAGAAGAAGAAGAAGAAGAAGAAGAAGAAGAAGAAGAAGAAGAAGAAGAAGAAGAAGAAGAAGAAGAAGAAGAAGAAGAAGAAACCATGTTACCATAACAATGTAATTTTATTATTCAAAATTAAAAAGAAAAATAGTACACACTTCACCTAAAAAACGAAAGATATTTAAGAGACTTTATTAAAATATAGAGAAAGAAATTATTTTATGTATCTAATTTACTGATTCGGTAAAAAAAAAAAAAAAGCATTAAAAAAAAAATGATTCTACTTCTTATACGTGTCATATAAGGGGAAATAATCTATAATAACCATTCAAGGGGAGATAATCTATTAATTTGATTAATTTAAAAGTGTAATAAATAAATTGGGTGATATCCAACAATGTAATGAAGAAATATGACTGAAAAATGAAAACCGATATGTCGAAATTAGGAATTTATATAAAATGCTTTGCTTCAATACCTTCACTTGATACTATGAAATTGTTTTTAAAATGATAATTCTTAATTCATTACAAATTCCTTTATCATTTTAAAAATAATTTTGTAGTATCAAATGTAGTCAGTAGTTGAAACATACAAGTAGATTACTCATTTCAACAACTCATTTTTTATTTTTCAATCATATTTCTTGACATAGCATATAATAATATACTATGAAAGTTGTTAGTTACCAGTCCCTTGAGGTTGTATGGCTATTTCAAAGACTTTCTCTTGCTATTCTTTGGGTCAATGAATTTCCCATTCTTTTGGCTGAGATTGTGAATCAGTAATTTCTTTTCTTTAAAAATAAACAAGGAAATCTCAACATATTAATTGTATCCGCAATGTCTGTATAATTTATAAACCCCTGGACTGGATTTACTTACATTATGAATGGAAATTCTTACAAGCTGTAAGCCATATCACTACAACTGTATGGTTGCACTACTGTGACTTTTGTAAAACATCTGGAGAAAAAGCAAAGCGGGAACTACACAAAGATGCTACATATTGTTTAGAACAAATTCTGGAAACAGTACCCAACAAAACAGCTGCTATATGGTCACTTATGTTTCCTCTCAGAATCAATTCGAGATGAGCAAGACATACTGAGCATGAATAGAGAAGTAAGGAAGAACTCAGAGGCATCATTCTCCAATGGATTCCTACACATGGACACATCAGTGTTGGCTGATCAGCAAAAAAACTTACATTCTTTAGCTCTGCGTAAACACTAGATGCTGCTTAGAAGACTTATCAATAAGGATGGATGGTGAGAAAGAGTCAAAAGAATCCATACAGTCGACACACCTTGATGATGAGGATGATTATGATAAATGGTGTGCTTAGTGTAATGGCTATCATCATAGGAAATGGAATTGGCAATCCAAGTTCAAATCCTGGCTGAGACTGTTTGCATTTCACTTCACACTAATGAGAAAGATATGAATTCATCTGTTTCTCCCTTTAGCTTGGTAAATAGGGCAGATTTGGTTCTTTAGCCTTAGTTAGGCAACCAGTCTAGGTGAAGGAAAACTGATTTCAAACCAGCTTTACTCTGCTTAAAATTGACCTGTAAATACATATGCAATGAATGATGGCAAGGAGAGAACTTTCTCCTTGGGTGGAAAATCTGTTATAAAGCAGAATTGCCAGGAACATATTTTAAATATAATCTTTTGCCTCCTTTCCATTTTCCCTGAGAAAATAGCAGTGAATGTCTATGATTACAATTGATTAAGTTATTGATTAATCAGCAATGTATATTATAATTAATAATAAATAAAATGGAAAAAGTCTATAATAACAATTCAATAGTTAACTCCAAGGAAAAATTATAATAATCAAGGTGTGTATGAACATTGAAACCACACTATTAAGTTGCAAATTGGATTGGAAATTGCTTCATTCTCCAAGTTGGAGCATTTTGACATTATGTCAAAATACTAATGGGCAAAAAATCTCATTATTTTATAATAAAAAATATGAATTTGTAGAAATCTAAAAATAAGTACACCTCTCATATATATTTACACAATTTTATTTTTGATAACAGATTTTCAATGCTGTAGAGTTTAGCAATAAATACTACCAAATAAGATCGATTTTGATTGTATAATATTCCGCTAGAAATAATAAAATTCTGGTATCTTTGGTTTAGAAGAAAATTAACATTTTATTAAAAATCCTTCTGGGATTATTTATTTATTAGTGATACTGTACTCTTATTGTTTTATTACTAGTTTTACTTGACCTTATCCAATTATGATTGGTACATTACATTTTTAAAATAAATTTTGCACACAAATTACATCACTCAGTTTTTAAACGGAACACCACTAACAGAAATAGAATGTTTACAACTTTCTCATTTTTTCATTTCATTTAACAAATATAAAAATTTGATTTAAATAAAATTCAGAAGATACATCACATATTCTGAATAAGGTTTAATGTTTAAAAATCTGAAATGTTTAAAGTTGGCAAATAATTCAACTATAAATAAAATCATCCTCTAAAGACCTTATGTTTTTTTCATATGAGTAAACTTGTATACAAGGGTCATTTAAAAAGTTCTAAGACTCACCCAGAAAGAATAGCCATAGCTAAACATAGAAAAATAGACAGGTTTCTGTCTTAATTTCTGTGCAAGTGAGGCCCCTATAAAAATGAGAGGTGTGTGACAAATCTAAAATCTGGGTGAGGGTTAGAACTTTTTTAATGACCCTCATCTATTACGTATTATTATTGGTAAACATAAATTAAAAATCCTCTTGGTTTCCAAATGGACTCATGAATCATATTTATTTTTTCTTAGATGAAGCATTTTCAAGCATCATTACATTATCAGTTTGACAAGTAATTTCTTTCATCTTTAATTTCTATTTGCCCCAATCATTTTTTTTAATAAATAGAAACTTACTCAATTCATCATTCTATAATTGCAAGGAAATAATAAATCAAAAACAACAATAAAAGATAAGCCTTTCAGCAAAAGGATTAAACTAAACAAATAGAAGACGCTATCAATATTATGTGTGGTTAAGATATTAGATGGAAAAATGAAAACTGATTTGTTGAACTTAATGATTTATTTGTATAACATCATTATTACTACTAATAGGAGGTGCCCGTGGTGTAATGGTTATCGTCGTAGAAAATGGATACGACGATACGAGTTCTAATCCTGGACGAGACTGATTGCATTTTACATAGCTCTAATACCCCTGGGAAAGGTATGAATCCAATTATTCTCCCTCCAGCTATGGGTAAATAGTAGGGCAGACTGGGTTCTTCAGCCTTGGTGAGGCAACTAGTCTAGGAGAAGGAAAACTCTGAATTCAAACCTGTTAAACTCTGCTTAAAAATTGACCTTGTGTCATATCCTGCCCGAGCAGAGGGGTTTGGTAAATAGGATCATTATTACTACTAATTTTGACTTGTATTATCATTTATCTTCTGAATTCTCGTTGCTTTTTATAACAACTCACTTGGGTTGTCACTTCTACAACTGTGATAACTTTCACTTACCTGAAACAAAGAGAACACACTGCTTTGTATATCTTTCATGTGAGGAGTACATATGCACAGGTTCAAATCCTTATGTTACTATAACACATGAATATACATGAGTTATCATGTATATAAGGACTCATCCAACACGATACATTATTGGGTTTGTTAACAACATTTGAGAGAGAACCGAAATGAAAGTAACATTTGATTGGTACATCAAGAGCAGAACTCTAAGAGAAAGAAGAAAAGTTCTGCCTGACTTTATCAAAGAGAGATGGAAAACAAGTTCTGCTTTGGAAGTGCTGTTTTGTCAACAGTTAGAAAGATGTGACTTGTGACAAGAGAAGAAACAAATCTCTTTGCATTGCTTGCTATAACAACAGTAAGAAACAGCACATATTGGAAACAAATATAAAGAGACATGAGGCAGAAGTCTTTACAAGGAGCTTATTCTTGCTTCTAATTCATGCTGTTTCTTGTTTGTGGTCTCAGAAGCTATAGAGAAATCTTTTATGATGCTTATTTTAAATGTTAAAGCATACCATTAGAACATTAGCATTGCTTGCTACAAACAGCGAGGAACTATATTAATTGAACAGAAAAGATTTTTCGTATTAAAACACATTAATTCATTTGAAGCCACTTAAGAAAATGAGCCATGGTACTTTGGGCCTTCGAGCAGTTGCCCAAGTAATGGCCCAAATGAGTTATTAAAAAAAGCACATAAAATATGAAGGATGATACTAATAAAAATTATTAATGATAATGGTTGACAGAGATTCATCTATAAATAGATAAATAAATAAAGATATATATGTTTAGCCTATGTGCTTCATCAAATACTATGAAATTATTTTTAAAATAACAGAATTTGTTGCCATAAATTGTCATGGAAAGAGACAATGAATACTGATTGCTTAGAAGTTTTTAAACTTCAATGTTTAGAATTTTTTATTTGAAAATCTGTTGGGTGGTTACTATAAGATATAACAAAAGACTATTCTTGAAGAGTAATATCGTTTGTGATTTATAAAACTATAAAATAATTAAACCACTCAGCTTTCTTTAATGCAATTTATCTTATTTCTATTTATTCATTTACATTCTATTTTGTTTTCATATCAATTTAACTAAAATAAGAGATATAATAAAGAAATCATGTCACTGTTTTATTGTTTGGTATTGCAAGATAAGAGCAGATTATAAACATTGGTGTTTAGATTTGTTTTATCCTTCATATTAAAATTTAAACATTTCCAAGTAACTGATGTTCAAGCATATTTCCTTAATGATTTACATCTGCAAATTACTTTATCATTTTAAAAATAATTTTGTAGTGTCTAATAAAGCTGTATCAGGAAAACATATGGATAAATTATACTCAGTTTTCATTTTTCAATCATATTTCTTAACTGCATTGTTAAATATTATCCTAACTATATATAATACTACTAACATAAAAAAAAGTAATAACAAATATGGCTCTGAAAGATTAAGAAAACAATAAAGGACCAGTAATAGGTTTGATTTGAGCTTCTACAAAATTAAGTCTTCTCTAAGGCAAAGGGAATATGAGTTTGATTCTCATTGTGAGCTTATCCTTTATTATTGTCTCAAATATGCACACTTCCTTACTGTTATAGAAGGATTGCCTGAGTGAATTTTGATAAAGAAGCAACTAAAAATTAAAGATGGAAAACATACAGCATAAAAAACATAGTGTTATAACTTGTAATAAAAGACAAACAATGGCTATAAATACAAAAAAAATGGCTATAAATACAAAAAAAAACAAAAACGCGTGTATGTGCAAAGATTGTAATTAGGAGAAATAAAGTTAGTCTTAGTTAACACTTTGAATATGTTGGTTGGCTTTACCTCCAGTGGATTATAATACATAGGAATTATGAATTTTATTATCTGTGAAATCTTTCACCTAGTAATCTAAAAAGTGATTAGATTATGATTGGAATCATCTACAAGGGTCAGCTGAGAAGTTCATAGGCTGACCAAGATATTATCATGAAATGTGATCAAATGAGGTTTATTTTTCAACATAGTCCCCTTGTGGTTCGCACACTTCTTCCATCGATTTTGCAGTGCTTGGTTCCCATTGGTAAAAAAAGTCAACAGCAAACATGATGTCAGCTTACAAACTTTTCAGCCTATCCTTGTACATTAGAATATTATTACTTAACCAAAAAATATTTGAATACCAATGTAAGATGAGTAGTTTTAGCTTTTGTCAAAGTCTTAAAGAGGTTGTTGTTTTGATTGTGGAGTTGCATCAAGTTAAATGCTTGTGTCTATTGTTGCCTGTGTTTCGCATGGTGTTTCTTAGTCAATTGTGCGTAGAGACTCTTTTTTTTTATCTCTTTAATCAGATGCTATGTTGCAGGCTATATGTTGATGGCACTATGTTGTTTGGGCTCCCTGCTTAGTGGTTCTTAGTTGAATGTAGATTTTATTCTAGTGTGTGAACGTATAAACCAAACAAACATCAATTATCAGGGACAGACTGTCAGTGATCTGAGCCTTGGGCAAAATGGATTATTGTCCCTTTAATTTATCCCACCCTACCATCTATTCTATACAGATATGTACTGTATGATTCTTGGTAAAATCATTGAGTGGTAAATTTATCATAGGTAATTTCATTGCTAGTAAATTCATTGCATGGTAAATTTATCACAGTTAAATTTATCATATCAGATTAATTGCACTTATAACATCGGGTTTCCTTAACTTTAATCCTTTTGTTCTTTTTATTAAATTCATAAAAGCAATGATTAGATTATGAATTTCGCCATGAATAATTTATCTGTCATAAATTTACCACTTGATGAGTTTATTGGACATGGTACTGTATATACTCACATATCATGTGAATTTCTGAGACCTAAATCTTAGCCTAATATTAGCAGGTTGCACCATAAATGAGATACAAACTTGGCTTAGCCTTAGCTAACTATTTACACACACAATGTTTGTACCTTGTATATGGTGTGACCCTCTAATATTAGGTTAAAATTTAGGTCCCAGAGAATTGCATAGCATGTGATTATATACTGTTCAATCTTAGGCATTTGTGTCTAAAGCTCCTTATCTCAAAATATATAGAGAAATCTATCGGGATGTTTAATGCCCATACTATTGAATACCACTGGAAAATATCTATCATACTATATTAATAGAATATAAAGGATTCTTCATGTTAAAATGTTTTGTCTCTAACACATTGACTCATTTGTAATCACTTAAGAGAATGAGACTTGTTACTTGAGCTTCTTGGTGTTTAGGACCCACAGGCATGCTGCCAGGATATTGTAGCTGGGGGAGGGGTGGGGTCAACTAAAAAAGATTTCTTATAAATATTAGCATTCAAAAATTAGTTCACAATACATTTCTGAGAGAGTGGAGTGATTTTCCAGGAGTTGGAGATAACGTAACATTGTAAGTAGACTCAAAGATGGTTGAGACAAAGAAAAGGTGAAGTCATAAAAGAGGAGATTAATGAGGTTGTCACTTGACCCCAGTGACAAAAAGAACAGGCAAATATATTGTTAGTTTGCATCCAAAGTTTATCAATATGTTAATAATTTGGGCCAGCCATTCTTAAATTTCCAAAACATCTTTCATAGATAGGAGGAAAGTCTCTTCATTTTCTAAGAAAAATATTGGAGCCCCTGAAAAGGAGCTTCTAAAATGTTAAGCTCCAAAACACACATCTGTTCTGCAGCATACTAGAAATGTCTCTAAAATCTCAAAATGCAAACTTTCCTATTGCCTGTTTCAATTAAAAATAACTTGTCAATCAAATTTTTACATCCTCATTCAGGGTGTGATGGTGGGGGTGATGTGATTACACAACACCAGTCCCCCATTATTAAATATCTATCCAAATGTGGAGGTGCCCGGGGGTAATGGTTATTGTCATAGGAAATGGACACGGCAATACGAGTTCAAATCCTGGACGAGACTGATTGCATTTCACATAGCACTAATACCCTTGGGAAAGATATGAATCCAATTATTCTCCCTCCAGCTATGGGTAAATAGTAGGGCAGACTGAGTTCTTCAGCCTTGGTGAGGCAACTAGTCTAGGAGAAGGAAAACTCTGACTTCAAACCTGTTAAACTCCACTTAAAAATTGACCTTGTGTCATATCCTGCCCGAGTGGAGGGGTTGGTAAATATGATTAAATATCTATCCATTACAATAACTGAAATTATCTTGCTTAGATAAGTAGAACATGTCGAACTTAAAAATGTAACTCAATGTGTTTCATTTCATTCAAGATTAAACACACAGCTAATATAGACTGAACTTTTTAGCCTTATTATGGCAACTGATCTAGAAGAAGGAAAATTCTGAACTCAGACCAGTTGTACTCTGCTTAAAAATTGACTTTGTGTCACATCCTGCTTATGGTTTAGGGATTGGGTAAATACAACCTTTGGAGAGGGGAGGTTAGCATAATAGAAAATGGAATTGTAGACCTATGTTCAAATAGTGGTTGAAGCTGTTTGCATTTCACTTCATACCAATGACCTTGACAAAGACATGAATCCAACTGTTCTTCCTCTAGCTATGGGTAAATAGTACTTCAGACTAGGTTCTCTTGTCTTGGGTAAGCAACTAACCTAGGAGAAGGAAAATTCTGAATTCAGAAGCTTTACTCTGCAAAAAGATTTACTTTGTATCACATTTTGCTTTGTGGTGGAGGGGTTGGGTAAATACATGCAGGTTATATTGATTGATTATTGTAAATGATCTCATATACAGATCAATACATGTAAAGCTTCCCAAATAAAAGGTGTGTGACCAATAATAAGACCCTGTATTAATACACTATGTATACTTCTTAAACAGTAACACAGGCCTGTACTCTCAAATGCACTGGATGGTATAGATAGCAAATATCATACA
Source organism: Sepioteuthis lessoniana (assembly GCA_963585895.1). NCBI lineage: Eukaryota > Metazoa > Mollusca > Cephalopoda > Myopsida > Loliginidae > Sepioteuthis > Sepioteuthis lessoniana. The sequence continues at coordinate 54,658,744 of OY757938.1, read as the reverse complement.
TTATTATCTTCTAAACAGCATAATAGTGAAATATTTTTAAAGCTGTTACAGTAATTGTCAACCTTGACAGAAGGTAGTCATTTCCTTATAAATTAATCAGAATCTCGCCTTCTTTCTATCATTATAATAAAGTTTCATTTGCAGATTGTGTCTATAGATGCATCATGAAACTTATAGTAAAGAAACAACGGTAAAGGGTGGGAATTTAATTACTTTTAGTTTATATACTGCTCTGCTGGCCAGCACTTGAGCACTTTTTGATCTATCAAACATTTTTTTAAACAATCATTTATTTTCATCTGTTTGATATATATATATATCATTGCTACACTTTAAATATATGTTTCAATTTAATCAAGATTAAACATATAGATAATATAATTGGTTATATAGCAAGATTATAGTAAATAATTACATATACAGAAAAAACACATCTTGTTTGCAGTGGAGGGGTTGAGTATATACACACGTTATATAGATTGATTACAGTACATGATCCCATCTACAGTTTAATGCATGCACAGGTTCCAAAATAAAAGGTGTGTGATAAGTACTCAAACCTATCCTCCTTCTCCTCTCACACAAATACTATTCTTTGATAAAGTATTCTATATTAACGACTTTGAAAATTTTATCAAAATATCTACTATCCACTACTACCCTCTAGAATGCACATACTATACCCAGGTCAAAATTGGCATTGACATTTAGGGTGTTGCAATCTTATTTTCCCTTAGTTATAGAAAGTGAATATTAAGCATCAATTTGATCACACTGAATAAAAGTAACCATGATAATCCATTTATGCACTTAAAATAAAACAAGAATTCTTCCAGGCTGTAGCCATGCTATTATTACTGTATGGTCATGCCATATCGACTTTAATGTGTGACTGTCATCCACTATATCTGTTTGATTAGCTATAGTATGCTATTTTGATAACATCCTCTCTACTCTAGTAAAATATAAGCATGTTTGAGAAATAATGATTAATAAAACTTCATCTAAAATTAAAATGAATACAAGATGCTATGAATAAAATGTAAAAAAAAAAATCAAACAACAAATAAGGCACTGAGAGAGATTGAGAATATACTAAGAAATGAGTTTATTGGTTTGATTTGATCTTCTGCAAATAAAACATGTTTAACAGATTAACAGACTTCTTTAAGTCAAAAGGGAACGTGAGTTTGAATCTCACCAAGAACTTATCCTTTCCTGATTTGCACTATTTCTTGTTTTTATAAAAGGACGACTTCAGGGATTTGTGAAAAATTAAAAAAGAAAAAAATTACTTGTCAAAATTAATAATAAAAATTTAAAAAATAGATGCTTTAGATATTACTTATTCTTCATAGTTCAGTTGGTTGAGTAGCTGAAGTGTTTAACCAAGCTTCTCAGAAGAAAAAGGGGATGTATGTTCTAATTTCACAGAGATTGAATGATTGATTAATTTTAATGGCGTGTCAACAGGTCTATTGCCCAGTCGGCTGGGGCTATAGAATACACTGACTGCACCTCTACAGAGGAGTAAGACCCCCCCCCCAATGAGTGTCCTGTATATGACCCTAAACAGTCTGATGGTGAGGTTCCAGTAATTCTGGGGCTTTGGTGAATACGGAGCACCCCTTCATTGCCATTACTCCCAGGTCCATTCTGGTCCAGAATGGTAGCACCTGATAGGGCCCTATCTATGGGTTAAATAGAACTAATGGTATACTTATGCTAAACTGAATTGTTTGATTAAACTGAATAGCTTGAAATAGAAATGTTTTTGGCAATTAAACTGTACTTACATTTAAACTGCGAGCTAATGCTAAACTGAATTATTTCAAATAGAACTGTTTTTTGACATTGAAACTGTATTTACACTAAACTGAATTGTTTAACACAGATCTGTTTTGATAATTAACTGTGTGTAAACAAAATCTGTACTTATACAAAACTGAATTGGCTGAATTAGAACTGCTTGACTAAACTGAATAGCTGGAAATAGAAATGTTTTTGACAATTAAACTATACTTATATTTAAACTGCATACTTATGCTAAACTGAATTGTTTGAAATTGAACTGTTTTTGACATTGAAATTGTACTTACACTAAACTGAATTGTTATATATAACTGCTTGAATAGTTTGAAATAGAAATGTTTTAGACAATTAAACTGTGTACTCATGCTAAACTGAATTGTTTTAAATAGAACTGATTATTTACATAAAAATGGATTTGGTGTTAAATAACCTACAAAGGTTGATATGCCATCAAACCAAACCAATCAACTGGTCTAGAGTTATTTCATGCCTAGTGGTTAGGGATTACATTCATTGTATTTTACATATTTACATTTTTGTATGGTTATTTCTTAAGTTCTTGAGAATTTTTTTTTTTACATGATCCTATTGAGTATGAATAATTTTTAAACAAATCTATTTGACTTATAGATAGGATCATAACAGGTATTACCACTCCAGGTCAAAGAAAACCTGGCAATGAAGGAATACTCCACACTACTCAGAACTGGAGTCTTGATATCAGATGCAGTTTAGCTTTATAACCAGCCCCCACCTTTTTTTAAGTGGGAGTGGAGGTGGGGGTCTTACCTCTCTGCAGGGCATACATTGAGCATATTCTAAACCCAATCAACAGGAATGAGTTTCACTGAGAGCTAATATTTTATTATATCTAATCCACACAGTTCATCACTATTATAGAATGACAACCTGAGTGAATTAAATTAAAAAGTGCTTAAAAATTTAAAGATAGAGAAAAATACACTTCAAAATTAATAATAAGAGTTGAAAATGCTTCATCTAATATATATATATATATATATATATTTTAAAATATTTCTGAAATGTTCATTCAAATCAATGAATTTAATTATTTTAAAATATAATTTTTAGAATAAAAAATGAGTATCAGCACTCAAGAAGAAAAAAAGGGTCTCTATAGGGTGAGCACAAAAACACACTAGCTGTGTTATACCATCTTGGATTTCATTCCCCACTAGCGGTGGGAGTGGTGCACAGAGATTCTGCTGGTGCGAAAAGAAATATTTTGAGTTAATTTGATATACGTGATGTCTGCATATTCATAAATGTATTCCAATAAATTTTGAGTTATGACTGTTTATGAGTGTTTTTGTACTCAGTCTGTATATTTAACACAAGGTACATGTATACAGTATCGCCCATAAATAAGCACTCCACCAACATTTTTTTATAAAAACTTAATTTTTCTTCTAAACCAAATGTTGTAACTGAGTTTATCAATAAACAACATTGAATCTGGAAAAAGTTAACAAATAGGTTTATTACCTTTTGGTACAAGGGAATATAATAAATAGAATCAAATGCACAGTTTTTCAACAGCAGTAATGAGTATTCTTTAAGCAAGACTAACTACTACTGCTAACCTCGTCTAGTCTGTATCTTTTATGTCTTTTGTTGGACAAGTCTAAATTTCTAGTTGGGGGAAATATCTTTGCTTACAACACCAAAGATCATCATCATCGTCATGTCGCGCCATCAGCACAGATATCCCTGACCCTTTCTCGCCACCCCTCCCTATCGTCCATCGCTTCCAGCAGGTTCTCAGGGCTATATCCTGTATCTACACAAAGCGGCTGTATGTAGGTTCGAACTGGTCACTCTGCCTTTGCTCAGCCATGTGAAGGAGTCCACAAGAGTACATCACTTATGAGCTCATCCTTACTTTTTCAGCAGTGTCTCGCATGTCTGGTTCATCTAATTTTGATAGTTTTTGTGATGGGTGGTAGGTGGCTGTACAGCTGCTGCTTTGTGGGGTGTTGCCTTCAGGACTTGTTCAGTATTGCTCGCAGCATTCTTGTGTAATTGCCGCCAAGGTTTTTCTCCATCCATTTATTTAGCGTCCATGTAGTGTATCCATATAGCAGTATCGACACGACTGCTGCTTGGAAGAAACTGCATTTCATTTTATTGGTCAGGTCTGACTTCCATATGACCAATAGCCTATTGATAGCTGCCCATGCCTTTGCTAGTTGTGTATTGATGTATGTCTTGGTTGATGAGACACTGCTTCCTAGGTAGGTGAACTTGTCAACTAGTTTCAGAAGGCTTCTGTTTATTGTGTAGATGTTGCTGTTTGATTAAAGCATTGACATGGAGGCCAATGCCTGCAGCGGTTCATTCCAGACTATGTAGCTGGGTTTCAGCTAGGACGGGTGTGTTTGCCAGAAGTGCTATGTCATCGGCGTAATTGTTTTTGCAGGGTACCTTCTGCTTCTTTCCTTTGTTAGCTTGAAACCGTTTTCTTTGATTTTATCAATAGATGTTCTAAGCACATTGTCTAGACAGATGATGAAGAGGCATGGGGCTAGTGTGTCTCTTTGCAGTACACCTGCTACAATGTCGAAGTAGTCTGTGTCTCCATCCGGAGAACGGACTTTTACCTTGGTGTTTCTATAGAGAATCATTATGGCTGCAATGGTTTCTTTTGGTAGGTCGTAAGCGAGTAGAATTTGCTCCATCTTTCCTCTGTGAATGGAGTCAAAGGCCTGGGTAAAGTTGACAAATAATATGGTTGCCTGTAGGTTTTTTGCACGTACACCTTCAAGAATTCTACGGATAGTCAAAATTTGTGATGTCACACCAAAGATACTAGGATTTTATTATTTCTAGTTGAGTATTATACAATTAAAAGAGATATAATGATAAATATTTATATTATATATATATATATTATTTATTACCAAACTTTACAATATTGAAACACTGCAACCAAAAATATAGATATGTAATAATAAAAAATAAGCACATCTTGTATATATTTATGCAATGTTATTTTGAGTAACAAAGGTGTTGTAATTTAATTTTGGTTACAGTTTCAAAGCAATAGAGTTTGGTAATGAATAATATCTAATAATACTTGTTTTGATTATGTTCCACAATAAATAATAAAATCCTGATATCTTTGGTTTAAAAGAAAATTAATTTAAAAAAAAAAATGTTATAAATAATTTTAACCTTTCTTGGGTTAATTTTTTGCAAAAAGGTTTGGGAATTGCATTCATATTGACATTTGTGCAGTTGTTTCCTAAGAGATTTTTTTACTCGCAATTCTATTTAATAGAAATTTTTATACATATCTATTCAAGGTATAGATGAGACCTTAAAAGGTACTACCACTCTGTGTCAGAGTGGACCAGAGAGTAATATCAATGATGGGGTACTCCACATTCCTCAAAACTGGAGCTTCACCATCAAATGCAGTTTGGTGTTATACCTAGGACATTCTTTTGGGTGGGTAGGGTCTTACCCGTCTACAAGGGATAAAGTCAGCATCTAAGCTTTATTAATAGAGTAAAAAAATTGTTAGCGGGCATACTTATTTATGGGTGATACTTTATATCTTGTGCATCAAAATTTTTGTATTAGATACTTAATCTGCAAACTTCTTGAAGGTGCTAACAGTAATTAGTTCAGGTTAAAGATGTATTAAGGGTAACCTGAAGCAAAACTTTTTTAGACCTTATTTTTCTGATACATTATCATTGGGAAACAAGAAAAGTCTTGGTAAATGAGCCAAAAGCCAAAACTTTTCTAGTTCCTCAATGAGACCTGCATTGAAAAACAAAGTCTCAAAAAGTTTGGTTTCAGGTTACTCTTACTGCACTTTTAATCAGGACTAAATCTACACCTCACAAAAATCTGTTTTTATTTTTTATTTTTTACTACTTTCTCATAAAAGACAAATCTTGATTAGTGAGCTACCATCCAGCATGGGCTGTCTTTGCTCCAATAATAGCATCTGACTCTCTCCCATAAGTCAAATAGGAAGATATAGTATAGAATAATGCATTGTTTGTTTTTGTTGATTGAGTATAAGGATACAAAGTGTCTATATCACAAATTCGTATTAACACAACACTGTCACTATGCATGCTAGTATTTCAATGTTCTGATGAGTGCCATTAAAAAATATATCAAGATTTATTCCATAAAATCAGTAATTCATCAAAAACAAAAATGTCAAACAGAATTTTATGGAAAATATTTATACATGGAATTAAGAAACTTTTTTTTTTTAATGCAAAAATTATTTTAACGACTATTTCAAACCAAGTTTACAATGTAATTGTTTTTAAAATTTTCTCCTATGAAAATGAATTAATGCATTTCTGTTGTGAACAATTTATTTATTATTCCTTGGTTATAATTTAAACATCATGTAAATGGATGCTGAATATTTTGTCATTTTTCTTGTTTTTGTAATATTTAAATAACTTTAACAGTATAAATATAAAAATATTAAGACATTTCATGATTTTTAAAAAAAATCTGTTTTTAATTACAACACAATAAAACTGATTTTGGTTTCATTATTATTTTAGCAATTATTGTTTCATTCATTTGATAGTTTTTAATAGTTTTATTGTTATTTTTAAAAACACTACAATTCAATATAAGTTTACAAGATATTAATAATAAAGAGTATATATATTCATATAATAGATTTTGGAATACATTGTCCTTTTTATTCATGATAAGTAAATGCTAATAAGGCAGTTGCCTGTAGTATTTGAACTTGATACTGTTTTTTAATTAGAGTATATTATCATTTTGAAATGATGTGAGAACTTCTAAGGGAGGTAATTTATTATTTCTCCTGATTACAATTTTTTTTACAGAAATTATCTATTATCAGTTTTGTAAAATACTACTTTAAAAACAACTTTTTACATTCTTATTCACTTTTAGTGAGACATTTTCTATCTTTATAAATTTTGACTCGTATTTTCTTTTATCTTTTAATCTAAAAAGAAAATTAATTTTTTTAAAAATCACAAATCATTCAGTCAGTTTATGACAGTACAGAATAACATCCTGAGTGAGATGCAACAATAAAAAATCAGCAACTAAAAATTAAAGAAAGAAAAAAAAAGAAAATACTTGTCAAATTTAATAAGACTGTGACAAACATGGCACTGAGAGAGATCAATAAACAAAATAAGAGATAAGTTTATGAGGTTTGATTTGAATTTTTGCAAACCAATACCTCTTTGTAGCTTCGTTGGTAAAGCAACTGGTGTGTTTAACCAGGTTTCCCCAGGGTAAAAGGGGATGTGAGTTTGATTTTTAACAAGAGATTATCACTTAAAATTTTCAATCTGTGCTATTTCTCATTGTCATAGATTGACAATCTGAATTACTGTGATAAAAAGCAACTAAAAGTTAACAGATACAAGAAAATATTAGTAAAAACTTATAAATCCATTACTTGTTTTATCTATTCATTAAAATAATATCCAGTTGTTGGGAGGTATATTTTAAAACACCATTTAAATCATCTTGAATAGGGAATTGTAAAAGCAATTCATTTGGTTAAAAAAAATCCTACTGATAGAATTAACAAAAAGGCTTAAAAAAGACAAAGAGAGATAATTGATTTTTATGAAAAATTATTATTTCCCCTGATTCAGTAAACTAAATTTTTAAAAGAAATAAAGATATTATTAATAGTCTTATGAAATACTGTTAGTTTTGCTGTCTATAACAATTAGATATTATTGATAGTTTGCAAAATACAGTTAATTTTGCTGTCACACTTATATAAAGAGATATCAAATAAAATATTTTAAAAATTAGTCTTTTCATACATTATTTTCAATAGATAAAAAAAAAATCAAAAATGCACTTGACTTACATGAGTGTGTATATTTATTTAATTATTTATTTATATAAAATAAAAATCTCTTTTTTCAATTTGAAGAATCTTGTTTCTTATCAAATGATATATCTTGGGAAATCAATTAAAGTTTTTTTGTTTACTAATAAAATACTGTATATACTTGCATATCATGCAACTTTCTGAGACCTAAATTTTAGGCTAATATTAGAAGGTTGCACCATATGCAAGATACAAACTTTGTGTGTAAATAGTTAGCCAAGGCTAGGCCTAGGCCAACTGGTACGCCTACAGTTTCCAGCTCCAAAGGGTGTCAATGTAGGTCTCAGAAAGTCACATGATACAAGAGTATATACAGTATGTCTTTTTGGAATTATTTTCATCCTTTTTATGGCAAGTGAGCAGTGATAAATATTTCATGTAAATATCAGTTTAAAAATAAATTTAGATGTTACTTATTTTGGATGAAAAAAATTTTAACTTTTTCTTTCTAATTTCTGAAATGAGGAATTATCATTATCATAAACTCAAGAAATAACTTAAAACTTAAAAATACTACCATCTAATTAAACTATGAATAGAATAATAAATGATTATATATTCTGATTCAGTTGAAGAGGTGGACAAGTAACATCTCAAAGACAAATTCACTTGAAAAAATTAACTCGTGCAAAATATTCTCTAAGCATGGACAAGGGAATGAGAACAATCTTTACCAATAGATTGAATATAGGGTTTGGTCCAAAATTTCTGGAATGTTAACAAATACAACAAACACCGGAAGAAGGTTGGAATGTACAACAGCCAAAATTTTGTGATTATATAAACTAAAATGACATATGTTGAAGTACATCAATGAATAATAATAATAATAATAATAATAATAATAATAATAATAATAATAATAATTCCTCATCTCAGAAATTTAGACATGAATTATGCTTCTCATATATTAGTAGCTAAATTTTCAAAAATCAGCCTTTGTTTATATATGAGAAGAAATTTTTCAGACAAAGTTCTTTTTGGTTTTCTTGATATTATTAAAATAATGTTTTGGCTGACTGAAGCCATTGTATGGTTACACCACTTGTAGTTTACTGAAATGCCTGGAGATAAAAGCTAAATGAAAACTACATAAGGATGCTATATGCTGTTTTCAACAAATCCTGAGAGCAACACTGTACAAAACAGCAGCTGTATACCTATTTACGACTCATCACACAAATGATGTGAATAAAATGAGTAAGACATGCTGAGTATTGCTGGTGAAGAAAGGATGTACTCATAAGTTCTGCTTTCCTATGGACTCCTACATATGGACACACCAGTGTAGGCTGACCAGTAAAAACTTATAATCATCAAATTTGTGCTGATACTGGATGCTTTCAAAAGGACTTACCAAGAGTGATGGTTGATAGGGACAGCTGATGAAAAAGAGTCAAAGGAGTCCAAGCAGACAGTTTGCCTTAATGATAATGAGAAAGTTAACCTGGAATTTTGATAAGAGATTTTTCTGTTTAGTACACTTATAATCAACTTCTAAAACACTATGGTGTAGGGTTTTATTTTCTGTAGATGAAAGATTTTCTTTTCTTTTTTTTTTCTTGGATTATTTACATTGGAAGAATGGGTTGGCCTAAACACTATGATGAAAATATCAAGAATTCTAAGAAGTGGTTCAGTTTTCAAAAAAGTTTTCTTTTATACTATTTTTTAAAAATTTTATCTTTTATATATATATATATATATATATATATATATATATATATATATATATGTATATATATATATATATATATATATATATATATATATATATATATATATATATATATATAGCTTCCTCATTACTATAGATTGAAAATGAATTTTGCTAAAAAAATTTTAAATGATTAAAGAAAATACTAGTTAAAAGTAATAATAGTTTATAATGCTTTATTTAAAAATGAAAATACAAAAAAAAATCTTCATGAATATAAATTAGGACAGTCAACAGAACTTAGTAATTATCAGTTTCTTACCTATATGATCATTGGATCAAGTGCACAGAAACTGACAGCCACTGAACCAGACATGCAGGACACTGCTGGAGAAGCAGGGATGAGCTCATAAGTGATGTACTCCTATGGACCCGCACATATGGCCGGGCAAAAGCAGGATGACCAGCACAAACATACATTCAGCAGCTATGTGAGGATACAGGATGTAGCCCTGAAGACCTGCCAGAGGCGATGAACTATAGGGAAAAGTGGCAAGAGAGGGTCAGGGATATCTGTGCTAGTGGCACGACATGATGATGATGATGAGATATATATGCTCTGTCTCTGACATTGAACACTATTTATTTATAAATATACCAAACTATATATATATATATATATATATATATATATATATATATATATATATATATATATATATATGTGTGTGTGTGTGTGTATGCATGTGTTGGGGGTGGGAGCGCATAAAAGATGAAAAAATAAGACAATATTTCTATATCATTTTTTTAAGATCTTTTTTTTTATTAATTTTGACCTTAGGTCATGATCAGGGGAATGTATAATTTCAAAAAAATTAATAAATCACAAAAAATACAACAATAAGATATATTTAATTTGTTGAATGAAAATTTTTTATCAGTTATTAAAATTTTTTAGTTACTAATGTATGTTGAATTTTAAATACCTAATCTTTCGGAGCATCAACCTATAAGTAATGATTTTGTAAAGTTACAATTTAAATATAATAGCAAAGACTAGGAATAATCCTTGATTTCAAAAATGATTTCAGAAATATAAATCAAGTGTCAATCTATACATGATTTCTTGACCATAAATCAAGTGTTGACCTATACAATAATAATAATAATTATCTAAGGTTGAAATTCAAACATAACAAGAAGGATAAGAAGCAACCCTTGACTCCATAAATTAATGATTTTAGGACCATAAATCAAGAGTTGAGTTATACAAGAGTAAGTAGATAAAAACTATTAATAAATGAGTAAATAGATAACAGTATTTAATAATCTAATTCAAAACATAGATTAATCTATTAGCAATAAGTCATTATAAGTATAGAGTGAATATGAAAATTGTTATATAATTGAATATTTATTTAATAGGAACTTCATATCTTCATCCCTTTTTCTAGACACTTGCAACAGCAAACTGTTTTTTTCCCAAATCAGTTTGCAAATTTTCTATTAAACAGTTGTTATTTCAATTAAACTAAGATATTCAAATTTTTCAAATAAATCTTCAAAAAAGATTTTCTTTGTATTTTTTATCATGAATAATTAAAAATCACTTCATACCCTTCTTTTGTCAATGCTGAAAATGCTTCTTCCCAATCAATTAAAATTTTTTTTTTACAAACTTGACTGTTTCCATCTTTCTTAGTTGAATACTACTCTTTAGCCTTCCATATTTACAGAATATCTTGTCACAGTTAATTCTTCCTATTTTGTTCTTCATATGTCACTTTTTTATCTTTTCTGTTGAATCAGAGTATATAAGTTTTTTTATGCACTTCCTGACCCAGAGATTGAACTCACAACCACCAGGTTAGATACACCTTAACCAACGCCCTTATACATTAGGCCATGTGTCCAGAAGGTTACCAATTATAGTATACACCTGAAGAATTAATGAATAGAATAAACTTCTTCAGTTGATAAATAACACCGATTAATAAGAACTTAGATTATTATTTCTTTTATCTTTACAAATTATTTTTTTGTCTTTCTAAGTGATATTTATTCATGTTTTTGAAGGATTTTTAAAAATTTTGATTTTCCATTTTGGAAATTTTTAAAATTTTATTACTTTGGTAGTAAAATGGCTCTAAGAAAATATATGTTTGGCTATTGGGAATTAGAAGGAAAATTTTTATTATTGTTGTTTTTTTTAAATTAGAATATTAGAATAAATATCTGTTGAAATGATTTGTCCTTTAATGTTATAATTTCATTGATAACTTTCAAAGGTCAAAATTTGGTTCAGGTCAATTCATTGAAAAAAAAATTTTTTAAGTATTTTTGTGTGTGTGTGTTTTTGATTGTTATGACCTTGTAAATTTTTTAATTTTGAGAAATATTAATATCATATTTACAAAATGAATATTTTTTTTTATTTTGAATAATATTAATATTATATTAATAGAATTAATATTTTTTAAGGTTTTAAAGAGGGTGCTGCATTTTACAATTTAATGACTAGAATAAAATGAACCCTTAATTTCTATCTTTTGTCTGAAACTTATTCTTTATCACAGTTTCCTGCTTATCATCATTAAGATAGGGTTGGGGTTGGATCTGGGTTTAAGCTTAAAATAGATTGTTAATATTCTTATTTAGCTTTTCATATTTTAAAATAAATCATATTTATGCATTTGATTAAAACTTATTTATTTAGTCATTCTCAAAAATTCAAAATATCATGAAAAAGTGAAAAACAAAAATTGAAAAAAAAATACTAGAAAAATATATTTAAAAGAAAGAGAATATAAATATTACAGCCTCATTTTTGAAAGACATTGGAAGTAAGGACTCACTTTACTCTTCCAATTACAATAAACTGATTCCCACACACACACACACACACACACACCTAAAAAATAAATTTAAAAAATAACGTTAATAGTTTTCAAAAAATACAAAGGTTTTATTGATTGAAAGCACCTAAAATTACTTGGGAAAATTTTTTTTTAATGAAAATGGTGAACTTACCAAAACTGAATCTTGACCTCATCAAGTTTCGAATACTTTTATTATTGGAAAAAAAATCTGAAATTACAAAAGCTTTTTTTCAAAATCTTTTTTCAAATTCTACAGACAGCTTTCAATTTCTTAAATTTTTATTTTCATTTACTTTTTTTTTTTACAAACAGCTTATTTTCTTTTAATATTTATTCATAACTTTCTAAACTGGATGAATACTTTTATTTCTTCCCTTTTATCTTTTTCTTTTTTTTTATAACTCATTTTAATTCCTGTTTATAAATTCTGTGTTCCACTCCCATAAAAGTCTTGTCTTGATGGGTCTGTTGGAATTGTCTATTGAGTGAATTGTGTACTTGACTTTTCAGTCAGCAAGTACGGATCACGAAGATTACGAGATTGCATTCTTGGGAGATCACCAAACCTCAAGTGATCTTCAACATTGAAGTATGCACAGTACTGATATGATTACTTTTGCTTTTTATTACCTTTCTAATAATTTTTTTACTTCATTTCTTTATGCTTGTCCTAAGCTGCCTAATGATCCTCTTATATCAGCTGTACATTCACTGGATTTTTTAAATATATATATATATATATATATACATATATATATAGCATGTTTATTTTCTGCAAGTTTATATTTCAAATTTTAATATGAAACTCCTTTCAGTTTACACACATTTTTGTTCTCTCTCTCTCTCTCTCTCTCTCTCTCTCTCTCTCTCTTTCCTTTATCTCTTTTGTCACATTCTCTTAAAATAGTGGTATTTTTTCAATGAATTTAAACTTATTTATTTTTGCACTCTCTATCTCTCTCTCTACATTGTCATCATATTTTTAGCTCTACAACCAATATTATCTGCACTTTATCAATAAGAGTATATGACCATGTGTGCGCATATAACTAAGTAGCATAAATTAATGCTTGCAGTATTCAGTTAGTTCAATAACGTGTGTGTGTGTGTGTGTGTGTGTGTGTGTGTGTGTGTGTGTGTGTGTGTGTGTGTGTGAGAGAGAGATTGTTTTCTCACAGTTTTTTTTATAAGACTTTTAGCAGTGTTAAGTGAATAATTTTACTAAATATTGTTGATGACTTTGAGAATAGTTATTAGCAGCATACTAGAAATTGTTAAGAGAATAGAACCTCTTCATTTTCTTGGTGTTGTTAAGACAATATTTTGGCTGGACCCTTTTACAACTCTAATCATATGCATAAATCCATGAGACCAAAACCCAACTTTCTTTCATTGGGTTAGGAGCATACTGGAGACCGAAAACAACCTCTATCATATCAATCTATTCCAGGAATGACTGATATCCAAAGGGATTTGAAAGTATATTTATGATAATATATATAATACTTATAATTATACAAACATCAACTCTGTTTAGCAAAGTAAACCCCAGTGTGTTGAAATATGTACTCACCCAACATATGTATAGGGATGAGTATCTTTCATTGTATAATGGTTAGTGAGCTAGACTAGTATGTCAAATAATGAATGTTAAAGTGTCTTTTTAGAGACTGATAGACCATCCTGCCACTTAGAAATGGACATATCCAAATATCTTAAATAGACCAGGTTTTTGGTTGCAGTTTATTCTCCCCTACTTACCTGGTTTTTACCAATTGGGTAAGGTAAGATTATTTGCTTGGTTCCAGGGAGGCTTGTCTCCCTGGTAGCCCCTCTCCCCACATTTAAAAGGGGTAAGTGCTAAATTCATTGCTCAGAACCTGAGGTACCTCTTAAGAGAAATGTTAATAGAATCAAAGCAAGTTTTAAAACTGTTACACAAGAGGCTTGCTTCTTGCATTGCTCCCACATTAAAATGACCTTGTGTTACATTTTGACTTGGTGCAAAGTAAAATAACTACCTACTTGCTAGGTGAATCTAGGTCACTGCTACTTTTCACACCTTGTGGTGGCCTAATTTTTACAACTGGAATTTTAACATTGCAGACTATTGTTTGTGAGTTTGATTCACACTGGGTGCTCCATAATTATACTTTTGTACCAAACTAAGCTAAGCTCAATAAATGATTACTTTGCATAGTATTGATAAGCTGACACATGCTGAAATATCTCATTTTTTTTTAAAGGGAAAAATCTTTTTCTTTTGCTTTCTCTTGGATTATACACCTGAGGATAGCTAGAAAATGGGTAAACTGAAATGTTGACAGCATCATGAATACAAAGAAGTTCAATTGTCTGAATAACTTCTGGTATAATTTTATTGAATGTTTTGTAGTAAAAAGTAAAAAATCATTTAAATTGGGACTCTTATAGCTACAATATTATTTTAAAACCAATCTTTTAAAAGTTAGAAAAACTCAATGAAAATGCTATGAATGAAAAACTATTAGCATTGAAAATTTTCTATTTTGGCAAAGATTTTATCATTAAATTTCATATATAGAGAATCGCAGTCAACATTATTGTTTATGTGGTAAAATTTATTTTGGCAAAAAAATCAAAAACCACAGAATATATGAAAAAAAAAAAAATAATAAATTCTGAATTTGACATATCATAAAAAATATTCCTATAAATTTGTGAGAAAAGAATTATTGACTTAGCCTCATTTCCTATAAAAATCTATAACAAAAAAGAAATACTACAGTATTGTACAACCCTTCCCCACAAAAAAAAAATAAAACAGACTGTGATAAGCCTGAACCATTTTTTATTATTGCCACAAATTTAAAAAAAACTTCAATGGCTTAGGCACACATATATTTTTTAAAGAAAATTATGACTTTTTTTGCTGCAACTAAAGGAACTTCGCCGATAATAATCAAGGAATTATTTTCCTTGATTATTATTGGCAAAGTTCCTTTAATTGCAGCAAAAAAGTCATAATTTTCTTAAAAAATATTTTCAGAAATACCAAAAAATAGGAAATTTCTTAGAATTTTATTTCCTTTATTTGATATTTTAATTTGTGATTAGATCTTTTGCAACAACTAAGGAAACTTTGATAACAATAATCTATGAAAATAATCACTTCCAATGTATGTCTAAAGCCATTAAAGTTCCATTGAAATTTGAGGCTATAATAAAGAAAAAAAAATGTTTTTTTTTGTTTTTTTGTCTAACATTGTACCTCTGTTCCATAACAGTTGTTATATTTGTGCATAAATTTCATACAATAAATATGACAACTATTATGAGACATTTAAGGGTACTTTTTTCATTAATTATTCTTTTTTGGTATCAGAATTGTCTTAAGGATAAAGACAAATGAACAATTTTAGATAAAATGTTAGTTTGGAAAAATAATGGTCAGTTTTACCCATAAACCTATTATAAAATCAATCATTATGTTCCTTACATTATAGAATAAAAACTTCAAACTGATAAAAGTGAGTTTTGATTCTACTAAGGATCAAAAAACTCACTTTTGACTGAAGACTTCTCCATCCTGGACTCCTAGCTTGAAAAATAGCTGAAAATGTAAAATGTTACAGGCTGTTAAATAACTGGTTACAACATTTTTTAGACCATTTAAAATAAATTTGAAAAAATAATAAAATTGTATATGAAATTGCAACATTTTCAAGAATCCATGGCTGAAAATTATGTCTGCCCAGGTTTAAGTATTTCTAATTAGCAGTACAAATACTGGCAATTCAGATTCAAAGAGTTAAAAAAAACAAATTTAATAATGAACTTACAACAAAGACTTGAAGGGTTATCATGAAGATTTTTAGAGCTAAGTTTGCAACAAATAAACAAGCAATCATTTATTCTAATCTTATCAGAGACATTAAAGTTTGGAGAAAAATCTCTAAAAGCTATAAATACAATAAAGAAAAAAATGAACAAGAGAATTTTGATGTTATTTTCGTAACAGAAAAAATGAGAAAACCAGAATAGTTATAAAAACCAAAACTATTTAAAAATTGACTTCCATATTAAAAAAAAATCATTCATACAAAATATTTTGAACAAGAAATCAACTCTCCTCAGTTTTTAAGCTGGGATAAACTGAAGAGGTACCATCATCTATATTATGGAATGTTTATAAAATTTTCTATATTTATATTTTATATCCAGCAAATATCTCTTGAAAAAAACCCAGAAAATTGTTATGTGCAGTGTCACCCATAAATAACGACACCTCTAACAATCTTATATATAAAATTAATTTTCTTCCAAATCAAAGATACCAAAATCTTATTTTCCAAAGAATATTATACAAAAAATGTGTGGTATTATTTATTATCAAACTGTACACTATTGAAACTCCTTAACCAAAAATATGAATTGGTAGCAATCCAAAAATAAGTGCACCTCTCTTATACGTTTGTGCAATTTTATTTTTAAATCTTGCAATGTGATGAATATCACTTGATAGTATGATGTTCCTCTAGAAGTAATTAAATCCTGGTATCTATGGTCCTGAAGGAAATTGATTTTTTATTAAAAAATTGTTTTGGATATACTTATTTATGAGTGATATTGTATAATAAATATTTGTACCAATCTTGAATTGTGTATACACAATGTTTGGAAGGCCTCTATGCCAATTATTAAAGAAAAGTTAAAAATTTTCCCTTCCATGAATTCTGGTTGGCATTGTGTTCAAGTGTGGTTGCCCATAGACAGATGTATGGGCACCACTGTTAAACTGACCAGGTATCACATTCTACAACTGAGGAGGTATAGTTAAACATTCATTCAGAATATTTTGTTGGTGTTTTTTATTCATCATACAGAAAGGACTTTTTTTCATATCAAAGTGATTCCCTTATCAGTATATGAAATTGTTTTTAATCTTTATAGGATTTCAAATATCATATACACTCAGGTATCAATCCAATCTTTAGGCAATAAATTAGGGTTAAATTATACACAAGTAATTTTGTAAGGTTAGAATTCAAACATAATTAGAAAGACTAGGATCAATGCCTAGTTTCAAAAATTAATTTCCTTAATTAATGTTTCTAAGACTATAAATAAAGGGGTTATTTATACATGAAAATAAAATAAATGCTTTATATTTGGTGAAAATAAAATAAAGTGTGCAACACAGTCCTTACAAAACCCCAACAATACTTTTTTTAGTAGATAACTCCCAAGTACTATTTATTGTACTGGTTATCTGAAAAAGTTTGATATTATTTGAGATGTACAGGGTACTTCAGAAAAACTAATATCAATTCAATTTGTAACCCTGACCAATTCTGGTTCAAATGATCTCAATTTTTAACAGCATGTATAAAAATAACTCAAAATTCTATGATTAATATTTAAACCTTTTCTTTCCAGTGAATGGAATTTCTATACCAGAAAAGAAAAAAAATTAATCATAGAATTTTGAGTAGTTTCCACACATGCTCTTTAAATTTGAGAACATTTAAATGAGAATAGGTCAAGTTATTTAATTATGAAATAATATCAATTTTTTCTCATCCACCCTGTTAAGGAAATTGTCAAGTGTGAGCTTTTTGACTATAAGATTAATATCTAACCACAAAGTTTGTTCAAGTGTAGAATTTATTTAAAAATTTCATGCCTGAGAAATTTTGTGATCAGAGGAACACTGTTAGAATTTTTTCTATTTTATAAAATATCTCTATAATCAAAACAATTTATACTTAAAATCAAAGTCTACCATGGCCATTTTAAATTATATTTCAAGGGATTTGTTCATTCATTTGAGTGTATTTATAATAATAAAAAGCTTTAAAAATAATAAATAAAAATAAAAGCAACAATTTCTACAAAGTTAAATAATTCTTTAATCAGAATAAATTATATTTCAAACCATAACCCACCTAACATTTATTTGGCTATTAAAAATTTTTATATTTCAAGATGTTTGTTCACTTGAATATATTCATCATAAAATTTTTAAATTAAAAACACACAAAAAAAATGAAATAAAAAAAGTCTACAAATTTTAATTTTTTTTATTGTTGTTTTCAACTTATATATTGTTTATTTCCATGTTTTTTGTTTTGTTTTATTAATCATTTGTTTTTTTTTTATTAAAATTCTAAAAATACCAATTTTTTGTTAAAATTTTAAAAAATACTAATTTTCTAAGTAAGGTAAATTAAATGTAGAGAATTATATGAATTAATTAAAATTGGTATGTTTATCTTATAGAAGACAAACAATTTTATAGAAATATATTTTTTATGGAGGTACTTATATAGTGACAGTTATCAGCATAGGAAATGGAAACAGTGACCAAAAGTTTCCATCCTGGATTAGGCTGTTTGTACTTCACATAGTGCTAATATCCTTAGGAAAGGTATATATCCAACTATTCTCCCTCTAGCTATCTGTAATTAGTAGGGCAGACTGGGCTCTTTACCCTTGGTATGGCAACTGGTCTTAAATAAGGAAAGTACTGAATTCAAACCTGTTAAACTCAACTTAAACATTAACCTTGTATTGAAACCTACTCATTTGGAGGGGTTGGATAAATATATACATCGCTTTTATCTTTAACTCATAAAAAGCAAAGGCCTCATCTAAAATTTTATTTGAAGTTTTTAATTTAGATAATTATTAAGACATTCATCTTTTTTTAAATGTTTTAATTCTATAAATTAGTTGCCAGTCATAACATGCCAAATGAATAATGAAAGACTGGCATTGGTTTGTAGCCAAGTTCAGTGCTTCTTTTTTATTTTTTGGCAGTTTAAATCAGGATTTCTCAACCTTTTTCTTCCCTATCTTGGCCACTTTTGATTGATTTAAAGTTATATAATAAAATATAAAAACTTTGAATCCATAAACCTTATATTCCAAGCTGGAGACTATTTTAGTAGTTCTTATATTCCATCCTGGGCACTATTTCACTGTACACTGCAGTCCCTATATTCCTAACTGAGCACTATTTTACTATACACTGTAGTCCTTATATTCCATACTGAGCACTATTTTACTATACACGGCAGGCCTTATATTCCAAGCCGAGCACTATTTTACTATACACTTATTTTCCATACTGAGCACTATTTTACTATACACAGTAGTCTTTATATTCCAAGCTAAGCACTTTTTTTACTATATATGACAAGTTAAATATTTTAGATTCAGTGATCACACCAGATACTAATACTTAAATGCTTAGTAGAGGCACTATTTACTGCTTTTCTTTTAAAGGAATTATGGGATAAATTTGATGTCTGTACCCTGTAGCAAAGTTTGAATGCATTTTCTGCTCATTTTGGGGGAGAATTTTGTAAACTTGGGTACAGTGCATCTATATCACTGTATATGAGTGTGTGTGAAGTGTGTTAATTGTAAATACAACTTCAGTAATGAACAAAGACAGGAATCATCAATGAATTAAATTTTTCTTCTAAATATTCTCCTTGGGGTTCAATACACCTATTCCAACAAGTTTTCTATTGGTTAAAGCATCTCTGAAAGTTCTTTTTTGATATAGTGTGCAGTTGTGCCATTATATTTCTTTGAATATTTACCACATCTTTAAATCTTACTCTAGAGATGAATTTTCAGTTTAGGAAAAAAGAAAAAGTTGCATGGAGATAAATCTGGTGAAGTATTTGAATTGCACTTCCATAATCTTTCTTTTTTCACCAAAAACATTTTGTTCAAGAAGTATTGAGACTGGCTTAATCATTTTTTTTCAGGGGAGTCCCTATGGTATAGTGGCTAATATGCTGGACTGCAACATCATAATGAGTGTAAACTCCAGTTGCACTATAGCATTTACTTTCAAAATATTACCCTTAGGAAAGGTGTGAACCCCTTTATCCCCCAGCTATAGGTCAAATAGTACCACTACAGTTCTTTTACAAGGATGGCTTTGGCATTAAATGACCCACAAAGGTTGATATGCTATTAAATAGAAATAAAACAAAATTGGCTCTAACTAAACTAGATATCACCACTTATGTTGTAAAAGTTATCATCATAGGAAATGGAAACAGTAACCAAAGATCCCATCCTGGATAAGGTTGTTTGTATTATATTAGTTATTTAGCTGTGTACAAATCTTCATTCAAATGTAAAATTAAAAAAAATAATTAATACTTTTGAATTTCACCTTGCATGTGTGCTTATATATACTCCTTGGGAGCAATATCCCATCTTCTGAAAGTGATGTCAACATACATATAAGGAAAACATGGATTGCTATTGACAGGTTAGTGATCATATGGTATTCTGATCTCTGATGAAATAAAATAGGATTTCTTTAAAACGGCATTTGTGTCAGTATGGTTGCACCAATTGGACTCTAGCAAAACGCTTAGAGAAAAAGCTAGATGGGACCTAAGTAAGAATGCTAGAAGCTGTTTAGACAAACCAGACATGCTAGGCACTGCTGGAGAAGTAAGATCAAACGCATAAGCAAAATCCTCCCATGGAATCTTACACATGAACACACCAGTACCGGTTGACTAGCAATGACTCACATACATCAACTCTACAGACATCAGATGTGGTCAAGAGGACCTGCCAGGAGTGATGATTGATAGGGATGGACAGAGAGAGAGAGAGAAAGAGAGAGAGAGTCAATGGACTCATTGCTATCAGCACAATTTGGTGATAATGATGATAATGTAGCACTGTAGATGCCAAATAAAAAATTGGTTGTGTTTTATGGCATATCAACTTTTGTAGGTTATTTAATGTCAAATCCTGTTGATATATATATATATATATATATATATATATATATATATATATATATATATATACATATATATATTAGCAAACAGTTTATAACTAACATTATTTTAAAATGAGCAAGAACTCATTTGTTTGCACACAATTAAATGAGCTCAAGAATTGTTTTTCAACACTAATAAATAAATTTAATATCAATCATTTGTTTGGACATAGTAATAATTGAAACTATTTAAACTATCTTTGTGGAGCTGACCCTCAACCACCACCTTCAAGATAAAAAAGAATATGGTCAGGATAATCATATAGGTGGAAAGGCTTGACTAGCCAATTGATTGGATTAGGTTTCTCCAACCATCTGTCTTAAGGGCCAAAGTGGAGTAATGTAAGTTACATGACCACTCCAGTTGTCAGGTTACAGACTAGTCAGCCACCAGGATCCTGTCTTAAAGCATTAATAAGTCACCACTGACAGTAAATAGATGGTCTTGTTGGAGGAGGAGGCATCTTTCCACTCTGCAGAGGTGAAATCAGCATATTCTACAGCCCCATCCCACAGGATGGACAGAATAAGGAAAAATCAGTAGAAACAGTTGATACAAAATAAGGATGGTTACCATTTATGATCTTAAAAAGTTCTGTTGATTAGTTTTATAGCTTGTCAAGCCTTTTTTTTTTTTGGTTATTTTATGCTGAAGTCAGTTTAACAATTATGGTCTCCAATTATATACAGTGTAAAAATCTATCTTCATCTATATTTACCCAACTCCTCCGCTTGGGTAGGATGTGACACAAGGTCAATTTTTTAAGCAGAGTTTAACAGGTTTGAAGTCAGAGTTTTCCTTCTCCTAGACTAGTTGCCTCACCAAGGCTGAAGAACCTAGTCTACCCTACTATTTACCCATAGCTGGAGGGAGAATAATTGAATTCATACCTTTCCCAAGGGTATTAGTGCTATGTGAAATGAAATCAGTCTCGTCCAGGCTTTGAACTCGTATCGCCGTGTCCATTTCCTACGATGATAACCATTACACGACTGGTCCTCTCAAATGTATCTTTATCATCATTTATATGGGTAAATACTTCATACTTAGTGGCAGTATCAATGTTTAAAGAGCCCATGTATTAATATAGTTCCAAAACATTTTAGACATTATCTCAAACTGATTCATTTCACCCACACAGCCAATCATGTTACTCTATCTCAGTCGAAACTTGAACTCAGATCACTAATTCTATTTTCTGCACTGTTAGTATCTTCACCAAATGTGAATAGGTTCCTCTTATTTCTTGATTTTACTGATCGGCAACCTTGGGCTCTATCTTTTAATCTTTTGAGCTTGTTACACTGATTTACCATAGGTACTTTTATTTTCCTCACATCTTAGCACTGGTTTGTAGATCATGCTCAAATGGCAAAGGGTACTCAATGTTCAAAGGGTTAAACTAAAACTCCATTCCTGTGTGATAATTTATCCCTGAAACCACAGCTTGTCTGTTGTTAAGAAAACCTGATTTAAATCTTGGCCTTTTTTTTTTCTGTCTCAGTAATAAAAGAAATAATATAGGAATAAAATATTGAAATGTAAAGTTATTTTATGAATGTACAGCAAAAGAAGTAAGGTGCTTCAAGTGGTGTATTGGTTTGTAAGTCCAACTTGCAAACTATTACAAGTCTATTTGATTTTCACTGGGTGCTTCATAATTCTGGCTTTGTGTTAAATTAAGCTAACCTAAATAAATGATTACATCAAAGGAAATATTAATAGAAATGCAAAAACAGAACTTTCAGGTCTTATACTGGAGCAAACTAATCAAAACATCATAATTTGTATTTGTTTTGTATCTATTATGTATTTTTCCTCTGGATCAATACATATAAAGAAATGAAAGAATTTTAAACAAGGTTGAAATAATACATAGAAAAGATACCAGTACAGTTACTCAAAATAAAAGCTTCTAGGACAGAAAAGTCAAGCAAGTTTATCATTTGATTTAATAATAAACATATTCCAGATATAACATGTAGACCCTATGTAAAATAATAAGCATAATACACAAAAGAAAATGAATTTAAGTAAACTAAAAACAAAAATGGATAATTAATAAAATTTCTATGTGAAATAATGCATATAAAAGTAATGTAATTATTCATGTATAGCATATGCTCTTAAATTCAGGCTATGGAATTCTGAAAAACTAATAAATAAATAAATAAATAAATATTTTGTATCTAACTTACACTGAATTTTTAAATTTTGTAACTGGTAAATTTAACATTAGTTCAACTTTTTACCTGGTTTGTATAGACTAAAAATATAAAAAAAATTATACAGTTTACTTATGTTTTGAAACAAAACATTTATGCAGTATTTAAAGGAAATACATAGATATGTTCACACAAATATGCAACAAGCTTGTGGCAAAAATAAACTCACACTAGAAGAAACAAAATTAAAGACAAATACACATTCCAGCGGCTTTTCTCTGTAGTAGCATAAAACAGAAGCGTTTGTTACACATTAGTTAGTTTGGATCCTAGATATAACTTACATTCAGTCATCCCATCCTAAATGTGATGATGCACATAGCCAGATAAAAAGTTGATATTTATTTCTTGTGTATAATAAGCCCCGCTAACTTTTCAGGTTAAAAATATCTTTAAAGGTATATGTTATACACAAATAACCATGGTAATACTAAAACCACTTCACATTTTATTATAATTCCCCAAATGTTCCTCATTGTGTATAGTAAGGCTCCCATCATCTTGGGCCAGATTTCAACCAAATCTTTTCTGGAATATTCCTGAAAATATTTAAAACCCTATTTGGTCAAGATCGTTTGATTTTTTTTAATCCCACAAAATCAAACTACTTATGCCAATAAAGTATTAATTAAGCTCCAAGAAATATGATTTCCAAGGGTAATAACTAAATAAAATTAAATAAAAAGGTTTTCTCACCAATTCAATCATGGCATACCTGAAAGCTTGTCAATAACATAAAAGTGATAGTATATTAGGAAATACCAAGAGTTAATCTTGTCTATCCAGAGGTTCTGTTAAGATGAAAATATTTATGAAATTAGATTTTAAAAGTTAGATGTATGTTGGGCATTAGTAAATAAAACATTTTAACACAAAGTACTTTATGAACATGAGTGACCATCTTAAAATCTGTGTGTAATCAGAGTATGTACTTCTAGTTAATATAATCTGTTAAAATTCTTATGTAAATGTCTGGAAATATCATTGAAAATTTAATCAATACAGTAAATGGGTTTTTGTTTTTTTTTAAATTTTTTATTTAATGGCATATCAACTTTCATGTGTTATTTAATGCTAAAGCCATCATTGTAGAACTGCAGTGATACTATTTAACTCATAGCTGGAGGGATAAGGAGGTTCATACCTTTACCAGGGGTATTACTCCAAATACAACTGGGGTTTGAACTTGTTTACTTCAAGGCTGCAGTCCAGCACTTTAGCCAGAGACTCCACTAATATAATATACACTCACAAAAAATCCTTAAGCCTTTGAAATTAGTAGATCAGTTCATATAACTCAGTAAGAATATCTCATCTGCTGTAAGCAATGTCAACATAAGCAAAGGTAAGGCATGAAGTGCTATTGACAGGTTAACGACCATATAGAAATTTGATCTCTCTGATAAAATAATGAGAATTCTAACAAGCTGTAGCCATGATAGTATTACTGTATGGTTGCACCATTTGAAATTTAATGAAACAACTGAAGTAAAAGCTGTATATGGTTTTAAACAAATCCTCAAAGCAGTTCCCTATAAAATAGCAGCTGTACAGCCACTTACCTCCCATTTCATAATCTATACAAGTAAGATGAGCAAGACAAGTTACACACTGTTGGAAAACTCAAAAATGTTCTCTTATGGACTCTTACATGTGGAAATACCACTGTTGGCTGACCAGCAAAAACTTACATTCATCAGCTATGTGTGGACACTGGATGCTATCTAGAGGACTCGACTTGTTGATGACATCATACAAATATGATATGGTGATAAAATTTCTTTTCTTGGTTGGGGGACTACAGAGGAAACCCTGAGAAAAGTTCTTCCATCTAACATAAAAAAATGGATTTTAAAGAGTTAAAAATTGTAACCTCAACAAATTCAAAACATTAATGGGAGGTATGAAACTGAATCAGCAATCAGAGTTCAAATATTGAGTGAGACTGTTTGCATTTCACTTTGTGATAATTCTCTTGAGAAAGACTTGAATCAATCTGTTCTCTTCCTAGCTATGGGTAAATAGTAGGAAAGACTGGGTTCTTTAGTCTTGGTTAGGCAATCCATCTAGAAAAAAAACTCTGCATTCAAACCAGCTTTACTCTGCTTAAAAATTGAACTTTTGTCACATCCATGGAGGGGTTGGGTAAATATATCAGGGAAATTCTAACATTTTCGTGGGTGGTGAGGGTATTATCCCAATTTGCTTCTTGCTATTTAATTTTATCATAAAACCTGAGTTATAATTAATTAAATTAAAACTAAAGAGTAATCAAAATCTACATTTTATCTAAATTTTCTTCATCTTTTTTTTTTTTAATTCCAAAGTAAGGTATTTTTATCAGAACCTTCAGCATTTTTAAAGTATGTTTTCAAGCATTTTTTCTCTTTCTCCATGAAAATACAAATATAACAAGAATTATAATCTGCTGCTGAAAAATTCCTGTGAGCATGACAGAATTTTTTAGAAGATTGTTGCCAGTGTAGGCACATATTCTCAAAAAGGTTCACCACCATTGGTCTATTTTGGCCCCTCTGAACTTGACTTTTTGATGGAAGTAGGGCTGACTTATCAATAGAGGCACTCATAGCATAACAGTTATTGTTATAGAAAATGAACACAGTGACCTGAGTTTAAGTTCTGAACTAAAATATTTGCATTTCACATAGCACTTAATACCCTTTGGAATTATAAGCATCCAACTATTTTTCCTCCAGTTAAAGGTAAATAGTAGGGCAGACTGAGCTCTTTAGCCAGAGTATGGCATCCAGTCTAGGAGAAAGAAAACTGATTTCAAAACTGTTAAACTTTCCTTAAAAAATCACCTAGTGTTGCACCTTGTCCATGGGGGAGAGGTTTGGGTAGATATATACTTATCGATTGAATAGACTCCAACCTGAATTAACATTTCAATTTTTTGAGGTCACCTATCTGCTAACATATATATATTTTAAAAATTTATATTTTTGTAGTTATAGTGAATTTGACATTAAAAAATGTTATAGTTTTCTCTACATTTATGACATATAGTTTATCTAAGAAAAACAAAAATAATTTTAAAATTTAAAATGTTTTTAACAATTTTTTTTAATTTCAATTTGTGTTCCTTATTTGTACTTATGTTGATTTCATATTTATATTTTTGTTGATTTATTTTCATACATATGATTTTTATTGTTAAAATTTAAAAATATTTTTAAAAAAATAATCATTTACATCACAGCAGCAATTATTCATTTTTAAGATTAAATGTTTGTTTTTTAACTTACCAATTAAATTTTTTAAAAATCATGTGTTTATAAAATTTTTTATAATCTTTTTCTTTTTCATACATAAGATTTTGTTTAATAAAATTTCTAAAAATATCAATCTTATAATCATATACATCACAGCAGTAGTTACTCATTTTTAAGATTAAATTTTTTTTAACCAATCAATCAAATAAAAATAATCTTGTGTTTATAATATATTAAATAATCTTATTTATTTTCATGTATATGATTGTTTCATGAAATTGTAAAAACATTTTCAAAAGTAACATATACATCACAAAAGTAGTATTTAAAAGTCATTTTTGCAATTAAATAGATTTTTTTAACATATGGATCAAATAAAATTTAATCTGTTTATTTATAAAAATCTTATCTATTTATTTATAAATAAAAAAAATGCTACTAATACTAGAGTAAAAATTAATAACACCAAATATAGTACCAAGAGATCAATATTAGAGACAAGGATGAGTATAAAAGTTTTGTTTTGAGCTTCTGTAAACAAATAGCTCTTCATAAGTCAGTTGATGTATTTAACAAGGCTTCCCTGTGGCAAAGGGGGATATGAGTTCAAATCTCATATTCTCTATGGATTCTGATCTGCATGAAACAAAATCCTTGTCAGAAATAAATATTAATTATTTTTAAAATTATTTCTATGATACCTTTGTGTATTGCAATGTTTGATATATTTGAGTAATGTGTAACTATGTGTAGTTTAAATGTGTGTATGATTTCATAAGTTATAGTTGCTGATATCCACCCACTGATTTTTCAATGTACTTTAGCTTTTTTTGCTACTGTTTTCTGCTTTTAATGTTTCCTCTTCTCTACACATGCATGATTAATTTCATTTTTACAGTCAATTCATTTGCGCTAAATTTGGTAGCATTAGCGCATCCTTGGAACAGTTAATTTGCAAATAAATACGGTAGGTCAGTCTCCAACAAAACCCAAATTTTAAAAAAATGTTTATATTTATATATTTGAGTTGCTAATTCCGCAATGATATGATTTTGGCTTAACCAAATCCATTCTCACTAATCCTTAGATCCAGCTTGTCAACCATTTTAATGCTTCTACTAACCAGCAATCAAAGTTTGATTTCACATAGAAATTTTTTTTTTTAAATGGACCAAATGATTTGATTTTATTGATCCAAACTATCTACCACTGCATAAATTTTAGTCTATGACCAAAATGAATAAAATTGTAAAGTCATAATAAAAATTGCAAATAAATATTACATAAATAATATTCTTATAAATTTTCTAATTCATAATTGCCTAGAGAATTTATTTGTATTAGTATATTTACCATATATACTTGTGTATAAGTTAATCATGTATAGGTCGACCCTTGATTTCAGTATTAGCTATCCAACATAATCCTGATATTTCAGCTAAGCACTAATTTACTAAACATCATAAGCACAAAATTTTGGGCTAAGCACTATTTTACTCTGCCCCACAAGCCTGATGTTTCAGGCTGAGCATTATTTTACTATACAGCATAAGCCCAGTATTTTGGACTGAGTGCTATTTTACTATAAACATTAAAAAGGATAAAAGAGATTACATCTGATATATGACTCAGAAAAGGCTTAATATGGCAACCATTCACAGCCCTTTTTTTAATGGAATATATAGGCTGATAGATGCCAATCATGAAATCATTAATTTATTGTATTAATTTTTGATTGGTTTGTTTGGTTGTTTGGGTTTCATGGCATATCAACCTTTGTAGGTTATTTAACCTCAAATCCATTTTTATGAAGATAGTTCCATTTTAAACAATTCAGTTTAAGATAAGTATGCAGTTTAAGTGTAAGTACAGTTTAATTGTCAAAAACATTTCTATTTCAAGCTATTCAGTTTAGTCAAGCAGTTCTAATTCAGCTAAGTACAGATTTTGTTTACACACAGTTAATTGTCAAAACCGTTCTATATTAAACAAATCAGTTTAGTGTAAGTAGTTTCAATGTCAAAAAACAGTTCCATTTAAAATAATTCAATTTAGCATAAACACACAGTTTAAATGTAAGTACAGTTTAAGTGTCAAAAACATTTCTATTTCAAGCTATTCAGTTTAGTCAAGCAATTCAGTTTAGCATAAGTATGCCATTAGTTCTATTTAACCCATAGATAGGTCCCTATCAGGTGCTACCATGCTGGGCCAGAGTGGACCTGGGAGCAATGGCAATGAAGAGGTGCTTCGCATTCCCCAAAGCCCTAGCATCACTGGAACCTTACCATCAGATTGTTTAGTTTCATATCCAGGACACTCACTGAGGGGAGGTCTTATTCCTCTGCAGAGGTGCAGTTGGTGTATTCTACAGCCCCAGCCGACTGGGCAATTAATTTTTGAAGTCAGGTTTGACATGAGATCAGTTTAATTCTGGGGCCTTGTGCTCAGATGAAAGTAGTGTCTAAAATATCTTTGCTTCATTAGCATTTCCTTTTGGTTGTGTTTCTGGAATTGGCCTTATCCCTTTTTAGTCCAATGGGGTAGGTGAAGATAAAGTTGAGTAAGATGATTTATCTTCGTCTACAGATGAACAGGTGTGTGTAGGAGACACTTTTTTTGGATTTGAAAAAGTTTAAAGGGAGACAAACAAAGTGGGGAGATAACTAAACAGTAATTGGTTTTCAAAATCAACCAATACACAAGTGTATACGGTAATTTATATCTATTATTATCATTATTTATTTATTTATTTGAACAATTTTTCTATTTAGGTAAATGGAAATTTGTTGAATAGTTTGAAATAAGTATCTTTTGAACCAAAAAGAAGATAACGAAAACAAACAACTCGATATTTTCAGGAAGGGGAGATAACTACACATCAACTCTTGAAAATTTGACCTATACACGGGTACACACGATAATTTATATCAATTAGTTTCGTAACATAAAAACACTTTTTTTTAAGGAAAATGGATATTTGTTAAATATTTATATTATATTATAAATAAAATTTATCCTACTAGGGAAAAAAAACAAGTTTTTCTCGGGAATAGGTTACTGCTGAATAACAGTGATAAAAGAGTTTCAATATTGACCTTTGGTTAATATTATTTCATAAAATCATGAACAATAAATCTCCCTTCTATTCAAAGACCGACACATAAAGAAAAAGAAAAAGAAAAACGTAATTGAAGGGAGTGGTAAACCATTTAACATTAAACCCTTGAAATTATAATAATCGTTAAATTTCTAAAAGACACTGATCTTAACCTTTTGGAACCCATACAGTCTGAGCACTATTTTATTTTACACCATAAGCCCAATATTTTGGGCTAAGCACTCTTTTAGTACTTATAAGCCCAATATTTTGAGTTGAGTGCTATTTTACTATACACCATATTACAAGTTCATGGAGATCACATCTGATATATGACTAATACAGCTTTTTTTAAAATAAAGATGACTACACTCTGGAGTGAAATTTGTGATCTCAGATACAGGGTATTTGAGGGCCCAGGTCTAAAAATTCTTCAGGTTCATATTTTCCGAGAGTATAAAGTTAAATTCATTTATCTACTTATATTTTATGGCAAGAAAAATAAATATATAAGAATAGGTAGGAGTCAAAGAGAAGTCCTGAATCTCTATATAAAGACTGGAATGGAATGAAGAAGGGTAGCTAAACAATAATTCCTTTATAGATGAAATTTGATTAGATATCATATACTGTTAATTTAAATTTTCAAATTAATCTTTGTTCCTTTAAGTTTTCTACCAGTATTCGTTTTCCCTTAATAATATTTTGAAATAAATGGTACAACTGAAGTGGACTCAAAATTAATTCATTTCAAAAGGAAAGATTCTTATTATATACTGTCCGATGTAATCTTTTACATAGGTCACTTTTTTTTCATGAAATAAATAAATACATAGTTTTTTCTTTTATTTTTTAAAATAATGTTTTGTTTACCACAAAAGATAAGATTTTAACAAAAATAATTAAGTATATTAGAGTATATCCATTAAGATAATTGCTCTATTTATTTTTGATGAATTAAAATTTTAATATTGAATATTAAGTCACCATGATGTAATATGTTATGTGTGTACAGTGAAGATGTGTCCTGGTGAAATAAATCAATTTGAGGTCTACTGGACTAGAGTTGGGCTAATTGAACAAATAAAAAAAGGTGTTGGAAAAACCAAATTGTTATCATAATGGAAAATCTCAATTTGATCTGCAGCCATAATTGCTTGATATTTGAATAACATTTTAAGTGATTAAATTAACCTGATGCATGCTGGAATGTTTTATTTATTTATTTATTGTAAATTTCTGTCAGCTAGGGTAAAATATGAGCATAACCAATTATTTGTCTAATTTCTAGTTTTTTTTATACAGAGAAAAGAGTCAAGTGTAAAACAAAAAACAAAATGTTTCTTTTATGTAGAAATTATTAATTCCTTAAAATTCCTAATAATTCTTTTGTTATCTATTCATAAAATTCCATAAACATAAAACATGTTAATATCAATAATATTACTAAAAATATGTACCAGGCTTTACCTCAATAATTTAAAACTGAAAGTTAAATTGAATTGTTTTTTTTTTTTCAGACAAATTCCAAGAATAAAATCTTGATAACAAATATAAAAAGGTTATTAGGTTATCACATTTAGGCATAATATGAGGTTTTATCAAAAAATATCAAGACTGAATTTTAAAATCTTTTAAATTCTAAAAGTTAAGTGATTGTGTCTGCACTTTTGAGTAACTTATATAATAAAAGAATGATGTCTATCTAGATGTCAAAACTTAGTTCAAATAAATCAAAGTTAATTTTGAAAAAAAAAAAAATTAAGATACATTTTGAACAGCAGTTTTTGGTGAAACACAGGACTGCAAATGCATCATTCTCCATACTCATCAGACCTGACACCATACAGTTTTTTCTTGTTTCCTAAACTAAAAATTCATCTCTAGGGTGAGATTTGAAGACATGGAGGAAATTAAAAGAAATTTAATGGCATAACTTCATACTATATCAAAGATGCCAATGAAAAATTTGCTTGAATAAATATGTTGAATGCCAAAGGGACTATTTTGAAGAAAATTAATGTTTCATTCATTGTTAATTTCTGTCTCTGTAAATACACCTTTTGTCTTGATACTTTTTGAATACCCCTCTCATATATACAAGAAATCCCAATGAATAAATTAGGCATTTTCTAAAATTGTCCACAATTAAAATAATACTTTATAATGTGTTTTTAATAAAAAATAAAAATGTATCTTAATATCCTTTCTAAGATTTTTTATTGTGACAACAAAACAAAAAGTCAGATCAGAGATTGTTCCCAGTTGCTGTACCACCTGTTGCATGTTACATGGGCATCTTCAAGTAATCCCATTACCTCTAGGAATGCTATGAAAGACCCAGCATGAGATCTTGAGGTGGTTTTGCAAAATTTTCTAAGAAAAGAATCACTTAGATCTTATTCCATATATCCATCCCTATGTTTAATACATTTGGTGCATCATTTCTAAAGCTCCTTTAAATCCTCAAAAAGAGTTAATTCCTTTCTTGGCTGGGCTGAGAACTTTTCAGCTTCTCCTCTTACTCAGTTATACAATAATCTGAACACTTAACAGTATAAATATTGGTTTGGTTGGTTGGTTTTTATGGCATATCAACCTTTGTAGGTTATTTAATGCAAAATCCATTTTTATACAAATATGTTCTATTTCAAACAATTCAGTTTAGCATCAGTACACAGTTTAATTGTCAAAAACATTTCTATTTCAAGCTATTCCGTTTATTCAAACAGTTCTAATTCAGCTAATTCAGTTTAGTATAAGTACAGATTTTGTTTACACACAGTTAAATGTCAAAACAGTTCTATATTAAACAATTCAGTTTAGTGTAAGTACAGTTTCAATGTCAAAAACAGTTCCATTTCAAGCAATTCAGTTTAGTGTAAGTACGCAGCTTATATGTAAATACAGTTTAATTGTCAAAAACATTTCTATTTCAAGCTATTCAGTTTAGTCAAACAGTTCTAATTCAAACAATTTAGTTTAGCATAAGTATGCAGTTAGTTCTATTTAACCCATAGATAGGGCCCTATCAGGTGCTACCATTCCAGGCCAGAGTGGACCTGGGAGCAATGGCAATGAAGGGGTACTCCGCATTCCCCAAAGCTCCAGCATTACTGGAACCTCACAATCAGATTGTTTAGTATCATATCCAGGACACTCGTTGGGGCAGGGAGTCTTACCCTTCTGCAGAGAAGCAGTTGGTGTATTCTACAGCCCCAGCCAATTGGGCAAGTATAAATATTGAAAACATAGGATTATATATATATATATATATATACACAAAAAAAAAACTTACCTTATGGGAGTACCTTTATAATATAATTTCAAACAGTCTCCACATGTTCCCCATCCCTGTCAACACATTCTTGGAATCTCCCACAGGTATTTTTAAAAGATGTTAATATTTCTATGTGAGTATCTTTATAAAAAAAAAACAGAACTAATATTACATAGACCACCCGAGGAAGATTCCAGTAATGTGTTGACAGAGATAATGAGGAGGTAGAAACTGAAATTATATCATAAAGGAATTCCCATAGAAATATTAACATCTTATAAACATTCTCTCTCTCAGTTATATATATATATATATATATATATATATATATATATATATATATATATATATATATATATATGATGGCTGTAGGTTAAGATATCTGACTGACATAAAATCAGCCAGGTTTCGATCTTAGCTTGAAGCATCTTGCATGTCTAGCCACACTGAAGAGTTGCAATACAATGAAATAGTCTTTCCGTGGATGACAATATATATAATTAAAAGATTTAAGGTAATTTCATGATTGTTCTCTTTGGAAAAGAAAAAATATTTTGTGCATATTTATTGCTATTTCCAAGTACCTCATCATGGTATGAACATCAGCAAGTTGGTCTTGTAAATCCATTGCTGCTAAATTATAACTTTAATCCTCATTAGGTACCTTGTACTTGTAGCCTTGTGTCAAACCTAAGTAATACTTAGTAAATAACTATTTTCAATGCAAATTAAACTTTGAAAAAAAATTGAAATATCTAAAACATTTTTAAAAATACCAAATAAGGTTTCCAAATTTAAAAAAATGGATGTAGTTGTATACAATAAGATAGATATACTGGTTATAGCTTTGAGAAGGATAATTAATATTAAAAGATATATTTAAACAATTTTATTAACAGGTTGTTAACAGGTATAATTTACACCTCGGTAAAGAAAAAAGGTACTTGTGACATAGCAATTATTGCAGTAAGAAGTGGATTCTGCTATCTGTGTTCAAATCCTAAACAAAGCTGTTTGTATTTCACATAGCATTAATATCCTTGAGAAAGGTATGAATCCAACTCTTCTCCCTCCAACTATGAGTAAATAGTAGGGCAGTCTGAGATATTCAAGTTTAGTATGGCAACTAGTCTAAGGGAAGGAAAACTCTAA
This sequence comes from Sepioteuthis lessoniana, assembly GCA_963585895.1. Classification (NCBI taxonomy): domain Eukaryota; kingdom Metazoa; phylum Mollusca; class Cephalopoda; order Myopsida; family Loliginidae; genus Sepioteuthis; species Sepioteuthis lessoniana. Next base: position 54,624,697 of record OY757938.1, on the reverse strand, counting down.
ATTCAAACCAGACCTGGAAAGGAATGGTTATGTCCAAGACACACTACATGAATGGTCCCCCCAACCAACCAAAACCAGGCTTCAGGAAAAGTCTTTTATTTTAAGTAAAGAGATTCTGCTCTGGTCTTTTTTCTTCAGAAAATATTATCAAACAGATTTTTTCAAAAGATGAAAATAGTTTACAATTAGACATACAACCTTCAAATTATATTTAAGATCAGATTATTTACATTTGAAGTGGAGTTGATAGAATGAGTATTGGAGTAGAAGGAATCATTTAGTCAAATTCAAATTTCAGTCAAGGTTGTTTTTGTATTCACTACACTAGGTCTGACTGGACTCTTCAGTTTTTGGTAGGGCAACCAATCTAAGTGAAGGAAAACTTTGAATTCAAACCATGGAAAAGGCAACAAGAAACCCTTCACCATATCCCTCCCTAGAACAGTCATAGTAATTCACAGTTTACTGTTCTGACAGACATGACATTTTCTATTCTATTTACATTTATTGCAACAAAAAACAAATAATGAAATATCTGGAAAAATAGGCTAAGATAATGAAACATTATTATACTAATGAATTAATATAGTAACTTGAAATAATTACATTATTAATGATTATTTTGAATTAAAATAATTAAAAATTCAAATAATTATTTTCAAATACATCAGATTGAAAAAATCTAAAATGCATGAAATGTAATCGGGGAACAAAGTTTAAATCCCTTCTGGGGATGTTTTGTTCAGTTCATAATGATATCCTTGAGAAAAGTATGAACACACTTTTTCCCTGAGCTACGGGTAAAAATGACAGAGCTAATTGGGCTCTATAGACATGATGGTGGGTAACCAGTCTAAGAGAAGAAAAAATGGAAAAGGCAATAGGAAACCACTCCACCATATCTATAAAGAACAGTCATGGTAATTCAGTTTACTATGAAGAAACCTTGATAGTGCAAGTCCTGAAATGACATAGTACTATCAATTTTATTTACATTTATTGAAACAAAAAACATTAACAAAGTGTATGAAAGATATGCTAAAATAGTTAACTTTTAGCAAAAAATTGTTATACTATTTGATAAAATAAAATAAAATTCTGAAGTCTTTCCTTCATTATTATTATTATTATTATTATTATTATTATTATCAAATATTTTATTTAGCAATTTTATTTTGTGGTGCTTGATCTAAAAGAAATATTGAATAATTTTCTGGGACATAACCATTTAGCCATATAATAGTAATCATTGTTTTCTAAATGAAATGTTTTGATAAATACAATTGTCCCTTTTCTCACAGTACAAAATTTTTTCCAGCCCAAATTCCCACTAATTAGCAGAGGTACTGGGTGTTGCTTGAGAAAAAAAAGTTAAGAGACAAAATGTTTTGATGTGGCTATTGTGACATATTTTAACAGGATTCTATGAATACAGAAATAGATATAATATAAATACATTGCAAAAGTTTTAAACAAAAACAAAAATTCTCACAAATTTCAGAGAGCCTCTTTGTACACAATATTTCTTGTTTTTCTATCCTTTACAAACAAATATAATGCTTGTTTTTTTTTTTTTCTTTCTTAGTGATGAATATCTAATATAAAGCTGGCCATGCAAAAAAGAAAACAAAAACAAGGATCTAAACTCATCTATCCCATAAATTATAAAGTAAAAAGAAATTGTACTTGATATTTAATACTGTTTGGTCATGAATTGCACATTTTACCATCTGGTAACATCAAATGACCACAGAGGTCAACATTAAATAGTCTATATCAGAGTCTGAAGTCAAATCAATATCCAGAGGAAAAAAATTGGATCGCTGAAACTTTCTATTTGTATATTATCCCTAAAAAGTTAATTTTCTTAACAAAAGATACTAATATTTTATCATTTCCTGTAGACTCAAAACAAATATTATTAGGTATTATTTATTACCAAACTCTACAGCATAAAAACACTGTAACCAAAAATATTCATATGTACAGGTAGAGTATACTTAAACAGAAAGGTGCACTTAGTGTAATTGCTATTGTCATAGGAAATAGAATTGGTGACACAAGTTCAAATCCTGAACTGTTTGTATTCCATTTTGTGCTAATGTCCTTGGGATGGGCATGAATCAACCTGTTCTCAAACCAGCTATGGGAAACTAGTAGGGCAGACTAAGTTCTTTTGCCTTGATTAGACAACCAGTCTAGGAGAAGGAAAACTCTAAATTCAAACCAGCAGTACTCCATTTAAAAATTGACATTGTGTCACATTCTACCCATGGTGGAGAAGTTGGGTAAATGCACACTTATAAAGAAAGTAGAAAAACAATGACCATCTAATAAGACAGAATTGAAAGACAGATAGAATGGAATGATGTAGAGTTTGGTAATTAGTAATACATAATAATAACCATTTTGATTGTATAATGTTCGACTAGAAATTATAGAAATCCTGGTATCTGTGGTTTAAAAAAAATTAACATTTTATTTTAAAAAATCAGTAGTCATGTACTTATGGGAAATATTGTAGATGTATAAAAACAATTATAATAAATGTTAGCAAATGATTTGATTTGTGATTAAATAGGCGACTGCTAGTATTTTTAAATGTCTTTAAACAGAGTGCAATTAAAAAGGAAAGAGTGATGTGCAGGAAAAAGGGAGCAGGGAGGACTTCTATTCACAATTTCATATGTATTTAAGCACATTTTGTATTATTTAGCACCATTTTATTGTACTTGTGAATTGCTGTCTACCACTTGTCTTTTTTTACCACAATACCTTCACCTCTAATTGATGTTGTTTTGTGCATTTTGGAATTAATCACAATCTTCACGATTAGTATTTGATCTTTAAAAGAAGTCAATGAATAATTACATTATTTTAGGTTTCAACAAAGAAATTAAAATTATAATTATATCATATATTATTATTACGATTTAAATGAATTTATGTTCTAAAAGATAATATAATCAAACAATTCTATTTTTTTATGTATCATAGACATAAATATTATATTATTATTATAAATAAATATAACAATATAATTACTATTTAAATGAATTTATGTACTAAAATGTTTATATTATTAAACAATTCTATTTCATGTATTAAAATCATGAATATTATATTACTGTCATAAATAAATATAACAATTGACATATATAATATTACTATTTAAATGAATTTATGTATTAAAGATATTACATAGTATTTAAACTTTTCTATTATTCTATGCATAAAAGACGAATATTACATTACTAAAAGTATAACTATAATATAGACATGATAATGATAATATAATTTATCATTATTATTATATCAGTACTACTATTTAAAATGAATTTATGTACTAACTAATATATTCATAATATATAATTGCTTTTAATTTCATTTATGTATTAAATGCTAAATTATAAATTTTATAGCCTTGGGAAAGGTATGAAGCTCCTTATCCTCCCAGCTATGGGTTAAATAGTATCACTGATGTTCTTCTATAAGGATGGCTTTAGCATTAAATAACCCACAAAGGTTGATATACCATTAAAAACAAAGAAATCAACCAAGAAATCTACATTTTATGCCATTGTTATATCATTATTACAACAACTTAATTCTATTCTATGTATTAAAAATATAAATACAACATAAGTACTATTATACATATCTTATTACTACTATTATGTATTAAAGATAAATTGTAATATCATTATTACAACTACTATTATTTAAACACTTCTATCATCTTATATATTAAAATAAAATGTAAATATCATAATCATTATTATAACTACTATTATAACTTAAACAATTCTATTGCTTTATGCATTAACAAAGGTTGTTTTATCATTACTACTACTACTACTACTTATAAAGAATTGATAAAACTGACTGTTATAATATTCAAAGTCTTCAATTTTCAATTCATTGACAATAATAAAATTAACTGAAAATTCAATTACTAAAATGTCAACAAAATTGTTTTTTCTCAGATAAAATTTTCTTGTCTCATTTTACTAATAGATTTATTTACATTTAAAACCTGTGAAACAGCCCCTTTATTTTATTCAAGTAATAAAGTTAGAATTTATAAATGTCAAATTGCATTCATTTTCAAGAATGTTCTGCATGTATATCAAATTGTATGCATGGTTTATTTTTCCTATTTTTTAAATTTTTCAATTTACATAAATGTATTGAATTAAAAAAAAAAAATAAATAAATAAAAAAACAAAAAAAAGCAAAAAAAATAAAACAAGAAAGAAACATTTTTTTGCCATTGCAAAATGATTCAAATTTACTTTTCTCATAACTAAAAGGTAATATTTGCATTTTACTGTGTATATAATTTTAAATTATTTTTTAAACTAATTCTAAAGTTAATACTTGGTAAATTATTTTTTTAATAACAGAAAATGTGTAAAGATTTTAGGCCTTTTTAATATATATATATATATATATATATATATATATATATATATATATATATATATATATGACTCATGAAGTATGTGTATATATATATATATATATATATATATATATTATATATAGTATTTGACATTGTGGACCTTTTGGATTTTAAATCGACAGTGTTTAATAAGAGCAACAAGCACTTACAAAAAATTTCCTTACAAATTTTGAGTAATCACTTGCTCAAAATGTTTCTGATGTATAACTGTATTAAATACAGAAACAAAAAACTAAACTTATGACTACTATTTCCTTTCCTTTTCTTTTTTTATAATTCAAAATTACCTCTTTTTTCTCACTTTTCATCATAACTGGTGACCTTTCATCTCAAATTGAAGATACTGTGCATTGTACAAAAGAACTGGTTTTTCCTTGAATTTTTGTCTAATATTGGGGATGCACATTATAAACACATGTGCAATATACACAAAAGAATGCAGTAAAATTTTTCTGTTGTATAGCAATTATCTGACCCTTTAAAGTAACAGTCAAAAAATAAAGAACTAAAATTTCAATTAAAAGTTTCACAGTTGCCTTAAAGAATGCTGAAACTTGTTAACAATAATTTCATTCTTCATTATATATCAAAAACATAGCAAGAGGAAGATGAGGGAAGATAGTGGCCATCTCTAAGAGTGAAGCTTACTTAGGCTTTATAATGCCTATTGATTAATAATTATTCCCTCCCCTAGAATGTAGTCCAATTGCTCTACATTAAAAAGTACACATGTAGCATAATGGTTGTTATCATCATAGGAAATGGACTCTGTGATCCAAGTTCAAATTCAGGACAAGGCTGTTTGCATTTCACTTTGCGCTAATGTGCTTGGGAAAGACATGAATCAATCTGTTCTATAGGTAAATAATAGGTCAGACTGGGATCTTTAGCTTTGGTACAGCAACCATTCTCAAAGGAAAACTCTGAATGTAAAACTAGCTGTACTCTGCTTAAAAATATTGACCTTGTGTCATATCCTGCCAGTAGCAAAGGAGTTGAGTAAATACATGCATCAAATAAATACAACAAACAATTATATTGCATATATGTTGCCATTTAAACACTTAAAATTTTATGATCAAAAACCACCGATTGTTTACACATGAAACAGATTATCTAATATTTTCTTTTATATCATTAATAATTATCATCTTACATAAGATCATTTAATTTCATAGATAATTTTAAATACATAAAATAAATAATCAAAACTTTTCAATGGCGAGGGTGCCTAAAGTGTCTTTATCACCAGGTGTTGAGAATCTTTACTATATCACTGATATATGAGGTATATCTGAAAAGTAATAAGACTAGTGTCCCAATTTGTTTAAATTCCAAACAACAAAATACATAGTTTCCCCTTTAAGGTAACCTCTCTTGATCCTAATGCACTTTTCCATATTTCTCTACCATGTATCTATGCACTACTGGAAGGATTCTTCTGGGATGCCCTCCAGCTCTGTTGTTACAGCTCTCTTGATGGTTTTCATGTCTTCAAAACAGCTCCTCTTGATGATCCCCATTGAGCTTGGAGAAAAGAAAAAAGTCGTATGGGACAAGATTAGGTGAATAGGGAGGTTGTTCCAGTTTGTCCATGTTTTTCTTGGCCAGGACCAGCAGGTTGCTTGGTGTTGTGAGCAGGTGTATGATCATAGTGGAGTAGCTACAATTTGTCCAGCCACAACTCTCATCTCTTCTTACACACTGAGGAAAGGATCTTGTAGACTTGCTGGTTGATCATCTGGCCCTGTGGTTAGAACTTGCTGTAGATGATACCCCTCATACTGAAAAATGTGATCAACATGGTTGTCTTTTGACTTTGTTTTGCCATCTGGAATCATCTTTTACCTCCTCACATCCCTTTTGAAACTCTTGTGCCATTCAAAAACCTGTGTACAACACAGTGTTATCTCCATACACTTGAAGCATTTTAAGTGCTAGTGACGGAGTTTTCTCCAACTGAACCAAAAATTTTAGGTTTATTTGTTGCTAGATGTTTTTCATTGAATAGCTTGAAAAAGACAAAGGGTAAATAAAAGCATGTGAAAAAAAATACAATGATCGCAGAAAACTAAGATTATAATTATACACTCTCAAGATATGTTAGATGATAACACAATCTACTCATCCCTCTGTTGCCAATTGCTCACACATCACACCCAGTCCTGTTACTTTTAAACAGACCTCATATATATATATTTACCAATCTTTCCAAATGAGCAAGATATGACACAGGGTCAATTTTTAAGAGGATTTTTATGGTTTGAATTCAGAATTTTCCTGACCGGTTGCCTAACCAAGGCCTAAGAACCTAGTCTGCCCTACTATTTACCCATAGCTGGAGGGAGAATAATTGGATTCATACCTTTCCGAAGAGTATTAGTGCTATATGAAATGCAATCAACATCATCCAAGATTTGAACTCATATTGCTGTGTTCATATCCTACGACTATTACAGCAAGAATAAAAATGTGAAAACCAATCATTTTGCAAAGAATGATCTTCATCAGATAATGGTTTGGAAAACATTTCTTAATTTCAGTAAAATTATTTAGGAATGTTTCAACTGTCTACAAGGTTATCATGGCAAAATGATTGAGAATCCTGATAGTCATGAAAAAGTGGAAAATAGAAAAAAATGTTCCAATTTGTCCTAATGATTATAATTTTGGCTATTAAATCTTTCAACTTAACTAATGGTCATAAATACAATTTTGAATATATTTTTTATTTTTCACTTTTATTCATAAAGATCAGCTGGGCGGAGTCCCTATGATGTAAGTGGCTAATATGATGGACTGTGACATCAAAGGAAGCAAATTTGAACTACAGTTGTTTTATTACATTCACTTTCAGACTAATACCTTTTGGGAACAGTATGAACACCATTACCCCAAGCTATGGGTTAATAGTACCACTACTGTTCTACAAGGATGGCTTTAGCATTAAATAACCCACAAAGGTTGATATGCTATAAAAAAAAACCAAGAAACCAAAACCATAAAGGTTGGCATTCCTAATCATATTGCCATGAAGACTTTAGAGATGTTCTGTAATATTTTTTCTAGAATGAAAACAATCTTTCCAAAATTAATATCTGATGAAGCTCATACAGAGTTAAATGTCATTATAAATATATAAACACTCTACCAAAATAGTTTTTATCTTATTTTTCTTACATTCTGTCAGATAATTTTTCCATATATTTATTCATATGTGGGTGTATATATGTGTTTAAGCAGCATATTCTCTTTTAAACATGTTTCATTGAATATGACCAGTAATGAGCATTCATTCAGTATTTTTTTTTATAAAGTTTTCCTACCAATGAGTAAGATCCTATAGATGTGGATTGAGGTTCTATAAAAACTGTCCAAAATTTTTTTAGTTACACTTCAAATAATTTAAACCAACATTTGTCATTACGTTGTGTTGTCCACTATGGAACATATGTTCTGGAGACGGTTGTCTTCTGGTGACCAGTGATTAATTTGCAGTTGGAAGGAAACTAGTGATACTAAGTCTTCTAAACAACAGTAGAACTTATTTTCAGAGGCCATTTGGAGATATGGATTGTGGGTATTCAAGACCAGTTGTTGCATTGCCTTCTCAACCCATCTGAATGAATTTCCCTGGAAGAAGGCTATATTTATGACAGATGGGCACCTCATGTCATGTAATAGTTAGCAAGCTAGATTAGTAGACCATTGTTAATGAGTTCCTTTCTCATTGGGCCCCTTATATTTCTGGCCACATGTAAGCTAAGCATAATAAATAGCTGTATTTATGCCTGCTTGGTTTATGGGACATTTTCTTTACTTTATCATTCTTTAGGTGTTTTTTATGACTCTTCCAGTTGAAAACACCGCGGTAATTTCACGGGCATTATATTACATAGCTATCTCCAATGATATTTAAGTTTGATGATATCATATCATATTATGGTCATCAAGAATGTAATTTATTGTAGTGGTGAATTTGAAACCCAGAAAATTATTCCCTGATAAAACTACAATTTTCTTGATTTCAAATACAAGACTATAAAAACTTATGTTCATGATAATGACCAACCATGGTCAAAATTACTCAAACTATAACTGAACAACAACAAAAAAAATGCTTTGAACTGTTTTTATAAAGTTTCAATCCACATTTTCAGTATTTTATTTACCGGCAGGAAAGACATTAAAAACTGAATAAACAATCCTTGCTAGTTATATCTTATTAAATGCACACATGTGTATGCTCTTGTAAATACATACATATATCAGTAAATTGGCCAACCATAGCTAAGGGCAACCCAAAGGCTTCCTTTTCAATAGCTACTACACCAAGGTGTAGGAGAGGGTGCTACTCCATTATCTGGATTGCTCCACTTATCCTCAATCAGTACCTTATAATGCTGAGTATTAAATAAAGAGGCATCAAGTACCATATTTTGAATCTTTGGTATGACTTAACCTGGGATTGAACCCCAGTCTCCCAGACCATTGATGAACACTCTAACCACTAGCAGTCCATGATGATATTGGTGCTACTATTCTCTCACTTTTAATTATATGTGTGCTTATATATATATATATATATATATATACACAGACACACACATTTACAAGAAACATGTTAATGCATTAAAATTTTTACAAAAAATACAGTGTTAAAGATGTATCTCACAGATATGCAGGGATACATCATCAGGGATATCAGGTCTTTCAACACCTAACCCCATTCTCTCACCAATATGACTCAGCCAAGATTGATCACTTCTCAGCTTGCATCCAAGCAGTAACAATCCATGGGGTTGCCTTCTTAATCCAAAATTACCAGTTGGCTTTTTCTACAAATTATATGATGATTCTTATGACTCTTCTTGTAGCGCCCTGACATATCCAATCAGGTCCTTGCAGACCTCTGACAGCCCACTTCTATTGACTTAAAAGAGACTCAACAGCTCTGACTTCTACATACTAACTCCTAGTATTTGGCAAGCTTCTTCCAGATATTCTTCTTACAGCACTATCAGTTCCCACAAAAAATATCATCAGAATTATCATTAAGAAATTATGTGTTCAAAAAGTTTCAACACTGAAACTTTTTATCAAAATAGAAATGAACAATGAATGAAATGTTGATTTTCTACAAAAGAGTTAGCTTGGCATTCAACATTCCAGCAAGTTTTCCATTTATTGAAGCATTTCTCAAACTCCTCTTTTTATGTGATGTGAAGCTGTCCCATTGCATTTTTTTTAATGTCCTTCATGTCCTCAAAATCTTACTCTTGAGATGAATTTTCATTTTAGGAAACAAAAAAATGTCATACAGAGCTAGGGGGTCCGGTGAGTATGGAGAGTGCTTCACTTACACAAACCTGTGTTTTGCCAAAAACTTCTGTTCAAAAAATATTGAGAATTGGCACTTATCTTATAAGTTGCTCAGCTATGCATGTTTTCGTTTAAATTTTGCATTTTAAAATAAAGAAAATTTTATGATACTTTTTAATCACACCTTGTATAATTATTATATAATTATTGTGTAATCTCTTCATATATACACAATAGTTATTTGTATTTTGGTAAAATTACCTTTACTTTTGTTTATATATTATTTTTCAAATATTAACAAACTTTAAAATGAAAGATCTTTACTTGGTTATTTTAAATGGTGATCTTTTGATTTGAGGAAACTTACCAAAAAATTATAACTTTTTTGAAGACAATTGGTCTAACAATAAAACGAAATACTAAAACATAAGTAGCTTGTTGAATGGCCTTTGTAACACATGCAAAAAGATGCTGAAAAGTTCTTGGCCTCACCAAAGAGTGAATGACCTGGAACCATGAAACATACATGCTATTTCAGCCTGCATCTTGGCACATCATTTCTTAACTTTAACCAAAAAAACACCTAAAAATTTTACTGATAGTAGTAATTAGCTAGCTAGGTTAGCAGACCATTGTTAGTAAGCTTGATTCTCACTGGGTGTCTCATACTTCTGACCTTATGTCAAACTAGACTCATCTCCATAGATTTATTAATAATAGGTCACCTACTGCCTTTCTAAATGTTAGAGAAGATAAGTCCCATCCTCTGGGCACCCAAATTTCTAATTATGCCCCATCAAACTGATCTGCAACGTCTGGTTATCCAAACTGAAACATCTCTTAGATCGTCATTATCAAAGTACGAGCATCATTAAATAAGTTTCCAGACTTTTTTTGTATGGGCACTTTTATTGATAGTACACACATGAAACTCTAGTCCCCTTCGAAGTAATCTCCTCCGGCTGCAATGCACTTGTTGTACCATTCCAATAACTTCTGGAAGGCCCCATGGATGTCCTCTTGTGTGAGCGTGTCAATGACCTTCGTCACAGCCTCTTTCATCTCCTTAATTGTCTCATAACGACAGCCTCTGAGCTTAGGGAATAATCAAAAGAAAAGTCACAGGGACCAAGGTGTGGACTATAGGGAGGGTGAGGAACTGTCTTGATGCCCATCTTGGTCAAATAGTCTTTGACAAGGATGGAGTTGTGGACTGGTGCATTGTCCTGGTGGAAATGCCACTGACTCGATTTGAAGCTTCCTGAACTCCCTTAAAACCTCAACATAGTAACCCTAACCCTAACCCTTTGGCCAATCAACTCTGGTGTATTGACTTCCTTACTCCTCCCACACCTCTCATCATCCCTGACAGACTCCCTGCTTTCCTTGAATTTCTAATGCCACTCAAAAACTGATGCTTGATTCATGCAAGATGGTCCAGAAGCAGTCTGAAGCATTCCATACGTTTCTGTGGCCTTTTTTCCAAGTTTAAAACAAAATTTTATTGTATATCGTTCTTCTAAAGTGTCCCCTCATGTCCAGATTGCATTTTTTAAATTCACCAGCTGTGACAATAGCGGTTCATTTGAACCTGAAATCATAAAAATTGGTCAATCATCTCATAAGATGTATAGCAATAACATACTGAATTTTCAAGAGTCTACGACAATTCTAAATGTCTGTACAAAAACAGTCTGGAAACCTATTGAATGCATCACGTAACTGATATTTTTCTTAAATTGTTAAAAGAAATAGAAAAAAAAGATTCAATTTCTTATTGAATAAAATATGAAAGCCTTCATTATGCTTTATATATATATATATATATATATATATATATATATATATATATTTTATGAATGATAATGATTAGAAAAAGAGTTCAAAAGTGCTCAATGCTTTTAGAGAACTGATTTAAAATCTAAAATTAAAAAATGCCAACTCTGTAGGACTCATCCTATTACACTGAATTTTATGTGTCATCATGAAACAGATGGAGTAATGCCAGGCTGTCATTTCAAAATTTACATACAAACACATATGTACATAAGCCCATGGGGTAATGGTTATCATGATAGGAAATAGATACAGCAACTTGAGTTCAAATCCTGAATGAGACAGATTGCATTTTCACATAGCCATATTACCCTAGGGAAAGGTATGAATTCAATTATTCTCCCTCCAACTATGAGTAAATAGTAGGGTAAACTGGATTCTTTAGCCTTGGTCAGGCAACCAGTCTAGGAGAAGGAAAACTGAATTCAAACCTGTTAAACTGCTTAAAAATTGACTGTGTCACATCCTGCTCATGTGGAGAGGTTGGTAAATACATACATACATAAGCTTTAATCATGCATTTTATATATATGCAGTATAAAACACACAAATATATATATAGGCAGTATAAAACTTGTGTGAGTATATATATATATATATATATATATATATATATATATATAGTATACTTAGTCCAGATAAACCGGAGTTGGGAGTAATTCCATCAGGACAAGAAATTATTCATGAATGAATATTTAAATTTTCCTGGTAAAGAGCTCAATGTACCAATAATACAGAGCAATAATTTCTTTAAGAAAAAACAACGAAACCAATCACAAAGGATTATAAATTTATTTCCATCCTGTTACACATTTTTGAAATTTCCAAAAACACAAAAAAAAAAAATTAACAGGATTTCTACAGATCTTTTTGATAAAAAACTAGAATAGACACATAAGAGTGGGAGGGGATAGAAGAGTGGTGAAGAGTTACCTCTTCATTAAGCCCACTTCCGTTTTAAATTTAAAATGGAAGTGGGCTTAATGAAGAGGTAACTCTTCACCCCTCTTCTATCCCCTCCCACTCTTATGTGTCTATTCTAGTTTTTTATCAAAAAGATCTGTAGAAATCCTGTTAATTTTTTTTTTGTGTGTTTTTGGAAATTTCAAAAATGTGTAACAGGATGGAAATAAATTTATAATCCTTTGTGATTGGTTTCGTTGTTTTTTCTTAAAGAAAATATATATATATATATATATATTATATATATATATATATATATATATATATATATATATATATATATATATATATATATATACAAGCTTTAATAAGCATGTATCATGTATACATATTATAATAAAAATGCAAATAAAAAAATTATCTTTAGATAAAAAAGTAAAAAGGAAAAACAATTCTAAAGTAAAATCTTGAATTTTTAAGGTTTTTTTTCTCTTTTTTGCAATTTTTCATTTGTTATATATATAGTTTAATGTGTTTATTTTTATTTCATGACAATTTAAAGAAAAAACTTCTAAAAGTAATGTTGAAACTGATGTCAAAATTTTGATACAAATAAAAATGTTCACAATACTTTTTTTCATTTTGTGATAAAATCAATATGATGAAATTAAATTATTACACTTGACTATGCTAAACTGAAAACAATAAAACCAGGAACAAACAGAAATAAAATTTAAAAAAATGGAAATTCTGTTATAATTTTAGCACAAAATAAAAATTCATACTTTTAGCAATGAAATAAAAAAATATGAATTTGATATAATAAGCGTATAAGAATATATCTTAATAATTATTTATCTTTATAAATGTGATTTTTTGTTTGTTTCAGAACCATCCCCGGTAGCCTCCCTTGATAGCGTGGGCATCGGTAAATCCAGCCACTATGCTGTACCCGGTCGATGTCACCACAAATCAAAGAAGCACAAAGTGAGCGGTTACCTCTCCAGTCCAGGGGAAGAAACAACGGTTTAGTTTAGGGTGGTTCATCTGATTATCTTGATTAAGCCAAAGGCTGTGATATCAAAAATTATACAGCTATCTATAGATTCTGATCATAAAATATGGCAAAGATATTTGCTATTAATTCAGTTCCCCGTATAAAGAAAAAAAAAGTGAAAATTATTGCAACATACTTTTATTTTAATTGATTTAACTTTAGTCTTCTATTAGTTTTTAGTCTGAACATAGCATTTAAGACAATATATGGACCTTGAACAAGTTTAATAAGATTGTTGTTGTTATTATTTATTCCTGTTGATATTGTTAATGTTTGTTAAAACATTCCATGAAAAAAATATGTCCTTTCCTGTGAAAAAAGGGTAAAAAATAAAAAAATAAAAAGTTAAACTTAAGAATACTTATATACGACCAAAACTGTGTATATAAGTAGTGCGAGCTTGTTCATGTATAAGTTATTGTCGGTGCTAATTCAGCTAAAAAGATTTAAGATTCTTTAAATAAGTTAAAGAAATGCAAAGGTTCTTTAAGGTAACGACAAAGATGTCGGAGGAAACAGATACAAAAAAATAAAAGGGACTGATTCACACATTTTCTTTTTCTGTCTGTCTCCCCCATTCTTTCTTTTAAAGAAAAAGAAAAAAATGACTGAATTATCAATATTTTCTGTTTTTAACTGTTCAAGGGACACAACCCTAGACAACAATTTTAGCTTGCAGCATTCCTTGAAATATCTATGAAACAAATTTCATTCACTCTAAGACGATGCTGGAAACCAAAATAACTGACTCACCAACCATTTCTGAGAATGTCACCTCTTTAATTATGAAAAATCTTTCACTTTGGAGATGTTTGAACTTAAAAAAAAAAAAAAAAAAGAAAAAGTAAAAAAGCATTGAATTTGATTTTGAAAAAAAAATCAATGGGTATAAAAGTCCAGTCTCCAAGACTTGATTTTTGCCAATTTAACAAGTCGTTCTATCAGCTTATGTCCTTCTGCTGGTCTCCCATGTTTACAGAGTCTTATTGGCTCTAAAGTCACAAATTACCAAAGACTGCATCATAGCCACGATCATTGTCATCACCAATATTATTTTGTATTATCTTTCAGATAAATCTTTGTCTTTACTTGACTCTACAGGAAAATGAATAGAAATAAAAACTAATAGTAAAGATTCCCCACCCCCACTGCAGGAGGATGCTTTCCAAAAGAATCAACTTATTTGTTAAAATGACTTGATAAAATTCAGGGACGATCAGGAAACTGGAATACAAATTCTGTACCAAAAATAGAGCTACAGATGCCATTTTGCGCTTTGGGTATATGCATATTCTATAAAAAAAACAAAAAAAACAAAAGCAAAAAAAATAAAAACTCTTCAGAAATAATCACTGAAATTTTACCAAAAGTTGCCAAGTCCTTAATTTTTACTCATGTCAATTTTGAGAAAAAAGATTAAAAATAAGAAATTGCAATGGTAATATAAAAAGGTGCCTGCTATTTCACAATGTAATGTAAAAAAAAGGCCTTAGCCACACTTGGTAAATAAAAAAAGTTTTAAAAATACATGTACAGTTAAAAACTAATTGTATATATGTATATACATAAGTTCAAATCAACAAAACTAGTTAAAATCTTATGACAAATGAAAACCAAATTGTTAAATGGCGTATGTAGCAGTGATTACAAAATGTGCCGGTGAATTTATTAAGATATGAAATTAATGTGAATTAAAAGAATTTCATCGGAGAAAATTTTACAAGTCTTCTGAAAGTCCCTACATAAATATCTTCTGGTCGTATCCCTACGCTTATGTAAAGTTTACAAAGTGAAACCTCCAGATACTTACAATCAAACTATTACCTGTTACTTCAAAAAAAAAAAAAAAAAAAAATAATTCAGAAAAATGTTATTACTGTTTGTTATTTCCATAAGTTTCTTGTTCCTTCCATACTTTGCTGACTGTTTGTATCCAACCTGAACATGTTTTTTTTTTTTTTTGTATATTTACTAACATTTTTAATTCAAATTTTTATTTTTGTTGTATTCTTTTATTAATGCATTTACTTGATTGTCTTATATATTTAAATGTTTCTGAACTTTAGATTTAATTTTAAAAAATATAAAATGTTGCCTCTGAATGGTATTAGATTTTTTTTCATCCTTCTTCTTCTGAAAACATTCTTAAGTTTTCTTTAATCTCTTTTTTTCTGGGTTTTTTTTTTTTTTAATTTTATCATTCTAAAATCATTTTTCATTCTTTATCTTTTTTTCATTTTTACAGTTTTTGTTTTAATTTTATTCTTCTAAAGTCATTTTTCATTCTTTATCTGTTTTCATTATTTTATTCTTCTTAAGTCATTTTTCATTTAGTTTTTTTTAATCTTATTCTTTTTAAAAATTTTATTCTCCTAAAATCAGTTTTCATTCATTCTTTTTTCATCTTTTGATTTTTAAACATTTTATCATTCTAAAATCAGTTTTCATTCTTTGTTTTGTTTTTTTTTCAATTTTTACAGTTTTTCAAATTTTATTCTTCAAAAGTTATTTTTCATTAATTTTTTAAAACTTTATTCTGCTAAAATCAGTTTTCATTCTTTATCTTTTTTTATTATTTTATTCTTCTTAAGTCATTTTTCATTCTTTATTTTTCATTTAGTTTTTTAATCATATTTTCTAAAATCCTTTTTCATTTTTTTTTCAAATTTTATTCTCTTAAAATCAGTTTTCATTCATTTTTTTATCTTTTTATTTTTAAATATTTTATTCTTCTAAAATCATTTTTCATTATTTATCTTTTTCATTTATACAGATATTTTATTTTTCTAAAATCATTTATCATCATTTATTTTTTTATTTGTTCAGTTTTTTATTTTTTAAATTTTTCTTCAAAAATCATTAATTCTTCTTTATTTCTTCAGTTTTTTTAATACTTTTTATTCTTCTAAAATCATTTTTCATTCTTCTTTGTCTTCTTTTCATTTTTTTTTTTCAGCTTAAAAAAAGTATTCTTCTTCTAAAATCATTTTTCAGTATTCTTTCAGCGTTCTTTTCATTTGTTCAGTGCAGTTATTGGCTCATGATCATTTTAAAAGTTACCTGTGTCTCTTTTACTGTAAAAAGGTGAAGTATAATTCTTCTAATGTCTCAAATCCTTCACTTATAAAAGATTATTCTTTATATTATCAAGGTTGCAAACTGGTCTTATAATAGCTTATAAGATATATAATTTTATGATTTAATACTCAAAATTATTCTAACATTTTATTAGGGAAAGATATGAATTAAAACTTTAGATGTAACTCTGTAGGACCCTCAAAGTCTTTCATGCACAATACTAAGAGAAAAAACAAAAAAAACATTTTGTGTTTTAATATATACAAGATCAAAATATCTTTTTTTTTCATGACTGTCAAATAGAGAATTATACTATTGTCATGTAAGTAGCAAGGTCAGGCCTCAACCTAAGATCCTAAAAAAGAAAATCTTTTAAAATATTTGATATCTGTATTAACCCTTTTGCAGACAGATAATGTTTTTAATCCTTGTAGAGTGAGCAAACTATTTTTAGAAAATTTGTAAAATAGAGGGTATATTCAAACAAGTCAATTAATCATATATGAAAAACAAAACATGATAATTTGATCAGCAATTATATGCCATAGTGCAATAGCATGCAAACAATAAAACACTCACTCTTAATTATAATATTTTGCAAAACAACCTTTATACAATCTTACATGATAGTAGGGCTTCCTAGAGATGTTTTTATACATTAATATTGAATTGGTCAATGAGCTGCCAATAGAAAAATGTCTTACATTGAACTACCTAAAAAAACTTCTGCTTTTCCTTTATACTGAGAGCAACAAAAATGTTGCTCTGCCTGCAAAAAGATTAAAAAGAAAAATTTTTAATATTTTTTTCTAAATACTTGATATCGGTATTAAGAAATGAAGTGAAGAAGAACAGTCATTACATTATGTTCTAAATTTTATAAACATCAAATTGGCTACAAATAATTTTATTTTGATTTAATTTCATTATTTTGCTCCTCCTTTGATATGGCAATATATCAGAATGCATTCAAATGTATTTTCTTTACATCTGATGAGATGTGTGTGTGTGTGTGTGTGTGTGTGTGTGTGTGTGTGTGTGTGTGTGTGTGTTCTAATGATTTTTTTCATTCTATGCATTCTCCATCTTCCAATGTTTCTGCCATCTTCCATTATTAAGATCTTTCTCCATGCACAAAAGAAAGATCTTCATTAATGAGTCTTTATAAAATTTCCAGAATCTCTATTTTCATCCCCAGCATCTTAGGGGCCAACATATATACATCAAATCTCTAATGATCCTTGCCTTTTTTTAAATATTTTCTTTCAACACTTTAGTGTTGTTGTTGATAACCAACTGAGCTGATCATGACTGTCTCAACAATGTTCAATAGCTCTTGAAGATGACCAATTGCCCATTATTACTTGTTGTTCATATTCAGTATATTTCATTGAAATTGTTTTTCCCTGTTTCATCCACATATGATTTGCCAAATGTACAGTCAAGTTTGTAAAATCTCTTGACTATTGGGCTTGTTGCTGTTATTTCAAATTTGGGCCTGATATAAAAATAACTTTAAAATCAGTTTGTCTGCATATTCTTTTTAGTTTGAGGCCCAAGTTCAGATGAAGCTCCGTGCGAGAAGAGGAGTGAAGTATTAAAAACAAAGGTAGCAGTTGTAGCCAATTTGACTTGTATATTATTTATTTACAATATCATTGAAAATGAAATTGCAATAGCCAAAATGTGTAATTCAATTTACTCAAGATTTAACATGCAGCTAATATAGCTGAATTATAGTAAATATATAGAGATCAGTATGTATATAGGTTCTATAATAAGAGGTTTATCAACAATATTAAGACCTATTACTAATACATGATATATACTCCTTTAGTATTAGCACAGGCTTGTATTCTTGCAAACATATGTCATGATGCACTTGTTCCAAATATTACAAGGTTTGTCAAAGATTAAAAATTGATCAGAAAATCTACTACCCACTAGCATGCACATACTGTACAAGATTGGCATCATTTTTCTGAGTGTTGTAGCTTTATTTTATATCAGTATATTTTACTTAACTAAGAAAAAATGATTTTTATGTTCTGTAAATTATTGAAATACTAAGAACTTTTAATTACTGATTGTCTGTTAACTATATGGAGAAAATGTCAGACTAATTCATGAATGGTCAGTGGCCTATTCTTTGGCGAAGTGGATAGAAAGAAGAAATCAAAGGAAATGTGGAATTCAAAGAAAATACATAGGGAAATTTGAGTTCATTCTGATAAAGCATCCTATCAAAGAAGGAATGAAATATTAGAATTAAAATAAAAGTAATTGTAACCAATTTGATGTTTATTGAAAGAAATTCAGAAATTTGTCTAAATATTTTAAATTCTCTTGAATGCTGCTGCATGACTGTTACATAGCAGTAAATGTGCCATAAAACTTCATATTATTGTGTTGTCCTAAAACTAATTAATTATTTTTTTAAAATTCTGATCAGATCTCTTTTCTCTTGTTTAAGATCAGAGTTTTTCTTAAACATGTAAATTTCATAAGGTGCCATATCAACTTGGCATCCTGTCAGTTATCAGTGTTAAACTTTAACCCTGCAAAAAGAAATGCTTGTTGGTATCTTAGAAATACAGATAATCATAGTAATATTCATGGAAATCTTTCTTTTAAGCATGGAGAAAGAAAGATCCCAATAATGAAAGATGGCAGAACCATTGGAAGACAGAGAACACATAAAACAAGAAGATCATTGGAAAGCAAAAATAAAATGAAATAAATGAATATTACAAAATGTAGAGGACACATATTCCAAAAACTGACTTCATTCTTATGAAGTTCCATGTAAAAAAAAAAAAGAACAAAATATTAAAATAAAATCTAAAAGTAATTATTCACGAGATAGTATTTATATAATTTAAATTCATAGACTATATGACATGAAGTAGAATTTTCCCTTCTTGTTTGGAATCAGGTAGAGCAAACACATTTAATGCCAGGGGTGCTTTGTACACCCACAAACATATCAAATCCAAGGGAACCCGTAGCAAAGATTGAATTCATTCTGATGTCAAAAGAGGAATGAAATAAAGTGAAAAAAGTATTTGTAGTTAATGTGATATTTATATATTTTACTTACCTAGTGATTCTCTATTAGCCAAGAGGGAAAATACTATATATACTTGAGTATCATCTGATACTATCCAGAACTATTTGTTGACTTTTTCAGTTGGAAATTATAGGTATACCAGTTGGTCTAGGCTTGGCCAACTATTTACACAGACAAAGTTTGTATCTCATGTATGATGTGATCTCTTGATATTAAGCCCAAAGTTTAGATCTCAGAAAGTTACATGATACTCAAATATACATGGTATGTCAAATTAATTTATTACTCGTTTTTTGGTGCTGGAAGAAAGAATACCAAAACAAAATTGCTGATTTCTAGCATTAATATAATTTCTATCTCTTATGCATTTGATGAAGAATGATTTAAAAATTGTTTTGAAGTCTCGTTCCTTATAGGTAAAAGATTACACAAAAGTATTGTATATACTTATGTATCATGCAACTTTTGGAGACCTTTTGCTGTTGGAAATTGTAGGCATACCAATTGGCCTAGGCCTAGCTTTGACCAACTACACAGACAAAGTTTGTATCCTGTGTAAGGTATGACCCCCTAATATTATGCTTTAATTTAGGTCTCAGAAAGTTGCATGATACTCGAATATATATGGTATGTCAAATTAATTCATTACTCTTTTTTGGTGTCTGGAGGAAAGAATATCAAAACAAGATTGCTGATTTCTAGTACTAACAAAATTCTTATCTTTTATGCATGTTTATTTTTAGATAAATCATTGTCAATCATTATTTATAGTTAATTTTAGCAAGTACTTCCTTTCATCTTTATTTATTTATGTATTTTTTGCTATATTTTTATTGCAACTTTCCTTGGTTATCAATCTATGAATGGAAGAAACAGCATAGATTAAGAATAATAAAGGATAAGCTCTCAGAGAGACTCAAACTCATGTCTTCTTTGCCTCGGTGAAGTCTGATTGAAATACATCACCTGCTCTACCAATGAGCTATGAAGAGCCATTGATTTGCAGAAGTTCAAAAATCAAACCAATAACACATCACTCAATAAGTCCCGGCCTGACATAAAGATGGCACCATGAATAAAAAATCCATATAATTTTTATAAAGTACTAACCTTCAAATGGCATGTGTCAAAATTTGAACCCAATCTGATTATTAGTTTACAAATTACAGTTATTTAAGTGAAGCCACTATTGCAAATTTTCAAAACAATTGAAAAATCTGAATTTTGTGTGTTGATAAAGCATTGCTTTCTAATGGGAAAATACTGTTCAAGCAAAGTAATGGCTTGGTAAGTGTTATCTGAATTTTGTTTTGTCGGAAACAATGGTTAAGAGGTGGTATACTGAGTTTAAATGCAGTCGTACAGACTCAAATCATGCTGAACGCTCAGGTCACCCAAATTCGGCAGTTGTCCTGGAAAACACCAAAAAACTCCACAAACTCGTTTTGGCCAATTGTAAATTGAAGTTGTGTGAGATAGCAGATGAATTCAAGATATCGGAAGGCAGTGTATTCACCATTTTGCATGAACATTTGTCAATGAGAAAGCTGTGTTCAAAGTGGGTGCCGTGTTTGCTCACAGTCAATCAACAACAATGAGTTGACGATTCAGAGCATGGTTTGCAACTGTTTCAATGCAACAAAAAGGGGTTTTTGTGTGAATATGTGACAATGGATGAAACATGGATCCACCACTTCATTTCGGAGTCAAATTGGTTGTCAGCTGAGTGGACTGCAGCAGATGAAAACCGCCCAAAGCAACCAAAGATGCAAACATCAGTAGGTAAGGTTTTGGCCTCCGTATTTTGGGATGCGCAAGATGTTTTGTTCATCAATTACCTTGAGAAAGGAAGAACCATCAATAGTGAATATTTTATAGCATTATAGGTGGGTTTGAAGGAAAAAATTGCCAAAAAAAGTGGCGACAAATGAAGAAGGAAAAAGTGCTCTTTCACCAAGACAATGCACCATGTCACAAGTCAATCGCAATGATGGCAAAACTATATGAATTGCACATCAAATTGTTTCCACACCCACCATATTCTCCAGATCTGGCCCCCAGCAAACACTGGCTATTTGCAGACCTCAAAAGAATGCTCTAGGGAAAGACATTTAGCTCCAATGAAGAAGTGATATCGGAAACTGAAGCGTATTTTGAGACCAAAGACAAATTGTTTTACAAAAAAGGCATTGAATTATTAGAGAAGTGTTGGAATCAGTGTATCACCCTAGAAAGAGACTATGTTTATGAACAAAATTGAATTTTGCCAAAAAGTTGTTTATTAGTTAAGCCCGGGACTTATTGAGTGATGTTTTAAACTCATTTCTTATTCTGTTTCTCGGTCTTTTTTAGAAGCATATTTTTTCCTTTTTGTACCAGTGATATTAATATCTTATTTATTTTAAAGGAGGCATTTTTAACCAGTTTTATTCATTTTGACAAATATTTTCTTTCATCTTTTTTCAAAGATTTCTAATCATATCTCGGTGGCTTATTGACAAAATTAGAGAAATTGGCTTTGTTTTGATAAAAACCAACTAAAAATTAAAATATGCAAAATAAATATAAGTCATAAATAATAATAATAATAATAATGATTGACATTGCTTCAATTAAAATTAAACCAAAGAATTTCTTAATACAAACAGAGTAAAAAAAAAAACAAAAAAAAACTAATGACAAATATTGTACAGATAGAGACTGAGAAACAGAATAAGGTATGAATTTATAGGTTTGATTTCTGCAAACCAACAGCTCTCCATAACACAGTAAGTAGAGTAGCTGATATGTTTAACTAGGCTTTCTTAATGAAAGGAGGATGTGAATTTAAGCCTCATCAAAGATTTAAGCTTTATAATTATTTATGATCAAAACAGTTGTAGAATGATCACTTGGGGAAAAAAAGCAACTAAAAACTTAAAAAATGAAAGAAAAGAATAGTCAAAACAAATAATGACTAGACATCAAATTAGATTCCCATTCTAAGAGCAGTCCATGTTGATATTGGTGCTACTATATAGGAAGGAGTGAAAGGTTCTAATTGGTATTTCATAATTATCTCTATTGTATTAAGAATTGGATGTTTAAAAATATTATATTCAGTGTGAATGAAGATTAAAAAAATCTCCATTGAATTAGAAACTGTTTTATTCTCAAAAAGTATTTTAAATGCATTGCTCTTATGAAATTCTTTCTATGATGTGCTATTTTTACTGGGTTATAGTTACAAACATTATGAGGATTTTAGTTTATATATATGTACACACACGTAAGAATTTTAGTTACATAATTTTAAAATCAGAAATAATCATGTAAGACTAGTCTAATTCTGTTATGGATTATTTGCGAAAGTTTTTCTTTTCTTTGCATAAATTAGTTTATTTTTTAGTTTCATGATACTGAATCATGGCCTCTCAAGTCTTTGAGCAGCAAAAAAAAAAAAAAAAGAAAGTAAAGAAAGAAAAGTGGCTTATATCTACTTCTTGATTTCCTGCTATTTTTGGGAAATAATTATGCAGCATTACTATTTACTTAAAACTAACAATCAGGACAGAAAACAAAAATGTTTAAACTGATAAATCTCCTAGATATCACTTACATATATCTATACTAATAATTGGGAAGAGCTTTTTTGTCTTTTATACATGGCCCAATTGTAGTAGAGTTACCAACTTTTCTTTAAAGACTTATTGGATCCACTGGAAGATTTCTTCCTGCAATGGAGAAGTACTAAGACATAATTTTACAGTCATTATAATCAGCTGAGTTTCAAATTCTAATTTCTTACTCCACATTAGGGGTGGGGATAGGGTGGGGTGAGGGTGGATAGAAGCAATACAGCATGTATTTCTCAATTTCCAGTGGGGGGTGGGTTGTATGTTCAATCCCTATTAATGGAGACATTTATTATTAGCTAACTATTATCAAATTTCTATCAATGATAATACACTTTATTATAATTATGCATGCATATTTTCTTCAGTTATCATACTAAAACATTTCAGATGGATTAATTTATAATATACTATACAGTAAGAGTAGTTCAGTATATCTGATTGGGCTATCGGAGGTTGGAAGTTAAATCTATATCTATTTGAATGGAATGAATGATAAATCATAAGTGTATGTATGTGTATCTAGGTGAGTGAGTGTAAGAGAGACTTGAGTGATATAACAGTCATTGTAATAAAAAATGAACTACCAGTAATTACTTTTAAAACAGTCACTAATATTCATAAGCTTGATAGAATGAATAATACAGACCAAAACAAAAATGTAAACAAATCTCTTAAAGTCCCACTCAAATAAGTATTTTTCTATAAAGCATATCAAACATTTTTCATAGAAGAATAAAGATATTTATGATATAAAGGATATAATAAGTAAATCTTTTTATGTGGAAATAACCTCATTTTTGGAAGTGAAAGAATCAAATAATTTTGTCTGAATATACTTTAAAACTTTTTACGGGATGGCTCTAAGCATTCATGAAAGTTTAAACAAAATTCAGCCAAAATAGTGGAACCTCAGTGGATGGACAGATGGACATTAGGGCAATCATAAGATTATATATGTATTTCTTATTCAACTCTCATGACAAAATACAGATTGACTTATGTGCTGTACAGTAAGAGTGGTTCAATATTCAGGTTGGATGGCTGGAAGTTAAATCAATATGTATACATGGCTAATACATACTAGCTCTAACTGGGGGTGGGGGGGTCAAGCCAGCTGGAAGGGTAAGTTTCATATATTTTCTATGAATACTACTTTATGAAAATTGACATATAGTAGAATAAGGGCCTCATATCAGATTCCAGTGGGAGGGGATGAGACCCTAGCACCAGTCCTGGATGCATATATGAATAGAATGTATTGTGAATCCCTGATGTGTGTGTCTGTATAATCATATGCAGTGTATGTTCTATAGTATTGAACTGGCACTGAAATTGGCACTATTAAAAACAAAAACAAATTGAAATTACTTATGGGAGCTTACAATGTCCCCCAGAACCACCCGTTGCATAGGTTCACTTTCTTATCCCTGATTGATTCCTCTGTGATTGCTGAGCACAAGTCCTGGCATTAGTTTTACTATTAACCTTGTTTCTAAAATCCATTCCTATCACTGCTTGTAAGAGTACATTCTCTAACCCATTTCCATCATTGGTCTTAGGCATAAGTATGTATTTACCCAACCCCTTTGCAATGAGCAGGATGCCATGCAAGGTCAATTTTTTTAAGTGAAGTGCTGTTGGTTTGAATTTAGAGTTTTTCTTCTAGATGGGTTGCCTAAACAAGGATCAAGAAAACAGTCTGTCCTACTACTTATCCATAGCTCACAGGAGAACAAATAGCTTCATGCCTTTTTCAAGGGTATTAGCATGAACTGAAACACAAACAGCCTCATTTAGGATTTTGTGTCACCAATTCCATTTCTTGAGATAATAACTGATACACCAAATCCATCTAGGGTGTAAGTATCACTAAAAATGAAGCTGTTCTTTTATTCCAATAAGATTTTCTTTATCTCTAATTACATTAAAATAATTTTTAAAAGGTATACTGAATTAAATTATAACAATCACTGAAAGATTAACTCTTTCTTAACATTTATTAATGGAAGCTTAATTGTAGTAACAAATAATGTACTAATGAACAACTTTATGTCATAAATTAGATGTTCCTGCCATTATCTGGGACAAAAGAATTAAGGGGTAACATTAATTGTTGCACATATGCATAAAACCTGATTTTTATCATAGCCAATGAACATTTTAAAAGTCTTTCATTTTTAATGTTTATTTTATTTTTCAAATAAAGTTAAGTGATTTTTATTACATCAGAAGAAAGACAGCCATCCATCTATCTATCAACTTCTCCTGGTAAAAATAATGGAATTAGCACACTTACAGCAAATTCACTTAATTTTTTTTTATTTAGTAGTTAAACTAATAACAGATAAGATGCAAAATAATTTTGTTCATTTTTTATTCTCAATCATTTTTAATGTTTGCATTATTAGATAAATAAAGTCAACTGATTATTATATTAGTAGAAAGACATTCATCTCTACATAACTAAAATTCTCATTATGTCTGTGTATATATATATATATATATATATATATATATATATATATATATATATATATATATATATATATATATATGCTATGTGTAAAAATCATAAGATAGCATCTTTATAATCGACTTTAATTTCAAGAATAATGCAGTTGTTAAAAATTCAGTAGCAATACCTAGGCAAGTTGTCCAGTGGACAAACTATAGCCTATTCTGATCTATAAAAATACAGAATTACTGGAAAAACAACCCCCCACAAAAAAAAAAACGGCATTGCCTAGGACAAAAGATCAGAGATTTAGCATTAATTATGGTACAATGCTCACTTTTCTTACAACCTAATCTGATTTTCTCTCATAGCCAATGAACATTTAAACAATGTCTCATTCATTTTTAATGATAGAATGCTTGCTTTTTCTTGAAATAAATTCTAAGATATCAAATAAATACTTTATTAAGTATAACAGATCAAGTAACTGAGATTATTATTTTTATGAATAATACTTTAAGAAAAAAAATGTTTCAGAAATTGAATTTTACAGTACTAGACAAAAAAAGAAAACAAAAAAAAAAAACAGACAGAGAAAACAACCTAAGCATTTTTTTTATTATTTTCTTTGATTGTTATCAAAGTTGCCTTAGGTATCGCAAAAAGTCATAATTTTCTTTAAAAAAAAAAATGATTCTCGGAGACACCAAAACAGAAAATTTCTTAGAATTCTATTTTTTTTAATTTTATTTCCTAATTTGAGATTAGTCCTTTGCTAATGGCTAGTAAGCAGTTATTTCCTATGTGTCTTTAAACCATTGAAGTTTCGTTAAAATTAATGACAATAATAAAAATGATTCAATTTTTTTCACTGTCTGTTTTTGTTTTATTAAACCATTATTGTAGATTTGCTAGATTTTCAAAATACTAAAAATCTCAATATTGCTTACCTACTAAGGTGTGATCTGAAAAAAACAAAAAAAAAACAACCTAAATTTGTTGCCTGTTTCATGACATAAAATGACTTTATTTGAACTATAAAGCAATTCAAAAAAGCAACTGCTTATTTATGTAAATAAAAAAAAATTCAATTGGAAATGAATAAGGAAACAGTTATTTATCATAATTTGATTTTTAAGATGAATATGCAAGTTAGATATCCCTGTCAAGCAATAAACCTCTACGTTGACTAAGATATAAGAAAAAATGGTGTTATATGGGAATAGGTAATGTCATTAGTGAGAACTTGCTGTTGTAAACAGTATTTGTTCTGATGATACGCTTCGATATATGTATACAGACACATGAACAATCAACTCTCTTGTCTTCAGGCTTAGATTAAAGTGTGGAATCTGCCTCAGCTGCCTTCACACAGGACACAGAAAAATAAAAATAAGACAAGCTTGGTCCTTAGGATTCTAACCCAGTGACAACTCCTTCCTCACTGAACCAAAAAAAGAGAGACATAGTTGATACCAGAGCAATGGTCGTCATGGAGACCAGGGTTATTTTTAACTGTGCTCATGAGTATGTGTATATACAGGGGACTCCCTGTTAAACTATGTCATATACTGCACCCAATTAAATTTAGTTGATTTTAATGGCATGTCAACTTGTTCAGAGTTATTTTATGGTGAGAAGTTAGGGAATCACATATTTGTGTAGTTGTTACCTTAGAGATTTGTTTTCTTGTTCTGTTTTTTGGCACACAGTCTTATTAGATATGAATAATTTTTAAACAGATCTATTTGACCCATGAATGGGACCCTAACAGGTACTACTATTCCAGGTCAGAGTGGACCTGGGATTAATGGTAATGAAAGAGTACTCCACACTCCTAAGACCTCCAGAACTGGAGCCTAACAATCAGATGCTGTTTAGGGTCATAATCTGGACACTCTTTTTTGTGAGGGTCTTACTTACTCTTCTGCAGAAGATACTGTCAGCATATTCTAAGTCCCATCAACAGAGGAGGATTCAGTTAAATATATACAACTAACTTTATATTAAGAGGAATTAGCCAACAATTACCAATTCTTCTTTAGCTTATTAAGACAGTGAAATATAAAAGTATAAAATAATAGGAAAGATAGTGAGAAATTTCTGTGGTGTTTCATTCATATGTTGCTTTAGTTTTTTGTCAACAACAGATGAATAATTGTGAAAATCCATTTAAATAGTAAAAATAAATCTAAGTTGGAAACAAATCAATATCATTGGATTCCTGCTGTAAAAGCAGTCAATAATGATTTTGATACTTCTATTGAGGAAGAAGTGAAAGATTCTAATTAGCATTTCATAGCTGATTGTGGTCCATGATGATATTGAAACTTCTATCTTGGAAGAAGTGATGGATTCTAATTAGCATTTCCTAGTTAATAGCAGTCCATAATGATATTGATGCTTCTATTTGGGAAGGAGTGAAGAATTCTCATTAGCTTTTCATAGATATCTCCATTATATCTAAAATTTGAATGATTAGAAAAAACACATTCAACTTGAATAGAGACCCCACAAAATTTTCATTCAATTGCAAACGTGACTGGAAACTGCTTTATTCTGTAAGTTAGAAAATTCCACAGGCAATGATAAAAATCTCACTATGATATGAAATTTTTGTGGGATATATATATATATATATATATATATATATATATATATATATATATATATATATATTAGAAAAAAATTGTAGCTTTCTGAAGATAGTAGTGTCCTGCTACATGAAACTCAGAGTAACAGTGAAGATTTTTAAAGGCAAATGTTTTTAGTTTGATTTTTAAAAACCAGCTCTGCCCATAAGGCAATTGAGAACTTTTATCTGCTTTGTTGGTCAATACCAACTCATATATATATATATACATATATATATACATATATATATATATATATATATATATATATATATATATACATGATTGTGTAGTTATATGAAACTTGATTTACAGTAAAGTTTGTAAGTTTGTTTTTTTGTTTATATATATATATATATATATATATATATATATATATATATATAAAGCATACTAATTTTAGTAATATATAGACTAAGTTGATTAAAACTATATCATACAATTAAAAAATATGAAGAAATCTAACGTGAGATTTCTTAGATTTTTCATTCATATGTTGCTTTAATTTTAATTTTGAAAGCCGCTTTTTGAACACTGAAAGTGAATCTAAGTTGGCAACAAATATCTTATTTAAAATGGTTATTTTTTTTAGTAAAATTTATGAAATTGTTAGACACTGTCTCTAGCAACACTATTATTATTATTACTAAAACATTTCAGAGTTTGGTTCTGTAATTAGAATGTGGCCTCTTCAATGCTGTAAAAGGCAAGAAGAGAAAGTTGACTGTAAATAAATATAACTTCAAAATGCCTTAGTTCTGATTTTGAACTATTTTATCACAACTTACTCAAAGCTTTCATAACTGGTTGTGGTTTTTCTCTGTCAAGAGAAAATGAAGCGGAAAAGAGAAACAAAAAAATATATTTAAATAAAAAAAGAAAAAAGGAGTCTTTAGAGATGTTGGAAGTTCAACTGTAAAACTTGTGAACTCAAAAGATTTTTTTTAATATATATAAATAATCTTCCTTTCTTGTTCTGCTCTCTCAACTTAACTGTGTGCTAATGTCTATCAGTTGATTCCATCTATCTACTTAGCTGGTTTTATTGGAAACAAATTTATATAATCTTTTTAAATGTCATTTTATTAAAAAAAAAAAAAACAAGAAAAAAGAAAAAGAAAGGACGGCTTAAATTTGTAGAGGATGAAGAAGTACATAAAAATTATCATGAGATTAAAAAAAAAGAAAATTTGATTTCATTAAAATCATTTTTTGTTTCTTTAATTTTCACTCTCCCATTTTCCACCTCATTATCTTCATCTTGATTTTTTATACCCTCCCCCATGTTTGTTCAATTTTAACGTCCTTGGACCAGCTAAACAGTAGTTTTAAACTGTTCTTTTTCCCTGACTTATGATATCTACTTACATATATAGATATATGCTACATATGTTACACATACACACACATTACTAACATGTACACAAATACACACACACACATATATATATAATATTACTTACACCAACATGTTATATTACTTTGACATAACATTATATATGTTACTTAAGCATATGTTGTATATATGTTACTTATACATCTACGTTATACATATGCATGTATGTATTATTTACATGAATACACATGGGTGTATTTGTTTTTACTTACATATGCATATAGATAACAGTAGATATGTATATTGTGTGTGTGTACATATATATATATATATATATATATATATATATATATATATATGACTGAAAAAAGTCTATGGCAGGTTTTCTTTGTCTTCTCATGAGATAATTAATTTTAACTAATTTTCCATTGTTCTAATTTAAAGAAAAAAAATCATCAAACTCCATATTAAGAGAGAAAAAAGGGAAAAGAAGCAACCCCCACCACCACCAGAAAAAAAAGAATCCCCCCCCCAAATTAATATTCCAATTTTTACAAAATTTTGTGTCTTGAAAGTGCACATCTGATGGAGTTTCAAAACTTTCTATTCACCTTGTTGCCTAGTGGTTAAAATGATCGTTTGCCAAAGTTGAATCCTATTAGAGGAAAAAAAAAACTTTAAATGAGAAATGGTTATTAAAAATATAAAAACAAAAGCATTATTATAAACCAAAAACTCAAAAAAAAAAAACAAAAAAAAACATTGGAGTGAAATGCTTATTTTGATTGTAACATTTAAAATTTTATTTTTCTTAATCAGTTTTAATCACTTTTCTTACAAATTATCTAGTCTTAATACTTTCTTTAGAATGTTTTTCTTCCTTACAATTACTTTTTCTAATAATTTTTTCATTTACATGCTAAAGATTAATTAAACAGCGTTATATTTACTTAAATGCAAAATTTTTATCAATATTTGGGCAAAAATCTTTTTCTCATATTGATTTTAACATCAATATACATGATAAAATGGAAGATTTTGAAAAACAAAAACCAAAGCAAAAACTGCTGTATCAGCAACATTGAGCTGAATTATTGTAGTGTATCACTTATCATTTCTTCATTTTAGAAAATAAAAATAATCACATATTTGTTAACCCTTGATGTCTCATGAAGTTAGTAATATATGCAGTATTGTCTTAAGTACACTCCATCACTTTTTTAAATGGATATATTAGAAAAATGGTAATTTATAAATTGATTTATCAATTTTATTCATTTATTTATTTTATTCACTATTTATTTTTCTATTATATTTATTGATATAAATTTCATATTGATATATAATTATATAATTTAATTTCATATAAATTATTTACATAATTAGAAAAAATACACACCAATTCTTTTTATAAAATTAATTTTCTTTTAGAACAATGACACCAGGATTTTATTATTTCCAGTGGAATGTTATACAACCAGAATGGATATTATTGAGTTCATTTTGATTACATGTTTTAATACAGTAGAATTTGGTCATAAATAATACCTAATACTATCCATTTTGATTGTATAATGTTCCACTAGAAATAATGAATCTAAATTTTTTTATTAAAGATTAGTAGGAGTGTACTTATTTATAGGTGATAGTGTGTGTATATATATATATATATATATATATATATATATATATATATATATATATATATATATATATATATATATATATATATCGTCAGTTTTTTCCTTTAAAAGGAAAGATAGAATAGTATATTTTAATTTGTGCTCTTATCTTTTATGTATAGCCAAATCTTAAGTTATACATTGTGAAGGTGCTTGTATCTGTGATAATACTGTGAACTTCAAACACCTGTCTACCATATTTGACTATATGTAATACATATTTGGTATCATAAAATTTCATTAAGGATATAAAGTTCTAAAAAGAAACAAACATAGGAATTTTTGTTCAAATGATCAGTATAAAATGAATGCAATAATAAATTTTAATCATTGAAATGATATTTCATTTCTATAAATATATTTGTTGGTGTATTTTATAGTAATAAAACATCAAATTAAAAGTACATTGAAACTAAATTATAGTGATTTACTTTATTTTCTATCTTTCTGATTAACCATTCAGAATTACTTTAGTGTTCTAAATATTAGATTAAAATATATAATACATCTTAGATATTATAATAAATATTAGATTAAATAAAAAAGAATCAACTATATGAATATATACTTAAAAGAGAACAGTATATCAGTACTCTTTTTAATATATATTCTACACTGAAAAATATGGTAAGTCTAATAATATCCATACGCAAAAAAAAATGTATATATTCACTGTGTCCTCATACACACCCAATGAATAAATATTTGTATTTTACCAAAATTTATAAGTTTGATATAATTGGAAACGTTATTTTCTCTAATTTTAAAATCTAGGTAATTTGTCAAAATAGAATATAATTTTTTCAAGCCGTGTTTTTTTCTGGAGCTATAATGGTAAATAGTTGGTACTGGTATGGATACTACTATTAATGCTACTAACAAAAACATTAGGTTGTTTGAAAAATAATGGTCAATTTTATTACATATTATATGTAAAATTGGCTACAATTTTCCAAACAGCTTACTAGAATCCTTGATAAAAATATTTTCATTTCCTGTAAAAATAAGGATCTTTATGGGCATTAACAATTATTAGATATATTACAACCTCCATCCTACAATAGTTAAATTTTGTGTATGAAATTTATATGCAAATATAACATTTTTTATAGGATAGAGGTATTACAAATATCTTAATTGCTATACTTTGTAACTCTTTTTAAAATTAGTACAGTTCTTAGTTTTGTGATTTAAAAAAATATTTTTCAACATGAACAATTTTCAAATATTAGAAATCATATCTTTCTTTAATTCTCAGGTAATTATATTGTATACCATATATTCTTGTGTAATGAATGACCTTTTAAGACCAAATTTTCTCCTGAAAAACAAGGAGTCATTCATTACACAGATGTTTTTGAATACAA
Organism: Sepioteuthis lessoniana; assembly: GCA_963585895.1. Lineage (NCBI taxonomy): Eukaryota > Metazoa > Mollusca > Cephalopoda > Myopsida > Loliginidae > Sepioteuthis > Sepioteuthis lessoniana. The sequence continues at coordinate 54,591,876 of OY757938.1, read as the reverse complement.
GAAGCTTACAGTTGTTCATTACACTCAATACATAATAAAAACACATTTTTGTGGCTAACAATTAGGGGTTGCTCATTACTCAACTATATTCCCAATGGTGGGATTTAACATTTTTGGTAACCAGTTCCCTGTTTGTTTACATCTACATTTTTTTCTCTTTGAAATTAATAATAAAAATATGTAACTAATAATTTTTAAAATTACCATCAGGCATCATAATTACAATCTTTACTGAAGTTCCTTCTACAAGTAATAAACCTTTAGGCAGTCATTCAATGAAAGCAAACATACATAACAATGACTTATTGTATGCTATTATAAGCCAGCTACAATGTTGATAATTAGATTAAATCCCAATTTTCGCAAAAAATTTTAAAAAATTAAAAGTTAAAAGTTAATTTTTAAAAAGAGCAAAAGATTGAAAATATATATTCTTGATTTTGAATTGATGGGAAAATTTGCAAAATTGCTATCACTGGTATCACCTGATTATTCAGGACAAATGCCCTATTGACAGAAGCTAATCTTCTTTGAAATAATGAAGCCCCTTAATCCTGGAAGAGTTCCAGAAGTTATCTTATTTCATATTGCTTTAAAAATTTGGGTCTACTGTATGAGAAAGGGTATTAAAAAATATCAATAGTATAGTTAAAGTCAATACAAAAATAATAGTTAAAATAAAGATAAAAAATTTATTAAGTTTGTGAAACTTCCCATTAGAGTTCAAGCTTCAAAGCCCCCAAAATGTAGGTCCACCATTGCCCATTGAAGAAGCATCCCTCCTCCATAGAAAGAATATGTTAAATAAGGGGAAAAATTAATTTCATAATAATACAGTAATTGGTTTGTATAAACTGATTGAATCCCACCACTGAATATTCCTACTAGTCCAGGGTTAAAACCCTGGTAAAGGTAACCTGAAACTTAACATTTTTCTACCTTATTTTCCCAGTGAACAAGAAAAGCCTGGCCTGTTTACCAAAACTTTTCTCATTCTTCAATGATACCTGCATCAAAAAAATAAGATCTAAAAAAAAAAAACAAAAAAAAAACGTTCAGCTTCAGGTTATCCCTACCACGCTTTTAACTTGGACTATATATCCATAAAAAAAATCTCCTTTGCAGATAAATTTATGAATGTTGAACTTCTACACTTCACTGGCCCCCTAACCTAGCATGGTCTTGTGGGGGGTGGGGGCACTACTCATGTAACATGTCTTGGGCAAGAATAGCCTGGCGGAACCCATCCCTCTCCAGGTCTGACCACAGCCGAATTCCTCCATCAAGGTGGCTCGCCTTGGTCGTGAACACATGGCCGTTGTAGGTCATCTCGACCCTTTCTGCCCTGGCTGGTGCCTCCATTATGGAAGTGATGCTGTGTTAACACTGCCATGTAATAGGTAATACTGGGTTACATGGTACTAATAACAAGAAAATGCCTCTTACCTGACCCCATTGTAGAACTAGAAATAAATAAAGAAATAGTTAACAAAGTATATTTTATATTTTTGAATACTAGACTTAATTGACTTTTCAGAATTTGTAACAGCTAAATTTATCCCAAATTTAGTGTTTGTTCAACTTTTTATCAGTTTGTACTGACTAAAAAGAAGAATTTATATAGCTTACATTACATCTTAAAACACAAAATTTACACAATGTTTAAAGCCAACACACACAGACATGTTCACACAAAAATACAATAAACTTGTGGCGAAAATAAACACATATCAGGAGAAACAAAATTATAAACAAACATATTTCCAGAGGATATTTCTCTGTAATGATGTAAAACACATTAGTTTGGATTACAGATATAACTTATGGTCATCCTGTCCCAGATATGGTGAAGCATGTGGCCAGAAAAAAAAGTTAATAATATAAATCTCGTGTATAATATGCACCCCTAACTTTTCAGCTAAAAAATCTGGAAAATAGTGCATCTTATATGCAAATAATTATGGTAATTGCTTTATTGTCTAAGTTTGAGCATTTTAAAGCCATTGGGCTAACTAAATTTTCACTACCATTTTTGCTGTTATGGTAACATAGAAAATCTAATAATTGTAAAATAAATTGTCGCAGATGTAAACATTGAAAAATATTTATCCTAAACAGCATCATTAATCGATACATGATGCATGCTTTTAATAAGAAAATGAAAGATTGGAATTGTACATCATACAAAGGGCAACAGAAATACCACCCACATTTTAAACTGTCATTTGTGTAGTGCAAGTGAACTTAAGTGGCAATGGTAGTTCCATCTGGCTAATGTGTTACCATTTTTGTTCAATTAGACAATCCCAAAGCAGAAGCATGTTTATAGGCTGAACATGTGGGAGATCACCCAACAGACGATCTTAGTCTGGACATTTTCTGGAGTTTAAGTATCTTGAGGTCTTCCAGATAGCATTCTTTAAATTGATGAACCTGTGGTTTTGAAATTTTCAACCTATAGCAGTATTAATTTTCTATCTGGAACTGCATCATTTCAATGTAACATAAAATGAACACAAAAGGCTCTCTGTGTAGCAATTATAGATTCATTAGTCTTATAAAATGTTTCCATAGCAAACACACAGGGTGCACTAGCCTAAGCCATGATCATAAATGATTGTATCTGAAAAAAAAAATGTTAATACATTAGCTAGATGGAGCTACTATTACCACTTGTCTAATTTCACTTGCACCACACAAGTGACAGTTTACAATGTGGGAGGTATTTTTGCTGCACCCAATATATATATATATATATATATATATATATATATATATATATATTACACACACACACACTCACACACACACACACACACACACACACATATATATATATATATATATATTTGATCTTATAGCCAAAAAAGTGTTCTATTTTATTTTCATATCATTCAATGTATAAATTGTTATAAGCAAATTTCTATGTTTGGTGTTGATTTTAATGCAGTCTTTGTATAAAAAAAATCTTTCGATTTATTTAACAATATTTCTTACAAAATTAGATTTGAAAATTGACCAATGATATTTTTCTTACCAATTCAAATGACTTGGTATATATGTATTTACCCAACCCCTCCACCACAAGCAGGATGAAACACAAGGTCAATTTTTAGGTGGAGTTTGACAGGTTTGAATTCAGAGTTTTCCTTCTCCTAGACCAGTTGCCATACCAAGAAAGAGACCAGTCTGCTCTACTATTTACCCATAGCTGGAGAGGAAATAGTTGGATTCATACCGTTCTCAAGGGTATTAGCGCTATGTAAAATGCAAACAGCTTTGTTCTGTATTTGAACTCGGGTAGCCATGTCCATTTCCTAAGATGATAACCGTTACACCATGAACACCTCCTAAATGACTTGGTATATAAGGTCTAAAAACAAATACATTTTCTTTTTCTTCCCAAAATATAAAATCAAATAGATTTTTTAATGCTTACCATAAAATCATTGGACATTTTACAACAACTTTAATGTTTCTCTTTTCTATTGTTGATAAGATAAAACTGTTTTTTACTGAGAAAACTTTCTTTTTTCATTTTATCTAAAATCTATTTCTTACTGGCTCTTATGTTTAGCTGCTAAGATGATTATAAAATAATATTGTTAAAAAATTGGAATATGACATTTTTTATAAAATTTTTCAAATGTCAGAGTTAATTATAAACAGCACCTAAAACATTTTGATAAAACAATTAGTTTAAATTTGATTTTATGAACATAATCCTTCCAATTAAAAGATGAGTAAAAGATTTTAAACAGTTTTCTGCCCTACTTCTAATTGTATATGAATGTTTGTGTTATATGTATATACTTTGAACGTCATGGACGAAGGATGTCTTATAAATTTTTTCTTATAAAGCTTTTCTTTTTCCTTCTTAGGAATATATATATAATGATTAAGGGAGTTTAAGAATCCTCCATAGTTTTTTCCTTTAGGTCAAATTGCTTTTGGTAATTTTCTGACCATTGTTAAGAACAAGAATGAAACATTGTTGTTCTTGTCTTTAGACAAACTAAGATGTTGAACAGTCTTCAGCATTTCTCTTCTTGAACCTAAAGTTAAAAACTATGGTGTGTTCTTACTTTCCCTTATTATATACATTCCCTTGTAAGGAAACAAGAAAAGCTGAACTAAAAATTACTAAGACAATTCTTGTCAATCACATTTAATAGAACTTGTTAGCATGAAAAGTTGCTGTCTAAATAAACACTATATATATATATATATATATATATATATATATATATATATATATATATATATTGTTTGTGAGAGAGAGAGAGAGTGCATGCATAAAATGTTCAGTTTATTACACAAATAAACAGTTGGCTCATTCTCTATACTATTGATTTTAAGATGTTATTTGCTTTTAAAAATTGGATAAATTTTCTTAAAAAAAATTCAACTTGTGAATTTTCACCCCCCACCCCACAGAGGTTTTGTTATTGAGAAAAATAAAAGAAAAAAAAAGAAAGAAATTTCATTTAATTTCCCCCATTATGCAGCAATTGTTACCTGCTGTTTGTTATTATGATTTATTTTTTCATTTTTGTTACCCCTATACACATGAAAATTTTCCTGAATATGGCTCAAAAAGAAAAAAAAAGATAAATAAAATAAAATAAAAAATATATTAAAAAATATAAAAACCATATCTAAAAAACAAACAAATGCAACCCCCCCCCCAAAAAAAAATTGAATAAATAAAAGAATATTGTACCATATCAGTGGTAATGAAAAATAATCTTTTGAATTATCCATCAAATTTTCATATAACCTTCAAGCTGATGGTAATTACATTTACTAGTAAAACTACATACTCAACATACATCATCAACTTATTTGATCATCTCCCAGTGACCGTTTCTTTTTTTTTATTCTTTTATCTAAATATTCTTATTTTAAGACGAACAATGAATATAATTAACTCAGTTAGATGATAGATGGAACTATTGTTTTTAATGATTAGCATGTGGAAGTAAATGAACTGTAGCCATTCTGTGGTATTTAATTCAATTTAGTAAGAATGAAAAATGATTTTTCATCTATTTTTCCCCTTTGAGCATTTCTCTTCTTTCCAATTTTATACGCACTATTGGAACCTTTAATAATTAACATTGATTAAAAAAAAATTATTGGGCTCAAACTCTGTGAGTTTTTTTTTCTTGGAGGTTTCATTAATTTTTTTAAAAAAATGGGAAAATACATAGACAGCAAATTTAAAAGCTAAAATTACATTTTTTTTTTCTGTTTTATCAGTATTACTTTCATTTTTGTCATTTACCCACAAATTTTAATTTTTGTCTCAAAATTTTTTTTTTTTAATTGACCAGTCTGAAATTGCTGTGTTTTTTCCTTTTTGAAGGCAAAATGTATAAATGTGCCACTTTCTGATTACTTAAACACTAACAATTTTTGTATCGTTTCTGTGGTCAATCAGCTGAAAAATTTGCAGATACGTCTATGAATATAAAAAAAATGAAAAGAAAAAATTACAAAAAACATATACCAAATGTTTAATTTTTTTGTACATTTTGTGAATATTATCAAAATCAAATTTTATTCTATCAAAAATTGGAACCTAGCATATTGATCAGTTAATCAGTGATTGATTACCAAATCATTCTGCTCTAAAAATCAACTGGACTTAGAACATTTGCTGTGAGCAGTGCCAATTCTTTGACTGGTGCCCAGTTTGTTTGTTGTTTTTTTTTTCTCTTTTTTTTCCATCTTAAGCATGAAATAAACAATGCACAGTCCAATATTTTCAATTTACTTTACACATTCAGCGTGTACAGTTTATTTCTGTAACCTTTGCAGTGGATTTTGTTAGTTTTTCACTTCTGTTTGTTCATTTTATTTCTCAAAAAAGTCATTGACTTTGTTGTCAGGGTTAAACCATATTACTTCATGCTGATAGAAGAATCAGTTATGGGGGAATGCCATCTTTAGTGCGAAGGGAGATAATAAAAAATAGTAGCAAATGTGTTGTCATGGTATGCATGACTGTACTGGTAAATATATAAGTGGCATCTATATTTGACCACAGATAAATGCGTAAGTGGTGTTGATATTTGACCACATCTTAAGGAGTAAATGGAAATGGAGATGAAAATATTGCGATGTTATGCATCACAAGATACACAAACATATCCTACAGTGCTCAACCTTTTCTATTTTTTGTGGACAACATTGGGCAACTTGCTTATTTTTAACAACTTTTAAGCTTGGGTTCCTTCAAATAATCTTAATTCCTCATCTTACGCTTTTATTACTAAACTTGAAGATAATAATTATACACTGATTTACTTTGACTTGTATCTTCATCTTGGCTGTTAATATCATGTGTTCCCATTTGCCATTGCTTGTTTGTAAACCAAATAGCACACAATTCATAGCAAGGTAGCACACTGGTAGTTTGTAGTAAGATAGCACACAGATATTTTGGAAGAAGAAGAGTTTTGCTTTGCTTCATTAATTTGTCTCTCACAAAAAATCTTCTTACTTAGGTCTTTTTAAAAACCTAGTACTCATTTCATGAGAAGTGACTTCTCAGACCAGTCCACTAAGTCAGAGGGTGATACCCAGCATATAGTCACATTATTTTTACTGTTGTACTCTCCAACCTTCTGTGGAAACAAGTGTCTGTTATAGTCAGTAATCTTCTGGGAATTTTGATGCAAACCCTTAATTCAATCCACAGAGGAAGGCATATGAAGAAAACGAGAGGGTCCAATGGCTGAAATGTTGTGACAAGATGAGAACACTGGTTTGAGTACATCAGTGTATAATAATAATTCCTCACTTAAGAAAACCAGATAAAAATTGAAAAAATAAGTTTTCAACTACTAAACTGTTATTTGAAGAAAGAAGAAACATTAGTTATGAATTTGCAAACAATTTTGAATATTTTCTATAATTAAAAATTCAACATAAGATATAATGAAATGAAGATGATAGGTTTTTATCAATATCTTTATCCCATAACAGTTATTACAATTGTGTATAAGTTTTACATACTAATAAAACAGTTATTATACAATGGAGGTCGTAGTAATTTTTATAAACAATTTCATTTGCATTAATAAATTATAAACAAATTTTTATGTGATAAAAAATATGTTTATAAGGTTATGCTCCATAGCTCAATTGACAGAGCAGCTGGTGCATTTAACCAGGCATCTCAGAGGCAAAAAGGGGTGTGAATTTGAGACTCACTGAGAGCTTATCTTTTATTATTTCTAGCCCACACTATTCCTTGCTGTTGAAGAGTGACAACCCAATTAAGTGAGGATAAAAAAGCAGCTAAAAATAGATGAAAGATCATACTAGTTAAAATTAATAATGGTTAATTAATAATTACAGTCAAGCCACACTTAAAGCACAATTTTTGCTAGATTACAAGAGTTAACCAATGGTGCTAAGTATTCAGATGGGTGACTATTCAGGAATAGCAAGTACTGTAAGCAATCTGCGGCCTATATGCCAAACTAATTACATTAGTAAATTTCATAATTAAAAACTATCTTTTAAATATTGAGGATAGTTTTGTTTTTTTAGTTAAGAAAAAATAAAACATTTATAAATAATTTAGCAAATCATTTTTTCCTAAATGAAGTGAACTTTTAAAATATCCAGAGGGAATGGTTCTTGAATCTACTAAACAATGGAATCTAGAAGATTGGCCTTATCAAATTTGCACCAACCGTGCCTTTATCAAAACCCTTTGCAATTTTTTTCTTTCTTTACCCTCCCCCTTGATGGTTCAAAATCTGATCATGTGATCATTTCACTCTTTCTAAACAATTCTTAAAATTTTGTTTAATTGGTTCAGCATTTTTTAATAAGTACAATTAAAGAATTTCAGGAAGGGCAAGACAAAAATTTTTTATGAATACGAGATGAACAGGGAACTTCTTGCGTTCCCATTGTAACAGTGGTGAATGATGATATTTCTATTTAGAAAGGAGTGAAGGATTCTAATTAGCCATTTTATAGTTATCTATTTTATCAAGAATTTGGAGAAAAAAATCACAAATCTTTCAGAATGAATGCAAATCCTCAAAATTATCATTCAGTTGTAAATAAAACTGAAAATTGCTTTATTCTGTAAGAGCATTTTAAGTGTATTGCTCTAATAAAAATCTCTCTATGATGTGCTATTTTACTGGGTTATGATTACATATACATACACACATATATATATATATATACATATGTAGATATATATATACACACCAACACACAAACACACATTATATATATATATATATATATATATATATATATATATACACACACACACATCAACACACGCACACACACACACATACATACATATACACACATATATACACACCAACACACATACACATATATTTATATATATATATATATATATATATACACACACCAACACACACACATACAAATACATATATATATACACACACCAACACACATATATATATATACACACCAACATACACACACACACATATATATATATATATACATATATATATATATATACAGACCAACACACACACACACACACACACACACACACACACACACACACACACACACACACATATATACACACCAACGCACACACACACATATATATACACACCAACACACACACACCAACACACACACACACACACACACACACACACACACACATATATATATATATATATATATACACACACACACATATATATATATATACACACCAACACACACACACATAAATATATATATACATATATATATACACAGTTGGAGGAGTCCCTGTGGGGTAATGGCTAAAGTGTTAAACTGCAGCCTTGAAGTGAGTGAATTTAAACTCCAGTCATGCTATTACATTCACTTTCAGACTCATACCCTCTGGAAAGGTATGAATCCTCTTATCCCCGCAGTTATGGGTTAAATAGTATCACTGCTCATCTTCTACAAGGGTGGCTTTGACATTAAATAACCCATGAAGGTGGATATGCCATCAAACACCAAAACCAAACCATGTATATATATACATACACACACACACGCAAAAGAATTTGTCATATACTTATGTTGATTAAATATTAAAAAATAAATAAAAATGCTAAAAAAGTTTGGTGCAAGACATTTTTGTTGATAACTTTTTACATATTTATATTTTTGTTAAAGTATACTTTTATCTAAGATATTTTCTATAGTTTCAACAATATAAAAAAATATATGAGCAACAAAAATGTTTCTCACTTTTCAGAGTGAAGCAAAAAAATGAATAAATAGACGACGTTAGTTGTTGGCTATTGTCAGAAAATAGAAAAAAATGTTCATTTCTAAATGACATCAGCAAAATATACTAATTTTGAACTCAAATTTGCTCCAAGATTTCAATTTTGCATCTAAATATAAAAACTGCTAACATATTTTCTTTGTAACTATATATTCTATATATGTGGTCATGGTATCAATCCTCAACTCTTTTGGGCATTTCTTTCTTTCTTTGTAAGAAGATTTCTTTGATATTGTTGTATTCCACTGAAACTTTATCTGGGTATAATAATAACCTTGTCTTATTATTTTGTCATTATTACTAATCCTGTGTATTTCAGCCCAAACACAGGTGTGCCTAATAGTTCAGCCAGTTAGTGCACTAGTATGGTTATAATAGTTATATGTAGAGCTCATGTTCAAGGTATCCTAATGGCATTCATGTTGACTCTTGAACAAGGTTTTCATATCTCTATGCCACACATCGTCTGTGTATTAATGTGCTTTGTATAATTTCACATAAAAACATCTAAATACTTAATACAGAATACTTTCGATTTTATTCATCTCTTTTCTACTATATTCTGTTCTGGTATCTGTTAGTCTCACAAGATTATGGATCTTCACCTGGATCTTGGTATAGGCCTGGGCAAGGTGGATGACTTACAGTTGTCCATGATGCAAATCTCCTCTCTTAATAATACTAATGTTGTCTAAGGGAAAGGCAAGGTGCTATACAACTTGGACCTTATTCAGGTAGAAGTTGCCAGAATAAGGTTGAACACATTGGACTGCCTTGAAGGAGTCCAGCTCCTGGTTATGTCACTGCACTGTGGCAAGTTATCCCAGCCATACTGGTAGATGTTCTAAATTAAACATTTTCCTTTACCAAGGTTAGAAAACCCATTCTACCTTACTATTTACTCATGGCTGGTGGGAGAATTGATGGATTCATGTCTTTCCCAAAGGTATTAGTGTGAATTGAAATGCAAACAGCCTAGTCCAGTATTTGAACTTGGGTTGCTGAGTCCATTTTACATGATAACCATTAAACCACTCACACCTATTATACAGAGTGCGGCAGAAATACCAGCCACATTTTAAACTGTCACTTGTTGGTGCAAGTGAAATTAGGTAAGTGCTAATGGTAGCTCTATATAGCTAATGCTTTACTATTTTTTTCAGATACGATTATAGCTTGGATTGGTGCACACTGAGTATTTGTTGTTGAAATGTTTTTTAAGACTGGTGAATCTAGAGTTGCTACACAGAGCTTTTTGTGCTCATTTCATGTTATGTGAGAATGATGCTGTTCCAGATAGAAAATTGATACAGCTATTGGTTGAAAATTCTATCTAGAACAGCACCACTCTGACACTGCATGAAATGCTCTCTGTATAGCTGTTATAGAGTCACCAGTCTTAAAAAATGTTTCAACAGCAAATGCAGTGTGCACTGGTCCATAACTGATTGTAACTGAAAAAAGAAAAAAAAATGGTAAGACATTACCAAGATGGAGCTACCATTACTACTTGTCTAAGTTCACTTGCACCACACAGGAGACAGTTTAAAAGGTGGCCCCAACCTGTATATATTTTTGGCATCAATTAAACATTTTTTAATGACTGCTCAGTAATTTGCAAAGCATTGTGATACTATTATGTGTTATGTACTTTTCCTTATCACACTAACTAGCTAAGTTATTTTTCCCCGGTCTCTAGATTTCCATTGTTTTTAATTTGGAATCACAAACCAAAGATATAAATAAAAATCCTTATAAAATACAATACTAAAAACTGTTGATAGTAAAACAAATAAACTGTAAAATTTTAAATTATATAGGATCTATTTATATTAATACTGTATATACTCATATATTATCTGATACTATCAAGGACTATTTGTTGACTTTTGCACCTGGAAATTGTAGATGTACCAGTTAGCCAAGGACTAGCCTTAGCCAACTATTCACACACAGAGTTTGAAATTCATGTATTGTGCAACCTCCGAATATTAGGCTAAAATTTAGGTCTTAGAAGGTTGCATGACACATGAGTATACACAGTAGTAGGAAAGAATTTGTCTGTTCTGAATAGATGACCAAATTTGGTATATGTACTCATTAGATGTAGGAAGAGGTTTTGAATAAAATTAATTTTTTTTTTTCTTTATTGGGAAAGGGGATTCTGATCAAGAGTGATTCTCTAACAATGATCAGCAGAAAGCCATGTTGTTTCAAGATAACAGAATTCAAATTTTCAAACTTTAAAAGAAAAAATTAAATTATTATATCACTAAAACAATTATTCCTATTTAATCAAATATTAACAATTAAGTTTATAGATAGTTCATGAATCTGGCAATGTAAAACAGTTATAAAGAATTATTATTTAGTTAAGACAAACAACTGGACAAAAACAAAAATGTTGAAAATCATAAATCTCAAGTTTCACTGATTTACATTTAAAAAATATTTCTCAATGAAACTTCATAAAACTTTTCAAAGAACAATATTCATTATATTTATCTGTTTGTCTATCATGGTCAGATACCAATCTGTGCTAATAATTATTATATTGACTTTTGTATGAATAAATAAATGCAAAGGATATAATATTGATCAAATTTTGATCTGGCCTTTACTCTTTGATCTGGCCTTTACTCTTTGTTAGATTTATCTGGAGAATTTGCTCCTGCTCTACAAATTAGTGGGACATACAAACTTTCTTACTACAAAGTAAATAATTGAGAGGTATTTTTATACTTCAAATCCCACTGAATTTTTTTGTTTAAAAAAGTTGTCATTTTGATACTCAGAAAAATGTCATACATTTAGTCCAAGTTTTAATCTCTTGCTTTGCATAGATACTTCAAGTAGCACTTTTTTTTTTTTCATGTATGTACAAGTAATCCAAGTTACCCACATGTTGTACTTGAAAATGAGAAAAAATGAGTATGATTTTTGTTTGTGTTCCCACAGATTTATTTTATTTTGGGAAAAGCTTAGAAATATCCTCATAAAAGTGTTAACATAAATCCACAGACAGATACACACACACACACACAATATATATATATATATATATATATAACTTTCATGAAATTCATATTATTTGTGTCAAAATACCTAAATTTAAAAAAGCAGTTGTTGTGTGTTCCAAATTCTATTCATTTTAATTAATCAGTTTTTTAGGAAACAAAAAAGATTAATTTGAAAAAGGATTTTTTAAAAATTACATCTCTCTACGCATGAAAATTACAAAATTTGATTCTTTATCAAAGTACTCAATTTTATTGTTGTTATATATATATATATATATATATATATATATATATATATATATATATATATATATATATGAACTATTTTCATATAAAACCTTTATATCATTCCTTTGTTTCCATTTCAGTAATTAAGAAATGCTAGGAAAAATGTAATGGTCAATTCATATAGATTTATCTATAGAATTAAAAAAGCACAAAAACAATTAAATTTCATCTATTACTTTAAAAATCTTTATTTTCAATTTGTAGATTTAAAAAATGTTTTCCCCTATTTTTATATTAACTTAGAAAACTAGAAATTACTTACTGTTATAGTTTATTTACTATGTTAACTATAATAATAATAACGATAAAAAATCCATACAACCCTTTTTGGTAAAAATTTGGAATGTATTAATGGATTTAATATCTTTGGTTATGTGATTTTCCATAACTGTAATACTTATTGTGAACTGATTTGAAAAAATACAATGCAGTCGTTTAACTCAATTTCGATTATATAAGTACTAACTAAAATGAGTTTAAAATAATTATTTGATTAAAATATACTTTAACTTATATTATTTTGAAAAAATTAAAATATATATCTTTAATATGAGATGTTTTTTTCTTAATTTCCTTTTTAATAATGAGACAACACCTCTTTTTTTAAGCTGGGTTTTTCCAAAGTAAAAATATTGCTGGGAAGTTTAGCTTTAGCACAAAGCCAGAAATATGAAGCAGATAGTGAGAATTGATCTCACTTTGCTAGCCTAACTCGATAAAAATTTCACTAAGTAAAGTACCATTTGAAAACAAAATTTCCAGAAAATTTTCTAGAAATCTGTAAAGTAGATATATTGACACCCGCCTAAAAAAAAAAATTAACAAAATTATTGAATCTAAAATTTGCCACATATATCTAAAATAGTAAATAAAAATGATGTCAAAAATTAGGAAGTATATCTGAGGGTTATGTTGAATGGCCCTCACTAGCAATGATCATCTTGTTGAGGGTAGATAAGGAACAGAAAACAAAAGTCTTGTTAAAGTTTATCAAACTTATTTATCTTACAGGATCAGGGAGAGATGTATGACTCAGTTACAGCATGCTTATCATTTAATATCTTTATTCACTAGGTCCTTTCCTTTAAGGCTTAAACCCAGATAGGATATCTTAGAATGTGATCTTTATCCTAACTTTTAAGGAGGAGCAGAAGATGACTCCAAGCATTTGATTGTCTACTGGTAACTCACTCTATTAAATTTACTGTTTATACCAAAGCTGATTTAACTCGTACAAAAATGTATTGTTAAAGTAAAACCAGAGACAAAAATAAGTGTTTATAGTGATTATGAACCTTTAATTTCCTGACAACAATTCTAATATATTACTAGCAGTACCCATGAAAATTTCACTTTTTATAAGTTTTCTTTCTTGTATTTTGACACAAATTTATGAATTAATTTGCATATAAAACTTTTTTCAATTTTTTTTTTAAAAGCACTCTTGAAATTACCTTTTGTGCTAATTTAGATTATTTAACACTCATTACTCCCTTCATTGCAAATAAATAAATAAGGGTAATTAGACCAGTTCAGATTCAATGTTCTGCTGTTAATAAGTACTGAAAATTTTATTAAAGTTGAATAATTTGTTGACTTTCAGAAGATTTTATCATTATTTATAAAATATCATTTTTTTTTGTTTATAAATAAACTTCCAAAATAAGTTTTCAAAATAAGTGTTTTTCATTTCTTCCTTTTATTCATTTCTATCTCTTCTGTTTCTTTATCTTTCCTTTCTTTCTTCCATTGAAGCAGACAATAGGCATTTGATGTATAGCATTATAATTTCTTTTCTCTCTCTTCCCTTTCTTATTACATTTGCTCTTTTTGTTCCCTTTCTTTCCTTGCAATCAAAATGGGATGATCCATTATTTAACTGAGGTGATGACAGGGCATAATATTCATGCCTTATTCTGTTAATATTATAGATGAAACCTTTATTGAATAAAGACAATATTTTGAGCAATATTTAATTTCTGTCATTTAAACAGCATTATAAAAGATCATAGACATTTTTAGTTAATCTGATCTACTAAACTATTATTTGCATTATAATTGTAACTGATGGTATGGCTCATAAAATACTTCAGAATCTGGATTGTTCCCTTGATGGTTTAAATTTGAGCAGAAATGGATATTTTATGCTCAATAACCAATCCAGATAGACATAAAAGACCTGTAAAGAGTAATGGATGTAGGAATCCTGAATTGTAGGAAATGCTCCTATTTTACAGACATGAAATACCTTTAGAGCAAATTTGCAAAAGCACGAATATGGTATCTTCAAAAATAGGCAAACACAAAGTTTGAAAGAAAAGTCCAGGTATATTTTTATCCTGTCTTTCACCAAGTTGCAGAGTACAGCTCACAACCAAGAAAGATGGCAGTTGATCATCAGTCATTAGTGACACCTCTACAACCCCAAGTGGGGTTATGAGATGATGATGAAATCCATCTATGCAAATAGTGAACATGTAAATAAATTTTGTTTCACACACAACTGTTTTTCCAAAATTCCATCATATAAACATGACATGTTAAATATGGCCAAGATATTTTTAAATTAATAGCTTTCATTTTGGTATTCACCATTTATAGTTTACTCCAGCTGCTTATAAGATTCAAAGATCAGAAAAAAAAAGAAATAAAATTTCTGTTTAAAGATAATATTTGCCTTTGAGATAAGAAAATATAAAAACTATTAAAACAGTGGGACTAAAATAGTCACTTCTTATTCTCCAGTTATACCTGATCAAATACAGATGTTTGCATCAACTTTGGGCTCAAATAATGGATTTTGGACTCAATTAAAATAGATGTGCTACAAAAGTATCAGGGATAAAATAATGAACAAGCCACTCAAATATAATAGTTACCTTTGTGGCCATTTAAAAAAAATCTTTATATGAATGATAAATATACAAAGTAATAGTAAAATGGCAGATGATGATATTGTCTTACAATTTAATATACACTAAGGCAAATTGTCCTAAGACTTCTAACAAAATTGTTCAGTTTTCTTGAAAGAAAAATCAACTAGTTAATGTTATGAATTAGGACAAGAAATCTGTTGCATAATTATTTAAATTATTTTGTCTCACTTTAAAGTAAATCTATTTAATTCAGACATCACATATGGCAAAAACAAGAAAAAAGAAAAAGAAATGATTTTCATTAGTAACCAAAAAAAATATTTTATTTAAATTTTTCTTTATGCAAACAGATTTTTTTTCTACTGTTATCAAATTTGATTAACATTCACTTTTAATTTTTTTCATTGTTCAATTATTTGATATAAAAGCAACATTTTTTTTTCTAATTAACCAGTGGTTAAAACAGAATCCACTTTTCAGAAACAAATCGTAAACCTCTAGAGGGAGCCCTTCTTTTCATTTTTTCCCCTTTTTTGTCTTTTCCTGCTCTTTTATAATTTCAAACCATTTCAACATTTCTTGCCATAAACAATTAGCTCTGTGGTATCTTGTCCACTTTTGATAAAGCATTTTGTATGTATTATGTATATATTATAATAATGATAATAATTATAATAACGATGATAATAATAATAATACCAATAATAATAATAACAATAATAACAATAACAACAACAACAACAACAACAACAATACTACTAAAATAATTGATAATGCATTCTTCATGTGATGGTATAGACCAGGGGTGGGAACTTTCCATGTTTAAAGGCCACATTGAAATTTACTGTTTACGAATAAGATCGCACTCAAATTTTTAGTTTGTTTACAATAAAATCCAAAGTGGAAACTTTTAGTTAATAATTTAGTTCAAATTTAATTAATACATACAACTTAAAAGAAATGAAAAACTTTATAACCTTTTAATGACTTTTTTGAGATTGCTTTTTGTGAGAAAGCATTGGGATATTAGATTCTAATGGGGAGGTGTGCAATTTTAATTGGTCTTTTGACAAGGCTGTGAAAGGCTACACTTGATGGTTTAGAAGACCAAATGGGGTCTTAAGGCCACAGGTTCCCCACCCCTGGTATAGACTATCAGGCAAAAATGCAAAAAAGAAATTTTTTCAAAATCCTTTTTCGTGTTGATATCTGTTAGTGTTTCTTTCATTAGTTATTTATAAATAATGATGGGACTTCTCTGTCTCAAGAGGCTGAACAGAGACTGTTGCAATGCTTTAGTTGAGAGGCTGCTGATTCAAGAAAATATTTGCTGGTATAGCCCAAGTGGACAAGCTGTCCTAGCAAATAAACATTAAAAACCAAATTCATGAAAGATGAAGCCATAATCTTAACAAAAAGAAAAAAAAAAGAAAAAAGCTTATCTAAAGCATGAACTCAGTCCAGCCCCACCTGTGAATGTTTTCTATACTTTTTAACTATCTGGGTTTACAATGGAATATTGTACAATAAGATATATTCTTCTGTGATACAGGCTTGTCATTTAACCAAGCCTGACTATCAATACCATTCTTATTTGATGGCCAGACCAAAGTGACCAGAGAGAGAAAAAAAAAAGCTTTCAATTTTTCTCATTCATTCTAATTTTTACTTATAAATCTCAATTCATTTTTCTGCTTAAATAAAAAAAAAATTAACTTTTACTCCACCCCCAATGACATCCTTAAAATATTTCTTGTTCATATTACTACTTTTTCTTCATTGAATATACAATATCTTCACAAATCTCAGAAACAAGTAAACAATTAAGATTTATTGGACTGAAGAAAAACTCTGATGTTTTTTATGTATTTATATTTTTTATTTTGGGAAAAGAAAGATCAGAAAATTTCTTTTCTCTCTTTGAGAGAGTGAAACCATTGACATTGTTGAGAGATGAAATGGTTTTGAGAGGATACATTCCAGCTTTTTAGCAAAATCAAAATGAAATCTTCAGTAAAAAAAAAAAAAAAAAAGAAAAAAAGAAAAAAAAAAGAAAAAAGTGATATCTGAAAATTTTGTTAATGTTTTCTTTTTTGGGTGTTGAATTTGAATACATTTTGTCTCCTTAAAAAATAATAATAATAAATTAAAATCATTTGATATTCTCAAATTATTTACGATAAAATTGATATGCTTCATAATGGCTGGGTCAATTTTCTCACTAAATTAGAGAGAAAAAATTAAAATGGAACGCACATATGCAAAATTGCATTTACTCCTGCCTCTGAGCAAAATCTCTTATTAAATTGTAAATATTTAAGGATACCAATTTCTCGTGAGGAGCCCTGGGAAAGGTGAAATTTAAAGATTAAGTACATGGACTGGTATATTTCCAAAGTTCTCTTGTAAAAATATTTAGATGAATTCATTAGGAATTCCAGTTCATAAAAATAAAGTTATATTCAAAGTTATAAGAGATAAATATGGACAATGTTATTGGGAAAAGGCCTTATAATGACTAGGAAATTCTGGGATAGGAAACTACTTTTTAAAAAAATTACTGTTTTTTTGTTTCTTTTTTCCTTTAAAATAATAAAGCATTTTCAACCCAATTTATAACTTATTCCATCATGATGGTAATATACCAGATAACAAAAGAAAAACAAAACCAAAAAAAAACAAACAAAACAAAACAAAAACAAAAACAAAAAAAAACAACTTCTAAATGATGATTTTTTAATCTTCAGAAATTTGTTTAAATTTTCTGTTTGATTCTTGAAAGACATTTACACTCTCAATCAAAAATGTTCAGAATAAAGTCTTTTTGGTCTGGCCAAGTAAGTTGCACTCCATGGTATGAACTTGAAGCATGTTGTAAATATTTAAAAGAAAAAAAATGAACCATGAGTTTTAATTTATGTCCACGCATTTCGTGTATATAGTTTGGGTATGAAAAAAAAGAAAAAAAAAAGAAAAAAAAAGTAATTCTATCTATTATGCCGCATCTCCCATGGCTACATTTTTGTGAAACAAGAATAAACCAGTATCTATATAGGCCTTGTGTTCTGTCCTTATTATTACAAAAAAATAATAAATAAATGAATAAAATAAATTGAATACATATTTCATACACATTATTACATACTTTCTATTGACAGACTGTCATCTCCAAATCTTTTTAATTAATGTTGATAGAGTTTTTTTTTCTATTTTGTTTTTCACCTTATTGTTACTCTGCTGAAAGACTTTTCTTTGATAATTGTAACATTAAACTTTGTTAATATGAATATTTGAAGATTCTGTTTTTTATTATGAAATGTTGATATGCAAAAACGTTCAATATTGTCTTCTGTTGGTTGATATAAATAACTGGGAATTTGTTAATTCCACTGATTTGAGTCCAATTGAATAATTTATAACTTATCTGCTTAAACCCAAAGAGGTTTCATGTCCTGGTCATGAAACTAAACTGTATCTGATGGTGAGACTCCAGTTTTGAAGCTCTAAGGGATGTGGAGTACCTCTTCATTGTCATTACTCCCAGATCCACTCCTACCTGGTGTAGTAGTAGCTGTTAGGGTCCCATGTATGGGTCAAATAGGTCAGTCTGAAAATTATTTATACCCAATAGGACTGAGTGCAAAAATCCCCAAAATGAGCAACTACACAGAAATATGAATTTTAACATACAATGAAGATGATTCCTTAACTACTAGGTACAAAATAACATTAGATGGGTTGATATGCCATTAAAGTCAATCAGTCAACCAAAGAGGTTTCTTACATATATTTATCCATACCAGACCTCCATTCTGCTAGTCTTTCCGCTAATAGAAATGGTAGTTTTGTGACTTCTCTTATTTGGTCACTCCATCAATGAGTCTTCTATTAGTAAAGTTGTTCTTTAATGAATGGTTGACATAGCTGGCATTATGTCACTTTGTGTCACGTGTAACTAAATCACTTCAATCTTTTCTTCTTGAAAATGTCAGTGGGTTTATTTGTTATTCTAAATATTGTCTCATTTAGACATGATTCATTCAAGAATCTCCCACAATATTCCTGAGACAATCGTTCTCAAACACACTCAATTTTCTGTTGTCTTCCTCCTTTAAACTCAGTTCCTAAAGCATATATGGTTACTAGGATTATTAGTGCATAGTATAGGTAAACCCTGATTGCCTTCAAAAGATCTCTTGATTTTTATATTATTTCTTAAAGTCAATCAAAGACTGAAGAAGTTTAAGCTAACCTTCTTACATCAGATGAGCTTCTTGGTACCACTGATTGCAAAAATTTGTTGACCTTTTTGACTATTGTATCATTCACAGTGATATTATTGTTATCACTAGAGATTATCTTGCACTTTTGAGCATTTATGTTCATACCCAATTTCAAGCAAGACTTTAAACCTGAAGAATATGAGGAGAAAAACTAAAAAGATGAATTTATAATTGTACAAAAATGTGTTTTAGCCTTTCATCGAGTGAAGTGACTAGAAGGGATTGTTATTTGTATTTTCTTTTCTAGGTAATGAGACTGGAGTTGGTAATGGTTAGTTCACTATTGTTAGTCTACTTCTCACCAGTTGCCCATACTTCTGGTTTTGTAGAAAACTAAGTTTAGTAAATGAAACTAATTAACTTATCAATTCAATTACAAATCAACTATCTTCTTCAAAATAGTTGTCCTCGTGGTGTAATGGTTAAAGCGATGAACTGCGGAATCGTAGTACGCGAGTTCGTACTCCAGTCGCGCTATTATGTTCACTTTCGGGCAAATACCCTTGGGAAAGGTATGAACCCCCTTATTCTCCCTCCAGCTATGGGTAAATAGTAGGACGGACTAGGTTCTTCAGCCTTGTTGAGGCAACTAGTCTAGGAGAAGGAAAACTCTGAATTCAAACCTGTTAAACTCCGCTTAAAAATTGACCTTGTGTCATATCCTGCCCGAGCGGAGGGGTTGGTAAATAGTATCTTCTTCAAAATAGTTTAATTGAGAAGCCAAACACAGTTAAAGAAGATGTTCCCACCTTGGAAACAGTACTGGAAGTCTTTAGTTGGTTCATCACAATCTGCTGTAAATGAACTGCGGAATCGTAGTACGCGAGTTCGTACTCCAGTCGCGCTATTATGTTCACTTTCGGGCAAATACCCTTGGGAAAGGTATGAACCCCCTTATTCTCCCTCCAGCTATGGGTAAATAGTAGGACGGACTAGGTTCTTCAGCCTTGTTGAGGCAACTAGTCTAGGAGAAGGAAAACTCTGAATTCAAACCTGTTAAACTCCGCTTAAAAATTGACCTTGTGTCATATCCTGCCCGAGCGGAGGGGTTGGTAAATAGTATCTTCTTCAAAATAGTTTAATTGAGAAGCCAAACACAGTTAAAGAAGATGTTCCCACCTTGGAAACAGTACTGGAAGTCTTTAGTTGGTTCATCACAATCTGCTGTAAATAATCTTAGCAGTTCCTAAATGGTGACCATGTAGCTAGGTTTTGATTTGGGGCAAAAGGAAATAGTTACAAGGACTCAAATCATGTAAGTAAGGGGGACTCTCATACCACAGAAATATCTTTTTTGGTTAAAAGCTTTTTCATGGAAAGTGTGTCTGGAAAGTAATGAAACTGATTTTTTATTTTTCAGGTTGGCAATCCTGATTAAGAAATCAGCTGGTCAATATTAATTCATCACCAATCCTTCTTACATTTGTCACAATTTCCTGAAGTGATCAAAACAGAGTTTATAATCCACTAAAACTCACCCATCCAAAAATGCCTTGTGCCACCTAAAAATTTATGCCCAGGTTAAAGCTTGATTTCTAAAAACCTATGTAAACTTGTTAAATGTTTATGCCCAGGTTAAAGCTTGATTTCTAAAAACCTATGTAAACTTGTTAAATGTTTGCTGTATAGTCTTGAAATGTGTCATTATAGTACATATTAAACAGACATTTTGTCATATTTTGGTCTCAAAGGGAGTCAAATAAATACACCTGATTTTCATGACACACTTAACCATACCCACTTGTAATAATCCAAGATTACTCTTCTGAACATGAATTCAAAAAAGTAAACCTGAACTGAATATGTTCTTGATCAAAATTGATCAGCTAATTTTTCAATTGGGGTTGCCAAATAGCATTTTAGATTTTCATCAATTGGACCGTTAGGTATTTATTATGGCTATAAATTTGATTGGACAAAATTATCCAATGAGATCAATAGAAGCTTTCAATTACAAAGTAACAAATATTTAATTTCCAGTTTCTTTATTGGATGATATAGTTACTTGCAGTTCAAAGTTAAAAAGTGATTAGCCTGTTCAATACTTAGATGGGTAACCACTTAATCAACAGCAGGTGCTGTAAGCAGCTTGAGACCTATGATTCCCTAACCACTCGGTACAAAATCATATCTATGTCATATCTAAGCAAAGCTTTGTAAATAACTAGTTACTTGTGGTTTGGTAATAGTGAAGTCTTAAGAATTTAGGGGGGTTTTTTTGCTAACTAAATTTCAGTTACAAGACCAAGAAATCTCAGAAAAAAAATCAATTCTTGCAAGAGATGATTAAACTGATGTTCCAAGTTAAAGGTAAGTACAAGTTGTCTGAATTTCTGAGATGAAGGTTAATGATTTTTATCATTCAGGGTTTTCAAACTATTGTCTTCCTCTTTATTGTTATATTCACAACGTTTTGGCCAATGTGTCCTCTGGCCTTCTTTAAGTGTTTTTTGTCAAACTCAGAAGCCTACACAGAACTTTTAACCATGTCCTTTATTTAAATTTAAAGAATCAGCACCTATGTTGGGCTACAGTAACCTATTGAGTAGATGAAGTATACAGATTAATACAATATGGGAACCAATAATCAAAAAGGTTATATATATATATATATATATGGCTTTACAAGCTCCATTACTTTTGGAGCTGCTCCAGCTCCCACTCACATGCCAAAAATTGGTTCTAGCTCCCCTCCCACTCCTTATTTTTAAAATGAAGCAGCTCCAGCTCCAGCTCCAGCTCCTTTAAAAAAAAGAGCGTCTCTTTTTCAATGCTCCATAGTGAAAATATACTTTCTTTCATAAACATTCTTTTTCGCCATAAAGTGGTCCAAGTATAGATGTGGGTGTCAAAAGATCTCGTCAATATGGGGGGGGGCATGTCACTTTAAGTGTAAGACCATAAGATGATATTTGACAAATCTCGTTAATATTTTGAAATTTGCCGAGAAGATGGGATTTCTTGCTCCTAAAGGAGAACATGTCAGATGAAGCATAAGATTATGCATAAATTTTTGTTGCCTGAGGTATATAATAGAGATAAAAATCCCTGAAATATTTTAAAACAATTTAGATATTCCTTACATTAACAACCTATTTTTTTCAGGGTAGGAAAATTTGACCCGATATTTGTTCAATCCCAAGGTTTCAGCCAGATATTTTTGTATGAAATTTCAGAACATTAATTAAATCACTAAATAATAGTTTATTGGTAATTTGTTGATATTTTTCAGCTGTCATTTATTCAAAAATACACATTATATATCGAATCAAATACCAACATAAATACTCTGTTAATGGTTTTTCAAACAAATCAGATCGATTTATCGAACTTCATTAACCCTTTTCAAATTATTATTAATAAAAAAAGTAAACAATTTAAATCTATTTACTGTAATCATTCCTAAAGAAAAAACTACAGCAAGCCTTATTTCTTTGAAAATTAATTATTTACAATTTATTTTGGAAGGGAATTTAAATTTGTTCAAAGTAAATAAAGTTTTACTTTTAAACATTACATTAGTGATTATTTTCTTTTTAAAGAAAGAAGCAGCCAACATTTCTCCAAGAGAGGAGAGACAGAATTTAAATATCACAAAATATGAATTTATAAAAAAAAAAATCAGTTGAAATATTTTTAACTTACAGTTTTGGGGCGGAAAAAATATTCTCGTCAGTATTGCATTTGGTAGGAGAAACTTGTGAAAAACTTTGAACAGTAGACAAAAACACAAATCTTTCATTTTCAAGAGTTGTGGTGATAAGTTGTATTATTTCTCTGGGATGAAAAATATGGGTAGGGGTCAAATGACTTCAAAACGGATTCAGAGTTGTGTCATGTGGTCTGCCACTAAGAGGAGAGGGGTAAGATCAATTTCCCCTACCCCTCCGTGTTTGAATTAACAGGCCCCAAAGATTGACCGTTAAAAGAGGAATAAGGAATGTAGGTCAACTCCTCAGCCTGCCTGTTGAAGGAAGTAACGAATCCAGGTTAGAATGAAAGCCAAGAGATGTCTACACTCTGTGACCGGGTGGATAGAGAAGGGGACAGAGGTCAGTATAGTAGCCTGAATGAATAGCATGACAGGGGGAGGTGGAGGAAGAAGAAAGAGGCCAAATGATTGGCCAGAACCCTAAAACCGGAAGTAGTGCCCTCTTCATCAGAGGAAATTGGGATAAAGAATTCAGGTTTTAGGACGGAGGTTACCGTGAGAGGACGTGCTGACCTGATGCCAAACAAACTCCCGGGTACCTAACCAGTGAAAAGAAAGGAATTGAGTTTTAGGACAGCAGTTGGCGTGACAAGATGTATTGAAACTGTCGCTGAAACTCCGGGGAAAAGCGGAAAGAATTCTTGGACAAGAAGTTAACAGGTGTCTTCCTATCAAATTTCTACAGAAACCCGCTAGCCCGTAAAAGAAAAGAAATCTCAGAAGAAACCCGTCGAAAAAGCTAAGTAAACCTTAAAACCGTTTTCTCCATCCACCCTTCCTAAGTATTGCAATTAGGTGCTCTCTCTCTATCTCAATTTAAAGAAAGAAGCATATAAAGAATCATATGCATTAAGAAAAAAAGAAGAGAAATAGAATGAAAAGATTCATTTCATAAACTGTGAACATATGAGTGGACTTTGCTACCTTTTCAAGGTTCAAGAGAAAAGATAGAAAAGTATAAAGAAAAGAAAAAAAGAAGAAAGAGATATTTATGTCGGAGACTGTTTGACAAGGAAACATAGTCGACCCCTATAAACACTTGTTTGGACCTTGGCTATTAAAATTTTGGTTATATTTTAAATGTCCACTCGTTGAAATTTATTTGTTGTGTTATTTACCCAGCGAGTTGCCTTCTTTTGCATGCAGATTTTTTTCAGCTTCATTCGCCTCAATTTATTCTCGCTAAATGTCTTACTAGCCTTTAAAAACATTACACGGGAAATTGGAATTGTCGACTAAGGTAAATAGTAATATTTTATCTCAACCTAGTGACCTATGCCTTCCTTTATCCTAGGGGGTGGGAAGACGAAGTGGTCAGGTGTGTGTGTGTGTAACGTGAAATTTGGAAACCCCCTTGCCAGCGGCGGTCAGTCTAGCCCCAAGTTAACCCCCACATTATCTGCCAGTTCCCATAAGCCCGAAAAAGGAATCTTAACTAGGACTTATTTTGCGAGGGATCAAGTGCCAGGCTGCCCCGACTTCACACATGCGAAAAATAAACTCCCGTCCTGGGATAAATATTCTATGCACCGTCACAGTTGCAATTGTCTGAAAATTGCCTTTTCATTTATTACTATACTCTGTTGTTTTTGAACAAATAAAATCAAAGTATCTTAGTTAAGTTATTGTATCTTCTTTTCAAATTATTATTTTAATAATACAGTATGAACAAAACTGCGTCAGTTGAGCGCGCTACTGATAGTTATTTCTTTTTAAAGAAGCAAAAAGTCTATAGCCTCAAATCTTTGTGAAATTTTTCTACATGAAGACATTTATTCATTCAAAATTTACTACAAATAACAATTTCAAGTTTTATTTGTCTTTGAAAAGCAAAAAAATAATAATCAACCAGTTTATACTTTTTAATTGAATATGCTGAGACTTGTAATTTTCGCCAACATTAGTAAAATATACTAAAAACTAAACATGTTTGTTGCTGTTTTTATAAACAAATCGTTGTATTCCTTTTTTCTTTGAATGATTTACCAAATGTTTTGCATATGTTTTGAAATATTGGTGTAAAATAAAACAAAGAAAACGTAATCACTATTTTTATTAAAATAATAATTTGAAAAGATACAAGAACTTAACTGTCGCTAATATTTTCTTGAAAACAGCAGAGTAGTAATGAATAAAAATACTAATTTAAAAATACTTATTTAAAAACAAACATATTTCTTTAGTTATTACCCTTAAAGATATATTTTTAGAAATAAAAATACAAGTCATGAATACGAGAAAATTTCAAATCTAAGAAAATGACTTCAAAGCCTTTCTAAAGAGTGACTGACGCCTTTGACGAGACTTTTTCCAGACTGTCTCCTGTCTTCTATGAAAAATGGCCCATCAGAAATGTAGCACCTAGCTGACAAATCATGATTGCTTCTAAACAAAAATCTGAGAAGTTCAAACCAAGACTCAACAAATGGTACTTGATGCCACCTTGCTTAACACTCAGCATTATATGGTAAGGATCAAGGGTAAAGTGGAGCTATCCAGGGAATGGAGTAGCGCCCTTCCCTACACCTCATTTCAGATCACCCTTGACTAAGGTTGCTAACTTTACTTTTTATGTCTAATTTTCAGGTGTAACTCCCCCCTCTCTCTCTCTCATATACCTATAACACAGTTATAAAAACCCAAAGAGTTTAGCTCAAACTTTCTTTTCTTTTTTATTGCTAAATGTTTAAAAAAAAAATCAAATAATTTTAGAGCAAGGAGCGCAGAGCGCAAAAACCACTCTCTTTAGCACCAAATGGAGTTGCTTGCGCTCCACTCTGGCTGAATATAAAATGAGCCCTCTTCTGCTGCACTCCTTTTTGGAGGGTTCTGTAAAGGCCTGTATGTATATAATCGTAATATGAGCTCAGGTAAAAAATCATACATTATAGTAGTAATTTATAGTAATGTAAGAATATTTAAGTCCCCAAATTCACTGAATTGTCCAGCAGGACTCATGGTGTATCAGTTATAGGTGTTGGTTCCCTGAGCTTTTAAATGACAACCAACTGGAGGTTGCAAGTGAGTAACAATACACTTATATCCCTTTATGGTAAATGGGATCAAGGCAAGCAACCCCCATGAATTAAATAAAGGACATGGTTTGAAGTTCCATGAAGACTCCTGAGTTTGACAAGAAACACCTGAAGAAGGCCAGAGGACACATCGGCTGAAACATTGTAAATATAACATTAAAGATTAAGACAATAGTCTGAAAACCCTGAATAATAAAAAAGGTAAGTATACTTGACAATTTTCTTGTTGGTTATTTTCATTCAATGAGAGATTTAAGGTCTTAAAATTTTTGCACAAAAATACCAATGAAAAATATAGACTTCCTTGTGGTCCATTTTTTAGTGTAAAAAAATCTCAAGGTCACATCAGCACAAAAAGAAATTCCATGTAACAGGAAATATATTTTATTCAAAAAAGCAAAATATAGTTGAAAATATAAATCTTGACTAATGACTACACTGTTTCTGGTGTCTATCAGCTTATCAAGTTAAATTTTTAAACCATGGTTCAGATTCAGGTGTAAGTCACCTTTCTTTTTAATCTGCAATAAATCATGGTTCTTTTTGAGTACTTCATTTGCCCTAGAAAAATCCCACCAACTCCAGATCCATTTAAAAATTTTTCTCAGGGGCCCACTTTGAGAATTACTGATATAAATTGCAATGCATATATCCTATGTAAAGTTTTATAAATAACTAATTTTGCTCCAACTACATGTACTACCACATCCATCTAAAAATACAGTGTAACTTAGATATAAGAGAATTGTTGGGACTGGAGAAGTGTCTTACATCCGGTTGTGGTCTATTTTGTTTAGGTAACACAGGCTCTAATTTGGGACGAGAGAAAATCTCTCTTATATCCGAGTTTCTCTTATATCTGGGTTACACTGTAGTTGTTACATTTAGTGAATGAAATCTATCTACAAATATTATCATGGGACAGAAATAGTGTTATTCTGCTTCTCTACACACACACACACACACGTTTTTCTATTAAGGATCAGAGTATAATATCTGTACCTGATCACTGGCCCTTCTGAGTAGGAATCAGTCACACTTTCTGAATAAAAATCTATACTATTTAGTTTGTTTCTTTATATCTACAACCAAAATGATTTTTTTTTTTTACTTAGGGTCAGAGTGTAGTACATATCTATGCTTGATCCCAGGCCCTCTTGAGCTGGAATCAGCTTTCTTATTGAGATACATAAGTAGAGAGAAATTAGGAAGAGTGAACAAAAAGGTGAGGAGGTAGGTGTGAAGGTGGAATAGTAGGAAGTAAGAAAGTTATTGAATAACAGAAAGAAAACCAGGTGAAAAGAAAAATGAAAAAATATATAGACATGGATGGTGTAGTGATTATTAAGATGAAAAATGGAAATAGTAATTGGATTCAAATTCCAACCAAAGCTGTTTCACTTTGTGCTAATGTTTTTGGAAAGGCATAAATTAATTCCCATTTAGTGATGGATAAGAGCAAACTGGGTTTGGTAGGGCAATCAGTCTAGAATGAGGACATCGCTGACTTCAAATCTCCAACAAATATATCATGGGACAGTATAGCAGGATAAGGTTCATTACTCTATATCTTACAAACCTTGAGGAAAGTCTGAGTCCTACAGTGGACAGAGATAAAGGCTGATAGAACCAGCATAGAGAAGGAGATGCGATGAAGACAACAAAAAAAAAAGATAGAGGCTTACTAACAGGAAATCATGAGTGAAAAATTAAAAGGTAGGTAAGAATGAAAAGGCATAAAAATGCAGTGCATTAAAAAATTTTAAGGAGATATGAAAGAAACAAAATTCTTTTAGTAGTAATGTTAAAGATAAAGAATCAAGAAGGATGAAATTCATTTTAATATAAAACTAATTTTGACTATGGTTTAAAATGTGTGCTTCCTGTCATCAAAATTGACAAAATATTAATCAGTTAAGGCCAACCAATTCATAGATTCAGCATGCTTCATCTTTGAAAATATTAGGTTGTTTGGAAAATAATAGTTGATTTTAACATTTAAATGCATGATGACATTAATTGTCAGACAAAAGATTTTAAAAGAGAATATACTTTATGTGGAATAATGATTATCATCCTAGAAAATAGACATGGTGACCAGAGTTCAAATCCTGGATGAAGTTGTTTGCATTTCATATAGCACAAACAACCATGGGAAAGGCATGCATCCAGCTATGGGTAAATAGTAAATGGAGGTGCCCGTGGTGTACTGGTTATCATCGTAGGAAATGAACACGGCGACACAAGTTCAAATCCTGGACGAGACTGATTTCATTTCACATAGCACTAATACCCTTGGGAAAGGTATGAATCCAATTATTCTCCCTCCAGCTATGGGTAAATAGTAGGGCAGACTAGGTTCTTCAGCCTTGTTAAGGCAACTAGTCTAGGAGAAGGAAAACTCAGAATTCAAACCTGTTAAACTCCGCTTAAAAAGATTGACCTTGTGTCATATCCTGCCCGAGTGGAGGGGTTGGTAAATATGGTAAATAGTAGGGCAGACTGAGCTTTTTAACCTTGGTATGGTAGACAGAAAGAAAACTCTGAATTCAAACCTGTTAAACTCTGCTTAAAAAATGACAATGTCACATCCTGATAATTCAATTCAGCATTATTCATTCGATCACAGTTAAATTATTCCAAGTATTGCTATGTATCACTACTAATTCAATTAAACATCCATCATTTGTTTACACATAGTTAAATGATCAAACTGTTCTATTTCTAACAATTCAATTTAGAATAAGTCATTTGGTTGCACACAGTTTAAATGTCAGAGTAGATAGGATCCTATCAGGTGCTACCACTCCAGGACAGAGTGGACCAGGGATCAATGGCAATGAAGGGGTACTCCATATTCCACAAAGCTCCACGACTGGAGCCTCACCATCAGATTGTTTAATATCATATCCAGGACACTTGTTGGGGTGAAGGTCTTACCTCTCTGCAGAGATGTAATCAGTGTATTCTACAGCCCCAGTTGACTGGGCTTCTACTAGTTATAGGGGAAACTTCTCATGACATAGTGGCTAATATGCTGGAATCAAACTTCAATTATGCTATTATGTTCACTTTCAGACTAATACCCTCGGGAAAGGTGAGAACCCCCTTATACCCCAGGTATGGGTTAAATAGTACCACTACTGTTCTTCTACAAGGATAGCTTTGACATTAAATAACCCACAAAGGTTGATATGCCATTAAACAAAGAAACCAAACCAATCAACTAGTTATAATTCAGCCATTGGTCATATTTTTTTAGTTTTTCCTTTCCTCAACCACTAAGGATTGGTTTGGTTTCTTTGTTTTGTGGCATATCAATCCTCTTAGTTTATTCAATACCAAAAGCTATCCTCATAGAGGAACAGCAGTGATACTATTTAGCCTATAGTCTGGGGGATAAGGAGATTTATTCCTGTACCAAGTACATTTGTCAGAAAGTGAACCTAGAAAGTGCAACTGTGATTTGAACTAACTCTCTTCCTAGCCACAGTCCAGCCACTATGATGTTAACTAATGGTCAATAACCAATTTAACTGTGTTTAGAAAAGAAAAAAGGAAGCAAATGATTGAAATTTACTTTTATCTGGATGGTGAATGTTAATATTTCTATCATTTTTTGTACATTAAAATAATTAACATAAATCTTTAAATGTGGGCTATTGTGTATAAACACCACTTTTGCTCACATCATCTTTGGGATAAAATAATAAATCTTGCAATAATAAAATGTGTCTTGTTACGCTGTTTAAAGAAGCAGAAATTTTGATTTGTTTGCTTTGATATTTCAAAATTTTGATATAATTTTTTCTTTAAAAAAACCAAAAAAACTGAGAATTTATTCCCTAACAATTTCAGTGGCAATGACACCAGATTAAAAATAAAGTAATAATGATAAATAAATAAATAAATAAAAACGGATATCCATTGAAAATATGTAAATTATTACAATGAGCGGTTTAATCAATTTTTATATAATTAAAAAGTTCTATAATAATTGAATACATAAAAGTCTGATATCGGATAAAAAAAATCGAGGGCCGTTTTAACATGAACTTACATTGAAAATTGAAACCACCTCATAAACTTAAAATAGATCTTTAAAAAAAAAAAAAGATGAATAAATAAATAAAAATTAAAAAACAATATCAAAAAGGAGGTGTCTATTCTGAAATTCTTGTGTCTGTATCGTTAAGTAAATAAATTGGAGCCCTAGAATTTAGGCTAGAAGAGAACTGAGAAGACTTGATATCAGTGGGACTTGTGTGAAAACCGTCAAGATTATTATTATTATAATTACTACTACTACTACTGCTACTTGAACTTTGCCAGAGAGCAGAAAAAGATGTGGAACATGATGATGGTAATGCCAGTTGCAGTACGAGCACTTGGAACTGTTCCTAAGTGCCCGGGGAAAAAAGACTGGGATCAACAGGAAATCGAATGAAGAATCAAGACTATCCAGACCACAACACAGTTAAACATTTGCCAGAATACTTAGAAGAGTTCTGTAACCCCAAGGAGACTTGCTGTCATGGTAAAACTGGAATGAAAACTTCACATGGAGTAAAAATAATAATAATCTCACATCGTCAAAGGGTTTTCAATGGCATAATAGTTAGAGTGTTCGCCAATGGCCCGGGAGACCAAGGCTCAATTCCAGGTTGGGTTATACTAAAGACCTCCCCCCAAATAGTACTTAATGCCTCCTTGCTTAATAAGTAAAGTAGGCGACCGTAGTTGAGGGTGACCAGAAGGCTCTTTTTTCAGTAGCTTCTACACCGAAGTGTAGGGAAGGGCGCTACTCCTTTCCTTGGATTGCTCCACTTTACCCTTGATACATACCATATTGCTGAATGTTAAGCAAGGAGGTATCAAGTACCATTTTTTATAGTCTTTGGTATGATTCGACCTGGGATTGAACCCAGGTCTCCCAGACCATTGGCGAACCCTCTACCCACTAGACCATGTCCTTGCTTAATACTCAGCATTATAAGGTACGGATTAAGGGTAAGTGGAGCAATCGAAGGAAAGGAGTAATGCTCTCCCCAACACTTCGGTGTAGTAGCTATTGAAAAAGGAGCCCTTCGGTCTCCCTTGACTCCAGTCGGCCAACTTGCCGCGACCGGCCTACGAAAGTCAACGGATCGGATTACATTTCGCCCTAGAGAAATAACATCCGGGCGCGGCCGGAAATGATGAAGCCCTTTTTCGATTTTAACCGGCCGTTACAGCTAAGAAAGGGATAAATTAATATTTATCAATATTTGCAAAACACTTCCGCCAGAAATAATTCTATAAAAATGGAAGTAATACTTTTCGCTAGCCTATACTGGGCTAAAGAAATACTTATTTTCTGCATCCATTTTTTGTAGAAGAACTTTCTATCCACCTGGCGCGACAGAAGTGGAGTTCCCTTTCTTCCATATAAAAAGGCTTCAGGCGACGAAAATTCAGAGGTCTATGCGGACGCTCTCAGGGGCCACTCGGCTTCACGAGGCTCGGGTCCTACGTTATCGTGGTTGCACCCACCTCACTGCCACTTCTAGTGATGGATTCAACAACCTTTTTTACGGTCCTTTTTAAGGGCTATGAGAGGTCACCTTCTGCAGGTCGGTGCATCTCTGGCAATCAGTAATGACCAGTCGAAATAGACGGCCTGGAGGCAAACACGAAGACGGATTCTAAGACCAGCCGGTCTTAACCCTCGCTTGGTTCCGATAGTCCGATAAGCTGCGCGGCGCTAATGGCACAGTCCAGCCTTTAGCTATCGCTTCGATATCTGCGCAGTGCTAAGATAACGCCCATCTTAGCCTCGGCCTCCTGGTCTGTCCGCACGGCTTTGGCACGACCCAGCCATAGTCATCGTCCGCACTGCTTTGGCGCGACCCAGCCATAGCCATCGTACGCACGGGTTTGGCGCGACCCAGCCATAGCCATTGTCCGCACGGCTTTGACACGGCAAAGCTTTCGCTCCCGTCCGATACGTCCGCACGGCTAGGGGGCACGACAAAGCCCTAGCCTTTCCTCGACTCGTTCGCTTGATCTCGTCTGTACTAAGGCCCGGCAAACCTTAACCTCGGTCTCAGACCTTTCACTTGGTCCATAACACTAAGACACGGCTCAGTCTTAGTCACTCGCTCGCCCGACACTACACGACCAAGCTGCCATAACCGAACTCGACCTCGACGCTCTTGCAAGGTATCACGCAGTCCACGTAATGACTCGCTGTTACGGACTGTCCTACCACTGCAACAACTGGCTCACGTACGACCCGCTGTACGAGCCAGAAACCAGATCGACGCACCCCCGGTTTACCCAACGTACCGTCAAAACTGGGATATCGATCTACCGACCATGACGCTTCTGCAATGCAGTCCACGTAACGACTCGCTGTTACGGACTACCCTAGCAATGCAGCATCTAGTCCACGTAACGACTCGCTGTTACGGACTACCCTAGCAATGCAGCATCTAGTCCACGTAACGACTCGCTGTTACGGACTACACTAGCATTGCAACAACTAGCTCACGTAACGACTCGCTGTTACGAGCTAACAACCACGACTCGACCATACCGACGAAATGTCAAAACCGGGACATCGATTTACCAGCGACCAGCTTCGGTTTTCCGCCACGACTCGACTGACCTCAGCTGCCCGCGACGACTGTTCAACGGTATCCAACGACCCAACCGAATCTCAGCTTACCAGCATCAAACATCCAGCTGTATCTCCACGACTCGACCTACGCCAGCTACCCTCATCGAACGTCCAGCTGCGACCATCTACAACGCGACTATACCAGCTAACGACGTAACCCATCCTAGCTGAAGACTACATACAACCGCCACGGACATTTACATACACGCTTGTAATTCCGGCAATAAAATCATCACTTTTGTTGTATCTATTATCCTGCCTTATGTTTCCTTCATTGTCTCTGGCTGACACTACACTCGTACGCATTTAACTTAATTTATTTGCGGAGTCGACACGCTTATCGGCTCCGCAACAAACTTATATATATTTATTAATGTGATTTTTCTCTCATTTTATCCTTAGGTTTTCACTTGTGCCATTTTTATCTACTTCATTTTCCTTCACATTCTTAAGTATTAATTTAACCTTGAATTCGACGGTTGGACAAAACAATATTTTTTAAACAAAAATCAAAACAAACAAAATATTAAAACAGTTTTTTATTTGTTTCTTAGTTTGTCAACTAAGAGTCATTAAAAATTTTTTTTTTAAAACTTCACTGTTAAAGATAGAAAGAAAGATTCTCCGTCTATCAGAATGAATGATTATTCATTGGTAATGGACTTTTTTGAAATTTATCAGTAGAACTGAATCAAATCTTCGATTGTATATTTTAAAATTCAACTCTTCGTTTGTTCCCAAGTCGACGTTGCCAAATAATTTTTATTTCATTTTTTTCCCTAGTTTTTCTTTATCCCTTCACATTTTTACCTACATTCAATTTCCTTCATATTCGTAAGTGTTAATTTTGCCAGTTAGATAAAAAATAAAAAATAAAATAAAAGAATAAAATAAACCAATAAAATAATGATTAAAAAAATTAAAACAAACTTTTTTTTTAATATGAAAAAATATAAATCTATCGTTTCTTTATTTTTCTTAAATTTTAAAGTCATTTTTTTAATAAAGAAAAACCAAAAAGAAAACTTTTTTTTAGTAAAAAATGAAAAATTAAATCAATGTCTGAAAATTATTACCGTAAAAAAGGTCCTCTAGCTTTCGGAATAAATGATTATTCCTGGATTTTTTCTTAAAATTCATCATCAGAAAGGACTTAGTCTCCGTTGATTTGTTTTAAAATCTCAATTCTATTTGATTTGAAATAAAATTGTGAAATACAATAATATTCTGGGATTAAAATCTCAATTCTACGTTCGTTAATGTCACCAAATAACCATCTCTTATCTTAATGGACATTTCCGTCTCTTCTTCACGACCGTACTTAATAAGTTCGCTCGTTTTTCTTAGGTTATGTCTGGAGTGAAGGACATCCCCTGAGGAAAGAAATATTTAAAACTGTATTTTAGTCAGTCCAATGACGCGTCATTATGTTCACATCCATTGCGGATGGAAATATAAATTGTAACAAATCAAGGTCTAATTGTTGTCGTCTGCTCCTTTGAATTTAAACGATAAATATGTACACAAAAATGTGTGACGTCATAAGTTGGTGTGTACATTAACTGTGACTTGACACCAATTCTAAATTTAAATTAGTGGTGGTGAAGTATATATATATATATATATATTAATTGGGCAGCATTCCTTCATTTTAAGCATGTTTGATTAAATAATAAAGACACATTTTGTCTATATAATTTTATCAGGATCCTTTCAAGTTTCCTGACGAGTATTTCGGTTTTAGATTGAAGTTGGTAGATGAATTTATCGAAATTGTCCTGAGTGCTTTTGGACCTTTATTGGCCATCATCTGAGATTGTTTGCATGTGTAAAGAGTTTTTTTTTTTTTTTTCAAGTGTTTAGGTTTTGTATAACATGTCAAAAGTTACATAAACGTATTGTTGGATTAAATTGAACGAATTTAAATCAGAACGCGATCAACGAAAATTGATCATAAAAAAAGAGACTAAGACTAAAGGTATTTCAAAACATTGTTGCTATTTTCAAAGTTATTTCTATTAATACTATTTTTGTTGTTGTTTTTTTTTTTTTTTCATGTATAAGCACTCGGGACAATTTCGTTAAATTCATCTACCAACTGCGACCTAAAACCAAACCACTTGTTAGGAAGTGTCTTTATAATTTTAATCAAACATGCATATATATATATATATATATATATATATATATATATATATATATATATATATATATATAGTGTAACCAGGATATAAGAGAGTTGTCGGGACCGGAGAATAAGTATCTTATATCCGGGTTTGGTATATTTTAGGTAACACAGGCTCTAATTTGGGACCAGAGAAAATCTATCATATATCCGGGTTACACTGATTCCTTTTTCTCTAGCTAAAAAAAAAAAACCACCTATGCAAGACATTTTCCGTTCTATCTTTGATTTTAAATTGTGATAAAAGAAAACCGACTCCTTCAGACATTTTAGAGGTAGTGTAACCCGGATATAAAAGAAACCCGGATATAAGAGCGATTTTTTAATCTAGTCCCAAATTAGAGCCTGTGTTATCTAAACAAAATAGACCAAACCCGGATATAAGATACCTATTTTCCGGGTCCGACAACTCTCTTATATCCGGGTTACACTGTATTTTTGGGAGGTGACTGCCCACCGGTTATAATATTTATCCAACCCAGGTATTTCGAGATGTAAATCGCATGAAATATGGAAAAAAATCAAGGTAATTTTTTCGTTGAAGGTACCTCAACTGTTTTCACAACAAAAGCCTTATGCATAAGCATATGACTTAGAAAAGGGGGAAAGTTTGTTTTTTTTTTTTTTTTTTTTTTCGTCCGTAAAAAGATCTTATCTATGAAAATTAGAAGTCTCAGGCGAGAGATATAGTGTCCATAACTAATTTAGCCAATGGACACTTCCCATGACGTAAGAGTTTGCAAACCATTGTTGGGGAGTTCGATATTTCTGTTCATGGGTGACATTTTTGTTAGCATTTTAAAGAAATATTAAAAATTGTCCAAAATGCAAGTGGTGGGCATTTAATTTGTTTTCGAATTTCAACAAATTTTATAGAATATCTTCTTTAATTGAGTTGTAATAATAATTATTAAAAAAATAAGATAAATTAAATGAAAAACAGAAGAAAATTCTAGCAAAATAATAAATGAATAAATAAAATGAAACACTTAGGTGCTTAGAATACACATTTTAAATTTTTCTTTCCTCGAGGATCAGAAAAAGGGGATCTAACATTTCAGAAAATGTGTACCCGAAACAGATAATTTTGTAGGAACTAACAATATGGCGCGTGAGACGTTTTCGTACTGTAACAAATCACTGTTGCGGGACTGATAAATATGTCGATCCCGAAAACGCTTATGAATAATGTGATTGACAACAAAATAGGCAAGGATGATAAAGACAAGAAGATAAGCTTAAAATGCCAGGCTTTTATTTGGCGAATCGTACACAAAAGGTTTGTGTGTGATAAGGAACGCTGTGGTTGCATAGTATCCGTGTATTCTCAACAGTTAAAAAAGTTCTTGGCGACAGTGAGTCTAGAAGATCAGGATAGAGTCTTAGTGCTTCGTGCAGGTCATAGTGTTAGCTGCGTGGTCAGAAATCTGGAGACGGTCGGAGAGGCAGACGCATCGGGTTTCAGAGCCCGGATGATCAATTCTCGGTTTAACCAGTAAATAGTTAACCGGAGGGGGAGTGTATGTCGATGTGGTTTCAGAGTGCTGACGGTAGTTCGAGCAGTGTCGTTTGTTCGTGGACTGGTCTTTTGCTCAGAGTATCCGTGGCGTCTGGCTGGCTGCTGCATCATCGTCTCGCTGCACTTGCAAAGATCCTTAAAAAGGATCGAAGATCAGAAGTAAGACTTATTAACCTGGAAAAAAACCCCATTAGGGTGAATTTCCGTATTTTAGCCTTGAAAAAGGCTGTTGCTTTGAGGGTGTTGTTGTGATTGGTCAAATCCTGGCATTGGCTGGTGCTGAGTCCGGGTGTGATTGATTGGATCTTATGTTGGTTGCTGGCTGATAAGAGAGATGTCTGGTATGGGTGAGCTGATAC
Source organism: Sepioteuthis lessoniana (assembly GCA_963585895.1). Taxonomy (NCBI): domain Eukaryota; kingdom Metazoa; phylum Mollusca; class Cephalopoda; order Myopsida; family Loliginidae; genus Sepioteuthis; species Sepioteuthis lessoniana. Next base: position 54,554,643 of record OY757938.1, on the reverse strand, counting down.
CAGTGGAAAGGAGTTCGTCTAACTCCCTTCACCTCCGGACAAAAACCCTACTGCAAACGGTATTTAGCTGACGTCCCACCATGTCAGAATCGGGCACATGGTTGTTTTATTGTGGGGGCCGCGCACAAATCGAGATTCATAGATGGCAGGTCCAAAAATTCTTGATCCCATCGGCATTCTCTCTTTTGGGGCGCCTCAAGCACCAAGCAATAAACTTAGTCCTGGCAGCAGGTAGAAACCTGGGTAGGGGTGGTCTCTTAAGGACATGATATTATAGTATGCAAATACAATCGCCTCACAGGAATGCTCGGTGGTAGGCCCAAAGGACAGCTGCAAACTGCATTTTGTGATTTATCTGACATCCCACTGTGTCAAAATATAGCACAAGGCTGTTTCATGGTGGGGGCCATGCATGAATTGAGACATGCATGGAAGGTGTAAAAAATTCTTGACCCTGTCGGTATTCCCTCTTTTGGGACACTTTAGGCATCAAGCAATAAACTTAGTCCTGCAAGCAGGCAAAGACCTGGAAGGACGCCCCTCTGAGGCCAAGATGTCATAGTATGCAAACACAACCGCCCGGCATGAAGGCCAGGCTACCGGCCCGAAGGCCAGGTCGCAAACTGAAGTTTGTGGTCAGTATCTGTTTTATATAGCAGAGAAAGGTAGCATACAAATGGTCCATCACGTGTGAAAATTCTTTGCTGTCAAAACAGGAAGCCTCTCTTTAAATGTGAGTGATAACGAAATACATTATTATACTGATGAGAGTAACTTGGTCAGTATCTGCTTTTACATAGCCGAGAAAGGTAGCATACTAATGGTCCACAACGTGTGAAAATTATTTGCTGTCAAAACAGGAAGCCTCTCTTTAAATATGAGTGATAACGAAATACATCATTATACTGATGAAAGTAGCTTACAAATGCAACCTATTTAGCTCAGCATTCATAAGCTATCTTTGAGATGATCGGCAGAATTGATTGATTTCGAAAAATAGCCTTCATGTTGGTAATGGAAAATTCCACTCATCGACGAACGGGAGACATTATGTTGATTCTGTTGTATTCTCACATGCATATACATCTACACACATGCAGAATCATAACGACACAATAAATAAACAGACGAGCGAAGACTTCTTTAAAAAAATATACCTCTCACTTTATTGTAAGGTTTGCGTGTGAGAGGGAGTTGGAGACTAAACAAAGACTGCAATATATTGACCCCCACTTTTATGGCCATCAGCGTTGTGTCTTTCTCGTTCTCCTGATGCTCAACCGGAGGCCCGGGGCCCACTCTTCTGGCTTTCTCGACTGCATCTTATCACCAACTGGCCTCCAAAACTCCATCGGGGGTCCCGAGGGTCCCTTCGGCCGGGTGTGGCTTTCCCTACCACATCTCGTCTCTAAATCGTCTGATCTCCAACTCGTTCGAGGGCCTCGAGGGCCCCCTCCGCCGGGCGGTGGCTTTCTCTACCACATCTTGTCTCTGACTTCTCTGGTCCCCAACTCACTGACTTCCTGTCTTCACTGAGTTATATAATAGTTCAATCGCCCACTCAATCTTTGGAATGGCATGTTTGATCGTCATCAAGCGGAAATAACTGTCATGCAGTTCAGAGGTCACTCTCTTCCGGTGCATCAGTCTATGAGTGTATCATGGGCTTTTAACTTGTCCCATTTCGTCAGACAAGTCTGCCTATGCGATTTCTCCTCATAACTGCCATCGGAATGTGTCACTTCCTTCCGGTGCACCACTTTGGAATGGCTTGTTTGGCCAGGCCGAAGGTCAATATACAACAATTCTAGATTTCATCGTTTCTGGTAGCAGTGAAAATGTCCGTCGGCTGACTTCACAGATGATTCTGCGTTTTTTCAATGGGGAATTTAGATTTGAGTAGCTGAAGGGCTACGATATTGCTAACTGATTGAAAAAAGTAAGTAAAGTTGGTGACCATTGTCGAGGGTGACCCGAAGGCTCCTTTTTCGATAGCTACTACACCAAAATGTTGGGGAGGGCGCTACTCCTTTCCCTGGATTTCTTCACTTTACCCTTGATCCATACCTTATAATGCTGAGTGTTAAGCAAGGAGGCATCAAGTACCATTTTTTGAGTCTTTGGTATGACGACCTGGAGATTGAACCCAGGTCTCCTGGGCCATTGGCGAACACTCTAACCATTATGCCAATGTCCGGTTAAAAATCACCAAAAATAAGGGAATTATCTGATTTAAATGAAGTTTTCAGTGTTCATTTATCAATGAATTAATTTTAAAATTATATGTTATTTTATGAAAAAAAATTGTTAATTTTTTTAGGTCACTTAACTTTATTCCCATCAGTTTGGGATGCTATTTAATCGGTAAGGGTTTATGATATTGGAAACTACTGTTACTTATCTATATGGGTGTTGTCTATTAATGAGAAAGAACAGCTAAAGAAAGATTACTATGACCTATCCAAACTGTATGTCCAAACCAAATCACCTTTTGCACAGGTAAACAAGGGACATGTTCTGCTGAGGTTGGAGCTGTGGCCTAAGTGTTCGAAAAATCAGCTTCAGAGCCCAAACCCAAGTCAAAATTAAATAGGTGCAAAAAGATTATTAACATAGCAACAGTTAATGTTAGGACTTTAAATACAATAAACTAGTTACCTGAGCTGATAGCGTCTGCAGCCAAGTAGGATATAGACATCATACAAGAACATAGATACTATGATAGCAAACAAGGAATAAAATACTGCTATACTGGTAATGAATAGACATTTGTCTCAGTATCTGCATAGAAAAACTCCATCAATGCTTTCATAGGTGATGTAGGAATGCTTTATAGTTGTCACGCCTTAAAATCACAAAATAGCATAGAGAGAATCCAACTAAGAATGACATGAGCTTCATTTAATGGCACTCCCAACACAGCAATCGTCCCTTGCTACAAACCCAACAATGCCTGTGATAAAACTAACATCACATTCTACAACGAGCAATCTTCCATTGTCCAACCCATTCCCAAGCACAACATTCTAATCATCCATGGAGACATGAATGCTCAAATAGGCAAAGATGAAAATAACAAATCCTGCTTACACAAGGAGTTTTGCAAGGAGATTCATTAGCACTATATTTGTTTATAATCTGCTTAGACTATGTACTTCAAACATTGATAAATCTAAAAGAAGAAAATTGCTTTTTACTAAAAAAAAGGAAGTGTAATATAATGGCGGAGGGATTTCGTTTTATATATCTTGCCTTTCGGTTTTGCATGAGTTAGTTAGGTGCAACATGAGCACAGGTGTTCACGCGCGTGTGTCATTCAGAGATGTCAAAATAAAAATCCCAGATAGTAATTGCGACCAGGGGATGTGAGTGATGGCATGCACCGGAAGCGTGGGCTGAGATTTGAGAAAAAGCAGAGAGTTGAGTTCCTGCCTCCAAACGAGAGAGTCGACATTCAGAGCTGGGTGAGGCCAGACAAATTTGTGCGCTACGGCACCGTGAGCTGATGATGTAAAAGCAGTCAGCATAGAAAGATTGTGTCTCTCTCTCTCTCTCTCTCTCCTCATGTCGAAAAACCTTTAAACTCAAAAAGGTGAATAAAAGTTTTGTACCTGAACCAATTTCGTTAATGTCGTGTATTTCGGATTCCTTATGTCTATTTCACACATCCATATATCTGGCTATGTAACAGAAGAAACAAATGATATCTTGTAGAAACTAAAACAGATGCAGACTATGCAGATGATCTAGTGCTTTTTGCAAAGGCATCTGCTTAAGTTGAATCCCTACTGCTTAGCCTAGAGTAAGCAGCAGGATGCATTAGCCTCAATATGAAAGCAAATAAAACAGAGTTCATATGTTTTAAATGAGTAAGAGCCATCTTCACTCTATTTGGCAGACCTCTAAAATTAGTTGACAAGTTCACATATCTTGGCAGTAATATCGCATCTACTAAAAGTGATGTCAACATACACCAAGCAAAAGTGTTGACTGCTATCAACAGGTTATCAATCATATGAAAGTTTGATCTATTGAATAAAATATAACAGGTTTTTTCCAAGCTGTCTGTGTCAATACAACTGAATGGATGCACTCCTATGGGTGCTGACAAAACTCATGGAGAAAAAGCTAGATGAGAACTATACAAGAATGATACATGCTGTTTTAAACTCATCCTGGAAGCAACACCTCACAAAACAGCAGCTGTACAACCCTTTACCTCCCATTTCAAAAACCATTTGAGTAAGACAAATAAGACCTGTCGGACACAGCCGGAGAAGCAAGGATAAATTTATACACAGAGATGCAATAATGTTGGCCGACTAGCAAGAACTTACATCAGCTCTGTGTGGACACTGGATGTAGTTTGGAGGACCTGCCTGGAGCAAAGGATGATTGGAACAAATGAGCGAGAGAGAGAGAGAGAGAGAGAGAGAGAGAGAAATCCATCCTCAGCATGACTTGATGATGATGATGCTGATGATATTGAATATAATTTCGGTATTTAATCAAAAGTCTGAAAGTATCATCATCATGTCACACCATCAGCACATCAGCCCTCTCCTGCGACCCTTCTCTATCGTCCATCACTTCCGGTAAGTCTTCAAGGTTACATCCTGCATCGGCTCAGAGCTGTTGTATGTAGGTCCTAGTTGGACATCCTGCCTTTGCTCATCCATGTGAGGGGGTCCACTGGAGTACATCGCTTATGAGTTCATCCCTACTTTTAGCAATTGCCGTCAAGTGTTTTCTCCATACGTTTTGGGAAGAAAATAATATCACAAATCTGAATATTAAATCTAAAAAAAAAAATTATTTTAATGTTTTGAGAACTTTTGATACTATGATTTAATAGGAAATTTTTTTTTTTTTTAGATTATCAAAGAAATAATTCTGTATCAATATTGGTTCTGCTTGAAAGGGGGGGGGTTGAGTTTACATTAGCGTTTTAATTCCTTTTCTCCAATCTTGTAAATATGTTATTAAATAAAGAATATTTTTACCAATTGAAAAACATAAATTTTAAGGCAAGAAATTGGAATTTTTTTCCAAAATAGTTTGATTCATAGTTTGAAAAAATGTTAGATGAAAAAAATTATGGAAATCTACAGTAAAAATCATTTGCTAAGCAATTTCACATTTTGTCCATTGTATTTGGGTTGAAAATGTACTTATTTTCCCTTAAAAAGATTGCATACAAAAAATAAACTATTGCTGATACGATTTTCCATACTTAAAAAAGTTGAGATTTTTTGTGCTTGGCTATTCTAGCCTTCCATAACTCATAATTTGGAACCCAACAGAAGTAATTCTCTAAGTTATTAGAAACTGAGGAAGAAATGTCTGTTGTTAATTTAGCTACTGTTTCGATTTAAAGAGCGTATTAAGTGATATAGTTATCAATCTGTAAGTAATAAAAAGTATCATTGACGACCTTAGCCAAAGGTGACCCGAAGGCTCCCTTTTCAATAGCTACTACACCAAGGTGTAGGGGAGGGTGTTACTCCTTTCCCTGGATTGCTCCACTTTATCCTTGATCCTTACCTTATAATGCTGAGTGTTAAGCAAGGTGGCATCAAGTACCATTTTTGAGTCTTTGGTATGACTCAACATAGGATTGAACCCAGGTCTCCCAGACCATTGGCAAACACTCTCCTCACTAGGCCAATAAATTTGTTCATTAATGTTTCTAGTTACAAATCTAAATAAAAAAACTTTTAAAAAATATTTTAGAATTTTAATAACATTTTTTTATTTATCTAACCTCAAGTAAGGTAAGATTGTCAATTTTTGGTGAATATAAACCTGTAAAATCAAGAAAATATGTAATGTTATTTTGCTTTTAATACAGTTAGTTATGATGTTACTATTATTGTATAATTGTGGAAGGATTTTTTTAATATATAATCAATTTTCATTTTGTATATCTTATCTTTTGGTTTAGTTAGGCTGAGAACCTTTCGGCTAAGTGCATGGGTTTGTTAGGTGCACACATTGAGTGCAGGTGTTCACGCGTGCACGGGGAAGATGTGACAATCACAGATGTCACAATAAAAACCCCAGATAGAAAATGGGACTGGGGATGTGAATGACGTCATGCCTGGAAGCGATGGGCTGAGGATTTTGGGATTTGAAAAAAAAACAGTTGAGTTTTGGATTGAGACAAATCGGGTTGATTTTTGGACCTGGGTTAGGCCAGTCCACTTATGAATTGTGGGGTGCGCACGCGCGTTGGTTGGGTCAGAGAGCTGATGATGTATGAACAGTCAGCATAGTAAAAAATTGTGTCTCTCTCTCGTCATGTCAGAAAACATTAAACTCAAAAAGGTAAATAAAAGTTTCGTACCTGAACCAAAAGAGAGTCGTCAGAGTGTTTCGCGTGTTTTTTGGATTCCTATGCATATGAACATTCTATTGTCTAGACTACGTACTTAGAACATTGATTGACAAAATCAGAGAGAACGGCTTTGAGCTGACAAAGAAAAGAAGCAGAAGGTACCCCACAAAAACAATTACCGACGCTGACTACGCCGATGACATAGCGATACTGGCAAATATACCGAACCAAGCCGAAACACTACTGCATAGTTTGGAATGACCAGCCACAGGTATAGGCCTCTATGTCAATGCACACAAAACGGAATATATGTGCTATAATCAAACGGGTGACATCTCCACTCTAGACAAATTTACTTACCTAGGAAGCAGCGTCGCATCAACCGAAAAGGACATCGACACGAGGTTAACGAAAGCATGGACAGCGATGAATAGGCTATTGATTATATGGAAATCAGACCTAACCAATAAAATGAAACGCAGCTTCTTCCAGGCAGCAGTTGCATCGATTCTGCTGTATGGATGCACTACATGGACTCTAACAAAACGGCTGGAGAAGAAGCTAGACGGCAATTAAATAAGAATGCTGCGAGCAATCTTGAACAAGTCCTGGCGGCAACATCCCACAAGACACCAACTGTACGGCCACCTGTCTCCTATCACGAAAACTATTCAAATTAGACGAACCAGACATGTAGGACACTGCTGGAGAAGCAGGGACGAACTCATAAGTGATGTACTCTTATGGACCCCCACATATAGCCATGCAAAAGCAGGACGACCAGCATGAACATACATTCACCAACTACGTGAAGATACGGGATGTTGTCCAGAAGACCTGCCTGAGGCGATGAACGATAGGGAAAAGTGGCGAGAGAGGGTTAGGGATATCCGTGCTACCAGCACGACATGATGATGATGATTTCACACATTCATATTTTGGTCCTATCTTGAATATATTACACTTATCTTTCAAATGAAACCAAAATTTAATCTTAATTTTAAGTATTTTTTTAATTTGTTTTAATGAAAAAAAAAGAGCAAAATTTTGTAAGTACCGAATATATTTATTTCTTTATTAATTTTCCTTTTTATTTTCTAGATGCCTTTGAAAGATGTTTTTTAAAGAATATGAATCAGTTCAAAATTGTAGACCAGTTTTAGTGGGCCATATTTTTCAAAAGATTGAAGAGAAATATGGCTCACAACCAAAACTTTTATTATGAAAAAATGTACATATTAAAAAAAACTACCTTGACTGTTTTTACGCTGTAAAATATGAAAAAAATTTTAAGCAATGATATCAAATGAAAACCTTCATTTAAAGAAATGCGCCCAAACATTGTCCAAGTGGAAAAACATTACTGGTTACCGTTTCAACCTCTTGGATTAGAACCGGATTTTTCACTGCCTCCACTTCCACTACTGCCACCTCCTTCTTCACTGCTTAATCTAATTCCTATTTCATTTCAAATGTTTAGTTGATTGAAAAATTAAAACAATTACAACAAAAAATTTTAAGCTAACAAATGTTTCATTTACTTTGGTTGGTGTTTATGACATATCAATCATTGCAGGGTATTCAGTGTCAAATTCTCTTTAGACATATGATTTGTAAATGAAGAGTTTGTAAAAAACATTTTTAAACGAGCCAGAGCTCATTTGCTTGCATACAGTTAAATGGTTACACATTTAGTTTGTAAGTCAATAGTTTGTAAGTCTTATTTTTAAATAAGTCAGAGCTAATTTGTTTCCACACAGTTAAATGGTTCTAAATATTCTAACACGAATAGTTCTATTTCGTATTAATCATTTGTTGGCACTCACTTACATGGTTTCAAATATTGCTATTCAACACAGTTTTATATGCACACAGTTAAATAGTTTCAAGCATTGCCATATAACACTAACAATTCAATTAGACATCAGTCATTTAATTGTGCATAATTTAAATGTCAAACAGTTCTATTTGAATGATAGAAAAAACCCTATCAGATTCTACTACTCTAGGCCAGAGAGGACCTGGCAGTGATGGCAATAAAGAGATACTCCACATTCCCCAAAGCTCTAGAACTAAAGTCTCACCATCAGATGGTTTAATGTCATATCCATGACACTTGTTGGTGTTAGGAGGGGTCTTACCCCTCAGCAGAGATGCAGTTGGTGTGTTCTACAGCTCCAGCTGACTGGGCTGCCAAAAAATGTCCTAAGGAAAAATCATAGCAGAAAGTGAACAAAAAATAGAGGCTACGGAAAACAAGTTGGATGATTTGGTTGGTTGGTTTCTTGAGTTTTATGGCATATCAACCTTTGTAGGTTATTTAACGCCAAATCCATTTTTATGTAAATAATCTGTTCTTTTTAAAACAATTCAGTTTAGTTTAAGTACACAGTTTAATGGTCAAAAACATTTCTATTTCAAACTATTCAAGCAATTATATGTAACAATTCAGTTACATGTAAATACAGTTTTAATGTCGAAAAACAGTTCTATTTTAAATAATTCAGTTAAGCATAAGCACGCAGTTTAAATGTAAGTACGGTTTAATTGTCAAAAACATTTTTATTTCAAGCGATTCAGTTTATTCAAATAATTCAGTTTAGCATTAGTATGCTGTTAGTTCTATTTAACCCAGAGATAGGGCCCGATCTGGTGCTACCACGCCGGGCCAGAGTAGACCTGGGAGCAATGGCAATAAAGGGGTACTTCGCATTCCCCAAAGCTTCAGCACTGCTGGAACCTCACCATCAGATTGTTTAGTGTCATATCCAAGACACTCGTTTAGGGGGTCTTACCCCTCTGCAGAGGTGCAGTCAGTGTATTCTACAGCCCCAGCCGACAGGGCAACAAGTTGGATGAGCTAATTAGCAAAAGAAAAGAATTGAAAAGAAACTTCTTTTAGAAAGGGAAAGATATAATGAATACATCTTAACAAGTATGGTTGTATATTGACCCATGACTGAGCCATCAATCAGAGATGCACCTGTGTAAATATGCGGAAGAAGAAGCGGAAGCAAGTGGGCGTTATGAAAGAATATAGGCAGATGCCGGCGGCTGTTAAGTCAGTTAGAGACAGGAAGGCCAAAGTGAGGGCCAGTGACCCCCCGTTGAGCAACTCCAGCCAAGATGCGGAAGAAGGGCTAAGTGGGTTCTTGAAGATAATACAGCGTGCTATGGTTAAGAGAAGAAGTTGGGTCAATATAGCTGTCTGTCCCTGTCTCCACCCATCTCTCACACACCACAGAAACATCAACCCTTTCAAGAATAAAGTGTGAGAGATATATTTTTATAAAGAAGTGTGTTCGTTCGTTCATTGAAGTTCGTAAATCATGATTATGGGTATACAACAGTACGGCAGCAGGAAAAATTCAAACTTTAATTAATGAATTATCATCCATCAATTTGGACATCACAAAATACACCCATCCCTCAGTACATTGAATGATGAGGGTGATTGGTTTCTTTGCAGACTGTATAACCTCTGTGACAGTTCTCCAGGTAGAGAAGGCCCAGTTGGCTGGGGCTGTAGAATACGTAGACTGCATTTCTGCAGGGGTAAGACCCCCCCCAATGAGTATCATAGATATGACACTAAACTATCTGATGGTGAAGATCCAGTAATGCTGGAGCTTTGGGGAATATGGAGTACGCCTTGATTGCCATTTCCTAAAGTATTAGGGCTATGTGAAATGAAATGAATTTCTATGTAAGTTGTATATACTATACTCACTTTCAGGATATAAAATTATTTTTAAAATGTATAAATCTGAAGGTGGTGAAGAATGGTTTACAATAGAACTTCATGTGCTCGGTGTGTGTGTGTACATGGAGAACCATTTTAAAACTATTGACTAGGCCTTGGATGCATACCTGAGATTAAAGAACATGATGTCAGTCATACCATGGACAAAATGAAGTCAGTGATGGAGTTGTCAGAGGTACAAATTCAAAACCTTGGTACAATTTTGTCATCACAAAATGTTTTTTTTTTTTAGTTCATTAGATTTCAATGATGGAATTGTTCAGAAAGTTATGATGAACCCAAGAGATCCAGCCCTATTCCTCAGAAAAATTAAGCCTTGCTATGAAGCAATGCTAAAGTGACTTAAACATCAATACCAACATTCCTTCATAACAGTTGCTGTCTGTAATGATGTCATCAGCCAGGAAACATACAATAATAAAAGGGATTATTATTGGTGAATTCTGCAAATGAAAGAAGTTGGCCCCTAATGCTACAGTCCAGGGCATTAGCAACATTATTTGTCTAAATTTTTGAGATGAAGCTTGATAATTGTCATTGCTGAGAATATTCAGACTATTGACCTCATCTTTATTGTTATACCCACATTTCAGTCAATATGTCTTTCGGCCTTCTTCAGGTGTTTCATGTTGGACTTAGGAACCCACACAGAATCTTGAACTGAACCCTTTACTTAATAATTGTCATTGCTTAGAATATTCAGACTATTGACTTCATCTTTATTGTTATACCCACATTTCAGTCAATATGTCTTTCAGCCTTCTTCAGGTGTGTAGGGAACGAATAAATTGATAAAAAAGAAAACTATTAAATTTGAAGAAACTCCTAACGGAAAAGGAGATGACGCATGCGTAAAAGAAAAAAGGATTTTTCCTCTTGAAAAAGGAGACAATATTATCTTTCTCTTTGAGGCAGTGTCCGTCGAACCGACAACACCATTTTGCTGTCTGGTGTTTTGAGCACCACGCTACGTCCCAAGACGTAGCATTGGTTAGTCCCTTCACCAAGTAAATAAAGGAAAGTATGGAAGAAATGTTTTCGTCTCTTATCTGTTTCTATCTTTTCTTTTTGTATATTTCTTTTGGGACTTTCTTTGGGCAAGGCATAGCGCCGGCCAGTCAACGTGGGGTAAAACAGTGTAACCAAAATATGGAGTCAGATATCTTACGGCAACACGGCCTTGCCCTTAGCCCCTGACCTTCAAAAGCCTTCAAACTCCACAGGTGTTTCATGTTGGACTTAGGAACCCACACAGAATCTTGAACTGAACCTTTTATTTGATTTACAGAGGGGGACTGTTCCAATTCTGTTAACCATGATGGGGCACAAGTGTTAAACTATAGTAAGTATTCTTTATTATTCTTACCTGTATTGGGATTGAACCTGCAATCTCTGGAGGATTTAACTCAGAAGCACTCTGTTGAATATAGAGAGAGCGGGGGGAATAAATAAGGAAATTCTCAAACCCTGCAGGTACCAGGTGTTATACTTAGCGTATGGTAGCAAGGAAAAGACAAACACAGGTTGAAAGTTTTTAAACAATTATATTAACAAAAGAGAAAAACAAGGTGATAAAGCAAAGAATCAACTGTACAAATTTGTAGCGTACAATATCAAGTGAAAGAGTGAATCGAGGTGTGTGTGTGAAGCCAGAGTTCATGTACGGTCATGTATGTTATAAGATAAGAAACTCACTTGGTGGGTATGGTGGTATAAGAGTGGTAAGGGTATCAGATGATCTTGGTGGCATTGTAGCTAAGTCAGCAGTTGTTCACAGCAGGTGGTGTGTCAAAATCTGTTAGAGTTCAGATGAGTTCTTATGGCTGTAGCATGTTCTTCCCTTCAACCCTCAGTAGGCCAGTCTGATGCCTTTGAAGATGTTCGCTGCTTAAGTAGTTACCCTTTGGATCAAGTCGGTTCTGGGAATTTTTTATGGGGAAGATTTATGATTGGCTGAAAAAGGGTATTTTGTTAATGTGAATTAATTTCTTGCATTCTCGCGCGGAGCCTCTTGTGCAAAGACACATTTTATTCATTGTCTTGGCAGCAGCCGTCAGGCTAACATCCGATCGAATGCTACCCTTCTCCATCCATGTGTATGTTTTTTGAATGAAATCGTAAATCGGGAGAGATCTGAATCCTGCTATATAACACAGGTATGAGATACAAATTAAAGTAGGTTGGAGTTGAGAGGGTGGATCTAATCCTCTGATTGTTAAAAAGAGATGTGACAATTTCCCAAATTTGAAAAAGCTTTCAGTGTTTCTGGAAATGGTTAATTTCTCTAACACCATAAATTATTAGGCAACACAAATGAATAACGAAACTTCTTTTTAACAACACAACAAAGAAAGGTTTAATATAGTAGCAGGCGTAAAGGAGTGAGAGTGAGAAAGTGTCCCTTTGGTGTTGCTGGTCAGTATGTTGGTCCTTGGTTTGTAGGAAGCATATGCGAAGCTAGCAGCAGCGTTTTCTTCAGCAAAGGGTTCCAAGTAGCAGTCATGTGAGAGAGATCTATTTCTGCGGCTGGTTCGTGGCTCTCTGACTTTGTCCGTTCTACCAAAAGAGACTAGAAAAATAGTTCCTGAGAGGAAGAAGGAATTAATGCGCTTTGCCAGTTGATTGTTCCGTGAGAGACCGACTCTCTTAGTGGGGGCATTGATTCGCGAAAGAAAATAGATCTGTGGCTGCTACAACCTGTTTTAAAGAAAGCTGGAATTATGGGAAATTAACATTGAGGAGGAAGAGGTAATAGCTGCCATACCCTAGTCAACCTCATGCCAGTTGAACACTGGATTCAGTATGAGCTAGGATTTTGGGATCTCGCCAGTTGAACCACCATCAGAATTCACATCAATTTCAGAGACCTTCTGAACTTGAAAATTCAAGTAAGATTCTGAATGCTAAAGACTTGATTTGCTACAAAATCCATTTATAGTTGTGTTGCAGATTTAAGAACAGTCAATTAAGAGTTAGTCAGGCAGTCAATGAAGCGTCTGCCACCACCACTGTTGGAATCCACACAGCTTTGTGAGACCTCTTAAACCTGAAAACTTGAGTCAGACTGAATACAAAAGACTTATTAAACTGTTGTAAATTGTGTTACAGATTTCAGTGTCACTCAACTAAGGCAGTAATAGGAAGGGTTAAAATTACTGTATACAACAAACTATATAAACAAAAATAGTTGTTACATTTTTAACCCCTGTTGACATATCATTTTGATGTAACCACAAGCTGTTGACCAGTTCATTACTTCAGTGACTTCATCATGTGACCTTCTTATCTTCTGTGATCAAAACACAGTGTGGACAGAGAGGTGGATGGTCAAGAAAAATGGAAAATTGCAAGTCTGTATAGATTCAAGGTCAGTAAATTACATTGGCAAATAATTCAAACTATAATATAAATACATAATTTTTTTTTAAGCAGAGTACAACTGGTTTGAATTTAGAGTTTTCCTTCTCCTAGACTGGTTACCATACAAAAGTTAAAGAGCCAAGTCTTCCCTACTATTTACTCATAAGTGGAGAGAGAATAGTTGCTGTTATTTCACTCCTGACAGTTCCTACAAACTACATCTGTGGATATATATATATATATATATATATATATATAGAGAGAGAGAGAGAGAGAGAGCTGATATAAGTAAGTTTACCCTGTTTGGCCAACAGGTTTTTCCTTTCTTCTGTACTAAAGATCCGCGTGTTTTTTTCATCTTGGATGGTTTGTGAAATGGGAGCTGCTGTTTTGTGCAGTGCTGTTTCCAGGATTTTTTTTTCAAAAAACACATAGCATTCTTGAGAAGATCACATCTTCAAGTATTTTGTTAGCGTCCATGTAGTGTATCAATAGTTGGATTTATACTTTTCCCAAGAATATTAGCAAAATGTGAAATACAAACAGCCTCATTCAGGATTTTGAACTCAGCTGAGTTAATATCCAACAAAAATAACCATCATGATATGAGTACCTCTTTCATAAGACATACAGAGAAAGAAGGTTTTATTGTCTCTTGACTGTTTTAGGTTAAAAACAAAATAAAATTAGCAAAGAAATTAGATTTAAGATGCTAAAAATCTCTACCTAATTTTGGAAAAGACTTGTTATCAATAACAGAGACAAACATGCTTCATATCAAAATATAAACAAACATGATTTAACTTGACATTTTCAGATGTGAATTGGTACAACTATGCTTTTTTCTAATCAAGACATTATAAAACATAAGTTTCAGTAAATTGCTTAAGCAAATTAAAACAACAAAAAAGAATAATACTGTTCACAAAAGAATATTATCTTTTAAAAGTAATTATCTTTCCAGGAGTCTTTTGAAATTACTGAATTCATTTTTCCTTTTTTTAAATTACCTTAATTGTTCACATAGTAGTATTTGTTTAATAAGGTAATATATAAAGTTCTCCTCTGAAGACCATGTGTTTTATTTATGTATATATAAACTGTTGTCTGTTTATGCAGGTGTGGGGATTTAGGAATTAACAATAAAACTCCCAACCGGATGTTGACTCGTCAGCTGCCACATACAAAATGTATAAACGCATCACTACGTATCGGCTCCAAGCACCCATCCAGTTAGAACTCAGAAAAAAAGAAAAATAATAAAAATTAAAGTAGCCAATGGGAAGCGGTCGCACCAAAAATGAGAAGGATTGTGGAGTGATGAGTTTCGAGCAGGTGGGGAGAGATAAAAACTCAGGATTTCTGTGAACTGGGGCAGTGAGGACAAAAGAGACCCAAGGAAGCACATAGATACAGTGATCAAACGAGAAGTAATATCCACCCTCGAGTTAAGAGCTGAAACTACTTTTCTGCTAGTTCCACTACCTGACCATAAAAGAAAGAAAAGAAAAAGGAATAAGTACTCTTTAAAAGCATTTTCCTCCTTTCCCCCTTTTTCCTAACATCTGACCTTCCACCACTTTGAAAATTTACAACTTATAAAAGGGAATTTCTGAACATTCAAATCCAAATTGACGCTTTATTGTTTTATAAAAATTGTTTAAATTTTAGATGTTCCTTGTTTGTCTTGTTTTAAATGAAGTTTTTCCCATTGTATGTTGTAACACTCCAAACCAACCAAAAAGGCCATACAGGTCCTGGTTCTACATAAAACTGTCACCAAAGAAATCACTTCTGTCTCAAATAAGTTTCAGAGTAACCTACTTTATAACTTAACAAAAGGAAGAGATTTTCACCAAGTGGGGTTAGATAATTTGTTCATTTTGCTTTACAAATCACTTATTAAAAGACAAAACTGATTATTAGAAAAATACTATAGTTTTTTTTTTGTTAATAATGTAAACGTTTTAATTATTTTCAACTTCAATAATGCTATCATCCATTGTAATATAATGGCCAAGGGATTTCGTTTTATATATCTTGCCTCTCGGTTTAGTTAGGCTGAGAACCTTTTGGCTCAGTGCATGGGTTAGTTAGGTACAAACATGAGTGCAGGTGTTCACGTGTGAGCGGAGCGGACATGTCATTCAGAGATGTCACAATAAAAATCCCAGATAAGGGATCTGAGTGATATCACGCACTGGAAGCGTAGGCTGAGATTTGAGAAAAGTCAGTTAAGTTCTGGCGTCCGGGAAGGATGGTTGGCTTTCGAAGCTCACCAGGGCCTTACGGATGGTCCGCACGTGGTTTGGGGCAGATGGGAAAGAATGTGTATCTCTCTCCTTATGTCGAAAAACCTTTTAACTCAAAGGTAATAAAAAGTTTCGTACCTGAACGAAGAAGTCGTAAGTGTTTTTTGTGTTTTGGGATCCCTATGTTATCTATATATGTGCGTTATGAACAGTCTACGTACATTTCACATATTCATGTATGGGTATGTTACACCATGACCTTGGGAATTGGCAATGTTAGCTTTAGTGTAAATTGTATCACTCAATTTTTCTCACGAGATAAATATATTTATCAACAAAAATGACATGCTTCTTTCACAAAATCAAATCTTCAATTTATTTATTAAAGTTTTTGTTCTTGTATTTACTGAACTCCTCTACCATGAGCAGGATGCGATACAAGGTCAATTTTTAAGTAAAGTTTAACAGGTTTGAATTCAGAGTTTTCCTTCTCTCAGGTTAGCTGCCATACAAAGTCTGCTCTATTATTTACTAATAACAGGAGGGAGAATAGTAAGGTTGGTTGGTTGTTTGGGTTTTATGGCATATCAACCTTTGCAGGTCATTTAACGCCACCCAGCGGTTAGAGTGTTCGCCAATGGCCCGGGAGACCTGGGTTCAATCCCAGGTCGAGTCATACCAAAGACTTTAAAAATGGTACTTGATACCACCTTGCT
Source organism: Sepioteuthis lessoniana (assembly GCA_963585895.1). Lineage (NCBI taxonomy): Eukaryota > Metazoa > Mollusca > Cephalopoda > Myopsida > Loliginidae > Sepioteuthis > Sepioteuthis lessoniana. The sequence goes on along the minus strand of OY757938.1, from coordinate 54,538,215 downwards.
TAACACTCAGCATTATAAGGTACGGTTCAAGGGTAAAGTGGAGCAATCCTGGGAATGGAGTAGCGCCCTCCCCTACACCTTGGTGTAGTAGCTATCGAAAAGGGAGCCTTCGGGTCACCCTCGACTATGGTCGCTAACTTTACTTACTTACTACTTACACTTTTATGTAAATAATCAGTTCTATTTAAAACAATTCAGTTTAGCATGAGTACACAGTTTGTCAAAAACATTTCTATTTCAAACTATTCAGTTTATTCAAGCAAAGCTAATTCAGTTTAGTGTAAGTACAGATTTTGTTTACACAGTAAAATGTCAAAACAGTTTTATATATAACAATTCAGTTTAGTGACTGTACAGTTTCAATGTCAAAAACAGTTCCATTTCAAACAGTTCAGTTTAGCATAAGCACGCAGTTTAAATGTAAGTACAGTTTAATTGTGAAAAACATTTCTATTTCAAGCTATTCAGTTTAGTCAAGCAGAGCTAATTCAGTTCAGTATATGTGACGAGGAAATATGACACCATAATACATTTAGCTGTCAGTGGACAATGGTAGCAGGCAAGAATCAGCGGACAATAGTAGTAAGCAGAATAATGGAAGTAGGGAGAGACCATCTCTCCTTCACCCCTCTCTATCATTACAAGCTGAGATAGGCATGGGAGGACCTCACTCCCTATTAGCCATGTATGTGTCAGCGGAGAAGCAAACCCTCGACCATATTTGGTACCAAGGATGAGCCCGCCATAAAAAACACGTGAATTTTCAAACTACGGAGATAAGTCAGTTGCCATTCATTCATCACCGGGTAAGACACATAGTTAGTTGCCGTTTAGTCATCACTGGGTGAAGACGCATAAGGAATTGACTTTGTCTGTGGAAAAACCAAGAACATACTCTGAGATATGAAAGAAACCCAAATTCCAAAATAATGCCATGCAGAGAAAAGAAGAAGCTTATCATTTGAATGAACTCAGCACTCCGAGGTATGGTAAGCCTTGTTAAACGAATACCCAAACAGAAGACTTGTCCACGAGGAAAGGAACAATAATCAATCCTGGTCTTATCAGAAACAAGATGTGTATCCTTCCACCGTGTTACAGAAACCCAATAATGAAAAAAAAAAAGAGAAATGAATAAACTCCACAGAAGTAAGTAACATATAATTTAAGTATATTCGGCTTTATCCTGCTGAGATTTGGAGCACGAGCTCTGTCATTAAATCCCATAGTCTGAAGGAAAGCGGACCGTGTCTATTGTTATCAAACCACCTTCTCACTTTCTGCCATTAACAGATATTTTATGGAGGACCCATCCAGGGATAAATATATTTTATGTGGGCTTAGTCCGAGACAAGGATATTTTAGTCGAGACTCCTTCCAAGATACAGAAAGACTTTCTCACTCCTGACTTTTACTTGAATTGTTTTTTTCTTTGTTTCTTTCCTTTATGCAATAAAAGAATATTGTTATTAATCTTGTTAACCCAAACACGGCAGTTTAGTCCTTTTATTGTGAAGAATTGTATTTGTCGAAGACCTTGTATTTGAGGGGGAAAGCTAACCAGTTAGCTGTGTTGACTCCTAATACCTCACCTATAACTCACCCAGCAGCTTTAAAATGTTGTTCTGCTTGGGAGTTGGTGATATCTGTGACATTAAATAGCATTCGGCAAACCACAGCCAATGTCGGTGCCCGGCATTAACTGGTGGACTTGGTGGGAACGAACAGCACCCTGCAAGCCTGCTGGGCACATGGTGGCATAACATATAAGTACAGATTTTGTTTATCCACAGTTAAATGTAAAAATAGTTTTATATTAAACAAATCAGTCAAAACAGTTCAATTTCGACCAATTCAGTTTAGCATAAGTACGCAGTTTAAATGTCAAAACAGTTCTGTTTTAAACAATTGTCAAAAATAGTAAACGCCAACCACCATTTAGTTCTATTTAACCCTTACCAGGTGCTACCACTCCAGGCCAGAGTGGACCTGGGAGCGATGGCAATAAAGGGGTACTCCGCATTGCCCAAAGCTCCAGCATTACTGGAACCTCACCATCAGATTGTTTCGTGTCATATCCAGGACACTCGTTGGAGGTGGGGGTCTTACCCCTCTGCAGTCGGTGTATTCTACAGCCTCAGCCGACTGAGCCAGAGAATAGTAAGATATATACCTTTCTCAAGGTTATTAGCACTATATGAAATGCAAACAGACTAGTCTAGGATTTGAACTTGATTTGTTGGTTCTATTTTAAAGATAACTGTTACACCACAAATGATTCCTTTATCTCGATATATTTAATTTTTTTTGTTTGTTTGTTGGGTTTTATGGCATATCAACCGTTGTAGGTTATTTAACGCCAAATCCATTTTTATGTAAATAATCTGTTCTATTTAAAACAATTTGGTTTAGCATAAGTACACAGTTTAATTGTCAAAAACATTTCGATTTCAAACTATTCAAGCAGTTATATGTAACAATTCAGTTAAGTGTAAATACAGTTTTAATGTTGAAAAACAGTTCTATTTCAAATAATTCAGTTAAGCATAAGCACGCAGTTTAAATATAAGTACAGTTTAATTGTCAAATTTTTTTTTTTTTTTTTGTTAGGTATGTGTGTATATGATGGAATTAAAAATAGAAATGATAAGGATTTATTATGTTGTTATTCATAATTTAAACTTGTGCAATTTTTTTGCATGCATTCGGCAACTCTTTGTCTTCAACTTTCTTAGCTGAAAACCATGGGTTGATATTCAGGGAACCAAACCAAATAGGATATCAAACATCTTAATTTTTTAAAAACCTTTTTGAGCTAACCTTGCAAGGTATCAGCCTGGTGTAGTTCTTAAGAACCAGTAATCACACCTCTCTTTGTTGGATATTAACTTGAAGATCCATTCCACATTTGTTGATGCAGCAGCAGGAGTTGGACTCAGAACCAAAATAAAAGGAAATGCAACTAATACCTAAAGTAAACAGGATGCCTGCGTTCTTGGCAAAAAAGGGGTGAAAAGTGCATTGGTGGCGTGCTAGAAGGAGGCGTGTCCACGTGCATTGTTTAGGCTGGAGGAGGTGTGACCATGAGAATTAGCATGGGGTGACATGTTGAAAGTGTGGCCACATTAATTGCATGGGTGTCTGGGATGTTATATAACCTGGAAGATTTTGATCCAAAGGAGAAAAGGTTTCACTAAAGAGCTGTACTATTGACCTTCTACATACAGCTACTTTTACTCGGTTATGGTTAACGGAATCAGAACAGGCGACCCCTGCAGATTCAATAAAGGACGTAATTTGAAGTTCCGTGAAGGTTCCTGAGTTTGACAAACACCTGAAATGTTGTGGAAATAACAATAAAGATGAAGACAATAGACCGAAAACCCTTAATGATAAAAAGCCAGAGCTTATTTGTTTACATACAGTTAAATGTTTTCAAGCATGGCTATCAAATACTAATAACTCATTTTGAATGGTTGCTTGTGTTATATAGTATATCAACTCTTGTAGGCTATTTAATACCAAATCCTGTTTATACATAAATATTAAATATATCTGATTTGTAAATAGTTTGTCAGCAACAATTTTTAAACAAGTCAGTGCTAATTTGTTTGCACATAGTTAACATGGTTTCAAGAGTAAATGATTAAACAGTTCAATTTGGGACCTATCAGGTACTACCACTCTAGGTCAAAGTGAACCTGGGAGTAATGGCAATGAAATAGTACTCCACATTCTCCAGAGCTCCAGGACTGGAGCCTCACCATCAGACTGTTTTGTATCATATCAAGGACATTTGTTGAGTGTTGGGGTCTTACCCCTTTACAAAAATGATATTGGCGTATTCTACAGCCCCAGCAGACTAGGCTAATTTTGTCAAGCAAAAGAGCAGTCAGTTCCAGGAATTGTTTTTTATAAGAAAAATTTATTCAGCATTACTGTCTTAGATTATAAAATTACCACTGCAATATAAGATTTAGTTTGGTTTTATGACATATCAACTTTTGTAGGTTATTTAATGCCAAAGCCATCCTTCTAGAAGAACAGTAGTGGTACTATTTAAGTCATAGCTGGGAGGATAAAAGGGTTCATACCTTTCCCAAGGCTATTTGTCTGAAAATGAATGTAATAGCACGACTGGAGTTCAAACTCACTCACTACAATCCTACAGTCCATCACTTTAACCATTACACCATGAGGACACCTCCCAGATATACGATTTCTAAACATAAGTTAACAAAGTTAAGTGGTTCCAAGTATTGCTATGTATTCCTAACAATTCAATTAAACAAACAGTCATTGGTTTAGACACAGTTAAATGATCAAATAGTTCTATTTCGAGCAATTCAATTTAGCATAAGTCAACAAAGTTAAATGGTTCCAAGTATTGATATATATCACAAACTTTTCAATTAAACATCAGTCATTTGTTTACACACAGTTAAATGGTTAAAGAGTTCTATTTCTAACAATGCAATTAAGTACAAGTCATTTGTTTGCAGTTTAAATGTCAAACAGTTTTATTTGGCCTATAGATAGTACTATCACTCTGGGCTTGAATGGACCTGGGAGCAATAGCAATGAAGGGTTACTCCACATTTCCCAGAGCTTAATGATTGGAGCCTTGACATCAGATGGTTTAATGTCATATCCAGGACACTCGTTAGGAGCAGGGTCTTATTTCTCAGCAGGGATGCAGTTGGTGTATTACTTTTAGTATAACTTAATAATCAGTAGAATATGTGTCGAACATAAAAAAAGAAAATTCAGAGCAGCATAAAATTGTTGATATTTTATTAGTAAAAGGCAATTGTAATATCACTTAAATATTGCCATTTTTTTTTGATGACATACATAAACTTTTAATATAATAACAATCTTAAAAGAAAAACAAAACAAAATAATGTGTAGGTAATATTATCTTTAAATGAGTCATAGCTCATTTATTAGTACACAATTAAATGGTTTCAATTATTGCTATTTATTGTTTGCGCACAGTTAAATGGTTTCAATTATTGCTATTTATTGTATGCACACAGTTAAATGGTTCTGATATTGCTATTTAACACTGATAATTTTATTTAATTTTAATCTTTTGATTGCACGCAGTTAAATGGTTTCAAGTATTGTTACTTAACACTAATAATTCTATTTAATATTAATAATCTTTAGTAAAAGATTGAATAGTTCCATTTGCCCCACAGATGGGACCCTAATAGGTACTACCACTCCGAGTCAGAGTGAACCTGGGAGTAATGGCAATGAAGGGTACTCCAGGACTGGAGCCTCACCATCAGATAGTTTAGTGCTATATCTAGAACACGCATCTGTACAAACAATAGCTTAAGATTTAACCTCTTACCTGCCAATCCCAGGCATTGGGACAAAAATCTGTGGCAAAAAAAGAGCTACTGTACCTGCCTTCAATAAAATTATGATTGTACTATTTATAATTTGAACTATCATGTTGTTTCTGATGTTCAAGGATGCAAAGTATGGCTTTCTGTTCGAGAGTCTGGTTGTGGGGATGCATTTGACACCTGCTGTTACATGGGTGACATTCAATAATCATTGGGGAAGTAAACAAACAGTGGTATGATTGTGTGGTTGAAAAAGAACCAAAAACACCAATTTTTAAACATGGGACATTCATTGTTTATTTCTTGGGGTTTCTTGGAAAGTTTGTTTGAAGAGTGGAATTTTGAATCACTTGGAGTAAAAGTATAACAGCCAGGTTTCCTGTGGAGACATCTTTTTCAGCTGTCTTGTCTGATCCCCCACACCAGCATCTCCAAAGTACCACTATAATAACCCCTGTCTAAATTTTCAAGCCTAAATATATACAGAATTCATAGATGACATAATATGGGCTGGAAATATATATTTAAAAAAAAAAATTCAATTAAATGTATTTGTTCATTTTTACAGTGTCAGTTAGTCATTGATATGAATATGATTACAATACTGGGTGATGAGCTTATTATATAGGGTGTCCCAATATACATGGGACCAATGTGACTACAAATAACTCTACTAATAATAATGTGTTCTTTTTTTGTTTCAGATTTGAAAATAGTATACTATAACAACCATTCATCCTTGATCACAATTCTTTGGACAAGAGAGGAAAAAGTATTTTATGTAACAAATTATTTGGAGATAAGTAAAGTTGATGACCATAGTCGAGTGTGACCCAAAGGCTCCACTTTCAATAGCTACAACACGAAAGTGTTGGAGAGGGCACCACTCCATTCTTTGGTTTGCTCCACTTTACCCTTGATCCATACCTTATAATGCTGAGTGTTAAGCAAGGTGGAATCAAGTACCATTTTTTGAGTCTTTGGTATGACTCGACCTGGGATTGAACCTTGGTCTCCCAAACCATTGGCAAACACTCTACTCATTAGGCACTGTCTCAAAATAGATGCAGCCCATTAATATGATGATTTATTACTGAGATAAGAAACTAAAAAAAAAAAAAATTGTGTGTCCTGGAAGCTGATATAATAAGAATTGAAAAAAAAAAAAAAAAAAAAAAAAAAAAAAAGAAAAAGAAAAGAAAAACAACAAAAAAAAACAACAACATTGATTTGATATCTCTAGTTCAAAGGATGCATTTTTTACAGGACGTGTTCCAAATGACTGCTCTTATGCTTGTTTCAGTAACAAATCATTATCATATTAATGGGTTGCATCTATTTTGAGACACCCTATATAACACTGTGAACACGGTAGATAAGAAAATTAAAAGAGACTTCAGTTATAAAAGCAAAAAAAAGAATCAAATTCAAAGTCAAGTGGAGCAGAAATTTCCAGGTTTAAGATGATCTAAAAATGTTTAGTTCAAAATTCAATTTGAGACCTTTACCTGCTTCAAGTAATTTGCCTATCTCAATGAAGTGAATGGTTTGGTTTTGTTTCTTTGTTTAATGGCATATTAACCTTTGTAGGTTATTTAATGCCAAAGCCATTCTTCAAGAAGAACAGTAGTGGTACTATTTAACCCATAGCTGGGAGGATATGGGGGTCCATACCTTTCCCAAGGGTATTTGCCCGAAAGTGAACGTAATAGCGCAACTGGAGTATGAACTCGCTTACTACAATTCCGCAGTCCATCGCTTTAACCATTACACCACAAGGACAACCCCTCTATGAAGTGAACCCCTCTGTTGAATTGTTACACATACATTGTGTGTGTGTGTGTGTGTGTGTGTGTGTATATATATATATATATTATATATATATATATATATATATATATATATATATATATATATATATAAGAGAGTGGGGGGACAAGTCTCATCTGACAATCATATTTTTTCTTTCTTTTAAGTTTACTGTCACAGAGAGGTGAATAAAAATTCATTTTAGGTTTGATACAAGTCTCCTGGCTGGTATTGCACAAGTTTTTGATTGATGTAATATTATATCATTACACATCCATCATTCTATCAACACTCGGTATCACCATTCTAAAGTCCTGATGAAGGTTCATTAAAACCAGAACGTTTAAAGTTGATTTTCCTTTACAATAAATCCTTCATTTTTGATTATTTTGTTTGTCAACTTTTCTCCATACTGTCAAATTCCTTTCCATTATTTAATTCCATTTATATAATAAAAAGAGAAATACAAAAAAAAAAATAGCAAGAAAAAGAGCTTGATGTTATCATAGCAAAGTGTATAAAAACTAAAAATTATTATAATTATGAACACTAGAAATCTGTGGTATGCAAAATCATCATATCTACTAGGTGCTTCAGAAAAATCAATATCATTTTGTAATCTAATAACTTGACCAATTCTCATTCAAATGTTCCCAAATTTTAACATGTGTAGAAACACCTCAAAATTCTACATTTAATGTTTTCTTTTTTTTCTTTTCTGGTAGAGAACTTCTGAAAAAGAAAAGGCGTTTAAACATTAAGCATTTGATTTTGAGTTGTTTCTACAAATGTTAAAATTTAAGATTATTTGAACGAGAATTGGTCAAGTTATTAGATTGTGAAATTATATCAATCTTTCTGAAACACCTTGTACATCTCAAACACTATCAAATTTTTTGAAATACCCAATATATATATATATATATATATATATATATATATATATATATATTTCAAAAAATTTGATAAAAAAAAAAAAAAAGGAAAAAGAAAAGAAAAAGAAAAAAAAAAGAAAATCTTCACATGCAAAAACCCAATGGTTTTTATATATATATATATAAACCATGCAAAAATCTAATGGTTTATAAATATAAACCATTGGATTTTTGCATGTGAAGATTTTAATCTATTTTTTTTTTTTAAATATGAAATGAGTTGAGAAAAACCCCTGAAAATATTTATAACATTTTCTTGTTTCTTAAATAAGTAAATTATCTATAATTATTTTTTTCTACAGAGTTACTTCTATTCCCTCTAGACTATAAAAATATGTAGAATCTATCATGGTCATGAAATGGGATATCAATTCAAAACTTGAATTAACTACAATATTGATCCTTTAACTGATGTCATTTAAAAAAAAAAAAAAAGAAAAAAAGAAAGTTAAAATCATTTTCTTGCTTGTTAATAAAATATTGCTTCTCTGCAAGCTAAAATTACTTTTATCTTTTCTGTACTAAGACATAAAATAGAATCCATTAAGGCCGTAAAATGAGGGATCAATTTATAAATATAGCTAAAGTACCATGGTAAAACCGCCACTTTATATCAAGGCTAAAAAAAAAAAAAAAAAAAAAAATGTTTTTGGTCGTTAATAAAATATTACTTTCTTTGCAAACATGGTTTTCAGAATGTTTTTCGATTGCATCTTTTAAATTTTTTTTTCTGTCTTTGGGGCTTTTTATTTGTTCCTGTTGGCTAATGTTCAATTGAAGAAATTACCAAAATTAATAGAAAAAAAATCACAGATTTTCAAGTCTGGAAATACTTGTCAACTTCTAGACTGCATTTGTTTGAGTATTTTAAACCGGAGAAATGGGTATGAACCAGTATTGTAGATTATACAACTGTCTCGAATTTCACCCTGGGATTGCCTTCTCCTTCAAGTAAGTACAAATATCTGCAATAAGGAAAAATTAAATAAGAAACAAACAAGAAAAACATCCATTTTACAAGTCAAATTGATTTTGGTTTACATAATACACACAATGTTACATTATAGTCTGGATGCTTGCTCATAGGTTCAAACTAATACCAAAAATGTGAAGATATTCTCGAGGTAAAAAATACACTGTTGAACAATAGGTGTTAATTTTTCACAAGTCTGTTCTTCACGTTTACTGCACCAGGTCAGCAACATAAAGACTTTCTAATTTTATAAAAGCCAGCATCTGGTGGCATTTAAGGGTAACTAAGAGAAATAACGACAACAGAAGGTTGAGATACCTACTTGGAGGCTTCAATTAAAATCAATGATTTGGTTGGGTTCAGTTTTATAGCATATCAACCATAGTAGATTATTTAATGCAAAATCCTCTTAATACATATCATCATCATGTCGTGCTGGTAGCACGGATATCCCTGACCCTCTCTCGCCACTTTTCCCTATCGTTCATCGCCTCAGGCAGGTCTTCTGGACAACATCCTGTATCCTCACATAGTTGCTGAATGTATGTTTGTGCTGGTCGTCCTGCTTTTGCACGGCCATGTATGGGGGTCCATAAGAGTACATCACTTATGAGTTCGTCTCTGCTTGTATTAAATACATATGGTTTGGTTTTATGGCATATCAACCATTGTAGGTTACTTAATACCAAATCTTGTTTCTACATATACATTAAATATATATGATTTGTAAAGATACCTCATTGATAACATTTTTAAATGAGCCTGAGCTCTTTTTTTTTTTTTTGGACACAGTTAAATGGTTTCAAGTATGTAACAGTAACAATATTAACACCAGTCATTTATTTGCACACATTTAAATGGATACATATATATAAAATTTTTAACTGTATAGTTTATAATTTTTAAATGAGTTAGAACTAATTTGTTTGCACACATTCATAATCATCATCATGTCGGGCCACTAACACGGATATCCCTGACCCTCTCTTGCCACTTCTCCCTATTGTTCATCGCCTCTGGCAGGTCTTCAGGGCTACATCCCATATCCTCACATAGCTGCTGTATGTATGTTCAAGCTGGTCGTCCTGCTTTTGTTCGGCCATATGTGGGGGTCCATAGGAGTACATCACTTATGAGCTCGTCCCTGCTTCTCCAGCAGTGTCCTGCATATCTGGTTCATCTAACTTGGATAGTTTTTGTGATGGGAGGCAGGTGGCTGTATAGTTGATGCTTTGTGAGGTGTTGCCACCAGGACTTGTTCAATATTGCTCGCAACATTCTTGTGTAATTGCCGTCTAGCTTCTTCTCCAGCCGTTTTGTTAGCGGCCATGTGGTGCATCCATACAGCAGTATCGACACGACTGCTGCCTGGAAGAAACTGCGTTTCATTTTATCGGTCAGGTCTGATTTCCATATGATTGATAGCTTATCAATAGCTGTCCATGCCTTCGTTATTCTTTTTTGGTTGATGAGACACTGCTTCCTAGGTAGGTGAATTTGTCTACCAATTTTAGAGAGGTTCCGTCTCGTGTGGAAATGTCGCCTATCATTTGTTTTCAGACAGAGAAGTGGTTACAAGTATTGCTATTAAAACTAATTATTCTTGTCAACACTATTCATTTGCACACAGACAAATGGTTCCTGATATTATGTAATACCAACAATTCAATTTAGGAACATATTTAAAGAGTTTCAAGTATTGCTATCTAACACTAATAATTCTATTCAACATCACTTATTCATTTGCACAGAGTTTAATGGTTCCAAGTGTTGCTATGTATCACTAATAATTCAATTAAACATCAGTCATTTGTTTACACACAGTTAAATGATCCAACAGTTCTATTTCTAACAATTTGATTCAACATAAGTCAGTTGTTTGCACTCAGTTTAAATGTCAAGCTGTTCTATTTGACCCATAGATAGGACCCTATCAGGTGATACCACTCTGGGCTAGAGTGGGCCAGGAAACTATGGCAATGAAGGAGTACTCCACATTCCCCAGAACTCCAGGAATGGAGCTTCACCATCTGATTGTTTAGCGTCAAATCCAAGACACTCATTATTGGGAGGAGGCTTACCCTTCAGTAGAGATGCAGTTGGTATATTCTTCAGCCACAGCTGACAGGGCAGTAAAATCAATGATTTATATGTCTAAATAAGTCATTAACTACAGGATATTTAATTTACTTCTTGCAAACCATCCAAGTAAGATGAACAAGACATTGGATATTACTGTAGAAGCAAGGATGAACTCATAAGTGATGTTCTAAGAACTCTTGCATATGAACACACCAGTGTTGGCTGACCAGCAAAAACTTAATCAGCTTTGTGCAGACACTAGATGCTGCATAGAAGACCTGCCAATAGGGATAGATGGTGAGAGAGAGTCAAGGGAATCAGCATGACTTCATGATGATGTATATATTCCAAGTAATTTCCACAGATACAGATTATGTGTATATAGAGTCATTATTGATTTGGACTAGTATTATTCATCTCGTTTGATTGCCAATAAAAATTAAGAGGCAGGAAAATATTCAATAATGATTGATAGTTTTCACAAAAAAAAAAAGTACCCCCCCCAAAAAAAAACAACAACAAAAAACCCAAAACAAACAAACAAAAAACAAAATAAAACAAAAAAAACAAATATGATATTGACAAATCAGAGATGAGAGTATTGGAGAGCTTTGTAGGTGATATTTGGGTTTCTGTGAGACCATTGCCGACTTACACTACTGTTGCACCTAAGAAACCAATGAGTGCTACTGATGATGGACATGGAAAACCCCCATTACCAGCAATGTTATTACCCTGGGCTCTCTCCAAGTCCAGGAATATCAATTTGGTTCCTTTTCAACGGAAGGCCAGCTGTAGTTGGTGTCATTGTTATTAACTATTTGGCACAAGCAAACTCAATAACGAATTCAGCATCTCTTAAAGAAAACTTTTGCATGTCTTCGGACAGGAGTGACCAATGTTCAACTGCTGTTGGGATGGTTTTCAAAAGTTTTACTTGTTACTATTACCAAACTCTACCCAACTTGCAACAATAGAACCCACAGAAGTATAATTGGTGTGATGTTGTCATAATTGTATAAACAACAAGGAGTCTACAGGAATTGGTAAAAAGACATAATACTTACTGGTCTAATTCTTCATCCAACCATTGTCTGTGGAGGAGATTCTCAATCCAGGATTTAGGAATAGCATCAAGACCCAATTTACAGCCAAGAATTGTACCTGCAGCAGCTGCATTTGCATCAGCATCCCCACCCTAAAATGAAGGATATTATTGCAGATAAGAATAGTATACAAAAGTAACAATTATGTGAATATCATTTGGTTTGGTTTCTTTGTATATCAACCTTCATGGGTTATTTAATGCAATACTTGTAGAACAACAATAGTAGTACTACAACTATCTAACCCATAGCTGAGGGATAAGGGGGTTCATATCTTTCCCATACTTTAATTGATTATAATAATCCTTTGCAGTTAAATATTATTAAGTATTTCTATCTAATACTAATAACTGATACACAATTACATGGTTTAAAGTAAATAGTCTGATTTAATAATAATTGTTTTCAAGTTTATATGGTTTCAAGTATTCCTATTTAATACCAATAATTTGCAACGAATTATATGATTTCAAGTATTCTTATTTAATGCCAATACTTTGCAACAAATTATATGATTTCAAGTATTCCTATTTAATACCAATACTTTGCAATGAATCATATGGTTTCAAGTATTCCTATTTAATACCAATACTTTGCAATGAATTATATGGTTTCAAGTATTCCTATTTAATACCAATAATTTGCAATGAATTATATGGTTTCAAGTATTCCTATTTAATACCAATAATTTGCAATGAATTATATGGTTTCAAGTAACTATTAATAATAATCATTAGTAAACAATTACAGCTTTGTTTCAAGTATTCTATTTAACAATAATTCAACTTCATAATCATTTGTTTGCAGTTATCATATTTACCCAACCCCTCCGCTCGGGCAGGATATGACACAAGGTCAATTTTTAAGTGGAGTTTAACTGGTTTGAATTCAGAGTTTTCCTTCTCCTAGACTAGTTGCCTCACCAAGGCTGAAGAACCCAGTCTGTCCTACAATTTACCCATAGCCGGAGGGAGAGTAATTGGATTCATACCTTTCCCAAGGGTATTAGTGCTATGTGAAATGCAATCAGTCTCATCCAGGATTTGAACTCGTGTCGCCGTGTCCATTTCCTACGACGATAACCATTACACCACGGGCACCAAAATTTGTTTGCAGTTATTCCTATCCATTTTCAAACATATCTACCTAACCCATAGATGGGACCTTAACAGGTATCACCACTTTGGGTCAGAGTGAACCTGGGAGTAATAGCAATGAAAGAGTGCTCCATATTCTCCAGAGCTTCAGAACTGAAACCTCATGACTGAATGCAGTTTAATGTCATACACAGGACACTCCTTTTGGGAAAGATCTTATCCCTTTGCAAATGGTGCAGTTAGATAGTCTAAGCTCTATTGAAATGGCCATCACTGTTTTGGGGGTAAAAATATCATTAACACTGATACACATTTAAGTAAAGTTGGTGACTGTAGTCAAAGGCTCCCTTTTCATTAGCTACTACACCAAGGTGTAGGGGATCCTTTGGTATAATTCAACATAGGATACACATATACATATGGATAAATCATGCCCTCACATAGGTATTTGCTAAATTTTGATACAAAACTTTTATGAGAGGATATTGAATCAATGTGATTAATATTCATTATGGAATTAAATGCATTGGTAAGAAAGGAGAACAGGTTAAAAAATACATTTGCAAAAAATATTTTTTCCACTGTTATTTTTCACATATTGATATATCACTAATTCAATGTTCTTTTAAATTCCATAACTTTTTATTCATAGTTCTTTAAAAAAAAAAAAAAAAAAAAAAAAAAAAAAAGAGAGAAAAAAAGAAAAGAGGTAGGTGTATAATAAGTGGCCAAGCAATGACTTGTTCAGTAGTTCTTAAAAGAAAGAATATGCTTTACCTCCATGACAACTTCTTGCAGGGCTTTTCGATAATCTTTCTGTCTAAGAGCCCACATTCCAACTCCAAGAGTCTTGTAAATATACCGGATTCTTCCAGGCTCATCGAGATCCAGTTGTTTCAAAGATGTACAGAACATATGATTTTGTAATTCCAGAACCTGGAAAAAAAAAAAAAAAAAAAAAAAAAAAAAGAAAGAAAGAAAAACAAAAAACAACTATAATAAAAGAATAAATGCTTTAAAAATTGGTTTTGTCTTATTTTCAAGATTTCATTTTGAAAAGAAATTTTTTTTTTTAAGGAAGCACCTTTTTTGTGGTATAAGGGTTAGCAAGATTATCTTGATCAATTGCAACTGACTTTGACTCATTAGTACCTACATACTTGCAGCCTTGTGCCAAATCTAAGCTGTGCTTTATTTTTTTGTTTTTTTAAAAGAGCAACTCCCTGAATTTAATCTACAGTTCATACCTCCAACACAAATTATTCATCTGAAATGCTATGAACAGAATGTTATTTGTAAACCTTAAAAAAAAAAAAAAAAAAAAAAAAAAAAAAAAAGATACTTTACAAATTGATCTTACTTGCTATTTTTCCATTTTTATTTTGAAAAAATTATTTTGTGAGGAATCTCTTTATGGTATAATATTTAGCAAGATCATCTTTAAGATCAACTGCTACTGAATTTGATCCTCACTTAGTACCCCATACTTGCAGCTTCATGCCAAATTTAAGCTGTGTTTTTTTTTGAGCAAACAGATTGGTTTTTATAGTTGTTAGTCTCTGAATACAACTTCTTGAATTTTTTTTTATCTAGTAATGATTTGCAGTCTGGTCTGGAGTAAGTATCAATTAACAGTCTCTCAGGATAAAAGTTCACTCCGCCAACACAAATATCAAAACAATTTATTCAGGCCCTCACAAGACCAAATTGTGACACAATGTCAGCTTAGCTGGGGGGGGGGGGAAAGAAATGTTCCAAATAAAGCATGTTTCCCAAGGGTCAAGTTCCAAAAATAGTTCATGGTCAGTTATTCTGTTCTTTCAGGGACTACTCAGGCACCAAGCAATTAACCTCTTTTAGGTGAGGAAGAAGGTGCAGTCTAGGGAGGGGGAAGCTCCCTTGGAATTGAGCTGATTAATTTTATGCCATTTAGACCTCCTGATATGAATGCTAGGTGGTTATAAATAGTAAAATTGAATTACTTTAAAGTGATTTTTATTTACCCACAGTCTTTATCACAGATCAGTTAGGATTGGTTTGACTTCTTTCTTTAATGGCATATCAACTCCCATGGGTTATTTAATGCCAAAACCAAAATAAAATAAAAATATCCCATAATTTCATATCTGCTGAAAGCTTAACCTTTGTTATCAAAAAGAAAATTCAGTTTCTTTTGATGCCTTGCCAGCCCACTGAACATGTGTTTTGCAGACCGCCTGAAAAAGACAGTCCATACTATGAGGGTTAGCAGAAAAGTTTATATGCTGACCAAGATACTTTTATGGAATGCAATTAAATGAGGTTTATTTTTCAATATAGTTTTTTTTGTGATTCACGCAATTCTTCCATTGGTGTTGCTGGGCTTGGACCTCGTTGGTCAAGAAGTGATTAACAGCAGATATGATGTTATCACATGAACTTTTTAGCCCACTCTCATATGTAACTTTTGTAAAATTTCATGGGTTAAATAAAAATGAAAACATTCCCGAGAAGCCTATAATCTTAGAAGATTAATGATGGTACCCACCTCAGAATCAAGGGACAGCAGCTTGGATGCATAGTCGAATGCATCAGAAATAATTGTCTCAGCATCAAAATCACCGGATTTTTTCAAATGTTTAGGTTCACGTTGTATTAACATTGCAATAATTACTGACATAGCAACACAAGCTGCTTGACACCTGTAAAAATTAATGAAAGAATATTAAAAAAAAAAAAAACAACAACAAAAAAAAAAAACTATATTAGGGTTATTCCATAAATTGTTTATCACATTATGGTTAATGTGCTCTTCAGCCTTCTCCAAGAATACAAAAAAAATTCCTGCTGGTATCTTTTTCTCTTAGAAATAGTTTTAGACCTAAATGATATATAATGAAATAATTATTGGTTATTTAATGCCAAATCCTGTTTTTTACATATATATTAAATATGATTTGCAAACACATTTTTTAGATATGCACAGTTAAATGATCAAACAGTTCTATTTCTAACAATTCAGTTTAGCATGAGTCAACAAAGTTAAATGGTTCCAAGTATTGCTATGTATCACTAACAATTCAATTAAACATCAGTCATTTGTTTACACAGAGTTTAATTATCAAACAGTTCTATTTCAAACAATTCCTTTTAGCATAAGTTTGTACTCAGTTTAAATGTCCAACAGTTTTATTTGACCCATAGATAAGACCATATCAGGTACTACCACTCTGGGTTAGAGTGTACCTGGGAGCAATGGCAATGAATGAGTACTCCACATTCCCCAAAGCTCCAGTATTACTGGAGCCTCACCATCAGATAGTTTAGTGTCATATCCACGAGACTTATAGGGTCGGGTAAGGGGTCTTACACTTCTGCAAGGATGCAGTCAGTGTATTCTACAGCTCCAGCTGACTGGGCTCATCATCTATCTTATGAGATAAAAAGGCCACTAAAAATTTGGTGTTTGAAATAATGAACAAATCTACTCTAACAATTTAGAAAATAATCCAGTTACATTGATCATTTTATTTGTTTTACTTTCAAAATTTATGAGAGCTTTCAAAGGGCTACAGATCATTCAGTAGCCAGCAAGGTTGTCATGAGAGTGATAAATCTTCATGTATTGACATCCCATTTTGAAAACATTAAAATCTACCCCCCCCATAAGTTTTGCTTGTTTTTGCTAGAAAAAAAAAATCATTAATTAACATAGAATTGGATTTTAATTCAATTTCTAATTAGCTATCATTTTTTAATTGTCATTGTTTATTTCAATCAACAATAACTACATTTAATTATATTATATATAACTACATTTAATTATCTTCATGTATTGACATCCCATTTTGAAAACATTAAAATCTAAAATTTCCCCCCCATCTAAGTTTTGCTAGGAAAAAAAAAAAAAAAAAAAATCATTAACTAACATAGAATTGGATTTTAATTAAATTTCTAATTAGCAATCATTTTTTTTTTAATTGTCATGGTTTATTTCAATCAACAATAACTACATTTAATTATATTTGATGATAGATATCTTAAAATTTTTAATCAGCTAACAGTAAAAATGAAGTGAATATTAGATAAAGTAGTGAAAGCCTTGTTAAAAGAAAAAAGACAGAAACACCTAAGCTGAAATGTAAGAGTGCTCAATACACTAAGTAGAGCAAGTCAGATTGTTTGGTTTGGTTTTATGGCATATCAACCTTTGTAGGTTATTTAACGCCAAATCCATTTTTATGTAAATAATCTGTTCTATTGAAAACAGTTCAGTTTAGCATAAGTACACAGTTTAATTGTCAAAAACATTTCCATTTCAAACTATTCAAGCAGTTATATGTAATAATTCAGTTAAGTGTAAATACAGTTTTAATGTCAAAAAACAGTTCTATTTGAAATAATTCAGTTAAGCATAAGCACACAGTTTAAGTGTAAGTACGGTTTAATTGTCAAAAACGTTTCTATTTCAAGCTATTCAGTTTACTCAATTCAGTTTAGCATAAGTATGCTGTTAGTTCTTTTTAACCCATAGATAGGGCCCTATCAGGTGCTACAACTCTGGGACAGAGTAGACCTGGGAGTGATGGCAATGAAGGGGTACTCCGCATTCCCCAAAGCTCCAGCACTGCTGGAACCTCACCATCAGATTGTTTAGTGTCATATATCCAGGGCACTCGTTGGGGGGAGGGGGTCTTACCCCACTGCAGAGGTGCAGTCAGTGTATTCTACAGGCCCAGCTGACTGGGTAAGAGCAAGTCAGAATTATCCTGATGATCAGGTAGTTGTGAACATAGGTAGATTACTTCTGGCTCTTTAGGTATTTAAAAAAAAATTTATATATCTCATTGGCCTGGTGTTCACTAATATCCCAGGTCAAGTCAAGCCAAAGACTCAAACAACGGTACTTGATTCCTCCTTACTTGACACTCAACTTTATAAAGTACAGATAAAGTGTATGTAGCAATCCAGAGAAAAGAGTAGTAGCGATTGATACAAGAGCTCTCAGGTCACCCTCAACTACGGTCGCCAACTTTACTTTTATGACCAGTCCATTGGCCTCACTGAGATAGTGTTCACCAATGGCCCAGGAGACCAGGGTTCAATCCCAGGCTGTGTCATACTAAAGACTCAAACAATGCTACTTGATTTCTTCTTGCGTGACACTGAGCATTATAAGGTACGGATCAAGGGTAAAGTGGAACAATCCAGGGAAAGGAGTAGCGCCCTCCCCTACACCTCGGTGTAGTAGCTATTAAAAAGAGTCACCCTCAACAATAGTCACCAATTTGTGTGTGTGTGTGTGTATATATATATATATATATATATATACACACGCACATACATACATGCTTAAAATTGAGATTATATGTGCACTGATATGTTAGTCTAATGCTCAATTTAACACTGTATGTATAAGAAACAAACAAAACAGATAATTGAAAAAAAAAAAGAAAAAAGATTTACATAGTAAAATGAATATCAACATACCTAGGGTCCGGTTGCAGTATTGCACACACATGGAGAGCATTTTTGATCACTTTGCCAAGAGCATTATAATAGTGGATGCCAAGGATAGGAGCAAAAGATAAAACCAAGTTACAAGCTACATAATTACCTCCCTTACGCCACACAATCTCAGCTGCCTGGACAAAAATAGAAACATGAAAAAAATAGATAAAAAAAACAAAGTAACGAGGGGAAAAAAAAACACCACAAAAAACCTCTTAATTACTCAAAACTATTTTTTTATCTGCTTCCTTTTAACTACTAATTGGGTTACTAGTATAAAAATAATACTACTATAAATCTATAAGTCACAATGTAGTAGAACTATAAATTTATACAAGAACTTCAGATTTTTATATCTATAAATAAATGTATATGTAGTGGAAGGCGCTCATAGCATAATGGTTATCATATTAGGAAGTGTACTAGGCTATCAGGGTTCAAATCCTGGTAGAGGCGGTTTGCATTTCACTTCATACTAATACCTTTGGGAAAGACATGAATCTGTCCGTCCTGCCCCAGTTATGGGTAAATAGTGGGGCTGACTGGCTTCTTTAGCCTTTGGTAGATAACCAATCTAGGAGAAGGAAAATTGACTTCAAGCCAATTTTACCCTACTTAAAAAAATTGACTGTGTGTCACATGCTGCCTGTTCGTGTTTTATAGGTTAACAAGTTCTGGTGGCAACATCCCACAAAGCACCAACTATACGGCCACCTGCCTCCCATCACAAAAACTATTCAAATTAGACGAACCAGACATGCAGGACACTGCTGGAGAAGCAGGGACGAGCTCATAAGTGATGTACTCCTATGGACCCCCACATATGGCCGAGCAAAAGCAGGGCGACCAGCTCGAACATACATACAGCAGCTATGTGAGGATATAGGATGTAGCTCTGAAGACCTGCCAGAGGCGATGAACGATATGGAGAAGTGGCGAGAGAGGGTCAGGAATATTTGTGCTAGCGGCATGGCATGATGATGATGTAGGTTATTTCATGCTAAATCCTATTTACATACATATTACATACATGTGATTTGTAAAAACATTTTGTAGAGAACATTTTTAAATGATATTGAGTTCATATTTTTTTTTTTTTTGCACAAAGTTAATTGGTTTCAAGTATTTCTATTTATGATTAATCATTTGTTTGCACACATTTAGATGGATATACATATATGATTTGGGAGTGAATATTTTGTAGGTAATTTCATTTTTAAAACAGAACTAATTTGTTTGCACACGAGTATTGCTATTGTCTGCATACAGTTGAATGGTTTCAATTATTGCTATCTAACACTAATAATTCAATATTAATTATTTGTTTGCACACAATGAAGTGGTCACAAGTATTGCTATTTAACACGAATATTCAACATTACTCATTCTTTTGCACACAGTTAAATGGTTCCAAGTATTGCTATGTATCCGTAACAATTCAATTAAACATCAGTCATTTGTTAACAGTTATATTTTTAACAACTCAATTTAGCATAAGTTATTTGTTTGCACACAGTTTAAATTTCAAACAGTCCTATTTGACACATTGATAGAACATTAAGAGATGCTACCACTCTGGGTCAGAGTGGACCTGGGAGTAATGGCAATGAAGGAGTACTCTGCATTTCCCAGAGCTCCATGACAGGAGCCTCATCATCAAATGCAGTTTAGTGTCGTATTCAAGACACTTGTTGGGAAGGTCTGACTCCTCTGCCAAGATGCAGTCTGTGTATTTTTCAGTCCAGGCTGACTGGGCTATCCTGCCAGTGGTAGAGGGGTTGGCTATATACAATGTGATAAGACTCAAAATTTATACACTACTTGGAGACTGCTCTCTCCATTTCACCGAGTAAAAGCTGCAGGTAATAATGAATCTTAAAAAGTAAATCCAAAGATTTTCTCTGGGAAAGTGACATTCCATTTTAAAAATGTATTCAAAATTAAAAAAATAAATAAATGTTATTGAAATCAAATTAAAAAAATTAAATTAAAAAATGTAATTAAAATTGAATAAGTAAATCCAAAGATTTTCTCTGGGAAATTGACATTCCATTTTAAAAATGTATTCAAAATTAAAAAAATAAATAAATGTTATTGAAATCAAATTAAAAAAATTAAATTAAAAAATGTAATTAAAATTGAATAAGTAAATCCAAAGATTTTCTCTGGGAAATTGACATTCCATTTGAATAATGTAACAAAAATTGTGGAATTTTTTCTTTATCAAAGAAAGAAAAAATCTGAATATTTCGTTTTAAACATACAACCAAAAGTTGTACATTTAAGATAAAAGATCTTGTGACCCCCTTACCATTAAGTATTCTTGAAAGAATTGTGGAAGGTTGATCACAGATTTTTGAAAAAATTACAGTCATGGTTCCATTTACATTCTAGTTCATAAAAGTTGCACTGTTTTTAATTTAGATCCCATAAATTGGATGGAATTTTGTATAATAAACATTTTTACCAATATCAAATTGTGTATATATTACTTTTGGAAGACCCCCCAACCATCTAGAAAAAAAAATTTCATTTATTATTACCACAGAATTGGATGGTTTATAAAGTCAATGCTTAATCAGCAAAAAATAAATCATTTACTCAGCTAATTGATAAAAAAAATAAATCATTCGGCCATATTTAATGACAGCTAATTAAAAAAACAAAAACAAAAAACATATGACCAACTAAAAATGAAGTGAATATTAGACAAAACCATTTGAATAGTGAATGAATAAAACTTTATTTTTTAGGTCAAGCATTGTCAACCATTATTAACAGTTTTCACTCGTATTTTTCTTTTAATCTTAGTTGCTTTATAGCGCAACTTCGTTATTATTAATTTCACATCACTTAATTCTTGCTTTTTATCACTACATTTTGGTTAGGTTAAATGGCATATCAACCTCTGAAGGCTATTTAATGCCAAACCCATTCTCCTAGAAGAACAGTAGTGATACTATTTAACCCATATCAGGGAGGATAAAGGGATTCATACCTTTCCCAAAGGTATTTGCCAGAAAGTGAATGTAATAGCGCGACTGGAGTACAAACTCACTTACTACGATTCTGCGGTCCATCGCTTTAACCATTACACAACAAGGATACCCCCACTACATTTTGGGTTGATAGCACCCCAACAAACATTTGACAAATGTGGTATTACTGATTTTTACATACTAAACTATTTTTACTCACAGCCAGCCTCAGACTCAATGGATGCCCTCACTGACCACTGTTGGAATTCGGCAGTTTATGTTTGCTCAAATATGATTGCCTGTTTTGAAGTTGTGCCATTATACCCCACCCCTACTATTATTTAAGTGATATGGTCTCTCTCTTTTTTGGTTTGGTTTGGTTTCTTTGTTTA
Organism: Sepioteuthis lessoniana; assembly: GCA_963585895.1. Taxonomy (NCBI): domain Eukaryota; kingdom Metazoa; phylum Mollusca; class Cephalopoda; order Myopsida; family Loliginidae; genus Sepioteuthis; species Sepioteuthis lessoniana. The sequence continues at coordinate 54,515,993 of OY757938.1, read as the reverse complement.
ATGGCATATCAACCTTTCTCTTTTTTTGGTTTTTATCAGAACTTGAGCACAAGGCCCTGCCTGGCTCTCTCTTTTTTTCCTTTTTTTCTCAACTTGTGAGCACTTGGTTATTCGCCTTTGACTTTAGGCAGTTTTTCTTAAGCAAGGTGGCTTGAGTAAAAGGCCTAGTAGTCACTTAGGCTAAGCCTCTTTTCCTTACAGGGTTTTTTTTTTGTTACTAGTTGAAACAATAAGCCTACTGTAGGCTAACTGTGGTTTTGGTATGCTGTCTCCTTCAAAAGAAAATTGAGTCCAAGGTCTGGAGGCAGAATTATGGGACTGTCTTGCCAACAAGAGAAGCACATTCGGTAAATGCTTCCATAGACTCAACAGTAGAAAATCTGAGTTGAAACACAGATATTCATCTCTAGGAGGAGAAAGCGGTGGTTTACTTGAATTTCACTTAAAGTAAATAGTAAACTTTGTTTTCAACAAGTCTACACAGTAAACTAGAACACAGTTGTTCAAAGTTGATTCTAAACAAGAAGGAGACACTAAGAAAAGAATAAACCCTAAAAGTTACCTTCAGAAAGAACTTTGACATAAAATACCAAAGAATGGTATTTTATCATTAACAAAAGTTAAACTAAGAGTAGGTGGTTGACGGCATTGCTTTGTGTAAGTTAGTTATTTTTTTCATTTTTATTAGGGTTATAATATTGTCATTATTTGAATGTATGTTATTTTAGTATACATTATCTTTTGGAGGCATAATTAGCTTGTTGTTATAGGAAATGGAATTGGCAATCAGAGTTCAAATGCTGGTTGAGGCTGAATTTCATTTTGTACTAACACTCTTGGGAAAGGCATAAATCCGCTTCTTCTTTCCCCAGCTATGATTAAATAATAGGTCAGAATCGATTCTTTAACCTTGTTAAGGCAACCAGTTTAGGAGAAGGAAAACTGAATTCAAATCAGCTTTACTCTTTTATCCTACTTGTAGCAGAGGGGTTGGATGAATACATTTCTGGAAGCCTGTCATCCTAATTATAAAAAGGAAGTTAAATTTTCCTCTTTAAATAATTCTAGAGAGTGTTGGGTTAAAGAAAGCAAATGATTCAACATACCTTTTCTGGTTGCTGAGAGAATTGTGGATGGTGGATCACAGATTTGAAGTGAGAGCAGATTCCAACTCCAGTCTTGTCCCCTAATTCTGGGAAACCTTCTTCTGCCCATTCCATCAACATTTTGGCAAACGGAACTGAAGGAATCTTAAAAAAAAAAAAAAAAAAAAAAAAAAAAAAGTATATATATATTTTTTTAAATAGCTCTAAAAACATATACATTTTGAGTAAAAAGAGAGAGAGAGAGAGAGAGAGAGAGAGAGAGAGAGAGAGAGAAAACCATTTGTTTTGGTCATGTCTTTTCAGAGAAACACTGACAGCAAGCAGTGAGGAAACAAGCGAAAGTAGTTTACAACAAAAGGGATGGGTGGGTAGTGTGGAGAAAAACAAAGACCCTGGGTGGGGGGACGGACGGAATGTAAACCAGGAAGATTGGTATGATTCTCTGATTAAGTCTGGTTTGGCTATGTTAAAACCAGTGGTGTTGAATAAAAATTTATTTTGTTTAAAAAGCACAGTTGTTATTTTGTGATGAGAGCCTTGATCACCAATCTGGGCTTTGTAAACAAAGAGTTTTATAAATTGCATTTATTCCACCCCAGTGATTTTAACATAACCACACTAGGCTCACTCAGAGAAGAAAACTAAGTCAACCATACCAATCCACCTGGTTAACGTCCCCCCATCCATCTTTGTTCTCCTACCACTTTTCACCATCAACTACTTTCACTTACATTCTCATTGGTTGCTGTGACTGTGTTTCTCTGAAGAGGCATGAGCAAAACAAAGAGCCCCTTTTTTTACAATTCAAAATTCATATGCTTTTTAAAGCTATTTAAAAATTTTGTTTGTAAAAAAAAATTATATATATATATATATATATATATATATATATATATAAATAATTAAATAAAATGTATAAACTGTGGAGGTGCCCGTGGTGTAATGGTTATCGTCGTAGGAAATGGACATGACGACAAGAGTTCAAATCCTGGACGAGACTGATTGCATTTCACATAGCACTAATACCCTTGGGAAAGGTATGAATCAAATTATTCTCCCTCCAGTTATAGGTGAATAGTAGAGCAGACTAGGTTCTTTAGCCTTGGTAAGGTAACTAGTCTAGGAGAAGGAAAACTCTGAATTCAAACCTGTTAAACTCCACTTAAAAATTGACCTTGTGTCATATCCTGCCCGAGTGGAGGGGTTGGTAAATATGATAAACTGTCGCAAGATATGACTGAATAAGTTGGGTTTCTTTTGTAACAGTGGTCCATGATGATACTAATGCTTTTATACAGGAAGGAGTGAAGAATTCTAGTTTGCACTTTAAAGTGATCAGCTTTATATTGTCATATTTTAATCCTCAAAATTCTCAATCAGCATGAATGCAGGTACCGCAAAATTATTATTCAGTTTCAAATTGGATTAGAAACAAAATTATTTTCTATATATTAAAAGCATTATAAATACCACATTTTCTATATATCAATAACATTGTTAATATCATTAATGTTTTCTATTTATTCATATCTATATTAACAGCATTATTAATGACATATTTTCTTGATATTAATAGCATAAACAATACCATATTTTCTATATTTCCCATAGTTTCTATACATAAATACCATATATTAATATATTTTCTATATATCAATACCATATTTTCTATAAGGTAATAATATTAATATTTTCAATATATCAATACTATTATTAATACCATATTTTCCTACATTAATAACATTAATACTATATTTTTTATATATTAATAGCCTTATATGATATTTTCCATATATTGATACTATTATCAATATCACTGGTATGACTCGATCTGGGATAGAACCCAGCTCTCCCGGACCATTGGTAAACACTCTACCCACTAGGCCAATGAGCCGGTCCCCTATAAGTAAAGTTGGCGACCGTAGTCGAGGGCGACCAGAAAGCTCCCTTTTGAGTGTTAAGTAAGGAGATATCAAGTACCATTTTTAAAGTCTTTGGTATGATGTGACCTGGGATTGAACTCAGGTCTCCTGGACCATTGGTGAACACTCTACCTACTAGGCCAATGTGCTGGTTTACACTCAGCAATATAAGGTCAGTATCAAGGGTAAAGTGGAGCAATCCAGGGAAAGGAGTAGCGTCCTCCCCTACACTTTGGTGAAGTAGCAATTGAAAAGGGAGCCTTCTAGTCGCCCTCGACTATGGTTGCCAACTTTACTTTTATTAATACCATATTTTTTATATATCAATACCATTGATATTTTTTCTGTATATATAGTAGTATTATTGGTACCATATTTTCCATATATTAATGCCATTATTACTAACATATTTTCTATATATTATTACCATTATTTATAATATTTTTCATCCATCAATACTATATATATCAATAGCATTATACAATATTTTCCATAAATTAATAGCATTACTTACACCATATTTTCCATATATTAATATCAATATTAATATCATTATATTTACCTACCTACAAGGGCACCAATTCCAAGATTAGGTTTGGTTTGGTTTCATGGCATATCAACCATTGTAGGTTATTGTTGTATTGGCAAGGTGAATGATACACTAAGAATGAGTGCTTAATATATTTATTCAGCACCACTATCTGGTGCGAACGGATACTTACAAAAAAACACAGTACAATAAGTTACAAACAATTAACAAGAGAGTAAAAGTAAGTAAATTTGGTGACTGTAGTTGAAGGTGACCTGAAGGCTCCCTTTTCAATAGCTACTACACCTAAGTGTAGGAAAGGGTGCTACTCCTTTCCCTAGATTGCTTCACTTTACCCTTGATCCATAACTTACAATGCTGAGTGTTAAGCAAGATGGCATCAAGTACCATTATTTTGAGTCTTTGGTATGACTCGACCTGGGATTGAACCTCGGTCTCCCGGACCATTTGCAAAATGCTGTATAGCCAAACGAAGTAAGATCAGTCCGAATATCAATCAACTTAATATCATTTTATTAATCAACCCTTGAAGTCCTTTATCATAGGATATTTATGGCTATGGGCCATTCTATCTGGTAGAGGGCTGAAAGGGGTGTAGCTACTCTACAACAGTTATTTAATGCCAAATCTAGTTTATATATATATATATGATTTGTAAACAATAGTCATCAAAGTTAAATAGTTCCAAGTATTGCTATGAATCACTAAAAATTCAATTAAACATCAATCATTTGTTTACACACAGTTTAATCAAACAGTTCTATTTAAAACAATTCAATTTAGCATAAGTCATTTGTTTGTACTCACTTTAAATGTCCAACAGATTTATTTGACCTATAGATAGGAGGACCCTATCAGGTACTACCACACAGAGCCCGAGAGGACCTGGGAGTAATAGCAATGAAGGAGTACTCCACAATACCCAAAGCTCTAGCATTACTGGAGCCTCACCATCAGATTGTTTAATGTCATATCCAGGACACTTGAGAGGTCTTACTCCTCTGTAGAGATTCAGTTAGCATATCCAACAGCGCAAGACAACTTGGCTCCAGGATAAAGGTTAATTTTGCAGGCTAATTTGTTTGTGAATTGAATGATTCAGAGTGCTCTATTACAGCTTAAAAATTAATAATTATCGAGGGAATATTTTATTCTTATGGATGAAGTTCGGTCAATTATCATTATTAATAATTTTGTCTAATATCATTTTAATTCTAATTACTATTCATTGCAACCAGGACCATACTTGATGTTAGGACAGGGCAAAATTATAGTATTTAAAATTTTTTTTTTTTTTTATGGCCAGACCCTTGTTATTCATATGTACCCTAATAAAGATATAAAAACTCAAAGATTGCTGAAAACCTGTCCTATGGATGGGATTTTAATCTAGTTCTTGTAAGAGTTTTAATTGGGCTATTGACCCTATTCATAGATTTGAAATGGAGCATAAATTTATCAATCCAACTTTTTGGAACAATAAACACCAAACTGTTTTTAGCAAGGTTAACATTTTATACTCCACTTGTGCCCCTGTAACCATTTTTGTATTGATTTTTTTTTTTTTTTGGTGAACAGAATAAAGTCACAGAAAAAATACAACTTAGGTTATTTTCAGTAAATAGTCTATTTTTATATGGTTACACAAAAAGTTAAAGATTTGGTTAAGCTAACTTAATAGACACAAAGAGTTATATTAACCTTATACTAAGATAGGTAAGTAAAGTTGGCGACTGTAGTTGAGGGTGACCCGAAGGCTCCCTTTTCGATATCTACTACACTGAGGTGTAGGGGAAGGTGCTACTCCTTTTCTTGGATTGCTCCACTTTACCCTCAATACGTACTTTACATTGCTGAGTGTTAAGCAAGGAGGTATCAAGTACCATTTTTAAAGTTTTTGGTATGACGTGACCAGGTATTGAACCCAGGTAAACACTTTAAAAATTTTGAATTTTCAGAAACTAATATGCTAAACACAAGGTTAATAATATTAAGAATTATAGTTGGGGTATGAGTGTCAAGACAATTATACTTTTTTAATACACTTGTCTTGCAAGGATTTTATAGCCCTAACCTCTCTGAATGTAGTGGGTCAATTGTACTGTAGAGCTGTGGTTGGAAATTTAGAGGTTGATTTAAGGAAGTTAAACAAGTGCCTACCTCACCCATATTGGCTACTATGCACCGAATAAGGATGACCAACATATCTGTATCGTCTGTCCAGTCTCCAACTTCCCATTGTTGTCGATGTCGGTCAGTAACCATCCGTTTGCAAATTAATTCAAGTTCTTTATTAACACAGCCATAATTCTGAAATTTAAAAAAAGAAAAATAAAAATTAAAAAATTATCTTTATAAAGAATCAAGTCCATACTAAGTAAAGCCCTGGCAGCCATGTAGGTGAATTTGAGTAAGTGATGACCTATATTACTACTAATATTGTGAACATTTTTTAGAAAGGAACTAGCTAGTGATATCTGAATAGATAATTGGTTTGGTTTGGCTTGGTTTTATGGCATATCAACATTTGTAGGTTATTTAATGCCAAATCCTTTTTATATGTATATATCAAATATGATTTCTGAACATATTTTGTAGATAACATTTTTAAACAAGCCTAAGTTAACTATTTTTTGCACACTGTTAAATGGCTTCACTGATTTCTATCGAATATGAATAATTCTATTTACTATTAATCATTTGTTTGTACACGGTTAAATGTGAATAGCTAATTAGTTATGATAACCACACGCACACACGGGTCAAGTGGACCAAGATCCCAGAAGGCAGTGGACAGGTGGACCAAAGAGTTCTCAGAAGGCAGGAGGGGACAGGCAGACCAAGGAGTTCTCAGAAGGCAGGAAGGGACAGCCAGACCAAGGAGTTTCCAGAAGGCAGGAAGGGACAGCCAGACCAAGGAGTTTCCAGAAGGCAGGAAGGGACAGCCAGACCAAGGAGTTTCCAGAAGGCAGGAAGGAAGAGTCAGACCAAGGAGTTCTCAGAAGGCAGGAAGGGACAGCCAGACCAAGGAGTTCTCAGAAGGCAGGAGGGGACAGCCAGACCAAGGAGTTCTCAGAAGGCAGGAGGGGACAGCCAGACCAAGGAGTTCTCAGAAGGCAGGAGGGGACAGCCAGACCAAGGAGTTCTCAGAAGGCAGGAGGGGACAGCCAGACCAAGGAGTTCTCAGAAGGCAGGAGGGGACAGGCAGACCAAGGAGTTCTTAGAAGGCAGGAAGGAACAGGCAGACCAAGGAGTTTCCAGAAGGCAGGAAGGGACAGCCAGACCAAGGAGTTTCCAGAAGGCAGGAAGGGACAGGCAGACCAAGGAGTTTCCAAAAGTCAAGAGTCAGACAGACAGTCAAAGAAGCCCAGAATATAATATATGAATTCATATCATCAATTACATGTGACTTGTAACTCTCAGATTTCACATTTCCAAATAGCTCTGTCGGCTGGGGTTGTAGAATACATAGACTGCACCCTTGCAGAAGAAAAAGACGCCCCCTCTCAAACAAGTGTCTTATACATGGTGCATTCAATAAGTTTCCAGACTTTTTTTGTACAGGCATCTAAAATTGTCAAAGACTTAAAAATTCAGTATGTTATTGCTATACATACTATGAGATGACTGACCAATTTTTATGATTTCAGCTTCAAATGAACAGCTACAGCAGGACTATAGGGAGGGTGAAGAACTGTCTTGATGACCATCTTGGTCAAATAGTCTGTGACAAGGATGGAGTTGTGGACTGGTGCATTGTCCTGGTGGAAATGCCACTGACCCGATTTGAAGAGTGCTTGCCTCTTCCAATGGAATCTCTTCCTGAACTCCCTTAAAACCTCAACATAGTAACCCTAACCCTTTGGCCAATCAACTCTGGTGTATTGACTCCCTTACTCCTCCCACACCTCTCATCATCCCTCATAGACTCCCTGCCTTCCTTGAATCTCTTATGCCACTCAAAAACTGATGCTCGATTCATGCAAGATGCTCCAAAAACAGTCTGAACCATTCCATACGTTTCTGTGGCGGTTTTTCCAAGTTTAAAATACAATTTTATTGCATTTCGTTCTTCTAAAGTGTCCTCATTGCATTTTTGCAATTCACCAGCTGTGGCAATCAGGCTTTAGTACGGTGTATTCCAATTGCTGATGTAGCTGTTGATTTGAAGCTGAAATCATAAAAATTGGCCAGTCATCTCATAAGATGTATAGCAATAACATACTGAATTTTCAAGAGTCTACAATTTTAAATGCCTGTACAAAAAAGTCTGGAAACTTATTGAAGGCACCACATACACTGAAGAGTTGTGATACAATGAAACTGTCTGTGGATGACTATATATATATATATATATATATATATATAAAACAGTATTTGGTATTAAATAACCCACTAGGGTTGACATGCCATAAAACACCAAGCAATAACTTTTCCAAAATAAATGGTAATAAAGTAACCAAGGATCCTATGTTTAAGAAAATCAGTTGGTATCCTGGTGACTTGATTCTCTCGCTTGCGTGATGTTCCCCTCATGAGAATCAGCCTTGCCCTACATAAATCTTTTTTTTTTTTATAAAATGTCCTATATGAGCCACATAGTTACTCCAGAACTGATTGATCCTGGCCTTAGAGACAGCATATTGTTAAAAGAAAAAAATTACCTTTTTAGCTTCAGTTTTTGTGAATGATTCTGTGAGAAGGCCAAGTGCATCACCGATTGCTTGACCATAGATTGTTGCATAGACACATTTATAAACACGGTTGATCTCTGTTTTAGGAAGCTGGAAAAACAATTTCAGAAAATAGATTTAGTCATGCACAAGATCAAAATAGTGGAGTGATCTTTGAAGATTGAATTCCCAATCTTTTAGTTTGTGAAAGAAAAATTACTTTTTATAATTTTAAGGAAATAACTAAATAAATCTTTGATATTATAAACAGTCTAAGTACTTAAAAAAAACAAACTTTGAAGTAAAGAAAAATCATTTGATTTTATATCAAAGTTTCCATGTAGCTGTTAAAAATGTATATTTATTTACATCTTAACCGAGTAAACCAGAGCTTTTAGAAAAGTTGGGAAAAAAATTAAGAATTTTTCGAAAATAAATTAGATCTCAGCAGAACCTAAATTTTTAAAAATTTGGTGTTTTTGTTTTGATAATGGTTACTTAACTGTTAACCAAATTTTCTTTAATTCGGGTTTTGCTGAAATCTAATTTGTTTTGAAAAATTCTCAAATAATTAAGTGTTTTTTCCTCAGTTTAAAAAAAATGCAGGTTTACAAGATTAAAAAGGTAAATATAAACAAACCAACAAACAAAAAACACTTTAACAATTACATTAAAACATTGATGTAAAAATCAAAGTATTTTTTCAAGTGCTTAAAGACTGTTTATAATATTAAACATTTATTTAGTTATTCCCTTAAAATTATAAAAAGCAGTTATTCTTTCACAAAGTTAAAAATTCAAACATATCTATAAGTCAGAAATATCTCCCTTGTTCTAATGAAAATTTCACATTAAAGCAGATAGTGGTTAGAGAGAATCCCAGGTCAGTTGATTTTTAAGGTTAATCTGTGTAGATGATGCATAGACATACATTTATTTCTTAAAAATTCATAAAAAATTAATAAAAGTCTGTTTCACAGAGTTGTGGTTAAAAGAAACTGAAAATCAATAGTTTTCTTTGCCACAAATGCTGAACTTTGGCTTATGACAAAACTTAATGACCAATCGAAAATGCTAATAGACTTTACTAAATAGCATCCTTATTTTTCTGACAAATTTGACCAGATTCACATTACTGTAATATTTTGTAAGTGAAGTATACTAAAACCCTCTTGTACAAGTGAATTATGCACCCCCCCCAAAAAAAAACAAAAAACAGATATTCAAATATTCAGAGTGTTCGCCAATGGCCCGGGAGACCTGGGTTCAATCCCAGGTCGAGTCATACCAAAGACTTTAAAAATGGAACTTGATACCACCTTGCTTAACACTCAGCATTATAAGGTACGGTTCAAGGGTAAAGTGGAGCAATCCAGGGAATGGAGTAGCGCCCTCCCCTACACCTTGGTGTAGTAGCTATCGAAAAGGGAGCCTTCGGGTCACCCTCGACTATGTTCGCTAACTTTACTTATATATATATATATATATATATATATATATATATCACAAAACACATAAAAACAACCATAATAAACTCCTGGAGGTGCCCGTGATATAATGGTTATTGTCGTAGGAAATGGACACGGCGACACGAGGCAACTAGTCTAGGAGAAGGAAAACTCTGAATTCAAACCGGTTTAACTTCGCTTAAAAATTGACTTTGAGTCATATCCTGCCCGAGCGGGGGTGGGGTGGTGGTGGTGGTGGTAAATATGATAAACTCCTGGATAAATCAATTTCCATTTGTTGGTATGTATTTGACTTTCCACCAAGCCAAAATGTGGCACAAAGTCATTTTATAGTGGGGACTGCACACAAATTAAGACTCGTGTGCAGTAGGTTCCAAAAATACTTTGCCCTGTCAACATTCCCTTAATGGGGTGACTCAGATGCCGAGCAATAAACCCAACCCAGCAAAGCAGGTAAAGCAGGTAAAGCCTGGGGAGATGACCCCCTGAGACTAAGTGTTAAAAAACTTTTCAACCATCCGGCATGAATATGAAGGTGGCTAGCTTAAAGGCCAGTAAAAAGTCAATTTCCTTTTGGTTCATGTAATACTTGGAATGTATCTATTCTTGTTTGACCTTTTGGTGAGGATTTGCAGCCTCTCAGGATTTGAGATGATTTTATGGATTTACAGTGATTTTATAAGCATTTTTCAAATGGAACTTACGGAAAATGCAAGTGTCTACAACATTTTAGGGTGTCATGGACATTCCTAGTAAAATATTAATATGATCATTTATGTTGGGTAAATACATGTCTAACAGAGACACATTATTAATTATTTAATTTCTGCATAATAACTAGGAGTATTTACTGGTATTATATATGAGTTTCCAGATGGTCAATGATGTTCATAAAGTACTGGGTTAAAATTTTTAAATTTATTTAGAACATGCATGTCATTTTCAAAATCTAATACAAATATCTTCAACATGAAAGATTTTTGTATTGACAGCATTGCCTGTGATGTATTTTGTTATATATATATATATATTTATTTATCAAATCTCCCATATGAGTAGAATGTTCAACAAGGTCAATTCTTTTAAGCAGAGTTTAACAGGTTTGAATTCAGAATATACAAAGAAATAAATATGAAAATAATCATTGCTATAAATCAATTTCAAATAATGTGGAGTTTATATTTCTGGAAAAAAAATCCCCCTTATTGAAGGACTCTTGTCTGTGTGTGTGTGTGTGTGTATTATATATATATATATATATATATATATATATATAGTGGTAACTCAAGGTCATCAGTGTAACTTGGGTTTATATTTTAACAATTTACTATATACAATTCAAAATATAAGACAAATTTTTGCATCAAACAATATTTTTTTCCTAATGCTATAAATCAAATCTTTGTGCTTGTGCAAGTTTGCACAGCTGATACTTGACAATTCCACAAAAACCAATATTTTCTCTTTATCAGTTGTATTTTTCGAAAGAACAATCTGTGACCTCAGTAAAACATCTGTCTCAGTTGCCACAAAAATCTTTGATGCTAACCACCAAATGTCTGGGTCAATTGAACAACTCACAGACACCCTAATAATCTTTAAGTACTTTGTATTAAAATTTTTAATTGATTTATAATATGCATGTCACTTTTAAACACTAATAGTACAACATCTGATATAATTCAAAATCTAATAGTACAAATATTTTCATCATGAAAGAAACTTTGAATAGACCACATTATTTGTAATGTATTTGTTCTCCTTCTTGTTTGAACTTTTGGTGAGGATTAGCAGCCTCTCAGGATTTAATTCTGTTCATAGCTACACAGAGAAAATGTCACTTTTTAGGTAGATGCTTATCTGGAACAGTTTTTTTCTTTGATGGTTTGGTTTAATGGATTTTAACAGCATGTTAATTTGTCTAGGGTTATTTTATGCCAAGAGGTTAGAAAATATTCTGTATATTTAGGATTACATTTTTGTAGTTAACTATTTTGACAATCTGTTAGCATTGTTAGGAATTGTGTTGCAGGGTAACTTTTTATGGTATTGATCAGGTTTATGTTTATATTCTTTGGTATATTTTGTTTCTCTTAAAAAAGACTGTTTCATCTCTGCTGATATTTTCAAATAAATCTTTTATATTATTTACATTGAAAAGGCATTTTCTGATATGGTTGAAAGTTTTACATTCAATGAGAAAGTGTTTAACTGTGCAGGGTGTTTGACATGTTTTATACTGAGGTTGTTGTTGTTGTTGTTCTTGATTGTGTGACCAATGCATAATCAAGATATAGTGATTTGTTCCTTTCTGGATTTTCTGAATGCTTGTCTACAGTCTCTCAAAGTGGCTTGGATTAAGAAGAGCTTATGTTGTTATTCCAGGGTATTTGCCATTTTGTATGAATAAATCTATTAATTTCAAGTTTTAAGTCAGTATACAGAATCTCAAATTTATTAGGAGCCAAATCTAGGGCTGATTTGGCTGCTGAGTGAGCACTTTCATTTTCCCCTCATTCTAATGTGGCTTGGTACCCAGCATATAAGAATCTTTTTAGAATTGGATATAGAGTCTTATCTACTTAGTAGTTTAATGCTTAGGGAGTCTTCTAGTTCTTTTTATTTTATTCTAGTTCTTTTTATTTTTTAGTGATATTAAGACAGAGAATAAGTCTGATGACAGAATAAAGTTTTTGTAGTTGTTTTCAGAGTCCAACACTAGGTCTATTGGACTGACTTCAGCTGAAAAGAAAGAGCTATCTTTTAGAAGAGCTTTTCATAGAATTTTCTTGTTAAAAATGGCTGCACATGCTGTTTTACAGTAGTCTTTAGAGCCATCTATAAAGCCATAGAGGTGTTTTGGATGGTGTTTTGTGATATTGTGGAATTTATCTTGGTAAGTGCTGGGATGAGGTTTTGTTTTGTGGATTTCACTTACTCTGAGGATTACTTAAGGTTTTTTGAATAATTCAAGGGGTTGTCTTCAATATGATAGTTTTGTGCGTATTGGTGAGAAAGATTTTGGATTCTTTAAGAATTAATTCCATCCGAAGGCCAAAAGGTTTTTACCGATTTTTACTTTTTTTTTTTTTTGCAAAACACTGCTTGTACCTAGGTTTGAAGATACAATCCTAAGCTGGGTTGGATGGGCAGGATTTAAGTTTTGTGCAGTACTGTAGGGTAAGTTTTTCACTTCTGATTTGTAGAGGTGCTTCATAAGCTTTCTACTGGAGATGTTTTGAAGGCTTCTAAGACTAGTCTTAAGCCTTCCTTTTGTATAGGATCTATCACTGTGAGGTAAAACCTCCAAAGTTGATTTGTATACAAAACTACAATAATCCTGTTGTGAATGGACCTGTGAAATGTACAATTGTAGTAAGGTTTGCTGGTGGGATCCCCATTCCCAGAGTACCACTCATAGGATAAGTAGTGTTTGGTTGAATATTGATTTCAGGTGTTTCAAGTGAGGGATAAAAGACAGTTTTCCATTTCCAAGGAATTTATATTTATCAATGTTGGGTATTCTAGTTCCTTCTAGTTTAATGGCAAGATCATTGTGCATTTTCCTAAATGAACAGAAGTGCACAAAATAGGTTTTGATTAGGAGAATCTGAAACCGTTGCTTGTTGCTCATTTATTGATCTTGTTCATGTTCAGTTAGAGTTCTATTATGTGGATGTGATTGGATCTGTAACACATCATGATATTGTCAACAGAGTCTATTACAAGGTTAAGGCATTTAATCATGCCGTTAATTTTTATACTAAAGAGGCTTACCATGAAGATGCTTCCTTATGGGATCTCTTCTTCTGGGTTGTGGAGGTCAGAGAGGGTGGATCTAGCATGAAGCTTCAGAAAATGTTGCTTAAGAAGCCTGGTAGTCTTCCTCTTAGACTAAGATTGTGTAGATCCCTCATAATATCATACTTCTTGTTGAGTCATATGCTTTTTTTCAGATTTAAAAAAAAAACAAAAAAAAACTTCCCTTATAAATGTCTCTATATGAACCACATGGTCTATAGTTCTTTTTTTTTCTTACAAAATCTAGATTGAAGGTTGGTGATTAGTCTGTTTGATTCTAGGAACCATGTAAGTCTGTTGTTGATCATACATTCCATGGTTTTGCAAAGGCAACTTGTCAGGGGAATGAATCAGTAGTTATTTGGATACATACTATTCTTTTTGTTTTTAGGAATGAATCTGGAATTTTTTTTCTTATCCACATATTGTTATAAACCTGCACAAGACATTGATTCAATGTATTTTGTCCGGATTAAAGGCAGAACAGTGGGATTTTTTTTATAGAGTCCATCAGTTCTGGTAAGGTGAATGGAGTTATTTTTCAGCATTTTGCTTGATTTTTATGAATTGTTGGTTATTTTGGCAGGATGAGTTTTTTGACAAAGTTTCCAATGATAAATTGGTAATATACTTTATGGCAGTTATTTTGGTATAATTTGTAGAGAGCCCATTCCCCGTTGAGTGAAGTAATGTTATTCAGAGACCTGGCCCCTCCTTCTCAGCAGTCAGTCTAGTTTAGTAGTCGGCATAACTTTTCACTAAGCTAATTCACTGAGCAGTTCTCAATATGGTTATCGATTCTTTCGTCAGCTTTCCATTACTAACTTGTGGTTCTCGCTTCTGTCTCAAAAGGTCTGGTTCAAGGCTCAAGTGTAGAGCATTAGGGGTTTACACTGCTGACTGCTGTCTGGCTTTGGGAAAAATATTGATTTATATAATTATTCTCTCCTACTTCCAAGTGGGCATATATTATCAATAGTTTTCTTAATTAGATTCAAGTAAATAATTACATCTTTGTTTGCTTATCTCCCACTTCAATCAGTGACTCGCTGTGACTGTTACTCAAAGGGAAGTGTTTTCCTCCCACTTCCATGTGTCAGCTACTGTGCCCTCTCTCTGGAGTGGGTGGCCCTCTCTGTCACATGACCAACACATCTCATCATATAAAGTCACACAGTCCATTCTCATGGTTTGAAATTTTCCAAAAGAAAATTCACATCTGCGCCTGGGTTTGAGTTTTGTTTAACAGCATATCAACCTATGTGGGTCAGAGTTGGCATAATCAACCCACTCTAACATTAAATGGCTCTGAAATATCCATAACCCAGAAATATAAATTCTTGGGGGCATTACTCTTGACCCAAAATCATCCTTCATCCCACACATTAAACAACTGAGGATCAAATGCAACCAAACTATCCAACTCCTGTACCTGGGTTGCGATTAACCCTTTTAACTGATCTCATTTGCTTAGCTTGTCACTGTTTTGGCTTCGGTATTTTTAATGACAATTTCAGTACAATTCAAAATATATATTTAACTTTCTCACTCTTTTTTTCTTTCTAATTAAAAAAACAATTCCAATGTTTTGAATTTCCCCCTAGCCAAAAATCAAACACTATATCTTGCTTTCCCATTTTGACAACGCATTGTATCATTCATCTAAAATCAAAGTACTATTTTAGTTTTCTAAAATCATTGCTGATTATCTTTTAGTGATGGGGATATTATTATTAGCTTTAAGTTGGTTACGCTGGTGTTGCATTGGTTGCGTTGGTGTTACGTTGGTTTTACATTGGTTGCGTTGGTGTTATGTTGGTTATGTTGCAGTTGCATTGGTGTTATGTTGGTTGTTATCCCCTTGCTAAATGTTGATGGAAAATAAAGGTGGTGGAGAAGATCAAAGACATCGTTAGGTTTTATATGAATGTTTTAATGGTAGCATGAAGTAAGGGGGTTTATGCTGGTATGCTGTGAGTCTCGTAAGAAGGTAAGAAGTTGTTATAGTGTATCATCTAATTTATTTTCAACTAGGAACCCTTGGTCTAGAAGAATAGACGCAAGGGGTCCATAAACTAGATGGCTCTCCTCATAGTGTATGATGCTGCAGCCACTATTCAAGAGCAGACAATAAAACGTCAGTTCCTATTGAAGATTTCTGAGGAAGAGAGTGTTTCGCAGGCTTTCTTCAATTTTTGGTGCCGTCAGGAAAGATGGTTCAGGCTGAATAGGACCAGTCTTCCTGATTGGGGGGAAACTATTCGGTGATCCTAATGGTCAAATTAAATTACGCGCCAAACAAAAATACAAGGTTCTTTCTGCTACAATTTTTCTACTATTAAAATCATTCTTGGGTTTCTCTCCCTTCAAGTCTCCATCACATCACTATGTTATAAAATATTTTTTTATTATATTTTACAACCTGTATATATTGAATAAGATGCAAAATTTTAAAGTATTGTGGACAAGAGTTACATCTTGCCCTCATACATTAAGTATATTTGGTTGATTTGAGTTGCTCTCTGCATCAAAAGGGTTAAGTCCATTTTTATGATTATATATGACCAATAAAAAAGAAAACCCAAAAACAAACAAACTGTCAACATTCATTGTTAGGTATTGGCTGTTGATTGAAACTGCTAACACAGAGAGAATTATCTGATCTTTACTGGATTTGTCACTGATAACCTTTTTTGATCAGATTAAGATGGCATTCAATAAATATCAATCAACATTCATGTTTGATATTAATTTCAATGTTGACAAAAAGACTGAAAGATTGCAGTCACAATACATTTAATTACTGAACTATCTTTCCATTTTTTTTTTATTACCAAGAACGTCTATTGTATTTTGACTTTTTCATGGTGGCTATAATTTAAACAAATAACTAGCCAGGGCTCATTTTTTTCCACTCAGTTAAATGGTTTCTAGTATTGCTATTTATTGTTTGCACACAGTTAAATGGCTTCAAGTATTGTTAACATTAATAATTCTATTTAATCTCAATCATTTGTTTGCACTCAGTTAAATGGTTTCAAGTACTACAATTTAACACAAATAATTCTATTTAATATCAATATAAATGTCTCGGAAAAGATAGAATATTTCTATTTGAACCATAGATGGTACCCTAAAAGGTATTACCACTCTAGGTAAGAGTGGACCTGAGAGTAATAGTAATGAAGGGGTATTCCACATTCCCTAAGCTCCAAGACTGAAACCTCATCATCAGATGCAGTTTAATGTCATCTCCAGGACATCCCCAAATAAGATTTCAGTATAAAAAATACAGATTGATAGATAAACAATATAGTTGCTTTAGAGAAATGTTGAGGCATTTTTGTGCTCAGCATATCATTCCAATTTGAGTCAAAATTTTAGTTTTTTATCACTTTAATATCTGTATTTCAGTTTGGATTCTCAACTAGAATGGGGTGGTGGTGGTGGTGTCCTTGTGGTGTAATGGTTAAAGCGATGGACTGTGGAATCGTAGTAAGCGAGTTCGAATTCCAGTCATGTTATTATGTTCACTTTCGGACAAATACCCTTGGGAAAAGTATGAACCCTCTTATCCTTCCAGCTATGGGTTAAATAGCACCATTAATGTTCTTCTAGAAGGTTGGCTTTGGCATTAAATAACCTACAAAGGTTGATATGCCATTAAAATAAAGAAACCAAACCAATCAACTAGAATTCAAAGAAACTTTGTAAATCTTGACAGCATATACTAAAAAAAACAAAACAAAAAAAAAAACAAAACAAACATTTTGGGGACTTAGATGGATGATTGTATTTTATGATATATCAACACTTATAGGTTATTTAATACCTAATCCTGTTTTTATATATATATATATATATATATATATATATATATATAAAAAGTTAAGTTAGCCGACTGTAGTCAAGGGTGACTTGAAGGCTCCCTTATTGATAGCTACTACACCGAGTTTTAGGGAAGGGCACTTCTCTTTTCCCTGGATTACTCTACTAACCCTTGATCAGTACCTTATAATGCTAAGTGCTAAGCTAAGACATACTGAGTACCATTTTTTGAGTCTTTGGTATAACTGAACCTTAATCTCCTGTCATTGGTGAACACTGACCGTTATGCCAGTGGGCTGGTCAATATATAGGAAATTACTCAATAAGTAATTAATACTCACCAAAAAGTAATTGATACTCACCAAAAAGTAATTGATACTCACCAAAAAGTAATTGATACTCACCAAAAAGTGAGCAGACAGACAGATGCTTCTCTTGCCATTGACAGTCCAGAGTAACTATATATAACATAATAGGATTTTCTTTGTTGAATGAAAGTTTTAGCCTTAATCATTTATTTTCGAAAAATTATATTAGGGTCATCAGGAGAGAATGTGCACCATTTCGTTGGGGGGAAGGGTCTTACCCCTATGCAGAGGTACAGTCAGTGTATTCTACAGCTCCAGCTGACTGGGATAGGTTGTTTAGGTTTGATGGCAATTCAACCTTTGTAGGTCATTTAATGTGAAATCCATTTTTAAACAAATAATCAGTTCTATTTCAAAATAATTCAGTTTAGCATGAATACACAGTGTATTAGTCAAAAACATTTCTATTTCAAGCTATTCAGTTTATTCAAACAGTTCTAATTTAACTAATTCAGTTTAGTATAAAGTATTTTTTAAAAAACGAATTCTCCCCTCCACCCCAGTAGACCGCCCCCAAAGCTACCTAAAATATCAGTAGTAAATAAAAGTCCAAACGAAGAAGAAGCATTTGAACTCAGGAGCCAAGTGGAAGAAATATGTCAATATTGGTCAGTATGTCTTTAAGTCCAATTTAAAATGCTGAATTTTACAAAATGTTATGCTGTATTTTGTTTGTGAAATAATGCTTAAACTATGCGTTTTAAATGTAAAGGCACGCTTACTCTACTATAAAGCCAATTTGATATTAAGCCTATCCACATGTCAGCGAACAAGGCAGAATGTTTTTGAATATCCTCTATCGAATAATTTAAAAATTCGTAAAGAAAGCCCTAACAGTAGTTTAGAAGAAAAAGCCTAGAACGCCTAATGCTACCACAGCCCCCCCCCCCAAGAGAAAAAAAAAAAAAAAAAAAAAAGCTCTATAATTCCTGAAGCCTGCTAGGTCCCCAACTGTAGGAAAAAAAAAAAAAAATGAAAAACCCAGGAAAAGTCCCAATACAGCAAAAAAAGTATAAGTCAGTACTAGTGAAAGTCATAAGAAAGTACCTTAATGTTGGACTTTAACTAAGTTAAAACTTAAAACAAATTCCCCCCCACTTTTTTTTTTTTTTTTTTATGTACACATGGGAAGCAGCATGATGTACGTAAAGGTATTTGAATAAACCAATGGACGACCAAACTCAATACCCAAATGGGTCCTGGACGTGAGTTTGACGACTTTTCGCTCAGGATCGACAGTTCGATCGGGGAACTACTGCTGCTCCTCTATAAGAGTGGCTTCTATAGAAGAGAATAAAACAGCCATCGAAAGATAACCATGACCCACACTCAAACCACTTACACAAACCGCATCGCTCTTCGCGCGGGTAAAAAAGGGGCGCGTCCTGCTGAGGTTGGAGCCCTGGCCTCGGTGTTCGAAAAATCAGCTACAGAGCTCAAACAATCAAAACTACTAAAATGCAAGCAAACACTACAAATAGCCACATTTAACGTAAGAACCTTAAATAGAATAGGACAACTCCCAGAGCTAATCGCATCGGCCGAAGAACATAAAATAGACATAATATGCATACAAGAACACAAATACACGCACACAGAAGATATCAAATATCACGAAACTGGCAATGGATGGTCGCTCGCCACTGTATCCGCATGGAAAAACTCTGTCAACGCCACAGTAGGAGGGGTAGGATTGCTTATAGGACCTAGAGCACTAAAAACGCTTAATAGCGTTGAGAAAATACAACCTAGAATGATGGCAGCTACATTTAACGGAAACCCCAGAGCAACAATCGTCTCATGCTACAGCCCCACCAATGTTAGTGAAGAAAATGAAATAGTCACCTTCTACGATGAGTTATCCTCATTAGTGCGTAGCATCCCGAAACACAACATGTTAGTCATTGGCGGAGACATGAATGCACAAATCGGGAAAAACGGAAACAACAAATACAGCCTCCACAACACGTCAAATAGAAATGGGCAACATCTAACAGATTTCATGATAGAAAATAGATTAGCATGCCTCAATACAAACTACCAAAAAAGAGAGGGCAAACTATGGACATACACGTACGCAAACAATACTAAAGCTCAGATAGACTACGTCCTTATAAACAAGAAATGGAAGAATAGTGCATTGAATTGCGAGGCATACTCCTCTTTTGAGGGTGTGTCCACCGATCACCGAATAGTCACAGCGAAAATACGGTTAAGCCTACGAAAAAACGACAAACGAACAGCGACCACCAAACACTATAACTGGGCCCTATTAAACAACAAAGATGTAAGAGATAAATACGTATTAGAATTAAGAAACAGATTCGAAACATTACAAGAAAAGACGGAAAAAAGTACACCAAACGACGAATACGAAAATTTCGTCAATGCACACGTCAAAGGCAGCAGCAAAATACATTCCAACAAAAATTAAAACTAAATATAGAGTCCCATGGGAAACTTTAGCAGTGAGAGAAAAACGTGCACTAGTGAAAACAGCCTCCAAAAACTATCGAAAAAACCCAACAAACACAAATGCCTTAAAACTAAAAACGGCACAATATCAATTAGCAGGCATATATATAAAGGAACAGACAGAATACATTCAAAATCAGATAGATAAGATTAGAGACTCGGTGGAAGATAGACAATCTAGAATTGCCTGGCAAACAATAAACGAAGTGAGCAGAAGAAAGAACACAGCCAAAGCAAAACTTAAAGCAGCAAACCAACAAGAAAGAATAAAACTGTGGAAACAGCACTTCGAAAACTTACTTGGAAACCCACCAAAAATAACACATGAACCAATCACCAGAATAATTAGCAAACAATTAGACATTAAACTTGGACCGTTCACACAAGAAGAACTCGACTCGGTTCTCAGAAAAATTAAAAACAGGAAAGCTGCAGGGCTGGACGAAATTCCCCCGGAAGTATGGACGACCAGACAATTCGACGACATACTGCTCCGACACTGCAACGCAGTATACAATCAAAATCCGATAGATAGATGGACGAAGGGATGCATACTCCCCTTCCCTAAAAAGGGGGACCTCGGATTAGCCAAAAACTACCGAGGCATAACACTTACATCCATAGCTGCCAAAATCTACAATGCCCTACTACGAAACCGAATAGAACCCAAAATCGACAACATACTTAGAAAAAACCAAAATGGCTTCCGAAGAAATAGATCTACGACCTCACAAATATTAACCATCCGCAGAATCCTTGAAGGTGTACGGGCAAAGAACCTACAAGCGACATTAATATTTGTCGACTTTACCAAGGCTTTCGACTCCATTCACAGAGGAAAGATGGAACAAATCCTACTAGCGTACGGCATACCTAAAGAAACCGTAGCGGCAATAACGATTCTCTATAGAAACACTAAAGTAAAAGTACGATCACCAGATGGAGACACAGAATACTTCGACATTGTAGCAGGAGTACTACAAGGGGACACGCTGGCTCCGTATCTCTTTATCATTTGTCTAGACTACGTACTTAGAACATCGATTGACAAAATCAAAGAGAGTGGCTTTGAACTGACGAAGAAAAGAAGCAGAAGATACCCCGCAACAACAATTACCGACGCCGACTACGCCGATGACATAGCGATACTGGCAAATACACCTGACCAAGCCGAAACACTTCTGCATAGTTTGGAACGAGCAGCAGCAAGCATAGGCCTCCATGTTAATGCACACAAAACGGAATATATGTGCTATAACCAAACGGGGGACATCTCCACTCTAAAAGGAACCCCTCTTAAACTAGTAGACAAATTCACGTACCTAGGAAGCAGCGTCGAATCAACCGAAAAGGACATCGAAACGAGGTTAACGAAAGCATGGACAGCTATCAATAGGCTATCGACTATATGGAAATCAGACCTAACCGATAAAATGAAACGCAGTTTCTTCCAGGCTGCGGTCACATCGATACTGCTATATGGATGCACTACATGGACGCTAACAAAACGGCTGGAGAAGAAACTAGATGGCAATTACACAAGAATGCTGCGTGCAATCCTCAACAAGTCCTGGCAGCAACACCCCACAAGACACCAACTGTACGGCCACCTGCCCTCTATCACGAAAACTATTCAAGTTAGGCGAACCAGACATGCTGGACATTGCTGGAGAAGCAGAGATGAACTCATAAGAGATGTACTCTTATGGATCCCCACACACGGCCGCGCAAAAGCAGGACGACCAGCACGAACGTATATTCAGCAGCTATGTGAGGATACAGGTTGTTGTCCTGAAGACCTGCCTAGGGCGATGAACGATAGGGAGGAGTGGCGAGAGAGGGTCAGGGATATCCGTGCTGCCAGCACGATATGATGATGATGATAAAGTATAGTTTTAGTCCACACAGTTAAATGTCAAAACTGTTCTATTTCAAGTAATTCAGTTTAGCATAAGTATGCAGTTAGTTCTATTTGACTCATAGATAGGGCCCTATCAGGAGCTACCACTGGGCCAGAGTGAACCTGGGAGCAATGGCAATGAAGGGGTACTCTGCTTTCTCCAAAGCTCCAGTATTACTGGAACCTTATTATCGGATTGTTTAGTGTCATATCTAGGACACTTGTTGTGGGGGAGAGCTCTTAACCCTCAGTAGAGGTGCAATCAGTGTATTCTACAGCGCCAGCCGACTGGGCAAGAATGTCAGTTAATTTTGATTTACAGTTGGTATCTTTGACTGAATAAATTTAGGATTAAGTTTTAAAGATAATCAATAGAGATAATTGGCTAACGGACTATAGTTAGCGAGTTTGATTCTCACTGGGTGCTCTTCTGGTCTTATGCTAAACTTAGCTCAGTACATAACAATGTTTAATACTGAAAAATACTAAAATTTAACATTCACCTGTGTCATAAACATAAATGAGAATTAATGAATTAGTGAATATTTGGGTAACACAGAGTTGTGCCCTTTTGTCATTGTTTGGTTTGGTTTTATGGCATATCAACCACTATCGGTTATTTAAGGCCTAATCCGGTTTATTCATATATACTCGAAGATAAGGGAAGAAAATATAGCAGTCGTTTTTATTCAGCTATGATCATTGCAACTCGAAAAGTTCATTTATTTGTGTCCTTCTTCTCCCTTCCTCTCGGTAGTGATGGGGTGTGGGTGAGAGCTGGCTGTTTGACACATGCCTGTCATAGCAGATCGGTCGTAGCAGACTGGGGTAGGATGGGTCGGGACCTCCAGAACCTTTAACGCACCCGTTTTGACAACTGCCTTCAACTCTGCCCCAAAATCTCGTTACTTGTTTTCTTATATGGAGATTTTGGAGAACAAATCAAAGATCCTCGAATGTTCAATGTCACTAGTGAAACACGTGATGATACATCTGTGATTATTTTAAAATCGCGTCCAACTTTGCAGGTCATTCTGCCCGCATGCACTAGTCTTGTGACACCTTCACTGATTGACGACAGCGCTCGTCCATAATATTACAGCACCACCATTATTATATTCACTTTTAGACCAATACATTTGGGAAAGGTACGAGCACCCTAATCATCCCAGCTTTGCGTTAAATAATACCATTATTGTTCTTTAAGGATGTCTTTGGCATTAAATAACCCACAATTGTTGATATGTCATTAAACAAAGAAACCAAACTAAAACCTGAACATAAGTTCATTTTAATGTTAAAAAAGAAAAAAGATTTTTAGAAAATCATAAAAATTATGTCGATTGACCAAATAACTATTGGCCTAGTGGGTAGAGTGTTTGCCAATGGTGTGGGAGACCTGGGTTCAATCTCTGGTTGCGTCATACCAAAGACTTTAAAAATGGTACTTGATACTTCCTTGCTTAACACTCAGCAATATAAGGTACGTATCGAGGGTAAAGTGGAGCAATCCAGGGAAAGGAGTAGCGCCCTTCCCTACACCCTGGTGCAGTAGCTATTGAAAAGGGAGCCTTCTGGTCGGCCTCGACTAAAGGGAGACAACTTTACTTAGTATAGTATTTAGACTGAACTTAAAGAGTAAAATCTAAGAAATAATTAAAAAAAAAATTTAAATAAAAAAGTTTAGATATCATTTTGAGACAAAAGCAACAAATTTAGACATCTAATTCTTTTTAAGCTTAAATACTTGCTTCAGAGAAATTGATAACATTTCATTATCTAATGACTTGACCAATTCTCGTGGAAATGATCTCAAATTTTAACAGCATGTTTATCAACAACTGAAAATTCCATGTGTAATGTTTGCTTTTTACTTTTCAGGTATAGAAATGTCATTCACTGAAAGAACATGAAACAGAATTTTCACTTGTTTCTACACATTCTGTTAAAATTTGAGGTCATTTGAACATGAATTGGTCAAGTTATTAGATTACGAAATAATATCAATGTTTTTAAAACACCCAGTATATCTCAAATGATATCAAATTGTTCAGAAACATTAACGAATTCAAGCTTTTGCTAGAAAGATAAAAAAGGAATCTGTTCAAAATATCCCGCTGCAGTAATGAATATATATATATATATATATATATATATATATATATATATATATTACTTGCATTCACCATCCATCCAGATAAGTTTAAGTTGTTTTTTTAAACGGAACATTTACATTTAAAAACGTCAACAACTCGCGACAATTCATCGACCTGATATATTTACTTAGTCTTTCTCTAACCCAACAACTAAGAAGATGGAGACTTACGGCAATTGCCGATATATAATTTTGGAGGCTGAAATATAACTGTCCACAATTCAAAAAAAAAAAAAAAAAAAAAAATAATAAAAATAAAATAAATGAATAAAAATGAAGGAAATCACTAAACTTACTCTTACATGGATGGTGGATATAAGGATTACATCTCTATAAATTTTTTTTCAAAATTATCGTAGGCATAAATATTCTGGTCAAGTACAAGAAAAAAAAAGTTGAGATGTCAATTTAAGACGAAGTAATACATCTCATTCAGTCATTTATTACTTCTTTCTTTACTTAAAAATATACGTATAGGCAACAAATATTTTATCAACCAAAGTTTTAGTTTCATTCAGAAAAATGAAATAAGCAAAATTTAGCATATTTCATTAAAAATGAAATATGCCAAATTCTGCTTCAAATATTACATTCACTAAAAAGTAAACTTTTTTGTAAAAAAAAAAAATGATAGAAAGAAAATAGTATTTATCATCCATACATTTTTTTTTTCATTAAATGATCGATATTGATAAACTTACCTTATTGATCATCAATTTTCTCTTTTTAGCATTGAATGACTGGCGACTTATCGTTCGAATTGGGCCTTGTAAGTTAAGTTTTCGTTTTAAATAACCGCCAGTAGCCATTCCTCCTGTTGATTTTCGTAGTGATTCACTGCTGAACTAAGGTGTGACCATTATCTCACCTGGATTGGCATTCAACAGGTGACATTTAAATTCTGGAAGAAAATTTACTTGATAAATTTTTAGATAAAATAAGTATTTACTTTTATTTAAAAAAAACAAAACAATTTTTTTAGTCTTTTTGATCGGCAGTATGAAAAAATAGTTTTCAGACTTAAAAAATTACAAATAAATTTAATGAATTAAAATCGGAATCTAAGGGCGATAACTCTGTAAAAACTTCTGTCAGTGAACCCCCGTTGAGTGACCGTTAACAGTATCAGTCATCATAAATAAAATAAAGAAATAATAATAGACACGATTGGGCAGGAAAAGTAATCCACAAGGAGTTATGCAAAAATTTGAATTTAACCATACGAACAAATAGTACATGCACAATACAGAATCTGTCCTGGTGAATGAAGTGCACAAACTTCCCTGTGATTCTGAGATACAAACGGATCATCTAATTTCGGCCTGATGACCAGACCAGATAGTAACCCCCGCAAAAAACAAAAGCAAAAACAAAAAACAAAACCAAAAAAGACGAGAACAAACAAACCCCAAAACAACAACAAAAAACAAAAAAAAAAACAAAAACAAAAAAACAAATCGAATTGTGAACTTTGACGTTCCGGCAGATCACAGAATGAAAAACAAAAGAAAGCGAAAACAGAGATAAGTACCTAGACCTTGCTAGAGAACAAAAAATAAACACCCCCCAAACAAAACAAACAAACTATGGAACATAAAGGTGAAGGTAATACCAATTGTGGTTGGTACACTTGAGACAATCCTCAAAGTATTAGTAAAAGGACTGAAAGACTTGGAAAAAAGAGGACAGGTAGAGACCATCCAGTCTACAGCATTATTAAGATTGTCGAGAATACGGAGAAGAGACTTGAGGAGACTTGCTGTCACTCAAACCTCTATGAGAAACTATCAGCAAATCCTGGTATGAAAAATTCTCAAAGGAGTAAATAATAATAATAATAATAATGATAAGCAGAGGAACATTAGAGTAACTGTGATACCAATTGTAATTGGCGGGCTTGGAACGGTCCCCGAAGGCGTGAAAAAAGGGATAGAAGAGGTGGGAATCTGAGGACCAATCGAGACCATCCAAATTACAGCTTTGTTAAGATCAGCCAGAATACTGAGAAGAGTCCTGTAGACCTGAGGAAACTTGCTGTCACTCAGACTCCAGTGAAAGACCATCAGCAAACGCTGATAAGAAAAACACGCAATAATGATAATAATTGTAATAATATGGAGCCTGTTGATGACGGTGATGCCAGTTATAGTGGGTGTACTTGGAACGGTCCCCTATTGCTTGGAAAGGGGATTAGAAGAATTAGACACATGTGGAAGAATCGAGAACATCTAAATCACAGAATTGTTGGGATCTGCTGAAATACTGAGAAGAGTCCAGGAGACCTAAGCAGATTTGCTGTCATTCGGACTCCAGAGAAAGCCCACCATCTAACACTAGTGTAAAAAACTCGCAAGGAGTAAGTAAATAAATTAATAAATCAGAGAAATTATATTAAAATTGAAAAAAAAGTTTCTAAAAGTAATGCATTATTCATTTTACTTCAATTTAAAACCGGTCCATTGGTCTTGGGTGTAGAGTGTTTGCCAATAGTCCGGGAGACTGGGGTTCAATCCCAGGTCGAGTTATACTAAAGACTCAAAAAACTCAATTCACAGTATTAATTCCTCTAATTAAAAAATGAAAATATGTACATTTAAAAAACGGTACTTGATACCTCCTTGCTTAACACTCAGCATTATAAGGTATCTACCAAGAATAAAGTGGAGCAATCTAAGGAAGGGAATAACACCCTCTCTTACACCTCGGTGTTGTAGCTATTGAAAAAAGTTCCTTTAGGTCGATTACGGTCACCAACTTTACTTTTAAATAAAAAAAAACAACAACAGTTAAAGCTGTCATTTACTAAGCTGAGCCAAGCTTAGTGTGAACTATAGGGCACTCAGTGAGAATCGAATTCACGTAAAATGATTTTTTCTAAAATTGAGGCGTAATTTAT
The DNA here is from genome assembly GCA_963585895.1 of Sepioteuthis lessoniana. Classification (NCBI taxonomy): domain Eukaryota; kingdom Metazoa; phylum Mollusca; class Cephalopoda; order Myopsida; family Loliginidae; genus Sepioteuthis; species Sepioteuthis lessoniana. The sequence goes on along the minus strand of OY757938.1, from coordinate 54,488,850 downwards.
TTTAAAAATATTTCTAAAAAAGTTGTAATATACTGAGTTGAGGCCAGTTTGACCTAAAGTAAAGAGCACCCAGTGAGAATCGAACTCAGAAACAATGGTTCTCTAGCTTAGTCAAGCTAACCATTACACCACGTGAGATAGACATTTACTAAGCTTAGATTAGTTTAGCACAAGGCCAGAAGAATGGGGCACCCAGTGAGAATCAAACTTACAAATAATAGCTGGTCTAACATCTCGGTGTGAGTGCGGGTCTTGTTGGCGCTCGTTCTTGGACAGGACTTAAAAGTTGTCGATCATCATTCTCTGTTCGAATGACGAATGAAGTTGATGAATACGCATTCATAGTTTAGTTCCTACGTTTATTACATGATCGGCATTTTCTGTGGGTTTCCAACCGTCATTTATAATGAAGAGAAAACTTTCTGTATCTTCTAAATTTCTGTTAAAGCCACTCAAAGTGACACTAAACTATCTGATGGTGAGGTTCCAGTAATGCTGGAGCTTTGGGGGAATGCGGAGCACCCCTTCATTGCCATCGCGCCAGGGTCCACTCTAGCCCTGAGTGGTAGCATCTGATAGGGTCCTATCTATGAGTCGAATAGAACAAAAATGCGTATTTATACTAAACTGATTTACTTGAAATAGAACTGCCTTCATATTTAAACTGCGTACTTATGCTCAATTGAATTGTTTGAAATAGAACTGTTTTGAGATTTAACTGATTGTAAACATAAACTATACTTGGAGCCTCACCATTAGATTCAGTTTAGTGTCATATCCAGGACTCTTCTTGGCTGGGGGTCTTACTCCTCTGCGGAGATAAACATAACATAAACTATATGAATTGTTTAAAATATAATTCGGTGTTAGATGACCCGAAAAGGGTTGATAAGCCATAAAACCAACCACCAGCCAACCAACCAACAAACCTACTCCTAACATAATCTTAATTTTTTAGTTATTCCTGTGCATTGAATTCATGTACCTATTTGCCGTGATACAGTCTATTTAAACACACCAGCTGCTCTACCAAGTGAGCTACAAAGAGCCTCTGGTTTCAAGTATAGTGAATGATTAAACAGTTCTATTTGACCCTACCAGGTGCAATCACTCCGAATTAGAGTGAATCTGGGAGTAATGGCAATAAAGGGGTACTCCACATTCCCCAAAGCTCCAGGGCTTGGAGCCTCACCATTAGATGCAGTTTAGTGTCATATCCAGGACTCTTATTGGCTGGGAGTCTTACTCCTCTGTGGAGATAAACATAACATAGACTATATGAATTGTTTAAAGTTTAATTCGGTGTTAGATGACCAGGAAAGGGTTGATATACTGTAAAAACCAACCAACCAACCAACCAACCAACCAACCAACCATAATTCTAGCTGTTTAACGCTTTTGTATATTCTTTTTTAAAATATCCCTTGTAGATATAACGAATATATTAAAAATTCTTGTCAGTGTAATTGAGTTTGTTTTGTCTTTCCTTCAATTTTGTTCTGTGTTAGTTTATTATAGATATACTAATGCAAATATTGGTCCCTGGAGAGCGAAGAATCGACCAAAATGGCTTCCTTACCATTAAGCATGCCAATACCCTCAAAACACACCCGATTGCTTCTATCGTTCTACCCACAAAAATAAATAAATAAATAAATTAAAAATAACACCAACCAACCAACCAACTAAACTAAATGAAATAATTCAGGTATTTCTCCTTTTACCCTTTCTGGTTATGTGACTTCTTTTAGCCAATCAATCAGCTTGCTTCCGTGATTGCAAAAGGTTACTTTTCCAATTTCATTCAGTTTAAAAACTGGCTCAAAATATTTGATTTCTCAGCCGTTATTTCACTTCTGCAGTTATTTGACACTCGGGTCAAATCCTATCACCAGCTTCTGTATTCGATGATGGCGCATTACATTATACCTGCTATTTTAACTTGTAAACCATTTTACCACTGGATGTGTCCACAAGAACAATTAAAATTGTGACAATGGCGAATTCCAAAGGGTACGTAAAGCGTAACATCCATGGAGAATTCTGTTGCACTGTGGTTTCAAATGCATCTTTGTGTGTATGAGTATATTGTCAATGAATTCATTAAAATGTAACGGTAACATATAAAAATCTACTCCCAACACATGGCTCAGTCGGCTGAGGCTGCAAAATACACCGACTGCATTTCTGCAGAGGGGTAAGACTCTTCGAACGAGTGTCCTGAATATATGACACTAAACAATCTGATTGTGAGGCTTCAGTAAAGCTGGAGCTTTGGGGAATGCGGAGTACCCCTTTATTGCCATCGCTCCCAGGTCCACTCTGGTCCGGAATGGTAGCACCTGGTAGGGCCCTATCTATGGGTCAAATAGAACTAAACGGTAATTACGCTAAACTGAATTATTTGAAATTAACTGTTTTTACATTTAACTGTGTGTTTAAACTTTGTACTTATGTTAAACTGTATTTCTTGAAATAAAACCGTTTTGACATTTAACTATGTGTGAACAAAAAATTGTACTTAAACTAAACTGAATTGTTTGGAACTTATATCAAAAGGATTTAATTCGGCGTTAAATGACCGGAAAAGGGTTGATAAGCCATAAAACCAACCAACCAAACAACCAACCAACCAACCTACTCCTAACATAATCTTAATTTTTTAGTTATTCATGTGCATTGAATTCATGTACCTATTTGCCTTGATACAGTCTATTTAAACACACCAGCTGCTCTACCAAGTGAGCTACAAAGAGCCTCTGGTTTCAAGTATAGTGAATGATTAAACAGTTCTATTTGACCCTACCAGGTGCAATCACTCCGAATTAGAGTGAATCTGGGAGTAATGGCAATAAAGGGGTACTCCACATTCCTCAAAGCTCCAGGGCTTGGAGCCTCACCATTAGATGCAGTTTAGTGTCATATCCAGGACTCTTGTTGGCTGGGGGTCTTACTCCTCTGCGGAGATGCATACGGTGTATTCAACAACCCCATCCGACAGGGCTGTGAAATAAATAAATGTGAGTTTGAATTATCAACTGATAAGCTACAGATTTATCAATTGGTCAGGAAAAAGTCAGATGTGTGTTCGTATCAGATGGATGGCAGATAACAGGGGGTGACAAATGATATTTCCGGAATTTGTTTTCCCTCTAATCACTAAATATAGTTTTATCGGACGATCTTAGTACCAGAAATATTTCTTTAACAAACAGAGAGAATGGCATTTCAGATGCTGCAAAATTTTATTGAGTGGTTTCGAAACTCAAGGATCCCTTCTTTTAAAAAATGAATGTTTTTGGTGGACTCATTTTATCAACTTGGGTTGAACTGCAATAATGAAAGATTTTGACCAGGAAAATCATTTCTATTTTGAGCGGATTACATTTATTCGAATCCTAATATATGCCAAAAGTCAGTGATCTATCTATCTATCTATCTAAAAGAGGTAAGGGCTGAAAAGGAATGCAGACCAAATCTCGGAAATTTTTGCACCCGCCCCCGATTTGGTTTGGTTTTACGGCATATCAACCAGTGTAGGTTATTTAATGCCAAATCCATTTTTATACATATAAAGTTCTATTTCAAACAATTCAGTTTAGCATAAGTACACAGTTTAGTTCTGTCTGACCCACATATAGGACCTTATCAGGTGCTACCCCTCCCGGCCGGAATGGACCTGGGAATGATGGTAATAAAGGGGTACTGCAATCAGAATGTTTAATGTCATATCCAGGACACTTGTTCGGGAAGTCTTACCCCTCTGTAGAGATGCAGTCGGTATATTCTACAGTCCCACTCCTCCTTATTAAACCGTGTGTCACATCCCAACACTGTGGAAGACTGGTTTAAGACACCATGAGGATTTACTTTGGCGTTTAGAATTTATTATCGAGACAAGAAAAGTGATTTTTTTGTAAGTCAGAGGTAATTTCATTGAAAGGAAAACATTTTAAAATCGAAGTCTTGGATAAATTTAATTCTTCTGTCTGAGTTTACAAATTCAAGCAAAGGTCATCGGAGCAAAAAGTTGATAAATTTATCATAGCTGTCAAAAGTTCCATGTACTACCCACGAACCCGAAAAAGTCGCACTGCTTGATCACTCCTGTAGAGAAGAGAAAAATCGCATATTTTGTTTTGGCGCGCTATTTAATTCAACACTGAATTTCACCCAATCAGGATGACTTATCCCATTCAGCCCGGACCTTAATTTCCGGCTAGCAAAACGGGCGAGCGGCCAAACACACTCTCTTCGGCTTGAGACGGCGACCAGAACGGACGTGTTTCTGGTCGCCCCTGCTTAGCGATGCCCTTTAGCTAAACAAGCCACCCAGTGTGGACATATCACTGTGGCTTTAACCCTAGCAGCAGCAACATGGACACTCAGCGAGGGAACCTTCTAATTTATGGATTCTTTGCGTCTAATATATTTTAGACCAAGGAATCCCAGTTGAATATGAATTAGATACGTTCAGCATGCCTTCCACAAGCACCACAAAAATTTACTATGTCGATCCGAGCGCCACTCCGCTCTCGACACAAAACTACACTGTGACTTTGAATACTTCCCTCACACGTCCAACGACACGCTGCCATTTCCAGCATTCCCGCTAAGCCATTTCGTCTCAAACATCCAGCAAGCCTAAACACCACGAGTCTTGCAGCACCAAGAACAAACCTCCTCAAAGCTGCAAATAAAAACTTTCGCTGTTGTGTGTTGTTAAAGAAAAGTCTCGTAATTCATTTCTGTTGCCATAAAATATATAGTGTTAGGGAAATTAATTAATTCCCTCAAAACCGCTATACTCCAAAATCCTATCAGATGAAACCAAAAGGCCAGAGGCTAAGTTGGTCGACACGTGCTCAAGATTGTTTTTGCGTCTCCCCTTAATCTCTGTGATAAATCTTCCCACAGACAAAAGAAAATAACGAGTAAATGGGGTAAGAGGAAGAAAAAGAAATCAGATACGAACCTCAGAATTTCCCGACAAAATCGACATACCGTGAAACTCCAGTCGTACTATTACATTCACTTTTAAACTTATACTCTAGGGAAAGGTATGAAACCCCTTACCCAACTTTATTGGGACTTCATGTTCTCTTAAATATATTAATAAATTTTGGTATTTTATATTTGATAGCAGCTTAGAATTTGGATCGGAAAATTGCTTTTAATTGTATTAGTCATACTTAAGTAATATTCAGGGAAAAAAGAATTTCATTACCTCCTGAGAGATAGATAGATAGATAGATAGATAGAGAGAGAGGTGGTAGTGGGGGATTGTGTTACCCTGCGTTTGTTCCGGTGTTTGTGCGCGGAAACGTCAGCAGAACGTGAACTGACGCACTTATTACCGTAGAATTATTTGTTGGTCAGACAAACGTGACATTTGGTCGATTTTACTGCTATCTCTCGCTTTCAATACCCTCAGAACATTTTAACGCGGCATTTCCTAACACGTCCGACATTTATATTCAGCCATTTTTCAATTATAAACGCCGATCAATTTATTACGACTCGGTTCAAATGCCTGTATGTCGAATGACGGAAGTAAAACTATAATTACTTAGCTACAATCGAAACAAACCAAAGTTGGTTTGAGATGCTGGCTTGACGTATTTTCAGTATTAAATACAATATTTATTACCGTTTCACTCTGTGAGTTTTTCACACTACTTTCAACCGATAGTTTTTCGTTGGGGTCCTAGTGACAGCAACTCTCCTCAGGTTTCCTGGATGCTTCTTTGTGTTCCGGAATTTGTGACCGGATACAAATGATAAGTTGAAGTAAGTATTCCTTGTTATTCTTAACAGTAGTTGGGATTGAACTAGCAACCTACAGATGATTTCACTCAGACGCACTTTCAAACCGAACGCCTTATCCACTGCGCCATGTGTCCTGGTTTGTACATATACCGTTTGTTAGTATGACCAAAGTGTATGGTGTAGATTCTTCCTTTTTTTTTTTTATTAACAATTGGTATAACCATCACCTGTATGTTCCACAGCAACTTTTGTTAGTTCTCGGACAAGTTCCTGGAATTTCTTTGCCTTGGCACTTTTTTTTTTATTTTCACACTATTTTTTCTGCTGAAACGGCAAAATCCACGCGATGGTTAAGTTCTTTTTTTCTTGTCAATCAATACAAAGTCTGGGTTGAGTGATCCGTTTGTGTATAAGTCCCAGAGTATTTTATGCGCCTCATTTTTTAGAACTCACTCTGGTTTATTATCACATAGAATATTCGGACTATTGATCTCCGCTTTATTATTGTACCTCAACGTTTCGGCCGATATGTCCTTCGGTTTTCTTCGGACTGTAGAGAAGAAAAGATTTCGTATTTTGGTTTGGCGCGCAATTTAACTCGACACTTAATTTCACACAATCAGGATGACTTATCCTATTCACCCCGGACCTTCATTTACGGCCACCAAATCGGGTAAGCTGCCAAACCCAGTCTCTTTGGCTGGAGACGCCGACCAGTGCAGACGTCACACTGGCCATTCTTCAATAGCGATGCTTTTTAGCTGGTCAACGCCGCCCAGTGAATACATTTCACTGCGGCTCTAAAATAGCAGCAGCAGCAACATGGATACACGAGGGAATCCATCTAATTTATGGATTCCTTACGAGGAATCCCAGTTGAATATAAATTAGATGCATTCAACATGCCTCGCACAGGCACAACTTTATGTCACCCCAAAATTGGCTATGTCGATCTGAGCGTAATCCTGCTCTCGACACGCATGGAGATAACGCATACTCTCCCCAAATACTAGACACGAAACTCACGGTGACATCTAAAGTTCAATTCCTACAACTGCAACATGTCTTTCGTCAAAAATGCAAAAAACACAATCCCTCACACGTCCGACGACACACGCTGCCTTCTCAACATCTCATAACGCCATTTCATCTCAATACTAACAAGCTTAAACTCCACGAGTCTTGCAGCACCAAAATCAAACCCAATATTCCATGCTGCAAATAAAAACCTTATTCCAAAAACACCTTTCGACCTTCGCCATCTTACTTCTTCATCCTCCTTTTATTTCTCACAAACTTAGCGAGGGCCTTACAACACTCAGCGAGGCAACAACACAACGTAAACACACATACATTATAACCATCTCCCTCGCTACTAACAAACCAACTACTACAGCTAAAATAATCATACAAAAAGTCTCGCTAAAGGACTATTTATCTCCGCATTATTATTGTACCTCAACGTTTCGGCCGATATGTCCTTCGATTTTCTTCAGGTGTTTCATATTGAACTCTGGAACCCATACAGAACCTCGAACTGAACCCTTTATTTAATATACGACGGTAAACTGTCCCAGTTCTGTTAACCATGACCGGATACAAATGATAAGTTGAAGTAAGTATTCCTTGTTATACTTAACTGTAGTTGGGATTGAACTAGCAACCTACAGATGATTTCACTCAGAAGCACTTTCAAACCGAACGCCTTATCCACTGCGCCATGTGTCCTGGTTTGTACATATACCGTTTGTTAGTATAACCAAACTTTAGTTTCTTGCACAGTTCCAGTGGATCACCTTTCCCACTCAGTTAAGTCTATTTTTGTATTCCTTTTGTGCCAGTTTGCTGTATTTGCTTATTATATGATTTAGTGTTTTATTTCTGACACCACATAACCTATGTTTGCTATTCTACTGTGTGTTGCCTTTCTTTTTGACATTTCGTTCTTAAAATTATTAGCAGCATTGATACGTGGGTCATTCAATAAAGAAGGCAATTTTTTTCAAAATGAAGTTTTTTTTTATGGCATATAAAAACAATTGTAGGTTATTTAATGCTAAATCCTCTTTATTCATAGATATTGAATATATATAATTTGGCATATCAACCATTGTAGGTTATTTAATGCAAAATCCTAGTTATCCATATATGTTAAATGTACATTTGATTTTTAAACACATTTTGTAGATAACATTCATAAACGAGCCTGCGCTCTTTTTTTGCACACAGTTTAATGGCTTTAAATATTGCTATATAACAGTCACAATTTAACATCAGTCGTTTGTTTGCACAGATAGTTTGTTCTATTTGACCCATTGATAAGACCCTATCAGATGCTACCACTTCGGGTCAGAGTGGATCAGGGAGCAATGAAAATGAAGAGGTACTCCACATTCCCAGATCTCCAAGGATGGAGCCTGGCCATCAGAGATGCAGTCGGTGTTTTCTACAGCCATAGCCAGCTGGGCTCATTAGAGAAACAAAAAAAGATATTTTTAGAATCGTTTTTAACGTAAATGTAAATTCTGCATTGTCCGGAGTTGGTTTAAAGCAAAAATTATTTTAATCTCGTAAAAAAGATTTGTTTTAAAGTGATTTAAAATGGTGGCAGATCATACAGAGTAGTCAAGACTTGAACAGAGATCTGACATCAACTTTTTGGTGGCTAAGAATTGCAAATCATATGGAATTTAACGAAGGATGTGCTATACTTGTAAAAGCATGTTTTCGTAAAAAAAAAAATGTTTACAAATGGACTAAATTATTCAAAGATCGAAATAGTATTCAAGATGAAAACAGGCTTAGCAGGCCCACAATGGTGAGCACACCTGAAATGGTGGGTTCAGTTTATGTGCTCATTTTCTCTGAAAAAATAAAACAACTAAGAAATTTCTGTGGGTACAGCATACAAAATGATGCATGAGGACTTTGCCAGAGCACAAAGCCTAATACTGCAGCAAGAACAGTGCGAACCATCAGCCAGTTTGGTTGGGAACAACTACCACATACTCTTGTCAGTCCATATTTGACCCCTCTGATTTTCACTTGTTTGGCATTCTCAAAGAATTTCTGCAAGGAACAAAGTTTTCAAGCGATGATGAAATCAAGAGCATTGTGAGTTAAAAAAAGTAAAGTTGGCGACCTTAGTCGAGGGTGTCCCGAAGGCTCCCTTTTAGATAGCTACTACACCAAATTGCTCCACATCCTTACCTTGATCCGTACCTTATAATGTTAAGTAAGGCGTCATTGAGTACTATTTTTTTTTTTAGTCTTTGGTATGACTCGACCTGGGATAGAACCCCGGTGTTACAGACCATTGGCGAACACTCTACTCATTCGGCATCGTGAGTAAATGAGTCAAAATTCAGTCCAAAACATTCTTTGCTGAAGGAATATAAAAACTTATTTTTCGGTGTCAAAAATGTGTTTTATAGAACGGAGATTATATAGAAAAATACAGCAATTTTTTTTACTTCGATGACATGTGAATCGTTTCATTGCAAAATCCATATTATTTGTTGAATGACCTTTGGTATAATAGCACTGTTCTGTCAACAACGATTGCATTACTTCCTCGCCACTAACAATAGGTTTTTGCTAATATGCGATGCATTTCTATAATAGCATAATCACAATGAATTTCTATATTTTTTTTTACTATAAATTAGTATAATAAAGTTACCTGCGATGATTAACTATTGTAAAATTAATTGATTCTCATAGCCTAGTGAACAAGGCTCTCAGTGAAGACTGAACTGTTTAGAAATGGAACAAGCGATTTGCACACTTACCATTTCCTTTTGACATGTATCATAGTTACTTATTATTTAGTAGAGGTACGTTTAGTGTAAGGATTATCGTCTTGGGAAATTGAATCGTCAGTTCCTGTTTAATTTCTGGACGACGCTGATGCATTTCGCTACGTGCTAATGTCAGTGGGAAAGGTATGAACCCATCTGTTCTTTCTCTAGATATGGGTTGCTCATTTACATAAAAAAAATTTAAATACTTGGAATTTTTTTTAGATAAATCCGGATACATAACGATGATATTACAGCCGTTTTTGACACTAACTTCAAGCCTATATCTTTTTGTTATATATATATATATATATATATATATATATTAAATAACTAAGAGTGATTTGAAAAATTATAATTTTTCTCTCTTCATTATCTGATGGCAATCTGAAGAAGTTAGTATCTTTCCAGTTGCCATCCGAAATAAATTTATGATAGCCAAATAATGGTTTGTTGTGTTTTTCAATTACACACACACACACACACGCACACATAAATATGACAGAAATATCTGGAAGATGGATAAATCAAACACTTAACAAAGGTTTATCAAGCGCGATATTTTGTTCTTTTATTCTAAGAAAATATTCTTAGAATAAAAGAACGAAATATCGCGCCTACTAAACCTGTGTTAAGTGTTTGATTTATCCAACGTTCCACATATTTCTATCATGTTGTCAGATTCACCACAGTTTATCATTTCAATGTTGCAGGAGTACTACAAGGAGACACACTAGCCCCGTACCTCTTTATCATCTGTCTAGACTATGTGCTTAGGACTTCGATCGACAAAATCAGAGAAAATGGCTTTGAGCTGACTAAGAGAAGAAGCAAAAGGTACCCCGCAAAAACAATCACGGACGCCGACTACGCTGATGACTTGGCGTTACTAGCGAATACGCCTAATCAAGCAGAGACACTACTACATAGTCTGGAACGAGCTGCAGCTGGCATTGGCCTACATGTCAATGCAAACAAAACCGAATATATGTGTTACAACCAAACAGGCAACATTGCCACACTAGACGGAGCCTCTCTGAAACTAGTCGACAAATTCACCTACCTAGGAAGCAGCGTCTCATCAACCGAGAAGGACATCGACACACGACTGACGAAGGCATGGACAGCTATCGATAGGCTCTCGATCATATGGAAGTCGGACCTAACAGATAAAATGACACGCAGTTTCTTCCAGGCAGCGGTTGTGTCGATACTGCTATATGGATGCACCACATGGACGCTTACGAAGCGGCTGGAGAGGAGGCTGGACGGAAATTACACAAGAATGTTGAGAGCAGTATTAAACAAGTCCTGGCGACAACACCCCACGAGACTCCAACTATACGGACACTTACCCCCCATCACAAAAACTATACAAGTTCGACGAACCAGACACGCAGGACACTGCTGGAGAAGCAAGGACGAGCTCATAAGCGATGTACTCCTGTGGACCCCCACTCATGGATGTGCAAGAGTGGGACGACCAGCACGAACTTACATACAGCAGCTATGTGAGGACACGGGTTGTAATCCTGAAGACCTGCCGGAGGCGATGAATGATAGGGAGAAATGGCGAGAGACGGTCAGGGATATCCGCGCAGGCGGCGCGACATGATGATGATGATGATGATATACCAACATTTGTTGAAAAACTCTAAATATTGCCGCGACCTTCTCACAAACATAAACAGATAGGATTACTCGTTCGCCCTAGAAAAATTACATCCGGGTACGAGCGGAAATGACGAAGCACTTTTCGACCCTAACCTGCCGTTATAGCTAAGAAAATGGAATAAATAACATTTAACAGCATTTACAAAACACTTCTGCACGAAATAACTCTATAAAAATGGAATTCATTATCTTCGCCAGCCTATATCAGGCTAAAGAAGGACTTATTTTCTACGTCTATTTTTTATAGAAGAACTTTCTATTTACGTGGCGCGGCAGAGTGGAATTAATTCCCTTTATATAAAAAAGGCTTCGGCGGCGAGAAATTCAGAGGTCCCCGCTCCATCTGGGCGGTTCTGCCGGGTGTGCCTCGGCACTGTAGATTTCCTCCGGCCTCAGGGGGCCATCCCCCCCAGGCTTATACCCCCTTCGGGGTTTTGGGTTTATTGCCTGGCGCCTGAGGCGCCCCAAAAAGGGGAATGCCGACGGGGCCGAAGGTATTTTTGGCCTTGCCGGACGCGTGTGGGCTTCGGCCCTGCGACCGGGCCCACCTTAAAAACGGCCTTGTGCCATATTCGTGCGTTGGTGGGACGCAACGATAAATACAGAGGTCCGCGCTCTTTTTAGGGTGTGTGTGACCTTTCCTCTCCAGTTGTTGGGTCGCATTCGGTAGGCCGTTTTACCTCTTGGTGGTTCTGCCGGGTGTGCCTCGGCACTGGAGAGTTCCTCCGGCTTCATGGAGCCATCCCCCAGGCTTTTACCCCCTTCGGGGGTTAGGGGGTAGGTTTATTGCCTGGCACCTGAGGCGCCCTCAAAAAGGGAATGCCGACGGGTCGAATGTATTTTTGACCTTGCCGGACGCGTGTGGGGTTCGGCCCTGCGACCTGACCCACCTTAAAAACGGCCTTGTGCCATATTCGTGCGTTGGTGGGACGCATTGATAAATAATAGAGGTCCACGGACGCTCTCAGGAGCCACTCGACCTGCATCTGGTGGTTGCATTCGCCTCACTTCTCGGCACGTTCTTTTTTTTTCAACGAATCGCCTTGCTTCAAGGCTAAATTCCACTTCTAGTGGTAGATTCACCCTTCTTTTTCCATTACATTGATATGCACTAAAGTTCCTTTTAAGGACCATTAGATGTCCTCTTTTGCTGGTTGGAGCATCTCTGGCGGTCTTTGACCAGTCGAAGTAGATGGCCCGGAGGCAAACATGAAGAGGACTCTAAGACCATCCGGTCTTAACAATTTGATCGGCTCCGCTTGTCCGTTTGGCTATGCAGCGCTAAAGGCACGGATTAGCCTTTAGCTACCGCTTCGCTATCTGCACAGCGCTAAGATAACGCTAATCTTAGCCGCGGCCTCCTGGCCTGTTCGCTCGACAGTGCAGAGCTTTGTCACCGCAAAACCTTAGCTACAGTCCCGATACATCTGCACAGCTTTGGTGCGGCAAAGCCATAGCTACCGTCTCCGAATCGTCGGCACAGCTTTGGCGCGGCAAAGCCATAGCTACTGTCAACGATACGCCCGCACAGCTCGGGCCACGACAAAGCCCTAGCTTCACCGATTCGCTCGCTCGACTTCGTATGTGTTAAGGCCAGGCAAACCTTGGCCACGGTTTCCCCGTCCGTTCACTTGGACACGGCTCAGTCTTAGTCACCACGCTCGCTCGAGTCGACGTGACCAAGCTGCCAACTCCGACTTCGACCACGACGCTCCAGCAATGTAGCATCCAGTCCACGTACGACTCGCTGTTACGGACTGCCTTAGCATTGCAACAACTAGCTTATGTACGACTCGCTGTACGGGCTAGCAACCAGATCGACCCCCCCGGTTAACCCAACGTACTGTCAAAACCGGGACATCGATTTACCAACAATGACCGACCTCAGCTTTCCGCAACGATCATCCAGCTGTATTCAACGACTCGACCGACCTCAACTGCCCGTAACGATCATCCAGCTGCATCCTACGACTTGACCGACCTCAGCTTCCCGTTACGATCGTCCAGCTGCATCCTAGGACTCGACCGACCTCAGCTTCCCGCTACGATCGTCCAATTGTATTCTACGACTCAACCGACAGCTATCCGCATCAAACATCTAGCTGTATCTCCCACGACTCAACCTACGCCAGCAATCCTCATCGAACATCCAGCTGTGCACATCTACGTCTCGACCATACCAGTTATCGACATCACCCATCTAGCTAAAGACCCAAATACAACCGCCACAGACTTTACACACGCGTTTGTAAATCTGACAATAAATTGTCACTTTTGTTGCATCTGTTACCTCGCTCTTGTTTCCTTCATTGTCTTTGGCTGTCATTATTCGCACGCATTAAACTTAAAAAACATTTGTGGGGTCGACGTGCTTATCGGTTCTGCAACGATATTTAATATCTCTCTCAACTCTGGGCAATCAATATAAGAGAAGAAAAACCGAATTCAAACCACTAAAAAATGACCTTTTGTCACATTCTAACCGTGGTGGAGGGGTTTTGTAAATACATTTTTGTTATTTACTGCACTTTTCTTCGTCTGGCACAAGGCCTTAAAGTTCATACAGTACCATCTCTTTCAAAAAATATATTTACCGATGTAATATAATAGCCGAGGGATTTCGGTTCATGCCTTTGGGTTTAGTTAGGCTGAGAACCTTTCGGCCCAGCACATGGGTTTGTTAGGTGCAAACATTGATGCAGGTGTTAACGCAGGCGCGCACGGGCGGACGAAGGTGTCACTCAGAGATGTCACAATAGTCCGAGACGAAACGGGTGACGAAGTGCGAGTGACGTCACGCACCGGAAGCGCGCAGAGGTTTGTGGAGAATTGAAAGAAAGTTAAGATAGTTGAAAACTAGACGCCGAACGATGAGGTTCGACTTTTGGGGCTCGCCGAAGCAGGCGAATTTGCTCCCTATGGGTGCCGCACGAGATGGGGGCCAGATGAATAAGACAGCATAGCAAGATTGTGTCTCTCCTACTTATGTCGAAACCTTTAACTCAAAGTTAATAAAAAGGTTTCGTACCTGAAGAAGAAGTCGTTACGTGTTTTCGAATTTCGAGATTCCTATGTTCTTTATGTGTTCTACGTTATCTAAATGAGTTATGGACAATCGATGTCCATTTCGCACATGGTCATATTCGTGTATCTACCTATGGTACACTGATTAAATTTTTCATTATCTTATGAAATTAATATTATTCTATAAAAATTTTCAGTGTTGAAGAGAAATATTGACAGTAATCTAACTGAATGTAGAAATGTATCTGTTTAAACGTTTTTATTTTTTGTCCAAATTGTTAGTCTTGATTAAGCAATAAAATTATTTAACTTGACTGATGCATTGTAAATGAGAAAAAGATTTTGCTAAACAGATGGAATTAATCCAAACCTTAATGATAGAATAATTACATTGAATGAATTAGGTGTTGTGCAAAAGTCCTCAGCGCCTCTTCGAACACTTTTTTTAAAACTAAAGACTGAATATAAAGTTGAAAACCATTTTTCGCCGGAAACTTTTGCATACTTATAATATGATGCTGGTTTCCTCCTGATAATTCTCTTTGCTGTGCGGTTCCATTATTTCATTTGGGCATGGAATTTGACGCTACTCAGATTGGATTAATCATCTCGAAACACATGGAAGCGTGAAGGTCAAGTGATTGCCAATGATGAGGCCACAGATATGTGACTTGATACCTAGGGGAGATTCTACAGAGAAAACGCAAGATGGCAAAAGTTATTAGAGAATGATCGATGACCTTCTTTTATTGAATAGGGAAACAGAACAGAGAAAATTTGTAACAATTATTTTGCTGATTCTACGGTGCCATTATTATTGATGTAGGATGTGATGGGAATCGGGGAAAGGGGTAGTGTCATAGTTATCATTCGGATAAACTGAAATAAGCGAATCGAGTTCGAATACCGGTTGAATCCACTTGTATCATTTAAAAAAAATTATTCATTTAATTTTATTTTTTTAAATAGCTGACAGAATGCAGATCAGTTCTCCCAATCACATCACCTTTGCCAGTCGGCTGGGGCTGTAGAATTCACCGACTGTTTCTTTGAAGAAGGGTAAGACCTCTACCCCCCAACGAGTGTACTGGATATGACACTAAACATAAAAATGGATTGAATTGAATTCGTGGGTTATTGGATGTCAAAATCATTCTTGTAGAAGAACAGTAGTGGTACTATTTAACTCATAGCTGGCAGATAAGGGGATTCGTACCTTTTCCAATGATATTTGTTAATTGGAGGGATATTGCATTTCACATAGCACTAATACCCTTGGGAAAAGTATGAATCCAATTATTCTCCCTCCAGCTATGGGTAAATAGTAGGACAGACTGGGTTCTTCAGCCTTGGAGAGGCAACTAGTCTAGGAGAAGGAAAACTCTGAATTCAAACCTGTTAAACTCCGCTTAAAAATTGACCTTGTGTCATATCCTGCCCGAGCGGAGGGGTTGGTAAATAGGATAAGTGGAGCAATCTAGGGAAAAGAGTAGCGCTCTCCCCTGCACCTCGGTGTAGTAACTATTGAAAGATATGCCTTCGGGTCGCCCTCGACTGCAGTCGACCAACTTACAACTTATTTTTACCTTAACTTTCTTTCAAGATTAACATCCTCTTTTAATATAGAATTTCATTAGAATGATATCAGTTTTCACTGAGTGTTTCCTTTGCCTTCGATGACATTTATATTCAAATTAATTACTTTCTGTACTCGTTGATTGGTGGGAAACTGCGTAATTTTTTTCTTTATTTTCAATTTCTAAGACAGCTTCTTCACCACAAGATAAACAGTTAGCATCTGTTTTTCATTGTATCTTACACATGTACTGAATTAATTTTAATTCGACAAGATAAATCAGGATGTCATGAAATTAACTTTCTAGAATTTCTTAATATTCTTGAAGTAAAGTTCGAAGGATTAACAAATACTTTCTTGTAGGATATATATAAATATATATATATATATATATATGTGTGTGTGTGTGTGTGTGTGAATTTATCCAATCCCTCCACACGAGCAAGGTGTAACACTAAGTGAATTTTTAAGCGGAGTATCATCATTGTCATCATGTCGTGCCGCTAGCACGGATATCCCTGACCCTCTCTCGCCACTTCTCCCTATCGTTCATCGCCTCTGGCAGGTCTTCAGAACTACATACCGTATCCTCACAGAGCTGCTGTATGTATGTTCGAGCTGGTCTTCCTGCTTTTGCTCGGCCATATGTGGGGGTCCATAGGAGTACATCACTTATGAGCTCGTCCCTGCTTCTCCAGCATTGTCTTGCATGTCTGGTTCGTCTAACTTGGATAGTTTTCGTGATGAGAGGCAGTTGAATTTAGAGTTTTTCTTCTAAAACGGTTGTCAGATCAAGGCTAAAGAACTTAGTCTGTTCAACTATTTACCCATAGCTGGAGAGAATAGTTTGATGCTTACTATAGGAAATGATGCAATTTCCTTGTCAAAAGAATTTTCTCGGAAAAACGGATCAAAATTGGCGCAAAGATATCTAACTAACGCCCACGCAGATCTTTAAAAAATAAACAATCAAAAAATGTTTTTTAGGACCAATAGGAGGTTTCTAAAATACGCGCCCAAAGAATCTTCGAATGTCAACGCGTGCGCGCGGGATCCACCTTAATGTTTTAAAAATGCACAATATTCCAGACAACACAGATCAGTTACTCACGCCAATCCGGAGTGATACGTACTGTTTCTCAGCGGCGCCGTGCTCGTTGGATCTTCAAACAACGGTGTCATGTTACTACTTCAAGTTGGATAAAGATCTAACCCACGCTGGACTCAGAACAGGTTTCTACGGTCGTGACTTGATACACAAATCGCTGTATACCCTACCACATTTTAGCTCCCAACAAAGAAATAAATTTCTTTATTTTTGTAGCACTATTGTTAATATTGTCTTTTTATTCAATAACATTAGTACACTACACTTACCTTTCCCAAGTGTATTAATGCTATGTGTAATGCAATCAACTTCGTCCGGGATTTGAACTCGTGTCACCTCCTCTTCAGTGTTCTGTTTATCTTTACGTCTTTTTCTCGTATGTATTATTTATCTCGTCGGACAATACATTCTGTTTATCTTCACCTGGTTCAGGTAGAAGGTTATTGTAAAAATCAGTAAATTTTACACACCTAACTCGTTTAATAGTCTTTGTTTCAGTAAAATAAATCAAATAAGCCGGGCGTTGGTTTTTCATAGCCCACAAAAATGTCTTATTCCCTGCCAGGCTTTAATTTCTTTTTGTTTTCTACATAACTTTATTTATTCTCCGTCCCACCACCGGACAAGTACGGCACAAGGCCTTTTTTAAAGTGGGTCCAGACGCAGGGCCGCTGCCTACACGCGTCGGACAAAATCCAAAAATACCTTCGGCCCCGTCGGCATTCCTCCAATGGGGGAACCTCAGACGCCAGGAAACAAAACAGCAAACAATTGGTAAATCAATTGGTGAAGAATGAGTTTATTTGCTCTCCGTCCCACCACCGGACAAGTATGGCACAAGGCCTTTTTAAAGTGGGTCCGGACGCAGGGCCGCGGCCCACACGCGTCCGGTAAAGTCCAAAAATACCTTCGGCCCGTCGAAACTCCCCCAACGGGGTCGCCCCAGAGGCCAGGAAACAAAACAGCAAACAATTCAATTGGTGAAGAATGAGTGAAATTTGAAAACAAATTTGAATAAGGTGCAAATTTTCGATACGACTTGCTTTTGTTTTCTACATAACAAAAGCAAGTCGTACCGAAAATATGCATCTTATTCAAATTTGTTTTCAAATCAGTGAAACTTTCATGTTTTCTTTTTTGTGTTTCTATTATAACAACGATTTTTAATATACGATGAGGTAAGAAGCGCATAAACCCATAAGTTTGGGGGCAGTTTTAACTCATAAGTTGACACCTAGCCATAGAAAATAAGGTCCTCCATGAACGTTCAACGGTACCATTTTGACGCGGGAAATATAGAGAAGAGCTGTGGTGCTTAATACTGTTTTTCACTAGCAATTTTTTCGAAGTTTTCAGACATGAAATCAATTCCATTATTAGTTCGTAACAATTTACATGGCCATAAGGGGCAATTTTTGCTCGATATTTCTTTGTAGCGAGCAAAATATTAGATTTCTGTTTTAAGAAATATAACATTATAAGACCTGAATAATCATCAATAAGTTTAAGTACTTATGTATAATTTTCTTTACCAGGAGGTTAAATCGGTCCAGATATCTTACAGTGTACGAGTGAAAGAATTACACTTGCCTTTATACCGGACATTGGCCTAGGGGTTAGAGTGTTCGCCAATGGCCCGGGAGACCTGGGTTCAATCCCAGGTCGAGTCATACCAAAGACTCAAAAAATGGTACTTGATGCCTCCATGCTTAACACTCAGCATTATAAGGTGCGGATCAAGGGTAAAGTAGAGCAATCCAGGGAAGGAGTAGCGCCCTCCCCTACACCTTGGTGTAGTAGCTATCGAAAAGGGAGCCTTAGGCTTACCCTCGACTATGGTCGCCAACTTTTGGTCAAAAGTTTTACTTCTATTTTACGAAACGCCATATTGTAAAACAATAATTCAGTACATGAGGATAATTGCAAATGATTTTACACTTTCTACCGGAGAGGCGTATCTTTTGTATTACGAACAGCTCTTCTCTATATTCCCTTCATCGCTGGAAACGTGCAGTAGGTGTTTTCTTCAACTCTAGCCAACTGAGTTTATAAGTTGGTAACAGAAGAATGGTACCCGAACAACCCTTCTTAGGTTTTCAATTCAAAGTTTTGTTTCTCCAAGACCAGTTGCCCTACGAAGTCTACAAAGCTCTATTATCTTATTATCTAATCCATAGATGGGTATACATATATATATGTACGAGTGTATATGTGTGTGTGTGTGTGTGTGTGTGTGTGTGTGTGTGTGTATAAGGTGCGAAGGGTAAATTACAACGAAATAACGAAATTAAGTCGAAATTACACAAAAATGAAAACAACACTGACACCTCACTTCATCAGATATATTCACTAAAATTACGTGAAAATATTTTGAAATACTGTAGATTAAACTTATTCAAAGAAATCGCCATTGGCTTCAACCTCGGCCTCTTGACACCTTCGGAATCTCCCGCAAGACTTTCTGACAATCTTTTTATCTAAATTGATAAATGCTGTCATTATTCTTGCCTTCGGTTCATCTTTGATGTAGCACGGAGCTTTTTTGGTACTCTGCTTAACTGCACCCCACACATTATTATCAAGGAGATTGCAATTTGGATAGTTAGACGACTAGATATTAAGGTGATATAGTCGCAGAAATTTTCCCACTGTCAAGACTGGTTTTTCCTGCTTGTGTGGCATGGTGCAAAGTCCTGTTGCCAGACGAAGGGTCTTCCAGTAGCCACTCTTTTGATCCAGGGAAACACTATCTCTTCCAATCACTCGATGTAGGTCTCTGTGTTGAGTCTGAGGCCATGTGGGAAGATGAATGGAGTTATAACCCCACCATCGCTTCAGACCACTACAAAAACGATTATGTGTACTGAGTGTTTGGTTTTCATCAATATAGGTACATCTTGTGTGGACAGAGCAAGCCAGCGGTTGGCCTGTGATAAAATTTGCCTTTTCTCATCTTATATGAGAAATATTGAATGTCTTCATGCACTGCGTACCGGATAAGAAGCTCAGATATTTTCATGTCCCTCGTTATGTCCTGATTGACTTGTTGGGATCGTTGTTAATCATAGCCTGCATCTCACCAAGAAACTAAGACACTTTCATGTCCCACGTTATAGACCTGCTTGACTTGCTGTGATCGTTGTCAATCATAGCCTGCATCTCATCAAGAAGCTCAGACATTTTCATGTCCCACGTTATAGACCTGATTGACTTGCTGTGATCTTTGTCAGTCATAGCCTGCATCTAACCAAGAAATTCGTGAGATATTTTTTTCCTGGAACGATCAGAGTGAGGTTTTTAAGCTGCTGTATCTTTGTAATCACCACCGGACTCGTCCAATTCTTTTCAAATCATCTGCGTTTTCCTCAGATTGACACTCTGAAACATTGGTACTTCCGGTATTAATGTCAAGCAGTACTACATACTGTTTTCAAATTTCTGGTGGAGTGAATTGTATCATGGTATTACTTGCCGAACAGAATTTAGTTTTTTGCAAAATAGACAAAACCTGAAACAAAGTTTTTCTTGCCCAGTCAGCTGGGGCTGTAGAATACACCGACTGCAACTCTGCAGAGGGTCAAGACCCCCTACCAGTGATTCTCCTAGATATAACACAAAATATTGATGGTGAGGTTCCTGTGATATTGGGGCTTTGGGTAATGCTGAGGAACCCCTTCATTGCCATTGCTCCCTGATTCACTCTGGTGGCATTTGATACGGCTCTATCTATGGGTTAAGTAGAACTAAACTGTATACTTATGCTAAACTGAATTGTTTGAATTTGAACTGTTTGACTAAACTGAATAGCTTGAAATAGAAATTAAACTGTGTATTCATGCTAAACTGAATTGTTTGAAATAGAACTGATTATTTGTATAAAAATGGATTTAAATAGGACTTAACTGCTTACTTATGCTGAACTGATTTGTTTGAATTAGAACTGTTTGAATAAACAGAATAGCTTGAAATAGAAATATTTTTGACAATTAAACTGTGTACTTATGCTAAACTGAACAGCTTGAAATAGAACTGTTTTGATATCGAAACTGCGTACTTAAGCTGAACTGAATTGTTAGAAATAGAACCGAATATTTGCAAAAAATGGATTTGGCGTTAAATAACCTACAAAGGTTGATATGCCATAAAACCAACCAACCGACCAACCAAAGTGTTGTACGAACTAATAATTCAAAATGGCGTTACTTTATTCATCACACCCTGTATATGTGTGAGTATTTATATCTACATATATATATATATGCATATACATATGAATATGTATAATTTGTGTATGTGTGTGCGTGCGTGCACGCACATATAAATATACATATTGGCTATTCACTAAGATTTGCTTAGTTGTTGCACAAGGTCGGATAAATGGGACACCCAGTGTGATACAGCCTCACTGTTAATGGTTTACTATTCTTGCTTGATAATTATTGCTTCAGATGAGATTATCTATACTTATATATACATATAGATATAGATAATCATAACATTGACTTCAACTCTGATAAGATGCTCACTTACATCCATAATAAAAATCATAGATGAATTTTCGAAGCCGCCGCTATCTCATTCCTCAGTTCCCTAAATACTCGTCCTGGCTTTTATAATATTTCTCCATACTTGAGCAAACACATTTTAAATAGCTACAATATATTCCATCCTTAGTTAATATTTTCCGTATATCTCATAATTTCCATGCTTTTTATTCTTCTTTTGTTCTTTCTTTCTTTTCTTCCTTCTGACTCGAAATCTTTCTCGTTAAACATAAATTCTATACAATATTCATAATAAGTCAAATGACGTAATTTAAACATCAAACGCTGATTTGCCAGTTAAACGGCCAACTTTTTCTTACTATACATATTTTCCCCTAGGTTTTTGTATTTCACATTTCTAAACATCCATCGTTAACTTAGAATTATTAATATCACCCCTCATGGTCCTGATGATGGTTCAGTAGAACCGAAACGCTATAGTGTCGACCCGTTAATAAATCATTCCTTCCACTTGGATCGTTATCAGTTTTTCTACATATAGATATGTATATACACATATATGTATAGAGTTGAATGGTAAAGTGTATCAAATTAGAATGTGTGCGTACTTGTGCATAAAATGTGTAAGTTTTTACATTGACTGATATATCAATATACATTATGTACAAGCATACATACACACATGTACGCGCATGCACACACACACACACACACACACACACACACACACACACACACACATATATATATATATATATATATATAATGATAAACAACAATCATCAGACAGTTAAGAAAATGGAATCCATTTTCTTAACTGCCTGAGGATTGTTGTTTTGCAAAAAACTCCATGAAACCCAGGGTCGTAGTCTATATTCCTTGAATTAAATATATATATATCTAATATATATTCATTTATTATTATTATTATTATTATTATTATTATTATTATTATATAATAGCTCTATCCTAGATATTGAGCACTCTCCATATTACATTGCACTTGGTTCGACACATACCCACAAAGTGATTTAGTGACAACCAACACTCTTATAATATATATATATATATATATATATATATATATATATTTCATCATACAACGTGTGAAAGCACGTGCGATACCCTCACCTCATCAGCCGCCAACCAGGGTAATATCACAGTTTCGGTAGCTCAAGGCAGTACTGCTACTCCTGGCGCTACCAACCAGCTTTTGCCACCGGACAGGGTATTTAAAAGAAATATATATCTATATATACACAAGATCAACTAAAAGCAGACATTACAGTGGACGTTCGTTCATCTTCAATTTGGTGCAGTTTGTGATTTAAAAACGCGTTTACTTACGGTCGTTGATGTCATAGCAACCGTTTCTTGATTTTGCAAAGTGATTTAGCATTCTTATAATATATATATATATATATATATATATATATGTGTGTGTGTGTGTGTGTGTGTGTGTGAGTGTTGAACATAGACCAATGATTAAAATCTACCAATGTATCTTGAAATCTCTCGATCTATCTATTTATTACAAGATTAGCTTAAGATAAACTTCCGCTGTTTGAGACCAGCAAGACATAAACAAAAGTCACACGTTTTTATTATCACATTCTGATTTCTTTACAACAACTTTATATAAATAGATAAATAAATGCGTAGAAATATTTCAACTTTCTCAAACTCTTGTTATTTGTTTAACTTGGTTTAGTCTGGTACTCACAAGTAATCTAAGTACAAAAAGAAAGAGCAAATGGAAGGACTTATTCGACCTCCCACCAGGTTAGATTTGACACGAGGTCATTTTATCGAAAGTGTGTCGGTGGGGCGGGGAGAAGGATACGCATGAATCGAGACTCACGTGTTGCCGTCCCCCAAAATGTTTGATCGCATCGGTCCCCCTTTAGGGGAGTGTCTTGCGCCAAGCGATAAACTTAACCTTGTTGAGCAGGTTGCGCTAATGGATGAAGTTCCTCTGGAACCAGGTAATCAACTAAATATCATCCTACCGACACGAATCCCAGATCGACCCACTCGAGGTCAGGTAGTATGGTGGTACTATTTACCAACCCCTCCGCTCGGGCAGGATATGACACAAGGTCAATTTTTAAGCGGAGTTTAACAGGTTTGAATTCAGAGTTTTTCCTTCTCCTAGACTAGTTGCCTAACCATGGCTGAAGAACCTAGTCTGTCCTACTATTTACCCATAGCTGGAGGGAGAATTATTGGATTCATACCTTTCCCAAGGGTATTAGTGCTATGTGAAATGCAATCAGTCTCGTCCAGGATTTGAACTCGTATCGCCGTGTTCATTTCCTACGGCAATAACGACTACACCACGGTAGTATGGTGGTGGATGTCGAACAAAAATATTTTTTTATATAGTGGGTAGTATTCCTGTACTAACTGTGGTGCCCCTTTGTGTTAAAGGTAGAAATTAAGGGAAGATTCACGACTTCTTAGCTTTGGTGATCAAGTTGGAACCTAAGCTTTCAACTTGACGATCATAAATCTGTTACTGAAACTATTAAGGGGGAATTCCCGTGGCGTAGTGGCTAACACATTGGATTGTGACATCGTTGTAAGTGAGTTCGAACAAGAGTCACGCTATTATGTTCACTTTCGGACAAATAACTTTGAGAAAGGCATGAACCTTCTTATCCTCTCAGCTATGTTTTAAATAACATTACAGCTGTTCTTCTACAAGGATGGCTTCGGCATTAGATAACCTACAAAGGTTGATATGCCATTAAACAAAGAAACCAAGCTTGTATTTGTTTCATTAATCAGATTGTACACATTTATATCCAGGCGCTCATAGTGTAATAGTTATCGTCGCTGAAAATGGTCACGGTGACCCGAGGACAGTTTAGCTTTGGTATGGCAACCGGTTTAGGAGATCAAAACTCTGAATTTAAACCCGTTAAATTCTGCTAGAAATTGACCTTGTGTCACATCCTGCTCGTAGGGAGGGATTGGTTAATGCGTATAAACAAAATGTTTTCAAAATCTTGAATTGTGATTCTTTTAATTACCGTATTTGACGGCTTATAAGGCGCACTTTTTTTTTTTTACTAAAAATATCTTTTAAAATTCCCTTGCGTTTTATATGCCATATGTAGGTCTGAAATTGGCGATAGTCGGCCGAAATTAGCTTCCTGGCAACTTCAGTTTGCTTAGACTTTAGAGTAACTTTCATATACCTATTGTCATAATTTAAAAAAAAAACTATAATGCAGATTAAAAGTGTAATTACTGATAATATTCATTATATTAATTTCCTCACGTTTAATATTTGTACTTTGTTTTTTTTTTCTTGATTTACCCAGCTGAAATTGGGGTGAGTCTTATACACCCGTACGTTTTATATGGCATCAAATACGGAATGTTAAGACCTATTTTAGGATTGAAATTCTTTAGTATTTTTTAATTAGACCCAAGCATTGATCTTAGATTTTGAATCAGCGTAGCCGTAGTTCATGTTCAGTAAATACTTATAGAACTTGAATTATAAAAAACATATTTTCCTTTTATATCATATCCTATTTTTGTGTGCTGTTTTGAACAAATCCTGGTAGCAGCACCTTAAAAAACAGCAGTTGTACAGACACTTACCTGCCATTTCACAAACTATCCGAGAAAGATAAACAAGACATGCTGGGCGTTGCTAAAGAAGTAAGGACGAACTCAATAGCGAGGTTCTCCCGTGGGCCCCTACACATAGAAGACACCCCAGTGTTGGCTGACATTCATCAGCTCTGGGCAGTCACTGGATGCTGTCTTGAGGAATTACCAAGAGCGATAAGAGAGAGAGAGAGAGAGAGAGAGAGAGAGAGAGAGAGAGAGAGAGAGGGAGGGGGGATTCAAAGTAATATGTTTTGTCGGCACGCCTTGATGATGATGATAATAATATTTGTATTTAAACTTCGTTTTTACATTATACATATTAGGGCAACTCGGGTGGTGTAATGGTTAGCAAGCTAGACAAGCAAACCTTCACGACTGAATTCGAGTCTCATTGGGCGTTCCATACATTCGGCTTTGTGCTACATCTAAGCAAAAAGCTTAGTAAATTACTACATATATCATATTTATATTACATGATATTCATATTATATTATATCTATTTAAAATTATATTCATATATATCCCACTGGCATAATGTTAAGAATGTTCGCAAATGGCCCGAAAGCCCGGGATTCAATCCTAGGTAGATTTGTTTAACATTGAACATTGTAAGTTATGGTTCAAGGATAAGTGGAGCATTCCGGATAAAGTAGAAGCGTTCTCCCCTGCACCTCGGGGTTGTAGCTATTAAAAAGGAGCTTTCAGGTCATCCTCGACTATTGTCGGTCAACTTACATAACATTTATATTATATTTGTATTCATCATCATCTTGGTGTGGTACCAGCACGGATATCCCTGACCCTCTCTCGCCACTCCACCCTATAGTTCATCGCTTCTGGCTGGTCCTCAGGGCTACATCCCGTATCATCACAGAGCTGCTGTATGCAGGTTCGAGCTAGTCACCCTGCTTTTTCTCGGACCTCATGAGTGATATTCTCCAATGGACCCATTGGAGAATATCACTCATGAGGTCGTCCCTGCTCCTCCAGCAGTGTCCTGCATGTCTGGTTCGTCTAATTTGGATAGTTTTCGTGATGGGTGGTAGGTGGCCGTATAGCTGCTGCTTTGTGGGGTGTTGCCTCCAGGACTTGTTCAGTATTGCTCGCAGCATTCTTGTGTAGTTGTCGTCAAGCTTTTTATCTATCCGTTTTAGTTAACGTTCATGTAGTGCATCCATATAGCAGTACCGACACGACCGTTGCTTGGAAGAAACTGCGTTTCATTTTATCGGTCATGTTTGACTTCCATATGACCGATAGCCTATCGATAGATGTCCATGCTTTTATTACATTACTGTATTATACAGTATTATATTCATTTTGTATTTGTATCACATTATATTTATATTACACATATATTATATATATATATATATTGATATTGATATTATGTGATATATTACATTAAATTTTATAATATATTATATCTTATCATAATGGAGATGGTGTCTATAATCGAAGCTACGTCACCATCAACGTCACAATTCCTTTAGTTATTTAGATTACATTCTATTAATAAATAATAGTTTTTAATCTTAATTATCATTTTATCTATTAATGATGACTTTATGAAGGATTAGCGAGATAGATTAGATAGATGTATATATGCTGGGATATATAGATTGATGAGTATAGGCTGGGATCGATAGAGTATAGATTGGGATATATGGATAGATGGATAGATATGTATTGGCTGGGATAGGCAGATAGATTTGACAGATAGATGAGTAAAGGCTAGGCTAGGCTAGGTAGATAGATAGATAGATAGATAAGTATAAGCTGATAAGATA
Organism: Sepioteuthis lessoniana; assembly: GCA_963585895.1. Taxonomy (NCBI): domain Eukaryota; kingdom Metazoa; phylum Mollusca; class Cephalopoda; order Myopsida; family Loliginidae; genus Sepioteuthis; species Sepioteuthis lessoniana. Next base: position 54,461,977 of record OY757938.1, on the reverse strand, counting down.
GATCAGTATATGCTGGGATAGATAGATAGATAGATCAGTATATGCTGGGATAGATAGATAGATAGATAGATAGATATGTATATGCTGGGAAAGATAGATAGATTGATAGATGTGTTTATGCCCGGATAGATAGGTAGATAGATGGATAGATAGATGTGTATATGCTGGGATAGATAGATAGATAGATGTGTATATGCTGGGATAGATAGATAGATTGATAGATGTGTATATGTTGTAATAGATAGATAGATAATAGGCTAGAATGGATAGATGAGTATAGGCTGAGATAGATAGATAGATAGATAATGGTGATTATGTGTCTGTAACCGAAAATATGCTACCACCGGCGACACGATTCTTTTCGTGATTTACATTATATTCTCAACAATTATAAAATAATCATTATTTGATCTTAGGTTTGGTTTCTTTGTTTAATGGCATATCAACCTTTGTAAGTTATTTAATGCCAATGCTATTCTCCTCGAAGAACAGTAGTGGTACTATTTAACCCATAGCTGGTAGGATAGGGGGGTTCATACCTTTCCCAAGGGTATTTGCCCGAAAGTGAACGTAATAGCGCGACTGGAGTACGAACTCGCGTACTACGATTCCGAGGCCCATCGCTTTAACCGTTGCACCACGAGGACACCTCTTCTTTGTCACAGGGTTGGGTTTCTTTGTTTAATGGCATATCAACCTTTGTAGGTTATTTAATGTCAAAGCTATTCTTCTAGAAGAACAGTAGTGGTACTATTTAACCCATAGCTGGGAGGATAAGGCGGTTCATACCTTTCCCAAGGGTATTTGCTCGAAAGTGAACGTAATAGCGCGACTGGAGTACGAACTCGCGTACTACGATTCCGAGGTCCATCGCTTTAACCAATACACCACGAGGACACACCCCTTCTTTGATCTTAATAAACATCTTATTCATTAAGTTTGATTTGTCTCAAAACAGCCCATATTATATAATTCTCACCAAGTCAAATTTGTCTTGAAGTCGTTTTAGAGTGAGGGACAACGTACGAATGGAAATGCGTAGCCGTCTCAAAAGATGCTTGATTCCCTCAGCATTCACGATGTTGAGGCACCTCATATGCCACTTGATATACTCAGCCATGCCAGGCAGGTATTTCCTAGCGAAAAAACCCCTAGGCACCAAGTGATCAACATAATAACATCTATCTGACGCGACCACCAGGTGGACTCCGTAAAACCGAAGTGGAAAACTATGGTATTGCGTTTGATATTTATCCGACCATCCACCAGGTTGGATCTGACACAAGGTCATTTTATAGTGAGGGATCATGTATGAAACGAAACATGTGCGGCCGTCGAAAAAAAATACTTGACCCCATCCGCTTTCTCCCTTTTGGGGGCTCCTCAGGGACCAAATAATGAACTCAGCCCCAAAAAGCAGTTATTGCCCGGGAGGACATCCCTCTGGGGCCAGACAACTCAAATTAATGACACCCACCGGGCGCAAACGCCAGGCAGGTCCCCCCCAAAAAAAACAGGATTGAGACAAGCCCATGATATAAGATATTTATCCAATCTCCCACCTAGATTTAACCTTAAGTCATTTTATTGTGGAGGAAAGGTACGCACAAATAGAGTCATACGCGGCCGTCAAAAAATACTTGATCTCGTCGGCATTCCCCATTTTTGTAACGCTTGCAAACAAGGGACTGCCTGGAGGACTGTTTGTTAAGTAATTTACTAAGCATTTTGCTTAAATGTGGCACAGGGCCGTATGAATAGGGCACCCAATGAGACTCAAACTCACTCGTGAAGGTTTGCGAGTCTCGCTTGCTAGCCATTGCACCACCAGAGATGCCCCGACCCCTTCTGCACAAGTAGGATGCGACACAAAGTCTACTCTTTAAGTGGAGTTTAACCGGTTTGAATTCAGAGTTTTCCTTCTCCTAAACCGGTTGCCATGCCAAAGTTAAAGAGCCTAGTCTACTCTCCTTTTAACCCAGAGTTGGAGGGAGAATAGTTGGATTCATACCTTTCCCAAGGGTTTGGTTTGGTTTGAGTTGGTCTTATAGCATATCAACCATTGTACGTGATGCCTTCAATAAGTTTCCAGACTTTTTTGTACAGGCATTTAAAATTGTCGTAGACTATTGCTATACATCTTATAAGATGACTGACAAATTTTTATGATTTCCGGCTCAAAGGAACAGCTACAGCAGCAATTAGAATACATCCTACTAAAGCCTGATTGTCACAGCTGGTGAATTTCAAAAATACAATCTGGACGTGAGGACTCTTTAGAAGAACGATATGCAATAAAATTCTGTTTTAAACTTGGAAAAAACACCACAGAAACATATGGAATGCTTCAGACTGCTTTTGGATCATCTTGCATGAATCGAGCATCAGTTTTTGAGTGGCAGAATAGATTCAAGGAAGGCAGGGATGATGAGAGGTGTGGAAGGAGTAAGGAAGTCAATACACCAGAGTTGATTGGCCAAAGGGTTAGTGTTAGGGTTACTATGTTGAGGTTTTAAGGGAGTTCAGGAAGAGATTCCGTCGGAAGAAGCCAACTCTCTTTAAATCGGTTCAGTGGCATTTCCACCAGGACAATAAACCAGTCGACAACTCCATCCTCGTTACAGACTATCTGACCAAGATGGACATCAAGACAGTTCGTCACCCTCCCTACAGTCCAGACCTCGCTCCCTGTGACTTTTGGTTATTCCCTAAGCTCAGAGGCTGTCATTATGAGACAATCGAGGAGATGAAAGAGGCTGTGACGAAGTTCATTGACACGCTCACACAAGAGGACTTCGATGGGGCCTTCCAGAAGTTGTTGGAACGGTACAAGAAGTGCATTGCAGCCGGAGGAGATTACTTTGAAGAGGACTAGAGTTTCATGTGTGTACTATCACTAAAAGTGTCCATACGAAAAAAGTCTGGAAACTTATTTAAGGATCCTTGTATGTTATTTAATGCCAAATCCATTTTTATACAAATGAATGAGTCGTCAAGTAAAGTGATCTCCCTTTAGTCGAGGGTGACCCGAAGGCTCCCTTTTCAATAGCTACTACACCGAGGTGTAGGGGAGGGTGCTACTCCTTTCCTTGGATTGAGTGTTAAGCAAAGCGGCATCAAGTACAATTTTTAGAGTCTTTGGTATGACTTGACCTGGGATTGAACCCTGGTCTACGGGGCCAATGGCGAACACTCTACTCATTAGGCCCAATAGTTCTATTTTTAACAATTCAGTTTAGCATAAGTACACTGTTTAGTTCTATTTAACCCGTAGATAGGACCCTATCAGGTGCCACCACCCCGGGCCAGAGTGGACCCGGGAGCGATAGCAATAAAGGGGTACTCTGCATTCCTCAAAGCTCCAGGATTACTGAAGCCTCACCTTCATATTGTTTAGTGCCATATCCAAGACACCTCATTGAGGCAGTCTTACTCCTCTACAGAGATGCAGTCGGTGTTTTCAGTTGACTGGGCCACTTTCTCAAGAGTATTAGTGCTATGTGAAATGTTAAAAAGCCCGTCCAGGATTTGAACTCCGGTCATCGTGGCTATTTCCTACGACGGTAAAAGCCCGTGATATTAATTAATTTACAAAGCTTTTTTGATCAGATGTGGCACAAGGCTGTATAAATGAGGCGCCCAGTGAAGCCCGTGATATTAATGCGTTTAAAATCCAGCAATGTGTGTTATATATCACAAAGAAAGAAAAATTTACTTTGTATACTGTGTGGATAATTTGCATACTGGTTTTAACAAAACCAGGTTTAATAAATAATTTTTTTGTCTTATTGATTCCTAATATTATTATTTTATTCTAATATTATTATTTTATTCTAAAACGTATTAAAAGCAATCCTAAATATAATTTGATATAGAAATCAATTAAAATGAAATAAAAAAATGTGTGATATTTTAATATGCGTTCTTATTTAGTTTAGCAAGTCTTTGTAATTAAATACATTTTATTATATTAAAACTTAAATACTTTCGCCCAGTAAGGAATTTATATTTTGGCTTGCTCAGAAAAGAAGCTCATATTTCCACGAACTGCGCACGAAATTTCAAAATGCTGTTTGTGGCTTAAGATTCATAGTTCTGTTCCGTTGTCATATAAGATCTTCCCACTTTTTTTTAAGAAAAAATGCTCTTGTTTAACTCCCGGATCTTATACGTAAAATTGACGTATCTAGTCGGTTACTGTTTGCCAAGACGCACCATTTCTCATATTCTTAGAATTCGCTAAGCTTTACATTAGTTTGGCACACAGGTCTCAAATTTCTTACTGTTCTTGTTTGTAAGTGGTCACCCATCTAAGTTCTAAGCTCGGTAATCGCTGCTTAACTTTAGTGATTAAGCAGAACCGGTACATTAGTCATCATTCTTGGTCGATCTCTTTAGAAATTAACGATTTCCGTTAGATCAGAGAAGTTAAGCAACCATGAGTCAATAAAATGGGTGACCAATTAAAAGCAGTAGAGACTATAATCAACATGAGGTGCCCGTGGTGTAATGGTTATCGTCGTACGAAATGGACACGGTGACACGAGTTCAAATCCTGGACGAGACTGATTGCATTTCACATAGCACTAATACCCTTGGGAAAGGTATGAATCCAATTATTCTCCTTCCAGCTATGGGTAAATAGTGGACAGACTGGGTTCTTCAGCTTTGGTGAGGCAACTAGTCTAGGAGAAGGAAAACTCTGAATTCAAACCTGTTAAACTCCGTTTAAAAATTGACCTTGTGTCATATCCTGCCCGTGCGGAGAGGTTGGGTAAATAGGATCAACATGAAACCTGTGTGGCAGATTCAGCAAACCTTACTAAATAACAATCCTGAGTATGGGCTTCGCGTTGTGATGTCATTGCTAGCAAGCTAGCCTTGCAGACCAATTGATAGTGAGTTCGATTTCACTAGACGCCCCATACATATAACATTGGGCAAATTCTAAGCTATTGTTTTTTTAAGGGTTGGAGGGGGTACTTTATGTGGTGTAATGATTACAGAGCTAAACTCACGCATCGTCTACTAGTGAATTCGATTCTCTCTAGATACCTCTTACTTCTGGCCTTGTGTCAGACTAAGGATAAGACATACCAATTAAGTCGAAACAATATATGTGTATTCCTACTAATACTCACATAAAAAGTTCAGTTGGGTCGTTCAAAAATAGCTTAGTTTCTTCGACATTCCTCTTTCTGTACTGAACATGTTCATTTCTGCTCAACTTTGTTACTTTTATGACACTACTCCTTTCAGATGATGGGGTTGGTGCTACCGAGAGTATGCCGAGCTCCCGGAGGTAAACTCTTCACTTAATTTCTTCCGCCAAATAACAGGTAAGTATAATGTCCATTTCTCTGCTGTACCCTTTTTCTAGCCATTGTTAGCAGACGTGCATATATATATATATATATATATATATATATATATATATATATATATATATATATATATATATATATATATATCCTCAGGAGAGCACTGAAACAAAGTAAATAAGGAAATGATATATGAAATAGAAAAATTAGGAAGTAATACAAATATATATATATTTTCCTTATTGAAAAGCAAGCCTTTGGGTCATTCCTGACTACGGTCGACCAACTTATATATATATATATATATAGGTTACTTTATTTGAATGGCATATCAATCTTTGTGGTTTATTCAATGCCAAAGTGGTCCTTGCAGAAAGACACTAGTGGTACTATGTAGCCTATAGTTGGGGAGTAAGGGGTTTCATACTTTTTCTGAGAGTATTAGTCCAAAAATGAAGGCAGTTGCGTGACTGGGTGTCGCAAGCCAGCACGCCAAGGGGACTCTCCTCAATATATAATGCAATTTACTCTGTTTATAAAAAGAGCTCAATATCAACGATAGAACATATGTAGATCTAAGTAAAAATAGCATTGGCACAATTAACGGCACTTGGTGATGGCCAGTTCCTTGCCAATGCGATCATCAGGCCAAGAGTTCCTGATGATCGCAGACGGTTTGGAAGCTAGACAAGCAAACCTTCACGAGTGAGTTCGAGTCTCATTGGGTGCCCCATTCATGAGGCCACGTGCTGCATCTAAGCAAAAAGCTTAGTAAATTACAACATCCTTTGAAGTGGGGTGCCTCGGGTAGTGTGATAGTTGCCAAGTTAGACAAGCAAACTTTCACGAGTGAGTTCGAGACTCATTGGGTGCCCTATTTATACGGCCTTGAACCGCATCTAAGAAAAAAGCTTAGTAAATTACAACTCTGTTAAAACTTGGATCTATCTATCTATCTATCTATCTATCTAAACTCAGTCAGCTTATATCTATCTATCTATCTATCTATCTATCAGATTTACTCTATTTTCCTGTCTGCCTGAGGATCGACATTCATGAAACTCGAATTGTAGGAAAACCTTGTGAGTTATATATATATATATATATATATATATATATATATACGTGTGTAGTGTAATGGTAATGAAATGAAACTATTCCTCTTTTTTTCCACCTGGATCTCCTTTTCTGTTTGAGACTCTATTTTTTTTAAATTTCTTTAGACCAGAAGAAATCTTAACTGAATGATCATTCTATCAATGAGCTTGGGAGCCGGGCTTTGGCCACCCGTGATATAGATTCACAGATGGGCATGTTTCTTTTGTTAATTATGATATCTATCATTTCGAAAGAACTGTTGAAGGCTGCATTATTTAAGGCTCTCAGCGGAGCAGATACATCCAGAGATCAGCTGCATAGTAAGACATTCTGCAAAAATAAATAAATAAATCAAAGAAAAGTAATATAGTCAGTTTATTTGGTTTTGGTTACTTTCGGAGGTTTTCATCTGAAATTACTGTCTCAATAAATTATTACAGACATATCACCTCATAAAAAGTAGGGTTACTTGCCCAACGTACATTTTTAATTCAATTGGATTGAGATACCTACCACAGTTTACAAAACACACTGACATGTACACATGCACTCATATACACACGATTATGGATACGTACATACAACTATTTCCTCCCATATATATATATATATATATACAATATATATATATATATATACAAAATATATATATATATATATATATATATATATACATACAAAATATATATATATATATATATATATATATACAAAATATATATATATATACAATATATACATACAATATATATATATATATATATATATATACAAAATATATATATATATATATATAAATATAGACACTCGTGGTGTAATTGTTATCGTCGTAGGAAATGGTCACGGCGATCCGAGTTCAAATCCAGGAAGCTGTTTTCATTTTGCGTAGCACTAATACCATTGGGAAAGGTAAGCATCTAACTATTCTCAATGAAGTTATCTGTAAATAGTAGGATAGACTGTGCGCTTTAACCTTGGTACAGTAACTGATCTAGGAGAAGGAAAACTTTAAATTAACACCTGTTAAACTCCGCTTATGATAGTATTTAAAAATAGCGTTATTAAGAAAATACGAACGCTTGCCCATTTGAATACTACGACTGCATCTCTTCAGAGTGGGGTGTGTGTGTAAAAACCCCTCTCCCAACAAGTGTCCTGTTATAACACTAAACCATTTGATGGTAAGGCTCAAGTCCTGGAGTTTTGGACAAGGTAAAGTATCCCTTCATTGATATTACTCTCATGTCAACTCGGTGCGGTAGTACAAAGTACTATGGGTCAAATAGATCTGTTAGAAAATTATTAGATAGGGGTGTCCTGGCTATGGTGTTAAACTGCATTTGAGGATGAATCTCGAGTTCTGGAGCTGTGAGGGGTGTGGAGTACCTCTTCATTGCCATTACTCACAGGACAACTTTGATGCGGAGTTGTAGTACCTGTTAGGGTCCCATCTATTTGTCAAATAGAACTGTTTAACTATTTTCAATACTTGAAACCATTAAACTGTGAGCAAACGAATGATTTATATCAAATTTAATTATTAGAGGTTGATAGCAATACGAGAAATTTTTTAACTGTATGCAAACAAATGATCTCTGGCTCGATTAAAAATGTTACCAACAAACTTAAGAATCATTTAATATTATTATAAATAGGATTTAGTTTTAAATAACCATTAAATGATAATCCGTTAAACTCCAAGTTTCGGAAGCAAAATATGAAATAATAAAAAAAAAAAAATGTCTTATTGGTCCAATTTTTGAAAAAACACGATAAATCTAAATTTTTCTGGATTTTTATCATTAAGGGTTTTCGGACAATTGTCTTCATCTTTATTGTTATTTCCACAACGTTTCGGCCGATATGAAGAAGGCCAGAGGACATATCGACTGAAACGTTGAGGAAATAATAATAAAGATGAAGACGATAGTCCGAAAACCCTTAATGATAAAAATCAACAAGCTTCGTCTCAGAAATTTAGACAACAAACACCTAAAGAAGGCCGGAGGACATGTCGGCCGAAACGTTGTAGAAATAACAATAAAGATGAAGACAATAGTCCGAAAACCCTTAATGATAAAAATCAACAAGTTTCGTCTCGAAAATTTAGACAACTAATTTTCATGATTTGTTCTATTATTCAAGCACTTTTAAAAAATTAAAATTCAGCCCAATATGAGTGAGCAAGAAAAGAAACGATAATGAATCTATGGTTTTACTTAATGCCGAAACCAAGTTAAAGTTTCTTTGCCTATACCGTATAAAAAGTAAAGAAAAAAATTATTTTCAGAAAAAGAGCTTTTTAAGGGAAAGAGGGAAAGGAGGATTGAACAAAAAACGCAAAGAAGGTGTTTAAACTGCTGTCGCTAAGGCGATTAAGAAGGATCCCCCCCCAACGTCAATAAGAAAGCTCGCAATGAATTGAAAGTCCACCAGAAACATGTGAGGGCAGCAGTTAAACAAGATATAAGTCCAGACCTTCATCACCTTGATTACCCTATATGGGGCGTTTTAGAAAACAAAACAAATGTAACTTCCCATCCAAATATTGGTTCGCTTAAGACTGTCATTGAGGAGGAATGGAATAAAATGTCTGAAGAACTTATTTTGAAGGCATACAAATCCATTCAAAGGCATGTTGATATAATAATTAAAAAAATGTTGGTAATATTGAATAAATTTACAATTTTGTATCTATCTTCTAATTTTGCTGTTTATTTTTTTAAATTAAAATTAATTTTGTTTTGTAATAGAGTCCTTAATTATGATTCAAGAATATTCCTAATATTGCCTCCGCACCCTGTAAATAAACTAAATAGTTTCAGTCTTGATTTGATTTCGAAAAAATGGAAAGCAAAGGAAATAATTGTATTGGTGTGTATAATGTTTGAACATTTTCCGTGGGAGGAAATTCCCCCAAACTAACTACACATAACTCATTTTTTTGTAGCCAAACTGACTTTCAGGCAAGGATTTTACTAATTTAAAGGAATTTTTTTAATAAAAGTGTTTACAACTTTTCCGAATGGCAGTTAAGAGATCTTTGGTGTATGAAGCCTTCTCATCGATCATTTTTAAAGAATTTTCACCATAAATTTTCAATTGGATTTAGATCCGGACTGTTCGTTGGTCATATCATTGATTCTTTTATGCGTTTCCCGAAGAAAAGATTTTATCTCCTTACCTCTGTTTCAAGATGCATTATCGTTCTGAAAAATGACTTTGATTCATTTTTCTTCTTGTTAAATTCGATTTTCACTGTAACAACCAAATGGACTATGGGTATAGCACTACCACATAGGTTTCAGTCGGATCCTGTGGTAACCTCACCGTGATAAGAAGTGACGAACATAAAACTCTGTTGGCTCGCTGGATATGAAAGTTTATTGAAACTGCCTTTTCACAGTAGTCGGTGAAAAGTGAGAGATAGAATATAGGAAATGCATCTACTGATTTGATAGATGCTATAAACCGTGCGAGGCGAAAGTGACAGCCACAGACTTAGTCATTTCTTCTCCGCTGACCCAGCTGCCACCTCCCTCAGGGCTTCGTATCTCGTCTTTGCTTCTTCTGCTGGTCTTTCTTTGACTGCTCCCACTGCCTCGAATCCATTTCTTATACATGTTCCTCAAACATTTCCTTAACTAATGCTTTTATTACACGTCATTACTTATAGTGACACGTCTTACGCAAAAACAAGGTTTATTCGCCTTGACCATTACAAATCGAAAACTCCCCGACTTTGAACTCCAAGTTTAACTAGAAAACTATTTATTACTAAAATAATTAAGTAAAATCCTTAATTATTTAACATCACTGGGTGCCACATACTTCTGACCTTGTGTCCAACTAAGCTAAGCTTTAAAATATTACCATTTGGTATATTCGGGATCTTCAAGCGAAGCATTGTTTTCTACATGTTATCTAAACAAACAGAACCGTAGTCTAAATCCTAAACAACACCTTTTCATTTCGCACAAATTTTTATCCCCTCCCGCATTTTCTAATCTACAATGTTCATCAAAGATGGTTAGGTTATTACTAACATTTAATACTATGTTTTTTTTCCTAATTTTATTTATTTATTTAAGTAATGGCGCATTTTTCTTAATGGAATTAAAACCCGTCTATATAACAAACCTTTTACTTTATTTGTCAACAATGTCGTCATTATGGAACAGGACAAACCCTCATTATGAAACCATTTTATTTCTTGTTCCAAGAATTTCGGATTTTGCAAGAAAATAATTCTTAGACTGTTGATCTGTCTATTTTTAAAGAAATTCCTCGTAAGAAAATCATACAAGGATCTGAATAAATAAAATTTTAAAGATGCTAAGTTTTTTCAGTCCGGTAATATCTCAACCAAACGATTTGATAGTCAATAGCTGAAATCTTACTCTACAGGCAGTATTATACTCTGAAAGCATCGACGTACAGCATCGCCCATAAATAAGTATACCCCTAACAATTTTTGGTTACAGAAGTGTTGAAATTTTATTTTCCGTTACAGAGTTTTAAAGCTGTAGAGTTTGGTATTAACTAATACCTAAGAATATTTATTTTGATTGTATAATATTTCACTAAAAATTATCAAATATGAATAATTCTAGTTTAGAAAAAATAGTTTATCTTACAAGGTAAATGGATTTTTAGTTTAGAAAGCAAGAAAGATTGTATTGAGTTCGATCTGCTGAATATGGAAGGTGTTGTATTTGCACAATCTTGTTCCACCAAAAAGTGATGTTAAAAGGTATCAAGAATTTTGATGAAAAAGCACCGAGGTTGCTGATGAAAAAGTGAAGAGACTGATGAAAAAGTAACCAGACTGCTGATAAAAAATTAAAGAGACTGTTGAAAAAGTATTAAGATTGTTGATCAAAAAGTAAAGAGACTGTTGAAAAAGTAACTAGACTGCTGATCAAAAAGTAAAGAGACTGTTGAAAAAGTAACTAGACTGCTGATCAAACAGTAACTAGACTACTGATCAAAAAGTAAAGAGACTGTTGAAAAAGTAACTAGACTGCTGATCAAACAGTAACTAGACTACTGATCAAAAAGTAAAGAGACAGTTGAAAAAGTAACTAGACTGCTGATAAAAAAGTAAAGAGACTACAGATCAAAAGGTAAAGAGACTGTTGAAAAAGTAACAAAACTGCTGATCAAACAGTAACTAGACTACTGATCAAAAAGTAAAGAGACTGTTGAAAAAGTATCAAGATTGCTGATCAAAAAGTAAAGAGACTGTTGATCTTACATTAACAAGTAAGAACTGTCTAAAATTTCGGTTAGTGTAGCGCATGTTCGGTTACTTTCGACCATCTTCGGTCATTTTCGAGAACGTAGATGCTTTTGTGGTATACGAGATATGGCAATTGTGGTTGTGGGCAGTTTAAAAACTGTCCAAAGTCTCGATTAGAGTAGTCCATGTTCACCTCGAGGATGTAGGTGCTCCCATGACAAACAATATATGACAACTGTGATCGTAGGCAATTTAAGAACTGTCCAAAATCTCGGTTAATATCGTCCATGTTCGGCTACTTTAGTCTATCTACGGTCATTTTCGAGGACAAAGGTGCTCCCTCGACGCTACACCTTACAAAAAATTCCTTGAATACTAAATCAATCCAGAAATCCTCAATACAGATAGATATAATCAGACTGACCGTATATACTTTCAGATCGATCGGTAGGTAGATAGATAGATATGTGCAGACAGAGGGGGATTGAGACAGATAGACTGACAGACAATCTAATAGATATAAAAAAAAACACAGCAAGATACGAATATATATATATATATATATATATATATATATATATATATGTATGTATGTATAAGGGTGTGTTATTCTTTCCAAACATATATATATATATAGCGCCTAGTTATACTTTTACAAATATGGCCGAGGTGTTTCGAACACACACACACACACACACACACACACAAACTCTACCTACCTCCCGTCTCACAAAGAGGAGTTCCTGTCGCTTAATGGTTGAACTGTGCTCTCTCGGTAAGCGAGTTCGAACTCTAGTCGCGCTAATTCGTTCACAATTGGACTAATACCATTGAGAAAGGTATAAACCTCCTTATTTCCCCAGCTATTGGTTCAATAGTATCATTGCTATTTTTCTAGAAGGATGGCTTTGGGATTAAACAACCCATGAAGTTTGATATGCCATTAAATAAAGAAACAAAACCTTCCAAGGCGAACAAGACATGCTGGACACTGTTGGAGAAGCAGGGAAGAACTTAAAAAAACGTCCGCCTGTAAGCTCCCACTCATAGACAAAACATTCATCGGCTCTGTGCGGAGACTATAAGCCATCAATAGGACCCACCAAGAGTGATGAATGATAAGGACGGATGTTAAGATAGATAGATAGATAGATAGAGAGAGAGAGTTGAGAGAATCTGTGGTATCAGCACGACTTTGTCATATATATATATATATATATATATATTAAAGGAAAATTTGGAACACAGGTATCGTTACGGATAGTTTGACCATCAGACGATAGAAACTTTTCACCGATGAATATATATATAAATTTGTGTGCGTGCGCACAGTTTTCTATTGCCACCCTTTTCTCCTCTCAGTGAATAGTCCCATACATCGTACTAAAAAGTATTTTCTTTTTTATTTTAAAGTATTGAATTTATTTAAATGGCTATTGCAATGCGAAATGATAATTATTTGAGTCTAATTAATTTCAAAGTAAAACTACATCGTCAGAGACTTTTTTTAATGAACACTTTATTTCCATTTTATACAAAATGGTGGGCACGAGGCCCAATAATTTTGTGGGGGAGGGGAAGGGAGCAGTCATGCCATAACTATATTGTCTAAGGGGCCCTAGCTAGCCACATTCGCCGACCCATTCAACAGTACAATATATAATCAACCATTCTTCACCAAGTGTGCTTCAGCCACCAAAATACCACACTTGCTCTGTGAAAAGACCTACTTAAAACCCCGATGGGAATGCATGATTTTATTTACAAAAAATGATTGTATATACAAAAAATGTGGTGTGTGATGAAGGTGGAAGAAAAACCGCGAAAAAATTCCCTGTTTGGTTGTCCTCCCATTCCACCTTCTACGATATGAAGGCTGACTGTTTTTCGGTGTCCAAGAACACCAAAAACAAGCCTGACCTACGCTAAATAGAAGAGGGATCTAATCTACCGGGACAGAAAGAAAAAGACAGGGTTGGGCGTGGTGAGGACAGGCAGCGTGAATTTATACTAGTGAGATTCTAAGATCTTCAGAAAAAGCGGGCTGGAGTAAGGGGTAGGGTATAAAAACAATAGGGACGGGGAAGACCTCGAAGACTAACAACTAGGTGACGGGGATGATGACTCACAACATACTGCTAACTAGGGTTGAAGGGAAAAAAACTACTTTACTCGGAATGGGGTCCGGAAGGACCTGGACCGTAGACGCCATGCGCAGGAAGAGGAGGAAAGGATTACTCCAACATTGCCTCCTTTCGTACGTCTAGGTTCGCTGCATTCACCCACCTTTTGTCGAGTGTTATGCAGTCCAAACATTTTCTATCGCATCTGATCTTGACCCTAAGCTGATGCCTAAAGAACAATATCAAATCACAATGAGAAAAGTTTGCATCGTCATACAATTCCTTCTTTCGCGTCGTCCAAATCACCATTCTGGCTATAGCTAGGATTGCGAGAAACTCCACACGCTTCTCACCATGAAACGGAGGTAAGACGTTGTCCACGACGTAACCAACGTCGAGCAGCACAAGCTGTTTTGGTTTGATGCGAGTCGTCCACTTCCCGACGTGATCCCAGAACGGGCGAACCCACTCGCAGTAGTAGAAGGCGTGCTCAGCCGTTTCTTCCAAGCCACTACCGCAGCGAGCGTAATCAGGTATGTCTGCCAGGCCCGCTCTGAAGTTCAGGCAGAGAAGGGCAACGCGTTCCGTGCAAGCCGCCAGGTGAGCAAGAACTCGGAATTGTTCAAGAAGCCCGCACCTGGCGCCCAATTCCAATGGGAGCGGACCTTATAAATGAACACGATGTTGTGGGTCCAATTTTTTTTTTTGCTCGTAAACATGGTGTCACGTTGGGTGTTAGAACGCCATGTTGTGTGTTGTGACCAAGGTGCCACGTTGGGTGTTTAAACGCCCTGCGGAATAGACGCGACTTCAGTTGTCCTAATCAATTTCATTTCATCTTATTTCATTTTACTTTGATTTTTTAAATTTAATTCTATTTAATTTAATTTTATTTTAAAATTTAAATATGTATTTAGAATGTGCGTGTTAATCAATGATATATACAGTATTTAATTCTAACCTGCTGTTTATCTTAGGGTGTAACTTAGCTATTGATAAAACTTCCTTAATTTTGAGATTGCATTTGCGTTTAATTAAATGTTTATGGAACGAGGATGCACGTGTGTTTAATTCTGACGGGGAGGGGTCTGATTGTACTTCCTATATAAAAATTATGGCATTTTAAGTAAATTAAACGATAGATAGTGTAAGTTTTTGGCATATGTTTGGAGCCTTAATTGGGCAGTTGGCTACAGTGCATATTATGATAGTATCGCGATTTTTCTTCGTTAGGTATTGGTGTAGTGAGGGTCCGGAGTGTGTCAGTTGTATACACTTCTTTGTAAATAGCCCTACGTATTTCTTTGGTGATAATTTCACCGAAATGTGGTAGTTTCAGGAAGCAGGTGTTGGAGGGTCTATGTAGTTTTCGTGATTTCTTATCATTTAAATATCGTGTGATTAATGTTGGATAATCTATGTTTGTGAGAGTGTTTATAAAATGTGCGGTGTGTGTAATTTTGTCTTTCTCTTCTCTGCATATATTGTGAATTCGTTTAATTTCATTTCTAATGTTATTTGTTTTGGTACTGACTGGAAGTGCTGATTTGGATTGTGGAGTGATAGTGGAAGTGCTGATTTAAAATCTAGAAGTGATAGGGACCCAGTATTATCTGGATGTTCTATCTTAAACTGAATAGGTTTATATTTTGGAACTTCTAACATATGACGGTAGCTTCTTCGCTGGATGATGTCAACATAAATATATCATCTATATCTCTTGTGAAGAATATTCATGATAGGCAGAGGGATAGTGCTCGACGTTCTAGTTGGTCCATATATGAAATAGCTAGTATGTCTGATTTGCTGGATCCCATGGGTAGTCCTGATGTTTGTTTGTTGATATTTCAGTTGTAAGTGAAGTAAAAATTGTTTACTGTAATGGATAATAGTTGGTGTATATCTGTTGCTGTTAGTTTGTGATAATATAAGTTTATGGAGATTATAGGATTTGATTTGATATTGATTGCTGGGTGTGCAGATACTGTGGTGTAGAGGGAGATCATATCCAAGCTGAATGTGTAATTATTTTGCTTAAGTTATTTTGTATTTAGTCGTATTAGTCTGTGGATGACTTCATCAGAATTTTTAACATATCATGAAAAGGTGGGAAATAAAGGTTTCAATATTTGTGCGAGACGCCATGATATCTAATAAAGTGGTCTTTCTAAGCTGGAAATGATCGGTCTGATCTGGAGTGTTGTGTCACGTTTATGTGTTTTGATGAAGTGGTAGAAACTGGGTAGTTTGTTATTTCGAGTAATAAAGTTATTCTTGTATTTATTTGGTATATTTCTCCGTTTACAGATCTTAGTCCATGCATTACTGATTAGGTTTTCTAATAGGGTTGATTGAATACCTGTAACCTCTGAATAAATGTGTAACATAGCCATACATGAATATGTGAAATGTACATAGAATGTTCATAACGCACATAGGAATCCCGAAACACAAAAACACTTACGACTTCTTAGTTCAGGTACGAAACTTTTTATTACCTTTGAGTTAAAAGGTTTTTCGATATAAGGAGAGAGATACCATCTTTCTATATTGACTTTTCCATCTGCCCCCCCCCCACTCAACACGTGCGCACCCGTAGCGCACAAATTCGTCTAGCCTCGCCTAGGTCTCAGTCTCAACTAACTTACTTTTCTCAAATCTCCCAAAATCCCCCGCGCACGCTTCCGGTGCAAGACGTAATTCACATCCCCTGGTCACACTTCCTATCTGGGATTTTTATTTTGACATCTGTGAATGACACATCCTCCCCGCGTGCGTGCGTTAACACCTGCGCTCAAGTTTGCACCAAACTAACCCATGCACTAAGCGAAAGGTTCTCAGCCTAACTAAACCCAAAGACAAGATATATAAAATGAAATCCCTCAGCCATTATAATACAAATGTTGTCATCTTTAAGATGGTCTTGTGCCAATTAGTTATAAGTGTTCTGTGAGATGATGCAGAATTCCTTACCTTTATCGGAGGGTAGATATATAAGTTCCTTATTTCTTATGGTTGATAGTGTGTCGCTGTGTACTGGATAAATTTTGTATTATTCTTTCGTGCTTTCTAAGTATGGAGAATATCGATCTTCATGTACATACTGCTATATGGATGCACTACATGGACGCTAACTAAACGCATGGGAAAAAAAGCTTGACGGCAACTACACAAGAATGCTGCGAGCAATATTGAACAAGTCCTGAAGGCAACACCCACAAAGCAGCTGCTGTACGGCCACCTACCACTCATCACGAAAACTATCCAAGTTAGACGAACCAGACATGCAGGACACTGCTGGAGAAGTAGGGATGAGCTCATAAGTGATGTACTCCTATGGACCCCTTCACATGGCCGTGCAAAAGCAGGGCGGCCAGCTCGAACCTACATTCAGCAGCTCTGTGAGGATACGGGATGTAGCCCTGGGTACCTACCGGAAGCGACGAACGATAGGGAGGTGTGGCGAGAGAGGGTCAGGGATATCCGTGCTTATGGCGTGACAAGATGATGATGATGATGATTATGAAATCTTGATAACTTAAAGTCTTGTTCTTTGTTGGCAGGAGTTGGGAGAAAAGGGTAATCCAAAGTGTAAATAGGAAATGTATTTGTATAGGTAGTTGTATTAAATTCATCCTGGATTTTGTATAACCATATTTACCAACCCCTCCGCTCGGGCAGGATATGACACAAGGTCAATTTTTAAGCGGAGTTTAACGGGTTTGAATTCAGAGTTTTCCTTCTCCTAGACTAGTTACCTCACCAAAGCTGAAGAACCTAGTCTGCCCAACTATTTACCTATAGCTGAAGGGAGAATAATTGGATTCATACCTTTCCCAAGGGTAGTAGGGCTATGTGAAATGCAATCAATCTCGTCCAGGATTTGAACTCGTGTCGCTGTGTCCATTTCCCACGACGATAACCATTACACCACGGGATTTTGTATAACCATGTTGGTAAGCTGTCCTGCAGAAATTGGTTTAAACATCAAGTAATAGTTTTCTTTTTCCTTCCCTTCTCGTCCTTTCCTTCCTTTTTTGGTCCGGTGGAAGGAGGTATAGCAAATACTTATTTTCATGTCAGCACTTGGAAATAATTTCTGGTTTGGTTTTTTTGGTTTTATGGCATATCAACCCTTGCAGGTTATTCAACGCCAAATCCATTTTTATGTAAATAATCTGTTCTATTGAAAACAGTCCAGTTTAGCATAAGTACACAGTTTAATTGTCAAAAACATTTCCATTTCAAACTATTCAAGCAGTTATATGTAATAATTCAGTTAAATGTAAATACAGTTTTAATGTCGAAAAACAGTTCTATTTGAAATAATTTAGTTAAGCATAAGCACGCATTTTAAGTGTAAGTACGGTTTAATTGTCAAAAACGTTTCTATTTCAAGCTATTCAGTTTACTCAATTCATTTTAGCATAAGTATGCTGTTAGTTCTATTTGACCCATAGATAGGGCCCTATCAGGTGCTACCGCTCCGGGCAAGAGTGAACCTGGGAGCGATGGCAATGAAGGGGTACTCCGCATTCCCCAAAGCTGGACCTCACCATCAGATTGTTTAGTGTTATATACAGGACACTCGTTGGTGGGGGTCTTACCTCTCTGCAGAGAAGCAGTCGGTGTATTCTAAAGCCCCAGCTGACTGGGCAAAAATAATTTCTATCTTTCTGTTCGACTAAACAGGGAAGCTTATAATATGCACTTTTTTCTACCATATTTAGAACCAACTTTACTCTCATGCAAATTTTTAATTCATTTCAATTCCTATCTTTCTTTTCCCTATCTTTTTTTCAGTATAAGTAAACATTGGTAGTATAACGCGTCCTCGGAAAAGTCGTTTTAGAATACTAAAAGCACTGTTTTCAAGATCCTTCAGTAACACTAACATATATTTTATTGGAATTTATTTCAATTTTGACAATGACTTCGCAGATAAACATTCTCTGTCAAACATTTGTCATTTACTGGGCAGTCATCTTTGCAGCTACAGTTGCAGAAGGAGAGGGCGACCACTTGCCCTACAATTATCGAACACTTTCTATTGAATAATTTGTGCAATTTGCGGCTTCTAGGAAAAGAATTATCGATTGAATTTATGCATATCATTCTCACTTTAGTTTATTGGGTAACAGATGGTTTGAATCTAGAGTCTTTCCTTCTCCTAAATTGGTAGTCTTACCCAATCTAAAGAGTTCAGTTTGCTCTACTATTTTACTCATAGCTGGGGAAGAAGAAATGGATAGATACCTTTTCCCAAGGGCATCAGTGTGAAGTGAAATGCAAACTGGGATTTGAATTCATCCTTTCCTAATGACAATAACCGTTACACCCCCCACGCATATATTTTTATATAAGAGAACTGTATCATCTGTTCGATCTAGTTATCAATATTCTTGTAGTCCTTTACTAATTTTGGATATGTCTGAAACAAGGCCAGAAGTATTGGACGTTCGGTGAGAATAAAACTCACTAATTATGGTCTACTAGCGACAATGGTTAGAGTGTTCACCAATGGCCCGGGAGACCTGGGTTCAATCTCAGGTTGAGTCATACCAAAGACTCAAAAAATGGTACTTGATGCCTCCTTGCTTAACACTCAGCATTATAAGGTAAGGAACAAGGGTAAAGTAGAGCAATCTAGGGAAAGGAGTAACGCCCTCCCTTATACTTAGTGTTGTAGTTATCGAAAAGGGAGCCTTCGGGTCACCCTCGACTATGGCCGCCGACAACTAGCGACACTCACTGTATGATAGACATTTACTTAGAGTAGATTTTTAAAAACAAGGCGAGATGTATTGGGCACTCAGCGAGAGTTGAACTCACTAACGATTTCCTGTTAGCCTTATTGTATTGTTATTATTTACAAAGTTTAGATTAGTTTGAAACGAGGCTAGAAAAATTTGGCACCCAAAGAGAATCGAACTCATGAACGATTTCCCTTTAGCCTCACTGTATAGTAGTCATTTACTAAGCTTAGAATAATTTGACACAAGGCTTGAAGAATTGGGTACCCAGTGAAAGTCGAATTCACCAAAGATGTCCTTCTAACCTCAGTTATTGTAGAATAATCATTTACTGAGGTAAGATTAGTTTGACACAAGGCTAGAAGTATAGAACACCCAGTGAGAGTCGAGTTCACTAATAATTATCTGTTCGCCTCCCTCACTGTGCAGTAGTCATTTAGGAGGTGAGAAGTATTGGGCGCACAGTGAAAATAGAACTCACCAATGATGTCCGACTCGTCTCACTGACCAAATAGTAGTCTTTTATAAAGCTTAGATTACTCTGACACAAGGCCAGAAGTATTGGGCACCCTGTGAGAATAGTACCCACTAAAAATTATCTGCTGGCTTCCTTTAATGAATAGTAGCCATTTACTAAGATTAGATTAGTTTGGCACAAGGTCAGAAGAATAGAACACTCAGTGAAAATCAAATTCACTAATGATAGTCCCGTTAGCCTCACAGTATAGTAGCCATTTACTAAGCTTAAATTATTTTGGCACAAGGTCAGAAGTATTGAACACCCAGTGAGAATCAAACTCACTAATGATAGTCCCGTTAGCCTCACTTACTGTATAGTAGTCATTTACTAAGCTTAGATTAGTTTGGCACAAGGTCAGAAGTATAGAACACCCAGTGAGAATCAAACTCACTAATATTGGTCGGCTAGCCTAATTCATTAACCGTTGCACCATATAAGGCGTCCACCAATAAACTTCCAGATGGAATGAAAATCCCGCGTTATTATATTCTTTCTCAATTTCTCGCACGAGTCTATTTATATTGAGACAGTTTAATTGTTTAGAAAAAATCGATTCCATCTCTCAAACTTGTTTCTGGAATCGCATTCGGAAGATGCAAACAATAAATAAGTATCATAACAAAAAAAAAAAAAAAAAAAAAAAAAAAAAAGGGAAAAAAAAGGGGGAAAAAAAAGAAAAGAAAAAGTCCAAATGTTATTTTGTTTGAAATAACAAATATCTTTCCCCTTCTTTTCAAAGAAATTAGAGAAACTTATCCTTTCGCACTTTTGTCATTTTTATTTTATTTTTAACTTTTCGTATCTACTTTTAACACGACCACGATAATAAAGAAATTCGTCCTCATGGAAAAAAAAAAGAAAAAAATCATTTTCCTTTTTATTCGATTGTTGACAAAGCCATTGACACTTTCTGGCTATTTTTATTAGTCATATATTCTTGGACTTTATGACAGCTGTAAAGCCCCCGGGGACACAGCCGGTGATTTAATTAAGACTCTATTGCAATAACTACTATTACCACTACTCCTACTAATCCTGTTGCTGCTGCTGCTGCTGCTGCTCTTCTCCTAGGGGCATGATCATCAGTAGAGCTTGAATGGATGACACAAAAAGATGGTTGGAGAGTAGACCGGTTGAAATATACAAAAAGTAACAAAGACGAGGATGCTATAACAATAAGTCAACATTGCATGAGGCATTTCAAATCTGATGAAGGTCGGAGATTTGACTGTTTGAAAAGTGTTAAAATCAGCAAAGATGAAGATGGTTGGCAAAATAAGTTTTTATAGACTGGTACTGACGATGATCGGGGAGTCAACTGGTTTCTATGACTTAAAATCAACAAAGACTAGGATCCTTCATCTGAATTGAGCACTCTGGTATCCGGTAAGACAAAATGTAAACAAACGAAAGCTACTACCTTATAATGCCTTATAATTCCCGAGCTGGGTGGGGGGTGTCCTCGTGGTGTAATGGTTAAAGCGATGGACTGCGGAATCGTAGTACGTGAGTTCGTACTCCAGTCGCGCTATTACGTTCACTTTCGGGCAAATAACCTTGGGAAAGGTATGAACCCCCTTATCCTCCCAGCTATGGGCTAAATAGTACCACTACTGTTCTTCGAGGAGAATGGCTTTGGCATTAAATAACCTAAAAAGAGTTGATATGCCATTAAAAAAAGAAACCAAAGAAACCAAACCGAGCTGGGTGGTATGATACTAAGTCTAACGTAAAGTTGGGAGGGTTTCAATCCCAGCTTGAAGCGTTCAACGTGTTTAGCCGTACTGAAGAGTCGTGATACAACGAAACAGTCTGTCTATGGATGATTATATATATATATATATATATATCATACCTGACGATGGTCGGAGATCAGACCGGTTTATATGTTTGTTGCTGTTACCATATATTTTCTCCACCCATCATTAGCTATGATATGAAGTATAATCATTTAATGATGACTTATTGATGAGCAGCATCCTTGTCTTTGTTAATTTTATCACATAGACATTACAGTGGACTTAAGAGGTACTTTGCCCAGTCATCTGGGGCTGTAGAATACACTGACTGCACCTCTGCAGAGGGGTAAGACCTCCCCTAACGAGTGTCCTGGATATGACACTAAACAATCTGATGGTGAGGTTTCAGCAGTGCTGGTGCTTTGGGGAATGCGGAGTACCCCTTCATTGCCATCACTCCCAGGTCCACTCTGGCCCGGAGTGGTAGCAGCTGATAGGGCCCTATCTATGGGTCAAATAGAACTAACAGCATACTTATGCTAAAATGAATTGAGTAAACTGAATAGCTTGAAATAGAAACGTTTTTGACAATTAAACCGTACTTACACTTAAAATGCAGGCTTATGCTTAACTGAATTATTTCAAATAGAACTGTTTTTCGACATTAAAACTGTATTTACATTTAACTGAATTATTACATATAACTGCTTGAATAGTTTGAAATGGAAATGTTTTTGACAATTAAACTGTGTACTTATGGTAAACTGAACTGTTTTCAATAGAACAGATTATTTACATAAAAATGGATTTGGCGTTAAATAACCTATAAAGGTTGATATGCCATAAAACCAAACAAACCAAACCAAACTTAAGAGGTACTCAGCTAAGTGATACTGGACACTGAACATTGGTTGGTTGGTTGTTTGGGTTTTATGGCATATCAACCTTTGTAGGTCATCCAACGCCAAATTCTGTCTATATATACATACATATTCAACCAAAGATTTCAAAACGAATATTAAGGTAGGTAGAATTTTCTATTAGCCGGATTTCATTTGTTTGCATAAGATTAACCAGTTTTGAGTTGTCATATTTTTTGGTACAAGTCTGTCTCTCGCAAGAAGGACAGAATGTCATATATTTTGACGTTCTCGAACAGATCGGTTAAGTTATTTACTTTGAAAAATCGCTTTCTGATAACAGCGAAAGTTCTGCATTCTATAAGAATGTGTTTGACCGTGCAAGTTGTCTGGCAGGTTAAACACTGTGGTTGTGGTTCCTGTTTCAAAATGAAAGAGTGAGTAAGCCTTGTATGACCAATTCGCAATCGGGATATAACAACTTGTTCTCTTCTTGATTTTCTCGATGCTGGTCTCCACTCTCCTAAGGTGGGCTGAATTTGGAAGAGTTTATTGTGGATGTTATTGCTCCATTGTTGTTGCCATTTTGTGTGAAGGAATTTATTAATTGTTGGTTTCAGATCAGTATATGGGATCCTGGATTTATCGGGCGTCAGATCTAAGGCCGATTTGGCTGCTGAGTCTGCTCTTTCATTCCCTCACACTCCAATGTGGCTTGGGGTCCAGCATATAATTATTTCTTTTCTATTTGACATTGAGTCTAATCTACTCAACAGTTTGATGATAAGAGGGTTCTGAAATGTTATATTTCTCAATGATAGCAAGACAGAGAGTGAGTTTTAAAATATAAATTTCTTATGCTTACTCTTTGAGATGATGTTGAGAGCTAGGTCTATTGCATGGGCTTCTGCTGTGAAGATAGAGCTTTCCCTTGGAAGAGCTTTCTTAAGAACCGTTTTGTTCAAAACAGCCGCGCACGCTGCCCTACCATTGCCCTTGGATCCATCCGTAAAGACATAGAGGTGATTAAGGTGTTGTTGGAGAATATGGTAAAGTTTCTCTTGATAAGTGCTGGGCTGAACATTGGTAACTGACCGGAAACTGAAAATCAGGGTTGCGATATTATAACAGTATAAACTCTTCTGTCTCGAGGTGCACGTATTTAGGTACAATAATGAACATGCAAGGTGTGACCATGTCTATATGAGTATGTATGCATTTACCCTCTCCCGCCTCACGAGCAGGATGTGACACAAGGTCAATTTTTAAGTGGAGTATAACGGGTTTGAATTTAGAGTTTTCCTTCCTGGAGACTGGTTATTTAACCCAGGCTAAAGAACCCAGTCTGCCCGGCTATATATCCATAGCTGTCCTTTTGATACTACTCTACACACATCCATGTACACGGCGCCTATGGCCACACACATGTATGCAGATAGATTCCTTCCCACGGATAAGTACATACATACATGCAATATCTATCTGCGTACACTCTCATGTGGATATGCCATAGTGTTATGGTTACTGTTGAAGGAAATGAACAGGGTGACATGAGTTCAAATCCTCAATAAGACTGTTTGCATTTCACATACCCTTGGGAAAGGTATGAATCCAACAATTCTTCCTCCGGCTATGCGTACATAGTTGGGCAGACTGGGTTATTTGAATTTGGTTAGGCAACCAATCTAGGAAAACAAAGCACAAATTCAAACCTGTTAAACTCCGCTCAGAAATTGACCTTGTGGCGCTTCCTGATCGTGCGTAGAAGATAGGTTAATATATATATGATAAACCAGGAGAATTAAATAAAACGACGATTCATGTATATTTTGGATATTTTTTGAACTGACTTATGGCTTGTGCGGTTTCGGTCAAAAAACCCGGTGGCCGATAGATCTCTTCTAAGAACAAACAAAAACAAAAAAAGCAAAACAAAAAAACCCACTGTCGGGTGAGAGAAATCGGCTATCCAGCGAAACTGTAGACTGGGGATGAGTAACTGCTGTAATATCAGCCAAAGTGTGTCTTCTAATAGACTCTGCCTACATCCTCTAGCGATTAAAGAGTCTTTTCAATTCAAAATTCTGCCCGTATCCTCGATCGAGCGATTAAAGAGTCCTTTTAATTTGAAATTCCGCCATCAACCTTCATCTAGTGATTGAAGAGTCTTTTTTAATTCGTAATTCTGCCCGTATACTCGATCTAGCGATTAAATAGTCTTTCAAATTCGCAATTACAATTCCCTTTCGCTTTTAACGGACGAGACAGCCCCAGATTAGAGGCACTTGAATATATATATATGTATATAAGACCGCCACAGAAGAGGTAAGTCGAACAAGACCTGCTCTTAAACAACTCACAACAGATGTTCGACTTCTCCGTCGAACAAAGACTCCAACTCCGCGGGGTACCGCAACTTTCTTGTCGCAGACAGAACGGGCAATGTTCTCACAACAGGAGATGACTGCATTCTCCGTTTCAAGGAGCACTTCAACGAGCTCTTTGACTACCACTGTCTCGGAAACCCCTCTCCCTATGGATAGAATTAAGTCCAAATTTGAATGGCTAATTAGTACCTTCCTGGCGTTATAAGGGCCCTTTAACAAGTTCCCCAATGCTTACGAATCGGACAGGAACCAAGGCGGAACAAGCTGGTACACCTCGATAAGGTCACACTGTTCTTTACTCGTGTTAGGTGTAGCCTCCAGGTCTAGCCAGCTATTATCATATATGGACCAACAGACGTTGTCCATGATTTAACAAAAAACTCATTCTTTGATGGACCATAACAGCTCACTCTGGAAGCCCCATCTCACGATATAACCATTATCCTCTCAAACGGCCATGCCTCACTGTCAGCAGATTCCAGTGATGACATTCTTCGGGCCTTGACGGATCCAATATTCATTGGATCCAAATCCTGACTGAGGTTTTGCCCATACATCCGGTAGAGGTCAAGTTCCCGGCATTTTGGCCTAATAGTTGATTGATTAATTTCATGCCATGTCAAATAGTCTAAGATTATTTGTGTAGAGGTTAGGGAATCGCAACAATTGTACATTTATTATCACTTGAAATATTCGGACAATTGACCTCATCTTTATTGATATACACACAACGTCTCGGCTGATATGTCCTTCGGCTTCTTCAGGTGTTTCATGTCGAATTCAAGAGCTCCCACCCCCCTAAAAAACCAACAAAAAAGACAGAAAGAAACACCTTTAGGGATGAGGGACATCGGCGAAACTGCTGACCGTGGACTAATAATTGCCGCAATATCAGCCAAATAGTTTCCTCTCCAGATGTTTCATGTCAAATTCAGGCGGCCACACAGAATCTCGAAGGATATATCGACCGAAACGTTGAGAGTATAACAATAAAGAGGAGTTCAATAATTCGAACATTCTAAGTGATAACAATTATCAAGCTTCATCTCAGAAATTTAAACAAATATCATAGTCTTATACTCCTTTTACAATAGTTTGCTACACTCACTTATAACGAGATTAATCGCTTCGTCTTTTTCACTGCATAATCTACACTTTCTCTTCTGTTGTGTATTGTCGACTTTCGCTTTAATATAATTGATCCAGATGTTTTATGTTACTATTTGAAGAGACTCAGTTTCCCTCTTTCGTTTCGTTGGAACGTCCAAGTCTTTTCGTCTGAGATTTCGCAAGTTTGTTGCTTGAAACATCCACACAGTTGTTTTCTTCCCAGTTCGGTTTCCTAGTTATCGTTATGTTTCTCCTAATATTTTCAGTGCTATTACTTATTCACTATAATTAGTCCTTCTTTACTCTTTTTGATGCAGTCTTTGAGTCCTCGTATGGATACATCTATGCAATCTTCAACTTTCTTATTTTCTAGTATATTTGTCCGAGTTCTTGCTTTGGCCCAGCGGTTAGAGTGTTCGCCAATGGCCCGGGAGACATGGGTTCAATCCCAGGTCGAGTCATACCAAAGACTTTAAAAATGGTACTTGATACCACCTTGCTTAACACTCAGCATTATAAGGTACGGTTCAAGGGTAAAGTGGAGCAATCCTGGGAATGGAGTAGCGCCCTCCCCTACACCTTGGTGTAGTAGCTATCGAAAAGGGAGCCTTCGGGTCACCCTCGACTATGGTCGCTAACTCTTGCTTGGTCCATTTTAAGAAGGGCCCCGAGTATCGTACATGGGGGCCTACCCATGTGTTTATCCCTTTAATGAGTTTCCTGCTGCAGAGCTTGGTTTCGAGATTTTTTTTTCGTTTGTTTGAAGTGCATTTTTCTTACAGGGTATCTCAAAATAGATGCAACCCATTAATATGATAAGGATTTATTTCTGAGACAAGTGCAATGGCGGTCATTTGGAAAACGTCCTGTAAAAAAATGCATTTTTTCAGCTAGAGACATCAAATCAATGTTTCTTTTTTTAATTGCTATTATATCAGCTTCCAGGACATGCAATCTTTTTTTGAGTTTCTTGTCTCAGTAAAAAATCATTATCATATTAATGGGTTAGATCTATTTTGAGACAGTTTTCAATGATTTTGTCTCCAAATAAGTAGAGACGCAAAATATTATTTCCTCTCTTGTCCAAGGCAGTGTGATCGAGGATTAATAGTTGTTATAGTATACTATTTTCAAATCTGAAAAAAAAAAAAAAACTAAACAAAACAAAACAAAACAAAAACACAGCATTATTATTAATAGAGTTATTAGCAGTCACATGGGTCCTATGTATATTGAGACACCCAATATTTTTCTTTCTTCTCGGCTTGTTTGGATGTGTCCGGTTTCAGTATTGCCAAGTACTTGCAATTTTCCTTTTCTCCATGCATTGTGATTATTTCTTGATTATATTGGAAGTGTTGGTTGCCATAAGCGAAATTGGCAAATCAAATTCATCTTTCACAGTCATCCATTATATTCACTTAGTACTAATGCACCTGGACGAGGTAAAATAGATCTGATTGGGTTCTTTAGCCTTCGTGGACAACCAATCTAGGAGGACGAATTTGAATTTGAACTCTGAAGAAGGCAACAGGAAAACACTTCTTTTTTTCCAGTTATGGATGAAATAATAGGGTTGATTGCCAGTGTAGGAGATGGGTAAATGGTTAGAAAACCTACTGTATTAAAATTCTGTGACCAAAAATCTGAATAAATAACAGTCCATGTATTCATATTCTTGGTCGACTTACTTTTACCTCGGTGGCCAAAGATATTTCAAAACTTCAAAAATTTCTAAAATACTAACAGATACATTGCAACTGTTGGCGGTTTCACATTTTCACTGACTTCTGATAGAGAATATATATATATATATATACATCTTTAAAGAAAAAAAACAAAGACCGGTTATTTTAGGATTATAAATTTATTTCCATCCTGTTTTTCGTTTCTGGTATGAACCAAAAACACGAAGTAAAATATAACAGGACTTCTTCAGATCCAATGGATAAATAAAACAGAATAGACACGCGGTGGGAGGGGGAGGAAGAGATTTAAAGAGTTACCTCTTCGATTTATTGAATTCCCGTTTTTTTAATTTATCTATTCATTTTATTTTCAACCGGTCTTTGGTTTTTTCTTTAAAGAAATATTGCACTGTAAAATAAATTACATTGAGCTCTCTACCAGGAAAATTTAAATGTTCAGCTCCTGAATGATTTTCTTGTCCTGAAGGAATTACTCCCAACTCTGGTTTAACTGGACCGAATAATACCTATATATATATATATATATATATATATATGTCAAGTCATGCTGATAACATGGATTCCCTTGACTCTCCCCCCCCCCATCTCTCTCTCTCTATCTCTAACATTACTCTTGGTAGATCATCCAGACAGTTTCTTGTGTTTGCACAAAGCTAATAGATACGTCTTTGCTAGCAGGCCAGCATAAAAGTGTCCTTGTGAGGAAGGCCATGAAAGAACTTCGGTTATGAATTCGTCACTACTTCTCCAGCTTAGCCTGGCACGTTTTATTTGATGGTTTGTGAGATGGGCATCAAGTGGCTGTACAGCACCATTTTTGCTGGGTGCTGCTTCCAGGATTAGGTTTGGTTTGGTTTCTTTGTTTAATGGCATATCAACTCTTTTTAGGTTATTTAATGCCAAAGCCATTCTCCTAGAAGAACAGTAGTAGTACTATTTAACCCATAGCTGAGAGGATAAGGGGGTTCATACCTTTCCCAAGGATATTTGCCCGAAAGTGAACGTAATAGCGTGACTGGAGTACGAACCATCCAGGATTAGTTTAAAATAGCGTGCAACATCCTTGTGTAGTTCTCATCTAGTTTTTTTCTGTAAGCGCTTTGGTTATAGTTCTGGTGGTGTAGCCATACAATAGTTCTACATGGCTACGGTTTGGAAGAATTCCCATTTTATCTTATCAGAGATAAAAGAATTCCAGATGGTCGATGATCTGTCGATAACAGTCCATGCCTGTCATATGCGTATGTTGACATCGCTTTCAGTTTATGAGATATTGCTACCGAGGTATGGGAAATTGTCTCTGCTCAAGCCTAATGTCTAGAACAGGCAGCACGATGCATTGGTTTCGATAAACAGAGTTTATGAGTTTTAAATAAGATGAAGTCACACGCACACACACACACACACACACACACACACACACACATATATATATAGTACGGAAGGAAAATATGGAAGAATTTTTAAAATGCTTTTTTGGTCTGATTTATCTAATTTTTGAAAAAAATGCGATAAATTGAAATTTTCACGATTAACTCAATTATTCAAGCACTTTTTCATTCAAATTCAGCCCAATATGAGTGAACAGGAAAAAAAAAAAAAAACGACAAATATATGATTTGCTTACCGCAGAAACCAAGCCAAAAATTTTTTCCGAAATAACTGGAGTTTCTTTATGGCCTCCATCAAGGCCAGACCTTAATCCTCTTGAATACGCTATATTGGGCGTTTTAGAAAACAAAACAGATGCAACTTACCATCTAAATATTGGTTCGCTTAAGAATGTTATTGCGGAGGAATAGAAGAAAATGTCTGAAGAATTTATTTTGAAACTATGCAAATCGTTTCGAAGCCTTGTTGATACAATACTTGAAAAAAAAAATGGCTGCCATATTAAGTAGCACATCACTCAATAAGTCCCAGGCTTGACATATAGATGGCGCCACGAATTAAAAAAACCCATATAATCTTTATAAAGTTCAAATGGCACGTGTCAACATTTGAGCCCAATCGGATAGTTTACAAATTAGAGTTATTCAAGTGAAGCTACCGTTGCAAATTTTCAAAAATATTGAAAAATCTGAATTTCGTGTGTTGATAAAGCATTGCTTTCTGATGGTAAAAAATATTGTTCAAGCAAAGCAATGGCTTGATAAATGTTATTCGGACCCTGTTTTCTCGGAAACAACGGTTAAGAGGTGGCATACTGAGTTTAAAAGCTGTCGTACGGACACAAATGATGCTGAACGTTCAGGTCGCACAAATTCAGCAGTTGCTTCTGAAAACAAAACAAAAAAAAAACTCCACAAACTCGTTTTGGCTAATCGTAAATTGAAGTTGTGTGTGATAGTAGAGGAGTTGAGGATATCAGAAGGCAGTGTATTCACCATTTTGCATGAACATTTGTCAATGAGAAAGCTGTGTTCAAAGTGGGTGCCGCGTTTGTTCACAGTCGATCAACAACAACGAGTTGACGATTCAGAGGTTTATTTGAAACTGTTTCAACACAACAAAAAAAGAAGTTTTTGCGTAAATATGTGACAATGAATGAAACATAGATCCTCCACTTATCTCCGGAGTCAAATCAGCAGTCAGCTGAGTGGACAGCAGCTGGTGAAAGCTGTCCAAAGCGGCTAAAGACACAAACATCAGCAGGCAAGGTTTTGGCCTCCGTATTTTGGGATCCGCAAGATATTTTGTTCATCGCTTACCTTGAGAAAGGTAGAACCATCAATAGTGAATATTGTATTTCATTAATGGTGCGTTTGAAGGAAGAAATCGCCAAAAAACGGCCACAAATCAAGAAGAAAAAAGTGTTCTTTCACCAAGACGATGCACCGTGTCACAAGTCGATCGCAATAATGGGAAAACTACATGAATGGCACTTTGAATTGCTTCCATACCCACCCTATTCTCCAGATCTGGTCCCCAG
Organism: Sepioteuthis lessoniana; assembly: GCA_963585895.1. NCBI lineage: Eukaryota > Metazoa > Mollusca > Cephalopoda > Myopsida > Loliginidae > Sepioteuthis > Sepioteuthis lessoniana. Next base: position 54,431,183 of record OY757938.1, on the reverse strand, counting down.
TGACTACAGGCTGTTTGCAGACCTCAAAAGAATTCTCCAGGAAGAGAGATTTCGCTCCAATAGAAAATTGATATAGGAAACAGACGTATTTTGAAGCCAAAGACAAATCGTTCAACAAAAAAGGTATCGAATAGTTAGAAAAGCGTTAGAATCAGTGAATCCCCCTTGAAGGAGACTATGTAGATGAATAGGGTCGAATTTTGCCTAAAGTTGTTTTATTAGTTATGCCCGGGACTTATTGAGTGATGTGTTAAATTTACTGTTTTGTATCTATCTTCTTATTTTGTTGTTTATTTTTTAAAACTAAAATTAATCTTGTTTTATAATCGAGTCGTTTGTAGTGGAAAGAAAATTTCGTATTTTGGTTTGGCGCGCAATTTGATTCGACGCATAATTTCACCCAATCAGGATGATGTATCCTATTCAACCCGGGCCTCCTTTACGGGCAATAGCAAATTGGGTAAGCTGCCAAACACATTCTCTTTAGCTGGACAACACCGCCCAGTGCAGACGTCTCACTGCGGCTCTAGAATAGCAGCAGCAGCATGGACACATGAGGGAACCTATCTAATTTATGGATTCCTTGCAAGGAATCCCAGTTGAATATAAATTAGATACATTCAACATGCCTCGCACAGGTACAACATTATGTCACCTCCAAAATTGGCTATGTCAACGCAATGCTTTTATTCCGCTCTCGACACCTAGCTCTCAGTTCACCTCTGGGCCACTTTAATGGAGACCAACTCACGCCTCTCCACCAGACGCACAAAAACCACGGTGACTCCAAAGTTAATTTTCCTCCAACGGCAACATGGCTTTCGCTAAACTACGGCGAACACAATCCCTCGCACGTCCGACGACACACGCTGCCATCTCAACCTTCTCAACCTTCTCATAAATCCATTTCATCTCCATACTCACAACATTTCCACGAGTCTTGCAGCACCAAAAGCCAACCCAATATTCCATGCAGCAAATAAAACCTATTCCTATAAACATATTTCGACTATCGGCATCTTACTTCTTCATCCTTCCTTTATTTATTCTTAAAACTTAGCGAGGGGACTAACAACACTTAGCGAGGAAACAACACAACATAAACACACATACGTTACAACGATCTTCCTCGCTAAACACAAACAAATATTTTCCCCGCATAACAACAAAATCTACGGCTAAACGTTTATTAACATACTAGAATATTCTTAATTTTGCTTCCGCACTATATATATATATATATATAGGGAGATATTTGTGATAGGTTGATGTATTTTTAATTTGTGTAAGATAGAAATATTCTTCCTTGATATAGATGATTAAGGTTTTGATTTATTTTTTCTTTTGTTTAAGTTCATGATTTTGGAGTGTTTCAGAAAATTTATGTTGATTTTCGGTCATTGAGATTTCAGATATATTTTGATGTAAAGATCCCATAATCCCTTATATTTTTATGTTCAGTTGGCGGATGTAATTTGCACATTCTATTAGATATTCCAGGAACATTTTGGTGTTATTTTCCATTTGTGCTACTGTGTCATATATTTTGAAGTGTGTATAATTAGGCAGCAAGTTATCAAAACAAATACATAAAATAATATATATATATATATATATATATATATATATAAATGAAGAAAAGTGATACGATAAATAGGAATATTTTTTGTGTTATTTATTTTTTGATCATTCTCAATTAGTTTGCCTTTAGGTCATCGGTAGAAGAAAAATTTTTTAGTGGGGAGAAGTTTTAGAATATTCTTTTAAAGAGTTGATATGTATGAATAGAAATGACGAAAGATGAACTAGTTTCGTACCATATCCGTTCGTTGAATAATATATATATATATATATATATATATATGAAGATCTTGTGGTTGGTGCAAAATTTGAATATTGGTTTTAAAGTGTGTGCATAATATATTTTGAAAACGCTTAAAATATTTTAGAATCTCCCCAAAGGGACCCTTTGTTTCTCTGAAGAGAAGTGGCCGAAAGAAATGGCCCCATTTTTAGGATTTTAAAATATTCTAATCTTTTTAAAAATATTTTATTTGGGACACGCTTTTAAAAACAATATATTTATATATATATTCACCGCCCCATTGGCCTAATTGTAAAAGTATTCGCTAACGGTCCAAGCGACCGGGATCCAATCACAGGTCGAGTCATTCCAAAGACTCAAAAAATGGTACTTGGTGGTTCCTTGTTTAGCACTCAACATTAGATCAAGGGTAAGTGGAGCAATCCAGGGAACGGAGTAGCGCCCTCCTCTACACCTCGGTGTTGTAGCTATTGAAAAGGGAGCTTTGAGGTCGCTCTCGCCTTGGGGTCGCTCTCGTCTTCGGTCGGCCAACTAAATATATATACATATATATTTAACTTTTATCATTCTAAATTAGAAATTTTACTTGATAATGTTGTATACTTGTAAAATCCATTGAACTAAGCATCCCTGGTGACAATTTAATTTCTGTTTCCGATTTTATTGTTTGCAAAAGGTTTCTCTATGTGTTTTTCGAATATGATAAAAAAGGACAAAAAGATTTGTTTTATTTTCTCTGTCCGGCTGTGATAAGTAGGTTCAGTATTTATTGGTATGTTTATTGCAATCGCACCTGTGGTCTGCCGCACGGTGCGTCAAAGAAGAAAAATGGTTTTAAATGTTAGTACAGAAATTTAAAAAAAATCAACCAAAAACATTCATCGTCCATCTATCCCAGTTTGTTCATATCAATCTCGATCTGTGAAAGACATCATTTTAAAGGGAAAGTCTCCGTGGTGTTGACTAAAATGAATAGCTGGAAATAGAACTGTTTTTCACAATTAAACTGTACTTACATTTAAGCTGCATGCTTATGCTAAACTGAATTATTTGAAATTGAACTGTTTTTAACATTGAAACTGTACTTACACTAAACTAAATTGTTATAAATAACTGCTTGAATAGTTTGAAATTGAAGTGTTTTTGACAATTAAACTGTGTACTCATGCTAAACTGAATTGTTTTTAATAGAACTGATTATTTACATAAAAGTGGATTTGGCATTAAATAACATACAAAGGTTGATATGCCACAAAACACAACCAACCAAACCAAACCGTGGTGTAGTGGCTAATGTGCTGGATTGTGACATCGTAGTAAGCATGTGCGAATTACAATTGCACTCTTGCATTCTCTTTCGGTCTAATATTCTTGGGAAAGGCATGAACCCGTTGATCTCAACCAGTAATGGGTTAAATAGTACTACTACTGTTCTACAAGGATGGTATTGGCATTAAATAACCCACGAAGGTTCATGCAATTATACAAAGCAACCAAACCAAACCAAACCAAACCAATCCAAACTATCATTTTGTAATGCTGATTTTCAAGGGTGTCAGGCTTCTTCTAAGAATAAGAGTAAGACCAAGAAAGCGCTAAAAAGCTATTTTCGATAGATGAGAAGAAATTTAGGTGGAAGGATTGATATTCTCCAAATAAAAAGAGTTGTAAATCTTCAAACCTGATGAACATTGGAGAAGGGACCGGCGAAGATGTTTGTAAAAAAAGCAAAAAGGTTGAGAATTGTTCTCTTCACTAAAAAGAAAACATCGATGATATACATATATATATATATATTGGTATAGGGGCGAGAGTATTAACCAATGGTCCGGGAGACCGGGGTCCAATTCCAGGTCGAATCATACCAAAAACTTAAAAATTGTACTTGGTGCTCCCTTGTTTAACACTCAGCATTATTAGGTACGAATCAAGGGTAAAGGGAGCGACGCAGGGAAAGGAGTAGCTATTGAAAAGAGTATCTACTGAAAAGAGAGGCTTCGGGTCGACCTCGATTACGGTCAGCCAACTTATATATATATATATAGAGAGAGAGAGAGAGAGAGTGAGAGAGACAGAGACTGAGAGTGATAGATAAGCTGAGTGAGGTAAATAAAGCAATAAACAAATAGATAGACTGATAGGCAGATTAATAAAGATGTATGTTTTTACCTGACATCTCCGCAGGAGCACGTTGTGACACAAGGTAAATTTTGAAGCGGAGTCTAAAATTCAGAATGTTCCTTCTCTTGGATAGGTTGCCATACTTAGATTAAAGAGCCAAGTCTACCAGTCATAACAGAAAAAAAGATAATAGTTGGATTCATACCTTTTTCAAAGGATTTAGCATTACGTGATATGTAAACAACCTCGTTCAGGATTTGAACTAGTGTCGCCGTGTCCATTTCTTACGACGTTAACCAGTGCACCACGAGCGTCTCTATAGATAAATGAATGATAACAAATTTCGTTCGAGAGATATTTTCGAAATAAAAAAAAGTTGTGAATCCTCATATCTGATGAACTGATTGACCGGATACTATTGGTTGTCTAAATTTCTTGAACGCCTTCTTTTATCAACAGTCAAACTTTAAAAATGATTTCCCCGGTTGAATCATTTCTATGGCCAGATAAACAGGGGACACCTGAGGAAGGCCGGAGGATTCAGCGGCCGAAAAATTGTGAAAAAAACAATAAAGACGAAGACAATAGTCCTAAAACTGATAAAAATGGATACAATTGTTCTCTTACTTCAAAAAAAAAAAAAAAAAAAAAAAAAAAGATTTGCTAGTTAGCTAGACAGGTAAGTAGATAAATATGAACAATGTGACAGAGAGACAGACAGATAGATAGATAAATAGGTGAACCAACTGAGATGTATAAAACAATTAGAATTAACTTAGAGGGATAAATAAGCAGAGTAAAGTATATTGATAATTAAATCGATAAATGAACAGACTGAGATAGATAGATAGATGGATAGATAGATGGATGGATGGATAGAAACATGTTTAGACAGAGAGACAACAAGCCTGCAAAAGTTGTATGTCACATTTTGAACAGTCAAAGCATACACAGATAAATATAAAATTACAACACCTTGAAGAACGATGTAGATTTTTACCTGAGCATTGTGTGTAATTGCCGTTAATTGACCAATTGTTTTTTTAACCAATATATATATATATATATATATATATATATATATATGTGTGTGTGTGTGTGTGTGTGTGTGTGTGTGTATATGTTCCCCTAACCCTGTAGGGTTGAGCTCTCTAGCGAATGAAGTAATTGTGTTGCCATTAGCGTATATGCAAGGCTCTTTGTATGAATCAAGCTCTCGGTAGCCGTTAAGAGGAAATATGTAAACAATAACAATTGTGATTCATAACCGTTTAAATTTACTTCGCTGGCCCTTGCTTGCTCGTGGCTGAGTGGCTCAATCTTGGATTGGCGTTTGAGTCAACCGGGTTTCGATCCCAGCGTCGGGAATCTAGCCCGTCTAGCCACATTGATGAGTTCTGATAGAACGAAACAGATATGTCAGTGGATGACAATATATATATTTCTTTAAGAAAAAAACTAAACCAGTTATATTAGGATAATAAATTTATTTCCATCCTGTTATATGTTTTTGATATAAACCAAAAACACGAAAAAAATTAACAGGACTTCTTCAGATCTTATTTCTTATTTCTTAAAGAAATTATTGTTCTGTAATGTCAGTTACATTGAGCTATATATATATATATATATGTGTGTTTATACACACACTTTTTTAAATAAAGGAATTATATATTATAAATTGAATTACCATGATCAGAAAATTCGGCAAACACGCGACATACGGAAACACTGGACCACTGCTTCGACCTCATTAGGTCTCATCAGCAATGTATACCGTGATCTCCCTTACTGGTTCGTTGGTTGGTTTGTTTTACGGAGTATCAACCCTTTTTGGGTCATTTAACGCCGAATTAAGTCATTTTAATTAAAGTTTCAAACAATTCATTTTTGTATAAGTATATTTGGTTTGGTTTTATGGCATATCAACCATTGTAGGTTATTAATGGCAAATCTATTTTTATACATATAAATAGTTCTATTTCAAACAATTAAGTTTCATATAAGTACGCAGTTTCATTATCAAAAAACAGGTCCATTTCAAACAATACTGTTTAGCGTAAGTTTCAATGTCAAAAAACAGTTCTATTTCAAACAATTCACTTTAGCATAAGTATACAGTTTCAATGTCAAAAAGGTTCCATTTCAAATAGTTCAGTTTAGCGTAAGCACACAGTTTAGTTCTATTCAACCCTTAGATATAACCCTATTAGGTGCTACCACTCCGAGTCAGAGATGACCCCGCATCCCCAAAAGTTCCAGAATTACTGGAACCTCACCATCAGATTGTTTAGTGTCATATCCTGGACACTCGTTGGAGTGGGAGGTCTTACCCCTCTGCAGAAAAGCAGTTGGTGTATTCTATAGCCCCAGCCGACTGGCCAATCTCCCACTGGAGATCAAACCAGTGACCAAAGAGCTGAAACTCTACCACTGAACCACTGGTCCAGAGACTCATTAGTAGAGTTTCGGCGCTGTGATCGCTGGTTCGATCTCAAGTGGGGGAGATTTCGGTATATAATGCTGATGAGACCAAATGAGGTCGAAACAGTTGTCCAATGTTTCCGTATGTCACGTGTAGTGCTTGCCGGATTTTCTGATCATGGCAAGTCAGTCTATGATATACAGTGTAACCCGGATATTAGAGACCCGGATATAAGAGATATTTTCTATGGTCCTAAATTAGAGCTGTGTTAATGTATATCAAATAGACCAAACCTCTTATATCCGGGTTACACTATATATATATATATATATATTTCAACTCTAAAATAGTGATCTACAGACGTAATGATAAAACCTCAACTGAAGATTCGACACGTGAAAGTCAGTCATTAGTTTTTACGATTTATGAAATATTGTGATATTGCTACATTTTTTTTGTGTACAAATCGCTCGGTTTTACTAATTTATCGGCCCATTGGCCTAGTGAGTAGAGTGTTTGCCAACGGCCTGGGAGATCGGGGTTCGATCTCAGGTCGAGTCCTATCAAAGACTCAAAAAATAGTACTCAATAACTCCTTACTTAACATTCAGCATTATACGGTACGTATCAAGGGTAAACTGGAGCAATCCAGGGAAAAGAGTAGCACCATCTCCTAAACGACGTCGGTGTAATAGCAATTGAAAAGGGAACCTTTCGGTCGTCCTCGACTACAGACGCCAACTTTATTTTATATTTACTTGTCCGTCTGCACGAGTATGATGCGAAACAAAATTTAACAAGTTTGAATTCAGACTATTCATTCTCCTAGATTGGTTGCTAGACCAAGGTGAAAGAGTCCAGTCTAGCCTACTATTTATCCATACCTGGAGGAAGAATAGCTTGATTCATATCTCTCTCAAAGGTATTCATAACTTTTTTTTATCTTTCTCGTGTGAAATGCAAACAGCCACGTCCAGGATTTGAACTTGAGTCGCAGAGTATATTTCCTACGACGGTAACTATAACACCACGAACGATTCATATATATATATATATATATATATATATATATATATATATATATATATATGTGTGTGTGTGTGTATTATCTTGAGATAGTCCTCTTAAGTGATGCGTACTGCCTTAAGTTTTTGGCTTCGCTTGACAGTGATCAGCAAGCTTTTTTTTTTTGACTCAAGGAGGGATGTGCATTCAACCAATCATTCTGGCTCCCTCGGACGAAGGAATATGGTTCGGGGTTTCTGAGACATACATTTGCACCAAACCACTGCGATCAGCTGGTCCTACACACGCCCTCACTACTATAAACAAATCTTTTGTTTCGGTATTCCAGCGTACTGTTGTGACCATCATACGTCAAAATTAACGGGACAATTAATCGTATATATATATATATATATATATATATATATATATATATATATATATATATATATGTGTGTGTGTGTGTGTCATGATGAAGTTACTATGACAGCGCAGACTTAATTGAATCTCTCTTTCCATTCGTTCTTATCCACCATTTCTCGCATGTCCAGTGAACAACGTCCGGTGTCAGTACAAAGTGGATGTATGTAGATCTCTGTTGGTCGGTCGCCAATGGCGCGTCCATGTGTAGGAGTCCATAAGAGAACGTAGCTTATGAGTTTTTCCTTGCTTCATCAATAGTGCCCCACATGTCTTGTTCGTTATATTAGGATGGTTTTTGAGATGAGAAGTAAGTGGTCGCACAGTTGCTATTTTCTAAGGTGTTGCTTCCAGGATTGGTTCAAGACTTAATATATATATATATATATATATATAACACTGACATTACTTGAGAAATATACACCAGACCCACACAATTCTGAAATTTTAAATTACGAACATTCTTTCAAAGGAACAAACATGATTAATCGCATAGAAGACGCGGATGTAAACTCGTAACTACGATGACCATTCTTTGAACAAGGAATTGAATGTTTCCCAGAAACTTCCCCCAAAACAAAACCAGCATTGATTCATTCATTAAATTTCTATTTCGCTTATCTTTTCAGTGAGTACATTTTGAGTGGTTTATTTTTCATGTATCTTTCCATGACTAAAAAGATAGATCATATTTACCAACCCCTCCGCTCGGGCAGGATGTGACACAAGGTCAATTTTTAAGCGGAGTTTAACAGGTTTGAATTCAGAGTTTTCCTTCTCCTAGACTAGTTGCCTCACCAAGGCTGAAGAACCCAGTCTGCCCTACTATTTACCCATAGCTGGAAGGAGAATAATTGGATTCATACCTTTCCCAAGGGTATTAGTGCTATGTGAAATGCAATTAGTCTCGGCCAGGATTTCAACTCGTGTCGCCGTGTCCATTTCCTAGGACGGTAACCATTACACCACGGGCACCTCCAAAAAAAAAAAAAAAAAAAAAAAAAAAAAAAAGACTAAAAAGATAGATGAATCGCCCCACCACAAGACCAAAACAAACAATAATATACTTACACACTGGTCGTCTACTGTCGTTTTAAATTCATGTTACCTTTACGCTTCATTATGAGTAATTGCCCTGTCGGCTGGGGCTGTAGAATACACTGACTAATTCTCTGCAGAGGGGTAAGACACCCACCATCAACGAGTGAACTGGATATGACACTAAAAAATCTGATGGTGAGGTTCCAATAATGCTGGAGGTTTGGGGAATGCGGAGTACTTCTTTGTTGCCATCGCTCCCAAGTCATCACTGGCCCGGAGTGGTAGCACCTGATGGGGTCATATCTATGGATCAAATAGAAATAAACCGTGGTTTCTTGAGTTTCCTGTTTTTTGCATCTAAACTGCGTATTTATGGTAAACTGAGTTGTTTAAAATAGAACTGTTTTGACATTTTTTTTTTTCATCATACAACGTGTGGGAGCACGTGCGATACCCTAGCCTCATCAGCCGCCATCCAGGGTGATAACACTGGATGGCGGCTGATGAGTTGTTTAAAATAGAACTGTTTTGACATTTAAACTACATACTTGTGCTAAACTGAATTGCTCAAAATAGAACTGTTTTGACATCTAAACTACGTACTTATGCTAAACTGAATTATCTGAAATAAAACTGTTTTTACATCTAACTCTGTGTATTGTCCAGTCGGCTGGGGCAGTTGAATACACCGATGTTACCTCTGCAAATGGGTAAGGCCCCCCCCCACACCGAGTGTCCTGGATATGATACTAAACAATTTGATGGTGAGGTTCTAGTGATGCTGAAGCTTTGGGGAACGCGGAGTACCCCTTCATTGCCATCGCTCTCAGGTCCACTTTGACACGGAGTGATAGCACCTGGCCCTGTCTATGGGTTGAATAGAAGTAAACTGCGTACTTATGCTAAACTGAGTTGTTTGAATTAGAACTGTTTGACTAACCTGAAGAGCTAGAAATAGAAATATTTTGACAATTAAACTGTGTACTTACATTTAAACTGCATACTTATGCTATACTGAATTGTTTAAAATGGAAATATTTTGTTTGCTAAACTGAATTGTTTGCAATGGAACTGTTTTAGACATTGAAACTGTCATTATCATCATCATGTCGTGCCGCTAGCACGGATATCCCAGACCCTCTCTCACCACTTCTCCCTATCGTGCATCGCCTCTGGCAGGTCTTCAGGGCTACATTTCGTATCCTCACATAGCTGCTGTATGTATGTTCTTGCTGGTCGTCCTGCTTTTTTCTGGCCATATGTGGGGGTCCATAGGAGTACATCACTTATGAGCTCGTCTCTGCTTCTCCAGCAGTGTCCTGCGTGTCTGGTTCGTCTGACGCAAAAATGTATTGACTGTGTGTAAATAAAATCTTTACTTATACTAAACTGAAATGTTTGAATTACAACTGTTTTACTAAACTGAATAGTTTGAAACAGAAATGTTTTTGACAATCAAACTGTGTACTCATGCTAAACTGAATTGTTTTAATCAGAACAGATTATTTACATAAAAATGGATTTGGCGTTAAATGATCTACAAAGGTTGATATGCCATAAAATCAACCAACCAACCAACCAGCCAACCATGTACTTACACGAAACTGAATTGTTTGAAATAGAACTGTTTTGACATTTAATTGTGTGTGGACAAAAACTACACTTATACTAAACTGAATTATTCGAATTAGAACTGTTTGATTTATCTGAATAGCTTGAAATAGAAATGTTTTTGACAATTAAACTGTGTACTTACATTTAAACTGCGTACTTATGCTGAACTGATTTATTTGAAATGGAATTGTTTTTGACATTGAAACTGAAGTTAGGCGAAACTGAATTGTTTGAAATAGAACTGATTATTTGTATGAAAATGGATTTGGCATTAATTAACCTACAAAGGTTGATATGCCATAAAACCCAAACACCAAAACAACTAATTATAAGTAAAGTGAAAAACATATTAAGATTATAATTATTTTATTTTACATCTGTAAATCTATTCTGGAAAATGAGGCGCACTTAATTCTCTGGGATTTTGAGATAAAATCGGATCATCCAATGCAAGACAGAAGACTAGATTATCCAATCCAATCCAAGAACTTATGGTTAACACGCCCCCCCCCAAAAAAAAAACTTGTCAGTTAAAAAACTTTTCTAGTCTGTAACATAGCCATACATGATTATGGGAAACGTACATAGAATGTTCGTAAAATATATACATAGAACATAGGAATCTCGAAACACGAAAAACACTTATGACTTCTTAGTTCAGGTACGAAACTTTTTATTACCTTTGAGTTTAAAGGTTCTTCGACATAAGGAGAGAGATACACATTCTTTCTATTCTGGCTTTTCTATCTGCCTCTCCCCAACCAGTGCGCACCCGTCGCAAGGCCTCCGCGAGCAAGCGAAAGTCAACCGTCTTCTCCCAAAGCAGGACTCAACTCAACAAACAGACTTTTTCAAAATCCCCAAAATCCTCCGCACGCTTCCGGTGCGTGACGTCACCCGAAGTCTGTAGCCCCGTTTCCCATCTGGACTATTGTGACATCTCTGAGTGACACGTCCGCTCCGCGCACGCGCGAGTGAACACCAGCGTTAATGTTGCACCTAAGTAACCCATGCACTGAGCCGAAAGGTTCTCAGCCTAACTAAACCCAAAGGCATAAAACGAAATCCCTCGGTCATTATATTACAAGTCGACCATATTGCGAAACGAAAGGAATGCACCCCCACCAAAATAGCAAAACATTACAAAACAAAAAAACAACAAACAAACAAACCTTGATAAATACTGAAACCTTGCTAGATAAGTGAAAAACTTTAGTATAGGAATGTGACATTGATGCCAATGAAAGTCAGCATACTTGGAACAATTCCTAAGAAACTGAAAAATAAACAGTGGGGACTGGAGCTCCGGAGAAATATCGACTTAATCTTGTTCACGGCATTAGTGAGATTGGCTAGCTTGACTGATTAATTTTAACGGCATGTCACAACCTGTCTAGGGTTATTTTGTGCCTAGAAACGAGGTTATTACTCACATTGTATTTTTATATTTACACTTTTATGTAGTTTCTTAAGTTTTTGCTCAAGATACTATTTACCAACCCCTCCGCTCGGGCAGGATATGACACAAGGTCAATTTTTAAGCGGAGTTTAACAGGTTTGAATTCAGAGTTTTCCTTCTCCTAGACTAGTTGCCTAACCAAGGCTGAAGAACCTAGTCTGTTCTACTATTTACCCATAGCTGGAGGGAGAATAATTGGATTCATACCTTTCCCAAGGGTATTAGTGCAATGTGAAATGCAATCAGTCTCGTCCAGGATTTGAACTCGTATCGCCGTGTTCATTTCCTACGGCGATAACGACTACACCACGGGCACCTCCAAAAACGACTACACCACGTTTAATATCATCTATGTTATACGTATGATATCTCCGTTATATGATATCACCGTTATCAAGTGTTTCTATCTAACAAAAAAGAATTCAAACATATCTATTTGACCTGTAGATAGGGCCCTAACTTGTGCTACAACTTTGGGTCAAAGTAGACCGGGTAGTTGTAATCTCTTCCTGTAGAGGAGGGATACCACCCACAAAGGGGTGTTCTGGGTATGCTACTAAACTTTATCTGATTGTGAAGTTCCAGTTTTCGAGCAACATCTGTTAGGGTCCTACTTGTATGTCAAATAGATTTCTTTAAAAGCTTTGCGTGTTCGAGAGGACCATGCGCCAACCCCCCAAACTCTTTTAAAACTATTACACAATTATGTTATTAAATTTGGCGACTGTAGTGGAGGGTGACTCGAAGGCTCTTTCAATAGTTACTACACCGAAGTGTAGGGGAGGGTGCTACTCCTTTCCTTGGATTGCTCCACTTTACTCTTTATCCGTATGTTATAATGCTGATTGCTAAGCCAGGTGGTATGAAGTACCATTTTTAGTCTTTGGTATGACTCGAGCAGGGATTGAACCCTGGTCTCCTGGGCAATTAGCGAACACTCTACGCACTCGTAGAGGCTGGTTAAAACGTAAACAGGCATAAAATAAGCAATCAAATGGAGGTGCCCGTGGTGTCATTGTTATCGTAGTAGGAAATGGATACGGCGACACGAGTTCAAATCTTGGACGGGGTTAATTGCATTTCACATAGCACCAATACCCTTGGGAAAGGTATGAATCCAATTATTCTCCCTCCAGCTATGGGTAAATAGTAGGACAGACTCGGTCCTTCAGCCTTGGAGAAGGAAAACTCTGAATTCAAACCTATTAAACTCCGCTAAAAAATTGACCTTGTGTCATATCCTACCCGAGCGGAGGGGTTGGTAAATAGGATAAAATAAGCAATCAATCATAACCCGGTAAAACGGCACATATTAGCAAGAGCTTTAGTTGAGCAATATGCCGAAGATATTCCAACTTATGAAGCAATCATCAGTTCATTTGCGAATAAATGATAATTCTATGGAGTTTGCATTCGTCGCGAACGTTATCTTTTAATCCCAAAATTCTTGATAGGACAATAATTATGAAATGTGAATTAGAACCTTCTCTCCTTTCTAGATAGAAGCATCAATATAATATTCGACCGCTGTTAACTATGAAATACTAATTAGAACTCTCTCTTCTTTCTAGATAGAAGCATCAATATCATTAGGAGGTGCCCGTGGTGTAATCGTTATCGTTGTAGGAAATGGACACACCAACACGAGTTCAAATCCTGGACGAGACTGACTGTATTTCACATAGCCCTTATACCCTTGGGAAAGGTATGAATCCAATTATTCTCCCTCCAGCCATGGGTAAATAGTAGGGCAGACTGAGTTCTTCAGCCTTGGAGAGGCAACTAATTTAGGAGAAGGAAAACTCTGAATTCAACCGCCGCAGGCATTGGCCCCCATGTCAATGCACACAAAACGGAATATATGTGCTATAATCAAACAGGTGACATCTCCACACTAGACGGAACCCCTCTGAAACTAGTAGACAAATTAACCTACCTAGGAAGCAGCGTCTCATCAACCGAAAAAGACATCGACACACGACTAACGAAGGCATGGACAGCTATCGATAGACTATCGATCATATGGAAATCAGACCTGACCGATAAAATGAAACGCAGTTTCTTCCAGGCAGCGGTCGTATCGATACTGCTGCACTACTTGGACGCTAACTAAACGGCTGGAGAAGAAGCTAGATGGCAATTACACAAGAATGCTGCGAGCAATATTGAACAAGTCCTGGCGGCAACACCCCACAAGGCACCAACTATACGGCCACCGGCCTCCCATCACGAAAACTATCCAAGTTAGACGAACCCGACATGTAGGACACTGCTGGAGAAGCAGGGACGAGCTCATAGGTGATGTACTCCGATGGACCCCCACATATGACCGGGAAAAAGCAGGACGACTAGCTCGAACATACATTCAGCAGCTATGTGAGGATACGGGATGCAGCCCTGAAGACCTGCCAGAGGCAATGAATGATAGGGAGAAGTGGCGAGAGAGGGTCAGGGATATTCGTGCTAGCGGTGCGACATGATGACGATGATGAAACCCCGCTTAAAAGATTGACCTTGTGTCATATCCTGCCCGAGCGGAGGGGTTGGTAAATATAGATATCATTATGGACCACTGTTAAGAATAAAATGCTTGTTAGAATTTTTCCCTCGTTTCTAAACAGAAGCATCAGTATCGTCATGAACCGCTATTAACTTAGAATGGTCAATTAGAACATTCTCCTCTTTTCTAGATAGAAGCATCAACATAATCATGGACCGCTGTTAACTATGAAATGCCAATTAGAATCCTTCACTACATCTTAAATAAAAGCATCATCATGGACCACTTAACGAAGAAATGCTAATTAAAAACCGTCATTCCCTCCTAAATAGAAGAACCAATATAATCAGGGACAGCCATTAACTATGAAATGCTAATAAGAATAAGAATTCTATTTCTCCTTCTTAAATTGAAGCACTAATATCATCGAAAACCGCTGAAACAAGTGGAACCAAACAGCTTCACGGTTGCCAACTTTTGAAATAAAGAAAAATTAAGTACTAAAAGAACTAATTTTTCTTGATTATTTTCCACTTTATATAAAAGGCGTCACAGGTTTACGAGCTGAATCGGCTGACATTTAAAACGTAACATGTTTTGATGAGGTCGCTGACAGCACGTTGAATTTTGTTTACAGCAAACATCTTAGACATTAACGAGAATGATGGCAATCATTATTAACTGCCTGACTCAAGAAACACGCGAATATCGTCGTTAAATCATTTGTTGTTAGAGTTTAAAAAGTAATCCCAATAAATGTGTAATGTAATTAAGAAAGTTTTAAATAGTCCTAGTTAAAAGCGTGGTATGGGCAACCCAAAGCCGAATGCTTTTTGACCAAATTTTTCGATGCAGGTATCATTGGGGAATGAGAAAGGTTTTGGTAAACGTTTACCAAATATTAAAACCATTCGTCGATTTGACGAGAAAGGTGACGCCTAGTATTTATTTCGTGAAGGTAAGTTTGTTCCGTTCATTTTCATTATTCTCTTTCGGTGGACTTTGTTTCTTTCTTCTGTCTAAACTTTGATCTTAAAGATTTTCTGTGACAATAATTTGGATTCTCAGTTTGGTACGGGGTGGAGGAGTCTCTGTGAGGTAATGGCTAAAGTGATGGACTTCTTAGTAAGTGAGCTCGAACTCCAGTCGCACGAGTAAGTTTTCTTTTGAACCAATACGCTTGAAAAAGGTATGAACCCCCTTATTCCCCCCGCTATGAGTTAAGTAGTATCAGTGGTGTTCTTTTCAAGGCTTGCTTTGGAATTAGATAACTCACGAAGGTTGATATGCCTTTAAAGAAACCAAACCAAACCAGTCTGTTAGAGATTGATCTGAGTTTATTTTCTTTCTCCCTGTCTTTTCTTCTCCCCATACTTCTCTAAAATTCAACTTAATTTCATATCATAAAATTAGCTGTTTTAGTAATCCATGATATATTACCATGAGAATACGTTGAGAAATTTTGTACTATGAAACTGAATTGCCAATGATTTTTACTATAAAAATGCATTGTGAATAATTTTTCTATGAAAATATATTGCCAATGATTTTTACTATAAAAATGCATTGTGAATAATTTTTCTATGAAACTGAATTGCCAATGATTTTTACTATAAAAATGCATTGTGAATAATTTTTCTATGAAACTGAATTGCCAATGATTTTTACTATAAAAATGCATTGTGAATAATTTTTCTATGAAACTGAATTGCCAATGATTTTTACTATAAAAATGCATTGTGAATAATTTTTCTATGAAAATATATTGCCAATGATTTTTACTATAAAAATGCATTGTGAATAATTTTTCTATAAAAATATATTGCCAATGATTTTTACTATAAAAATGCATTGTGAATAATATTTCTATGAAAATATATTGCCAATGATTTTTACTATAAAAATGCATTGTGAATAATTTTTCTATGAAAATATATTGCCAATGATTTTTACTATAAAAATGCATTGTAAATAATTTTTCTATGAAAATATATTGCCAATGATTTTTACTATAAAAATGTATTGTAAATGATTTTTACTATAAATATGCATTGCTAATGATTTTTACTATAAATATACATTGCGAATAATTTTTACTATGAAAATATATTGCAAATGATTTTTACTATAAATATGCATTGCCAATGATTTTTACGATGAAAATGTATTGCCAATGATTTTTACTATAAAAATGCATTGTGAATAATTTTTCTATGAAACTGAATTGCCAATGATTTTTACTATAAAAATGCATTGTGAATAATTTTTCTATAAAAATATATTGCCAATGATTTTTACTATAAAAATGCATTGTGAATAATTTTTCTATGAAACTGAATTGCCAATGATTTTTACTATAAAAATGCATTGTGAATAATTTTTCTATGAAACTGAATTGCCAATGATTTTTACTATAAAAATGCATTGTGAATAATTTTTCTATGAAACTGAATTGCCAATGATTTTTACTATAAAAATGCATTGTGAATAATTTTTCTATGAAAATATATTGCCAATGATTTTTACTATAAAAATGCATTGTGAATAATTTTTCTATGAAAATATATTGCCAATGATTTTTACTATAAAAATGCATTGTGAATAATTTTTCTATGAAAATATATTGCCAATGATTTTTACTATAAAAATGCATTGTGAATAATTTTTCTATGAAAATATATTGCCAATGATTTTTACTATAAAAATGCATTGTGAATAATTTTTATATGAAAATATATTGCCAATGATTTTTACTATAAAAATGCATTGTGAATAATTTTTCTATGAAACTGAATTGCCAATGATTTTTACTATAAAAATGCATTGTGAATAATTTTTCTATGAAACTGAATTGCCAATGATTTTTACTATAAAAATGCATTGTGAATAATTTTTCTATGAAAATATATTGCCAATGATTTTTACTATAAAAATGCATTGTGAATAATTTTTCTATGAAAATATATTGCCAATGATTTTTACTATAAAAATGCATTGTGAATAATTTTTCTATGAAAATATATTGCCAATGATTTTTACTATAAAAATGCATTGTGAATAATTTTTCTATGAAAATATATTGCCAATGATTTTTACTATAAAAATGCATTGTGAATAATTTTTCTATGAAAATATATTGCCAATGATTTTTACTATAAAAATGCATTGTGAATAATTTTTATATGAAAATATATTGCCAATGATTTTTACTATAAAAATGCATTGTGAATAATTTTTCTATGAAACTGAATTGCCAATGATTTTTACTATAAAAATGCATTGTGAATAATTTTTCTATGAAACTGAATTGCCAATGATTTTTACTATAAAAATGCATTGTGAATAATTTTTCTATGAAAATATATTGCCAATGATTTTTACTATAAAAATGCATTGTGAATAATTTTTCTATGAAAATATATTGCCAATGATTTTTACTATAAAAATGCATTGTGAATAATTTTTCTATGAAAATATATTGCCAATGATTTTTACTATAAAAATGCATTGTGAATAATTTTTCTATGAAAATATATTGCCAATGATTTTTACTATAAAAATGCATTGTGAATAATTTTTATATGAAAATATATTGCCAATGATTTTTACTATAAAAATGCATTGTGAATAATTTTTATATGAAAATATATTGCCAATGATTTTTACTATAAAAATGCATTGTGAATAATTTTTCTATGAAACTGAATTGCCAATGATTTTTACTATAAAAATGCATTGTGAATAATTTTTCTATGAAACTGAATTGCCAATGATTTTTACTATAAAAATGCATTGTGAATAATTTTTCTATGAAAATATATTGCCAATGATTTTTACTATAAAAATGCATTGTGAATAATTTTTCTATGAAAATATATTGCCAATGATTTTTACTATAAAAATGCATTGTGAATAATTTTTCTATGAAAATATATTGCCAATGATTTTTACTATAAAAATGCATTGTGAATAATTTTTCTATGAAAATATATTGCCAATGATTTTTACTATAAAAATGCATTGTGAATAATTTTTATATGAAAATATATTGCCAATGATTTTTACTATAAAAATGCATTGTGAATAATTTTTCTATGAAACTGAATTGCCAATGATTTTTACTATAAAAATGCATTGTGAATAATTTTTCTATGAAACTGAATTGCCAATGATTTTTACTATAAAAATGCATTGTGAATAATTTTTCTATGAAAATATATTGCCAATGATTTTTACTATAAAAATGCATTGTGAATAATTTTTCTATGAAAATATATTGCCAATGATTTTTACTATAAAAATGCATTGTGAATAATTTTTCTATGAAAATATATTGCCAATGATTTTTACTATAAAAATGCATTGTGAATAATTTTTCTATGAAAATATATTGCCAATGATTTTTACTATAAAAATGCATTGTGAATAATTTTTCTATGAAAATATATTGCCAATGATTTTTACTATAAAAATGCATTGTGAATAATTTTTCTATGAAACTGAATTGCCAATGATTTTTACTATAAAAATGCATTGTGAATAATTTTTCTATAAAAATATATTGCCAATGATTTTTACTATAAAAATGCATTGTGAATAATTTTTCTATGAAACTGAATTGCCAATGATTTTTACTATAAAAATGCATTGTGAATAATTTTTCTATGAAACTGAATTGCCAATGATTTTTACTATAAAAATGCATTGTGAATAATTTTTCTATGAAACTGAATTGCCAATGATTTTTACTATAAAAATGCATTGTGAATAATTTTTCTATGAAAATATATTGCCAATGATTTTTACTATAAAAATGCATTGTGAATAATTTTTCTATGAAAATATATTGCCAATGATTTTTACTATAAAAATGCATTGTGAATAATTTTTCTATGAAAATATATTGCCAATGATTTTTACTATAAAAATGCATTGTGAATAATTTTTCTATGAAACTGAATTGCCAATGATTTTTACTATAAAAATGCATTGTGAATAATTTTTCTATGAAACTGAATTGCCAATGATTTTTACTATAAAAATGCATTGTGAATAATTTTTCTATGAAACTGAATTGCCAATGATTTTTACTATAAAAATGCATTGTGAATAATTTTTCTATGAAAATATATTGCCAATGATTTTTACTATAAAAATGCATTGTGAATAATTTTTCTATGAAACTGAATTGCCAATGATTTTTACTATAAAAATGCCTTGTGAATAATTTTTCTATGAAACTGAATTGCCAATGATTTTTACTATAAAAATGCATTGTGAATAATTTTTCTATGAAAATATATTGCCAATGATTTTTACTATAAAAATGCATTGTGAATAATTTTTCTATGAAAATATATTGCCAATGATTTTTACTATAAAAATGCATTGTGAATAATTTTTCTATGAAACTGAATTGCCAATGATTTTTACTATAAAAATGCATTGTGAATAATTTTTCTATGAAACTGAATTGCCAATGATTTTTACTATAAAAATGCATTGTGAATAATTTTTCTATGAAACTGAATTGCCAATGATTTTTACTATAAAAATGCATTGTGAATAATTTTTCTATGAAACTGAATTGCCAATGATTTTTACTATAAAAATGCATTGTGAATAATTTTTCTATGAAAATATATTGCCAATGATTTTTACTATAAAAATGCATTGTGAATAATTTTTCTATGAAACTGAATTGCCAATGATTTTTACTATAAAAATGCATTGTGAATAATTTTTCTATGAAACTGAATTGCCAATGATTTTTACTATAAAAATGCATTGTGAATAATTTTTCTATGAAAATATATTGCCAATGATTTTTACTATAAAAATGCATTGTGAATAATTTTTCTATAAAAATATATTGCCAATGATTTTTACTATAAAAATGCATTGTGAATAATATTTCTATGAAAATATATTGCCAATGATTTTTACTATAAAAATGCATTGTGAATAATTTTTCTATGAAAGTATATTGCCAATGATTTTTACTATAAAAATGCATTGTAAATAATTTTTCTATGAAAATATATTGCCAATGATTTTTACTATAAAAATGTATTGTAAATGATTTTTACTATAAATATGCATTGCTAATGATTTTTACTATAAAATGTATTGCCAATGATTTTTACTATAAATATACATTGCGAATAATTTTTACTATGAAAATATATTGCAAATGATTTTTACTATAAATATGCATTGCCAATGATTTTTACGATGAAAATGTATTGCCAATGATTTTTAGTATAAAAATGCATTGCCAATAATTTTAACTATAAAAATGCATTGCTAGTGATTTTTACTATAAAAATGTATTGTAAATGATTATGAGTATAAAAATGCATTGCCAATGATTTTTACTATAAAAATGCATTGTGAATAATTTTTCTATGAAACTGAATTGCCAATGATTTTTACTATAAAAATGCATTGTGAATAATTTTTCTATGAAACTGAATTGCCAATGATTTTTACTATAAAAATGCATTGTGAATAATTTTTACTCTGAAAATATATTGCCAATGATTTTTACTATAAAAATGCATTGTGAATAATTTTTACTCTGAAAATATATTGCCAATGATTTTTACTATAAAAATGCATTGTGAATAATTTTTCTATGAAACTGAATTGCCAATGATTTTTACTATAAAAATGCATTGTGAATAATTTTTCTATGAAACTGAATTGCCAATGATTTTTACTATAAAAATGCATTGTGAATAATTTTTCTATGAAACTGAATTGCCAATGATTTTTACTATAAAAATGCATTGTGAATAATTTTTTTATGAAACTGAATTGCCAATGATTTTTACTATAAAAATGCATTGTGAATAATTTTTCTATGAAACTGAATTGCCAATGATTTTTACTATAAAAATGCATTGTGAATAATTTTTCTATGAAAATATATTGCCAATGATTTTTACTATAAAAATGCATTGTGAATAATTTTTCTATGAAACTGAATTGCCAATGATTTTTACTATAAAAATGCATTGTGAATAATTTTTCTATGAAAATATATTGCCAATGATTTTTACTATAAAAATGCATTGTGAATAATTTTTCTATGAAAATATATTGCCAATGATTTTTACTATAAAAATGCATTGTGAATAATTTTTCTATGAAAATATATTGCCAATGATTTTTACTATAAAAATGCATTGTGAATAATTTTTCTATGAAAATATATTGCCAATGATTTTTACTATAAAAATGCATTGTGAATAATTTTTCTATGAAACTGAATTGCCAATGATTTTTACTATAAAAATGCATTGTGAATAATTTTTCTATGAAACTGAATTGCCAATGATTTTTACTATAAAAATGCATTGTGAATAATTTTTCTATGAAACTGAATTGCCAATGATTTTTACTATAAAAATGCATTGTGAATAATTTTTCTATGAAAATATATTGCCAATGATTTTTACTATAAAAATGCATTGTGAATAATTTTTCTATGAAAATATATTGCCAATGATTTTTACTATAAAAATGCATTGTGAATAATTTTTACTCTGAAAATATATTGCCAATGATTTTTACTATAAAAATGCATTGTGAATAATTTTTCTATGAAACTGAATTGCCAATGATTTTTACTTTAAAAATGCATTGTGAATAATTTTTCTATGAAAATATATTGCCAATGATTTTTACTATAAAAATGCATTGTGAATAATTTTTCTATGAAAATATATTGCCAATGATTTTTACTATAAAAATGCATTGTGAATAATTTTTCTATGAAACTGAATTGCCAATGATTTTTACAATAAAAATGCATTGTGAATAATTTTTCTATGAAACTGAATTGCCAATGATTTTTACTATAAAAATGCATTGTGAATAATTTTTCTATGAAACTGAATAGCCAATGATTTTTACTATAAAAATGCATCGTGAATAATTTTTCTATGAAACTGAATTGCCAATGATTTTTACTATAAAAATGCATTGTGAATAATTTTTCTATGAAACTGAATTGCCAATGATTTTTACTATAAAAATGCACTGTGAATAATATTTCTATGAAAATATATTGCCAATGATTTTTACTATAAAAATGCATTGTGAATAATTTTTCTATGAAAATATATTGCCAATGATTTTTACTATAAAAATGCATTGTGAATAATTTTTCTATGAAACTGAATTGCCAATGATTTTTACTATAAAAATGCATTGTGAATAATTTTTCTATGAAAATATATTGCCAATGATTTTTACTATAAAAATGCATTGTGAATAATTTTTCTATGAAAATATATTGCCAATGATTTTTACTATAAAAATGCATTGTGAAAAATTTTTTATGAAACTGAATTGCCAATGATTTTTACTATAAAAATGCATTGTGAATAATTTTTCTATGAAACTGAATTGCCAATGATTTTTACTATAAAAATGCATTGTGAATAATTTTTCTATGAAAATATATTGCCAATGATTTTTACTATAAAAATGCATTGTGAATAATTTTTCTATGAAAATATATTGCCAATGATTTTTACTATAAAAATGCATTGTGAATAATTTTTCTATGAAACTGAATTGCCAATGATTTTTACTATAAAAATGCATTGTGAATAATTTTTCTATGAAAATATATTGCCAATGATTTTTACTATAAAAATGCATTGTGAATAATTTTTCTATGAAAATATATTGCCAATGATTTTTACTATAAAAATGCATTGTGAATAATTTTTCTATGAAAATATATTGCCAATGATTTTTACTATAAAAATGCATTGTGAATAATTTTTCTATGAAACTGAATTGCCAATGATTTTTACTATAAAAATGCATTGTGAATAATTTTTCTATGAAACTGAATTGCCAATGATTTTTACTATAAAAATGCATTGTGAATAATTTTTCTATGAAACTGAATTGCCAATGATTTTTACTATAAAAATGCATTGTGAATAATTTTTCTATGAAAATATATTGCCAATGATTTTTACTATAAAATGCATTGTGAATAATTTTTCTATGAAAATATATTGCCAATGATTTTTACTATAAAAATGCATTGTGAATAATTTTTCTATGAAACTGAATTGCCAATGATTTTTACTATAAAAATGCATTGTGAATAATTTTTCTATGAAACTGAATTGCCAATGATTTTTACTATAAAAATGCATTGTGAATAATTTTTCTATGAAAATATATTGCCAATGATTTTTACTATAAAAATGCATTGTGAATAATTTTTCTATGAAAATATATTGCCAATGATTTTTACTATAAAAATGCATTGTGAATAATTTTTCTATGAAACTGAATTGCCAATGATTTTTACTATAAAAATGCATTGTGAATAATTTTTCTATGAAACTGAATTGCCAATGATTTTTACTATAAAAATGCATTGTGAATAATTTTTCTATGAAACTGAATTGCCAATGATTTTTACTTTAAAAATGCATTGTGAATAATTTTTCTATGAAAATATATTGCCAATGATTTTTACTATAAAAATGCATTGTGAATAATTTTTCTATGAAAATATATTGCCAATGATTTTTACTATAAAAATGCATTGTGAATAATTTTTCTATGAAACTGAATTGCCAATGATTTTTACTATAAAAATGCATTGTGAATAATTTTTCTATGAAACTGAATTGCCAATGATTTTTACTATAAAAATGCATTGTGAATAATTTTTCTACGAAAATATATTGCCAATGATTTTTACTATAAAAATGCATTGTGAATAATTTTTCTATGAAACTGAATTGCCAATGATTTTTACTATAAAAATGCATTGTGAATAATTTTTCTATGAAACTGAATTGCCAATGATTTTTACTATAAAAATGCATTGTGAATAATTTTTCTATGAAAATATATTGCCAATGATTTTTACTATAAAAATGCATTGTGAATAATTTTTCTATGAAAATATATTGCCAATGATTTTTACTATAAAAATGCATTGTGAATAATTTTTCTATGAAACTGAATTGCCAATGAAATTTACTATAAAAATGCATTGTGAATAATTTTTCTATGAAAATATATTGCCAATGATTTTTACTATAAAAATGCATTGTGAATAATTTTTCTCTGAAACTGAATTGCCAATGATTTTTACTATAAAAATGCATAGTGAATAATTTTTCTATGAAAATATATTGCCAATGATTTTTACTATAAAAATGCATTGTGAATAATTTTTCTATGAAAATATATTGCCAATGATTTTTACTATAAAAATGCATTCTGAATAATTTTTCTATGAAACTGAATTGCCAATGATTTTTACTATAAAAATGCATTGTGAATAATTTTTCTATGAAACTGAATTGCCAATGATTTTTACTATAAAAATGCATTGTGAATAATTTTTCTATGAAACTGAATTGCCAATGATTTTTACTATAAAAATGCATTGTGAATAATTTTTCTATGAAACTGAATTGCCAATGATTTTTACTATAAAAATGCATTGTGAATAATTTTTCTATGAAAATATATTGCCAATGATTTTTACTATAAAAATGCATTGTGAATAATTTTTCTATGAAACTGAATTGCCAATGATTTTTACTATAAAAATGCATTGTGAATAATTTTTCTATGAACCTGAATTGCCAATGATTTTTACTATAAAAATGTATTGTGAATAATTTTTCTATGAAAATATATTGCCAATGATTTTTACTATAAAAATGCATTGTGAATAATTTTTCTATGAAAATATATTGCCAATGATTTTTACTATAAAAATGCATTGTGAATAATTTTTCTATGAAAATATATTGCCAATGATTTTTACTATAAAAATGCATTGTGAATAATTTTTCTATGAAAATATATTGCCAATGATTTTTACTATAAAAATGCATTGTGAATAATTTTTCTATGAAACTGAATTGCCAATGATTTTTACTATAAAAATGCATTGTGAATAATTTTTCTATGAAAATATATTGCCAATGATTTTTACTATAAAAATGCATTGTGAATAATTTTTCTATGAAACTGAATTGCCAATGATTTTTACTATAAAAATGCATTGTGAATAATTTTTCTATGAAACTGAATTGCCAATGATTTTTACTATAAAAATGCATTGTGAATAATTTTTCTATGAAAATATATTGCCAATGATTTTTACTATAAAAATGCATTGTGAATGATTTTTCTATGAAAATATATTGCCAATGATTTTTACTATAAAAATGCATTGTAAATAATTTTTCTATGAAACTGAATTGCCAATGATTTTTACTATAAAAATGCATTGTGAATAATTTTTCTATGAAAATATATTGCCAATGATTTTTACTATAAAAATGCATTGTGAATAATTTTTCTATGAAACTGAATTGCCAATGATTTTTACTATAAAAATTCATTGTGAATAATTTTTCTATGAAAATATATTTCCAATGATTTTTACTATAAAAATGCATTGTGAATAATTTTTCTATGAAACTGAATTGCCAATGATTTTTACTATAAAAATGCATTGTGAATAATTTTTCTATGAAAATATATTGCCAATGATTTTTACTATAAAAATGCATTGTAAATAATTTTTCTATGAAAATATATTGCCAATGATTTTTACTATAAAAATGTATTGTAAATGATTTTTACTATAAATATGCATTGCTAATGATTTTTACTATAAAATGTATTGCCAATGATTTTTACTATAAATATACATTGCGAATAATTTTTATTATGAAAATATATTGCAAATGATTTTTACTATAAATATGCATTGCCAATGATTTTTACGATGAAAATGTATTGCCAATGATTTTTAGTATAAAAATGCATTGCCAATAATTTTAACTATAAAAATGCATTGCTAGTGATTTTTACTATAAAAATGTATTGTAAATGATTATGAGTATAAAAATGCATTGCCAATGATTTTTACTATAAAAATGCATTGTGAATAATTTTTCTATGAAACTGAATTGCCAATGATTTTTACTATAAAAATGCATTGTGAATAATTTTTCTATGAAACTGAATTGCCAATGATTTTTACTATAAAAATGCATTGTGAATAATTTTTCTATGAAACTGAATTGCCAATGATTTTTACTATAAAAATGCATTGTGAATAATTTTTCTATGAAAATATATTGCCAATGATTTTTACTATAAAAATGCATTGTGAATAATTTTTCTATGAAAATATATTGCCAATGATTTTTACTATAAAAATGCATTGTGAATAATTTTTCTATGAAACTGAATTGCCAATGATTTTTACTATAAAAATGCATTGTGAATAATTTTTCTATGAAAATATATTGCCAATGATTTTTACTATAAAAATGCATTGTGAATAATTTTTCTATGAAAATATATTGCCAATGATTTTTACTATAAAAATGCATTGTGAATAATTTTTCTATGAAACTGAATTGCCAATGATTTTTACTATAAAAATGCATTGTGAATAATTTTTCTATGAAACTGAATTGCCAATGATTTTTACTATAAAAATGCATTGTGAATAATTTTTCTATGAAACTGAATTGCCAATGATTTTTACTATAAAAATGCATTGTGAATAATTTTTCTATGAAACTGAATTGCCAATGATTTTTACTATAAAAATGCATTGTGAATAATTTTTCTATGAAACTGAATTGCCAATGATTTTTACTATAAAAATGCATTGTGAATAATTTTTCTATGAAACTGAATTGCCAATGATTTTTACTATAAAAATGCATTGTGAATAATATTTCTATGAAAATATATTGCCAATGATTTTTACTATAAAAATGCATTGTGAATAATTTTTCTATGAAACTGAATTGCCAATGATTTTTACTATAAAAATGCATTGTGAATAATTTTTCTATGAAACTGAATTGCCAATGATTTTTACAATAAAAATGCATTGTGAATAATTTTTCTATGAAACTGAATTGCCAATGATTTTTACTATAAAAATGCATTGTGAATAATTTTTCTATGAAACTGAATAGCCAATGATTTTTACTATAAAAATGCATCGTGAATAATTTTTCTATGAAACTGAATTGCCAATGATTTTTACTATAAAAATGCATTGTGAATAATTTTTCTATGAAACTGAATTGCCAATGATTTTTACTATAAAAATGCACTGTGAATAATATTTCTATGAAAATATATTGCCAATGATTTTTACTATAAAAATGCATTGTGAATAATTTTTCTATGAAAATATATTGCCAATGATTTTTACTATAAAAATGCATTGTGAATAATTTTTCTATGAAACTGAATTGCCAATGATTTTTACTATAAAAATGCTTTGTGAATAATTTTTCTATGAAACTGAATTGCCAATGATTTTTACTATAAAAATGCATTGTGAATAATTTTTCTATGAAAATATATTGCCAATGATTTTTACTATAAAAATGCATTGTGAATAATTTTTCTATGAAACTGAATTGCCAATGATTTTTACTATAAAAATGCATTGTGAATAATTTTTCTATGAAACTGAATTGCCAATGATTTTTACTATAAAAATGCATTGTGAATAATTTTTCTATGAAAATATATTGCCAATGATTTTTACTATAAAAATGCATTGTGAATAATTTTTCTATGAAAATATATTGCCAATGATTTTTACTATAAAAATGCATTGTGAATAATTTTTCTATGAAACTGAATTGCCAATGATTTTTACTATAAAAATGCATTGTGAATAATTTTTCTATGAAACTGAATTGCCAATGATTTTTACTATAAAAATGCATTGTGAATAATTTTTCTCTGAAACTGAATTGCCAATGATTTTTACTATAAAAATGCATTGTGAATAATTTTTCTATGAAAATATATTGCCAATGATTTTTACTATAAAAATGCATTGTGAATAATTTTTCTATGAAAATATATTGCCAATGATTTTTACTATAAAAATGCATTCTGAATAATTTTTCTATGAAACTGAATTGCCAATGATTTTTACTATAAAAATGCATTGTGAATAATTTTTCTATGAAACTGAATTGCCAATGATTTTTACTATAAAAATGCATTGTGAATAATTTTTCTATGAAACTGAATTGCCAATGATTTTTACTATAAAAATGCATTGTGAATAATTTTTCTATGAAACTGAATTGCCAATGATTTTTACTATAAAAATGCATTGTGAATAATTTTTCTATGAAAATATATTGCCAATGATTTTTACTATAAAAATGCATTGTGAATAATTTTTCTATGAAACTGAATTGCCAATGATTTTTACTATAAAAATGCATTGTGAATAATTTTTCTATGAACCTGAATTGCCAATGATTTTTACTATAAAAATGCATTGTGAATAATTTTTCTATGAAAATATATTGCCAATGATTTTTACTATAAAAATGCATTGTGAATAATTTTTCTATGAAAATATATTGCCAATGATTTTTACTATAAAAATGCATTGTGAATAATTTTTCTATGAAAATATATTGCCAATGATTTTTACTATAAAAATGCATTGTGAATAATTTTTCTATGAAAATATATTGCCAATGATTTTTACTATAAAAATGCATTGTGAATAATTTTTCTATGAAACTGAATTGCCAATGATTTTTACTATAAAAATGCATTGTGAATAATTTTTCTATGAAAATATATTGCCAATGATTTTTACTATAAAAATGCATTGTGAATAATTTTTCTATGAAACTGAATTGCCAATGATTTTTACTATAAAAATGCATTGTGAATAATTTTTCTATGAAACTGAATTGCCAATGATTTTTACTATAAAAATGCATTGTGAATAATTTTTCTATGAAAATATATTGCCAATGATTTTTACTATAAAAATGCATTGTGAATGATTTTTCTATGAAAATATATTGCCAATGATTTTTACTATAAAAATGCATTGTAAATAATTTTTCTATGAAACTGAATTGCCAATGATTTTTACTATAAAAATGCATTGTGAATAATTTTTCTATGAAAATATATTGCCAATGATTTTTACTATAAAAATGCATTGTGAATAATTTTTCTATGAAACTGAATTGCCAATGATTTTTACTATAAAAATGCATTGTGAATAATTTTTCTATGAAATTGAATTGCCAATGATTTTTACTATAAAAATGCATTGTGAATAATTTTTCTATGAAACTGAATTGCCAATGATTTTTACTATAAAAATGCATTGTGAATAATTTTTCTATGAAAATATATTGCCAATGATTTTTACTATAAAAATGCATTGTAAATAATTTTTCTATGAAAATATATTGCCAATGATTTTTACTATAAAAATGTATTGTAAATGATTTTTACTATAAATATGCATTGCTAATGATTTTTACTATAAAATGTATTGCCAATGATTTTTACTATAAATATACATTGCGAATAATTTTTACTATGAAAATATATTGCAAATGATTTTTACTATAAATATGCATTGCCAATGATTTTTACGATGAAAATGTATTGCCAATGATTTTTAGTATAAAAATGCATTGCCAATAATTTTAACTATAAAAATGCATTGCTAGTGATTTTTACTATAAAAATGTATTGTAAATGATTATGAGTATAAAAATGCATTGCCAATGATTTTTACTATAAAAATGCATTGTGAATAATTTTTCTATGAAACTGAATTGCCAATGATTTTTACTATAAAAATGCATTGTGAATAATTTTTCTATGAAACTGAATTGCCAATGATTTTTACTATAAAAATGCATTGTGAATAATTTTTCTATGAAAATATATTGCCAATGATTTTTACTATAAAAATGCATTGTGAATAATTTTTCTATGAAAATATATTGCCAATGATTTTTACTATAAAAATGCATTGTGAATAATTTTTCTATAAAAATATATTGCCAATGATTTTTACTATAAAAATGCATTGTGAATAATATTTCTATGAAAATATATTGCCAATGATTTTTACTATAAAAATGCATTGTGAATAATTTTTCTATGAAAATATATTGCCAATGATTTTTACTATAAAAATGCATTGTAAATAATTTTTCTATGAAAATATATTGCCAATGATTTTTACTATAAAAATGTATTGTAAATGATTTTTACTATAAATATGCATTGCTAATGATTTTTACTATAAAATGTATTGCCAATGATTTTTACTATAAATATACATTGCGAATAATTTTTACTATGAAAACATATTGCAAATGATTTTTACTATAAATATGCATTGCCAATGATTTTTACGATGAAAATGTATTGCCAATGATTTTTAGTATAAAAATGCATTGCCAATAATTTTAACTATAAAAATGCATTGCTAGTGATTTTTACTATAAAAATGTATTGTAAATGATTATGAGTATAAAAATGCATTGCCAATGATTTTTACTATAAAAATGCATTGTGAATAATTTTTCTATGAAACTGAATTGCCAATGATTTTTACTATAAAAATGCATTGTGAATAATTTTTCTATGAAACTGAATTGCCAATGATTTTTACTATAAAAATGCATTGTGAATAATTTTTCTATGAAACTGAATTGCCAATGATTTTTACTATAAAAATGCATTGTGAATAATTTTTCTATGAAAATATATTGCCAATGATTTTTACTATAAAAATGCATTGTGAATAATTTTTCTATGAAAATATATTGCCAATGATTTTTACTATAAAAATGCATTGTGAATAATTTTTCTATGAAACTGAATTGCCAATGATTTTTACTATAAAAATGCATTGTGAAAAATTTTTCTATGAAAATATATTGCCAATGATTTTTACTATAAAAATGCATTGTGAATAATTTTTCTATGAAACTGAATTGCCAATGATTTTTACTATAAAAATGCATTGTGAATAATTTTTCTATGAAAATATATTGCCAATGATTTTTACTATAAAAATGCATTGTGAATAATTTTTCTATGAAACTGAATTGCCAATGATTTTTACTATAAAAATGCATTGTGAATAATTTTTCTATGAAACTGAATTGCCAATGATTTTTACTATAAAAATGCATTGTGAATAATTTTTCTATGAAACTGAATTGCCAATGATTTTTACTATAAAAATGCATTGTGAATAATTTTTCTATGAAACTGAATTGCCAATGATTTTTACTATAAAAATGCATTGTGAATAATATTTCTATGAAAATATATTGCCAATGATTTTTACTATAAAAATGCATTGTGAATAATTTTTCTATGAAACTGAATTGCCAATGATTTTTACTATAAAAATGCATTGTGAATAATTTTTCTATGAAACTGAATTGCCAATGATTTTTACTATAAAAATTCATTGTGAATAATTTTTCTATGAAACTGAATTGCCAATGATTTTTACTATAAAAATGCATTGTGAATAATTTTTACTCTGAAAATATATTGCCAATGATTTTTACTATAAAAATGCATTGTGAATAATTTTTACTCTGAAAATATATTGCCAATGATTTTTACTATAAAAATGCATTGTGAATAATTTTTCTATGAAACTGAATTGCCAATGATTTTTACTATAAAAATGCATTGTGAATAATTTTTCTATGAAAATATATTGCCAATGATTTTTACTATAAAAATGCATTGTGAATAATTTTTCTATGAAAATATATTGCCAATGATTTTTACTATAAAAATGCATTGTGAATAATTTTTCTATGAAACTGAATTGCCAATGATTTTTACTATAAAAATGCATTGTGAATAATTTTTCTATGAAACTGAATTGCCAATGATTTTTACTATAAAAATTCATTGTGAATAATTTTTCTATGAAAATATATTGCCAATGATTTTTACTATAAAAATGCATTGTGAATAATTTTTCTATGAAAATATATTGCCAATGATTTTTACTATAAAAATGCATTGTGAATAATTTTTCTATGAAACTGAATTGCCAATGATTTTTACTATAAAAATGCATTGTGAATAATTTTTCTATGAAACTGAATTGCCAATGATTTTTACTATAAAAATGCATTGTGAATAATTTTTCTATGAAAATATATTGCCAATGATTTTTACTATAAAAATGCATTGTGAATAATTTTTCTATGAAACTGAATTGCCAATGATTTTTACTATAAAAATGCATTGTGAATAATTTTTCTATGAAAATATATTGCCAATGATTTTTACTATAAAAATGCATTGTGAATAATTTTTCTATGAAAATATATTGCCAATGATTTTTACTATAAAAATGCATTGTGAATAATTTTTCTATGAAACTGAATTGCCAATGATTTTTACTATAAAAATGCATTGTGAATAATTTTTCTATGAAAATATATTGCCAATGATTTTTACTATAAAAATGCATTGTGAATAATTTTTCTATGAAACTGAATTGCCAATGATTTTTACTATAAAAATGCATTGTGAATAATTTTTCTATGAAAATATATTGCCAATGATTTTTACTATAAAAATGCATTGTGAATAATTTTTCTATGAAAATATATTGCCAATGATTTTTACCATAAAATGCATTGTGAATAATTTTTCTATGAAAATATATTGCCAATGATTTTTACTATAAAAATGCATTGTGAATAATTTTTCTATGAAACTGAATTGCCAATGATTTTTACTATAAAAATGCATTGTGAATAATTTTTCTATGAAACTGAATTGCCAATGATTTTTACTATAAAAATGCATTGTGAATAATTTTTCTATGAAAATATATTGCCAATGATTTTTACTATAAAAATGCATTGTGAATAATTTTTCTATGAAAATATATTGCCAATGATTTTTACTATAAAAATGCATTGTAAATAATTTTTCTATGAAACTGAATTGCCAATGATTTTTACTATAAAAATGCATTGTGAATAATTTTTCGATGAAAATATATTGCCAATGATTTTTACTATAAAAATGCATTGTGAATAATTTTTCTATGAAACTGAATTGCCAATGATTTTTACTATAAAAATGCATTGTGAATAATTTTTCTATGAAACTGAATTGCCAATGATTTTTACTATAAAAATGCATTGTGAATAATTTTTCTATGAAAATATATTGCCAATGATTTTTACTATAAAAATGCATTGTGAATAATTTTTCTATGAAAATATATTGCCAATGATTTTTACTATAAAAATGCATTGTGAATAATTTTTCTATGAAACTGAATTGCCAATGATTTTTACTATAAAAATGCATTGTGAATAATTTTTCTATGAAAATATATTGCCAATGATTTTTACTATAAAAATGCATTGTGAATAATTTTTCTATGAAACTGAATTGCCAATGATTTTTACTATAAAAATGCATTGTGAATAATTTTTCGATGAAAATATATTGCCAATGATTTTTACTATAAAAATGCATTGTGAATAATTTTTCTATGAAACTGAATTGCCAATGATTTTTACTATAAAAATGCATTGTGAATAATTTTTCTATGAAAATATATTGCCAATGATTTTTACTATAAAAATGCATTGTGAATAATTTTTCTATGAAAATATATTGCCAATGATTTTTACTATAAAAATGCATTGTGAATAATTTTTCTATGAAACTGAATTGCCAATGATTTTTACTATAAAAATTCATTGTGAATAATTTTTCTATGAAAATATATTGCCAATGATTTTTACTATAAAAATGCATTGTGAATAATTTTTCTATGAAAATATATTGCCAATGATTTTTACTATAAAAATGCATTGTGAATAATTTTTCTATGAAACTGAATTGCCAATGATTTTTACTATAAAAATGCATTGTGAATAATTTTTCTATGAAACTGAATTGCCAATGATTTTTACTATAAAAATGCATTGTGAATAATTTTTCTATGAAAATATATTGCCAATGATTTTTACTATAAAAATGCATTGTGAATAATTTTTCTATGAAACTGAATTGCCAATGATTTTTACTATAAAAATGCATTGTGAATAATTTTTCTATGAAAATATATTGCCAATGATTTTTACTATAAAAATGCATTGTGAATAATTTTTCTATGAAAATATATTGCCAATGATTTTTACTATAAAAATGCATTGTGAATAATTTTTCTATGAAACTGAATTGCCAATGATTTTTACTATAAAAATGCATTGTGAATAATTTTTCTATGAAAATATATTGTCAATGATTTTTACTATAAAAATGCATTGTGAATAATTTTTCTATGAAACTGAATTGCCAATGATTTTTACTATAAAAATGCATTGTGAATAATTTTTCTATGAAAATATATTGCCAATGATTTTTACTATAAAAATGCATTGTGAATAATTTTTCTATGAAAATATATTGCCAATGATTTTTACTATAAAATGCATTGTGAATAATTTTTCTATGAAAATATATTGCCAATGATTTTTACTATAAAAATGCATTGTGAATAATTTTTCTATGAAACTGAATTGCCAATGATTTTTACTATAAAAATGCATTGTGAATAATTTTTCTATGAAACTGAATTGCCAATGATTTTTACTATAAAAATGCATTGTGAATAATTTTTCTATGAAAATATATTGCCAATGATTTTTACTATAAAAATGCATTGTGAATAATTTTTCTATGAAAATATATTGCCAATGATTTTTACTATAAAAATGCATTGTAAATAATTTTTCTATGAAACTGAATTGCCAATGATTTTTACTATAAAAATGCATTGTGAATAATTTTTCTATGAAAATATATTGCCAATGATTTTTACTATAAAAATGCATTGTGAATAATTTTTCTATGAAACTGAATTGCCAATGATTTTTACTATAAAAATGCATTGTGAATAATTTTTCTATGAAAATATATTGCCAATGATTTTTACTATAAAAATGCATTGTGAATAATTTTTCTATGAAAATATATTGCCAATGATTTTTACTATAAAAATGCATTGTGAATAATTTTTCTATGAAAATATATTGCCAATGATTTTTACTATAAAAATGCATTGTGAATAATTTTTCTATGAAACTGAATTGCCAATGATTTTTACTATAAAAATGCATTGTGAATAATTTTTCTATGAAACTGAATTGCCAATGATTTTTACTATAAAAATGCATTGTGAATAATTTTTCTATGAAAATATATTGCCAATGATTTTTACTATAAAAATGCATTGTGAATAATTTTTCTATGAAACTGAATTGCCAATGATTTTTACTATAAAAATGCATTGTGAATAATTTTTCTATGAAACTGAATTGCCAATGATTTTTACTATAAAAATGCATTGTGAATAATTTTTCTATGAAAATATATTGCCAATGATTTTTACTATAAAAATGCATTGTGAATAATTTTTCTATGAAAATATATTGCCAATGATTTTTACTATAAAAATGCATTGTGAATAATTTTTCTATGAAACTGAATTGCCAATGATTTTTACTATAAAAATGCATTGTGAATAATTTTTCTATGAAAATATATTGCCAATGATTTTTACTATAAAAATGCATTGTGAATAATTTTTCTATGAAAATATATTGCCAATGATTTTTACTATAAAAATGCATTGTGAATAATTTTTCTATGAAACTGAATTGCCAATGATTTTTACTATAAAAATGCATTGTGAATAATTTTTATATGAAAATATATTGCCAATGATTTTTACTATAAAAATGCATTGTGAATAATTTTTCTATGAAAATATATTGCCAATGATTTTTACTATAAAAATGCATTGTGAATAATTTTTCTATGAAACTGAATTGCCAATGATTTTTACTATAAAAATGCATTGTGTATAATTTTTCTATGAAACTGAATTGCCAATGATTTTTACTATAAAAATGCATTGTGAATAATTTTTCTATGAAACTGAATTGCCAATGATTTTTACTTTAAAAATGCATTGTGAATAATTTTTCTATGAAAATATATTGCCAATGATTTTTACTATAAAAATGCATTGTGAATAATTTTTCTATGAAACTGAATTGCCAATGATTTTTACTATAAAAATGCATTGTGAATAATTTTTCTATGAAAATATATTGCCAATGATTTTTACTATAAAAATGCATTGTGAATAATTTTTCTATGAAACTGAATTGCCAATGATTTTTACTATAAAAATGCATTGTGAATAATTTTTCTATGAAAATATATTGCCAATGATTTTTACTATAAAAATGCATTGTGAATAATTTTTCTATGAAACTGAATTGCCAATGATTTTTACTATAAAAATGATTTGTGAATGATTTTTCTATGAAAATATATTGCCAATGATTTTTACTATAAAAATGCATTGTGAATAATTTTTCTATGAAAATATATTGCCAATGATTTTTACTATAAAAATGCATTGTGAATAATTTTTCTATGAAACTGAATTGCCAATGATTTTTACTATAAAAATGCATTGTGAATAATTTTTCTATGAAAATATATTGCCAATGATTTTTACTATAAAAATGCATTGTGAATAATTTTTCTATGAAACTGAATTGCCAATGATTTTTACTATAAAAATGCATTGTGAATAATTTTTCTATGAAACTGAATTGCCAATGATTTTTACTATAAAAATGCATTGTGAATAATTTTTCTATGAAAATATATTGCCAATGATTTTTACTATAAAAATGCATTGTGAATAATTTTTCTATAAAAATATATTGCCAATGATTTTTACTATAAAAATGCATTGTGAATAATATTTCTATGAAAATATATTGCCAATGATTTTTACTATAAAAATGCATTGTGAATAATTTTTCTATGAAAATATATTGCCAATGATTTTTACTATAAAAATGCATTGTAAATAATTTTTCTATGAAAATATATTGCCAATGATTTTTACTATAAAAATGTATTGTAAATGATTTTTACTATAAATATGCATTGCTAATGATTTTTACTATAAAATGTATTGCCAATGATTTTTACTATAAATATACATCGCGAATAATTTTTACTATGAAAATATATTGCAAAGGATTTTTACTATAAATATGCATTGCCAATGATTTTTACGATGAAAATGTATTGCCAATTATTTTTAGTATAAAAATGCATTGCCAATAATTTTAACTATAAAAATGCATTGCTAGTGATTTTTACTATAAAAATGTATTGTAAATGATTATGAGTATAAAAATGCATTGCCAATGATTTTAACTATAAAAATGCATTGCCAGTGATTTTTATAATAAAAATGTACTGCAAATAATTTTTAATATTAAAATGTACCGTCAATAATTTTTACTGTAATAATGCATTGCTAATGATTTTGCACAAATTGCATTTTTGCATTGTCGAGGAGTTTTATTACAAAAATGAAATGCCAATGATTTTACTATAAAAATGCAATGTCAATGGTTTTCACAATAAAAATGCATTGCAAATAGTTTTTCTATAGAAGTACATTCATCATCATCATCATCATGTCGTGCTGGTAGCACGGATATCCCTGACCCTCTCACGCCACTCCTCCCTATCGTTCATCGCTTTAGGCAGGTCTTCAGGACAACGTCCCGTATCCTCACATAGTTGCTGAATTGTATGTTCGTGCTGGTCGTCCTGCTTTTGCACGGACATGTATGTGGGTCCATAAGAGTATATCACTTATGAGTTCGTCCCTGCTTCTCCAGCAGTGTCCTGCATGTCTGGTTCGTCTAACTTGAATAGTTTTCGTGATAGGAGGCAGGTGGCCGTACAGTTGGTGTCTTGTGGGGTGTTGCCGCCAGGACTTGTGCAAGATTGCTCGCAGCATTCTTGTGTAATTGCCGTATAGCTTCTTCTCGAGCCGTTTTGTTAGAGTCCATGTAGTGCATCCATATAGCAGTATCGATGCGACCGCTACCTGGAAGAAACTGCGTCGAGACCTACTTTATTTTCAGAAGAGGCGAGGAGGCAAGTTCATAAACATGAACCCAAGATTTAAAAAGGACACAGACGTGACTTTCTGATAGAGTTGACAGCGGAATTGATTTTTGGTCACTTAAACGCAAGTGATGGATAGGTAAGGAAACAGTCAGGGCAGGGAATTTAAACTAGAAGTGGAATCCGTGGTTTACCTAAAAGCCAGTAGAAGGAAGAGTTATGTTAAAGAAAAAGAAAGAGACGATTGGTCTGGGTTACTTCTAGCAGAGCAGAAGAGTTAATTGGCAGTGAAGAAAAAGAGAGGCAGTCAACTCGACATTATGTGGACGCTGACCAGAAAAACAGAGAGAAAACTGCCTCGAACTGTCAAAATATCCCAAAGTCTGTAATCAAGAGATCTGTCTGGCTCCTATAGTTTAGGAGACATCCCATAAGTTTTAGCCCAGTTAGTGCTTCTTTTTGTTATCTATATTTGCAACTCAAACAGTAAGGTATTCTCAATGGATTAGATTAATTGATTGATTTTAACGGCATATCAATCCGTTTAGGGTTATTTTATGCCTGGAGATTGTTCATTGCATATTCATACTTACATTTTTTGTGTTGTTGTTTTTAAAGAGTTTTTTTGCATACGTTCCTGTCGAATACAAATAATTCTTTAAACATATCTATTTGACCCATAGATGGGATCCTAACAGATACCAGGACTCTAGACAGTGTAGACCTGGGAGTAATGATAATGAAGGTATTCTCTATACTCCCCAGATCTCCAGAACTGTATCCACACTATCAGATTTATTTTGTGTCATACATAGGGAACCAACCTTTTTTGAATCTTAACCTTCTAAAGGAAATGAAGTTAGCATATTCTGCAGCCCCTCTGACAGGGCAGTAGGTATTTTTGTTTTAGTGTCATTTATGGAACACTTGTGGAGGAGTCTTATACCTCTGCAGGGGATGCCGTTAGCATATTCTACATCCCTGTAGACATGGAGGTATGAAATTTTTGTTTTATCGGTTAGATTTAGGCCCGGGTGCCTTGGGTTCATTCCCAGGTTGAGTCATATCAAAGACTCAAAAAATGGTACTTGATGCTACCTTGTTTAATACTCAGCATTATAAGGTAAGGATCAAGGGTAAAATGGAGCAACCCAGGGAAAGGAGTAGCGAGCGCCCTCCTCTACACCTTGGTGTAGTAGCTATCGAAAAGTGAGACTTCGTGTCACCCTCGACTAAGGTCACCAACTTTACTTACTGTAATATTTAAAGTTGTGTTTCTAAATTTTATTTGACCTACGGTCGCCAACTTTACTCCTTTTTATGGAGGAGTTCTTATTCCTCTGCAGGGGATGCAGTTAGGGTATTCCACAGCCCCGCAGACAGGGTGGGGTAAAGCGGTATGTTTTACCTACCAGTTTACATTCTTCTTATTTACCCAACCCCTCCGCTCGGGCAGGATATGACACAAGGTCAATTTTTTAAGCGGAGTTTAACAGGTTTGAATTCAGAGTTTTCCTTCTCCTAGACTAGTTGCCTCACGAAGGCTGAAGAACCTAGTCTGTCCTACTATTTACCCAAAGCTGGAGGGAGAATAATTGGATTCATACCTTTCCCAAGGGTATAAGGGCTATGTGAAATGCAGTCAGTCTCGTCCAGGATTTGAACTCGTGTCGGTGTGTCCATTTCCTACGACGATAACGATTACACCACGAGCACCTCCTAATGATATTGATGCTTCTATCTAGAAAGAAGAGAGAGTTCTAATTAGTATTTCATAGTTAACAGCGGTCGATTATTATATTGATGCTTCTATCTAGAAAGGAGAGAAGGTTCTAATTCACATTTTATAATTATTGACCTATCAAGAATTTAGGGATTAAAAGATAACGTTCACGACGAATGCAAACTCCATAGAATTATCATTTATTCGCAAATGAACTGATGATTGCTTCATTATTTAAGTTGAAATATTTTCGGCATATTGCTCAACTAAAGCTCTTACTAATATGTGCCGTTTTACCGGGTTATGATTGATTGCTTATTTTATCCTATTTACTCAACCCCTCCGCTCGGGTAGGATATGACATAAGGTCAATTTTTAAGCGGAGTTTAACAAGTTTGAATTCAGAGTTTTCCTTCTCCGAGACTAGTTGCTTCACCAAGGCTGAAGGACCGAGTCTGTCCTACTATTTACCCATAGCTGGAGGGAGAATAATTGGATTCATACCTTTCCCAAGGGTATTAGTGCTATGTGAAATGCAATCAGTCTCGTCGAGGATTTGAACTCGTGTCGGTGTGTCCAATTCCTGCGACGATAACCATTACACCACTGGCACCCCCAGTTTACATTCTTCTACGTATAAACTTGTTTCGTCTACTTGATAAAGATAAATGGTTCTAAATTTCTACGACAATTTTAAATGCCCATACGAAAAAAGTCTGGAAGCTTATCGCATGCACCTCGTAGATATATAGATCTAAAAAAGACTGAGATTCATAGATAGATGTATCTGAATAGACTGATATGGGGTGTCCTCGTGGTGTAATGGTTAAAGCGATGGACTGCGGAATCGTAGTAAGCGAGTTCGTACTCCAGTCGCGGTATTACGTTCACTTTCGGGCAAATACACTTGGGAAAGGTATAAACTCCCTTATCCTCCCAGCTATGTGTTAAATAGCTTTTCTTCTAGGTGAATGGCTTTGGCATTAAATAACCTACAAAGGTTGATATGCCATTAACCAAACCAAACCTAGACTGATATGGATAAAACTATACAAACTTAGATAGATAGTGCTTAGCATGTTTATATTTAGATCGGTCTATCAATCGATCTAGTTATCTATCAATCAATCTATCTATCTGGATTGATAGATGAACAGACTGTAGTGGATAAATAGTTTTGTACCCATCTGTCAGTGGAGGGAGTGTGACCCCCATGGGAGCCATACGTCTAGGGCTAGACAGAGCTCAGGTTTTATACCGCAAAGTCTCCTATCATTGAATAAGTGTCTGTGTATTCTTCCACTAGCAGATAGGAGAGTGGAAAAAAAAACCCAGCTATAAAATATAACCCAGACACATGGTCTGCATGGTGGGGGAGGTAGAATCTTTTTCAAGAAAACTGTTGGTGTATTTACTGAACAATGGAGGATGCTGTAATTAAAAAAGAAAACAACATGTTTCTTCTTTTAAATCAGATATCGTCTCTTCACAGTCGCTGTAAAATGTAATAGTTGTGGAATAATTCTTCGAACAGAAATGGGAATCATATGAAAGCATTCCTTGACATCTCTGGCAAGAAGGTCAATGCTTGTTCGGTTTAAGATGCTAAATCATCATCATCATCATCATCATGTCATGCCGCCAGCACAGATATCCCTGACCCTCTCTCGCCACTTCTCCCTATTATTCATCGCCTCTGGCAGGGTTACATCCTGTGTCCTCACATAGCTGCTGAATGTATGTTCGAGCTGGTCGTCCTGCTTTTGCTTGGCCATATGCGGGGGTCCATAGGATTACATCACTTATGAGCTCGTCCTTGCTTCTCCAGCAGTGTCCCGCGTGTCTGGTTCGTCTAACTTGTATAGTTTTCGTGATGGGAGGCAAGTGGCCGTATAGTTAGTGTCTTATGGAGTGTTGTCACCAGGACTTGTTCAATATTGCTCTCTCATCCATAAATGCTTTATTGTCTTAGAATTACGCACATGTACACATACATACACACACGCACACACCAACGCATGCACACACATACACATACATACACCCACATATACATATTTACCAACCCCTCCGCTCGGGCAGGATATGACACAAGGTCAATTTTTTAAGCGGAGTTTAACAGGTTTGAATTCAGAGTTTTCCTTCTCCTAGACTTGTTGCCTCTCCAAGGCTGAAGAACCTAGTCTGCCCTACTATTTTACCCATAGATGGAGGGAGAATAATTGGACTCGTACCTCTCCCAAGGATATTAGTGCAATGTGAAATGCAATCAGCCTCGTCCAGGATTTGAACTCATGTCGCCTCCGACGATAACCATTACACCACGGCCACCTCCATACATATACCTGTATATATATATATATATACACATACAAACACACGCACACGAGAGCACACTCACATATACACCAACACACACATACGTACACATACACACAAACGCCAATAAATAACTACGTTCCTACCGAATTTCTTGAATAAAAATCGAAGATACCAGGAGTTTATTACTCTTTGTGGAATGTTATACGATCAGAACGGAAATTAGGCTCCATTTATTACCAAACTTTACAATTGAAACAATGCAATAAAACATGCAAATCTGTAGCAGTCCAAAAGTAAGTCCACCCCCTATAAAAATTTGCACAATAATTTTACTTAGCTTTCACAGTTTCAATACAGACACATACATATATGTATATATACAATTAGTATTATTCGGTCCAGTTAAACCAGAATTGGGAGTAATTCCTTCAGAACAAGAAAATCATTCAGGAGCTGAACATTTAAATTTTCCTGGTAGAGAGCTCAATGTAATTGATTTTACAGAGCAATATTTCTTTAAAGAAAACTGGATCTGAAGAAGTCCTGTTATATTTTTCTTCGTGTTTTTGGTTCACACCAGAAATGAAAAACAGGATGGAAATAAATTTATAATCCTAAAATAACCGGTCTTTGGTTTTTTCTTTAAAGTAAAGATATATATACAATTATATATAGATATATACAA
Organism: Sepioteuthis lessoniana; assembly: GCA_963585895.1. Classification (NCBI taxonomy): domain Eukaryota; kingdom Metazoa; phylum Mollusca; class Cephalopoda; order Myopsida; family Loliginidae; genus Sepioteuthis; species Sepioteuthis lessoniana. Next base: position 54,388,184 of record OY757938.1, on the reverse strand, counting down.
TTAATGCAAAGCTCTTCAAACGAATTGAGCACTCTGGTATCCGGTAAGGTATAAAATGTAAACAAAACGAACGCTGCTGCTACTGTTGTTAGATAATACCTTATAATTCCTTAGCCAACGTGGTACGCTTGTTGGGCGAGTGGTCTGACTCTAAGTCTAACGTAAAGTTGGGCGGGTTTCGATCCTAGCTTTAAGAGTCCTACGTTTCTAGCCACACTGAAGAGTTGTGTTGCAATCTATTTGTGGATGACAATATATATAAATATACACAAATAAACAAATCTTTCATATCAATAGTAATTTATATAATAAATTGTTCAAAAAAGGGCACAAAACTGCAAGATGTTATAGTATG
>OY757938.1:54330329-54382829 GCA_963585895.1 Sepioteuthis lessoniana | reverse complement strand
GGCCAAAAAATAACCACCAGCAGATGTGACGTCATCATATGAAATTTTCAGCTAATAAATTTTTCTGAAATTCTCTCATGATTGTGCACAGATTGTTGATACTAACAATCTATTATTAGCTGAAAATCTGCTGGTGGGGATTTTTTTGGTCACTGGGATCCAGGCACTGCAACACCGGCAAAAGGATTATGTATACTGCAAGGGAGACTAAGTTGAAACTAAAACTGTTTACAAATAATTATCATAAGTTATTTGAAAAAGAGTGGCTTCAGCAAAAAAATATCCAAAAATGTTGTCATGCTGTAAAACCAACCAACCAACCAACCAACCACTTTTCATAAAGAAATTATGAAAAAGAAAATCCCGAAAGAATAAATAACGGAAGTTCTTATGTTGAAGATCTTTATCATTCAGGGTTTTCGGACTATTGTTTTATTCTTTATATTCCTAACGTTTTGGCCGATATGTCCTCCGGCCTTCTTCAGGTGTTTCTTGTCGAACTCGGGAGCTTACACGAAAATTCGAACCACGTCTTTTATTTAATCGACGAGAGTCACTTTCTCTGATTCCGTTAAACCATAACCGGGCACAAGTGTAAAGTATTCCTGTATTGTTACTCACCTGCAGTCAGTATTGAACCTGCAACCTCCATATGATTTTCTCTTAGAATCTCAGGGAACAAACACCTATAACAAGATGAAGACAATTGTCCGAAAACCCTGAATGATAAAAATCATCAAGATTCGTCTCAGAAATTCAGACAACTATGTTGAAGATTTTCTTTCGACCACAGTTTGTTTACTTCCTCTGAAAAAAAAAATGGACCAGCCAAACAAAAAATATATTTGCTGTCAGGAGGGTATAAAGATAACAAAATAGAACAGAGTCTGATTCAAGCACAAATACTAATTTTATACTTAACCAAATTAATAAACAAACGTTAAAAAGATAAATTTAATTTTACAGATAACAAATCAAGCAAAAAAAAAAAAAAATATATGGTTCTTTATTTTGGCTATCGACGGCCGATTATTTCTAAAGTTCGAAAGGTCCCAAATAAATCTATGCACTGTTGACAGATAACTAATGAATTAAGTAAATATTTGTTCATTGCGAATGTCTGGCTTTTACCAATCAAGCAAATGTCGACTGACTATCTAATCACTGACATTTTCAATACGCTGATTACTCATCATCCTTAAGACATTACTTATTTTTTAATTATAAACTGACCTTTACTGCTTTGAATGACTGCAATATAAAAAGAGATAGTTTTGGATTTAAATAAGCAAGCACCAATAAAAAAAAAAAAAAAGTGGTCTTCATAGTGCACTGGTATGCAATTCCGTCATGCAGTGCAATTCGCTTCAGTAGTGAGCTCGATCGTCACTGGGTGGCTCGATTCTATAAGCTGCAGGAGGTGGTTCATGTTGAAGCAGTTTTTAGCAAACTGATTTCCCTGTCTATAACGACTGAGTAACGGGTTCGATTTTTACGGGATGCCCCTCCACATGAACATGGGTGCCTTTCTCACAAACTCAGCCTTCTTCTCGTTCCTAGACAGTGTCAGAAGTCAGTGTTCAAAACCAGTTTAAAATCCAGGATTAAGATGCCGATTTTGTAGGTTAGCAGGTTCTCCTTTTTGGAAAGATTGGTGTTAGGAAATTATCTTCGAAGTTTCCCCCCATCTTTTTTGTCTTGTACTCTACAAAGATGGGCTTGCTTGCTTGATTGATTGATTTTAACGGCATGTCAATCAATCTAGTGTTATATTATGCTTAAAGGTTAGGGAATTGTGTTCATATTTACATTTTTTGTATTTATAAAGAGGGTTTTTTGGCACTCGGTCTGATCGAATACGAAAAACTTTTATACTGTTCTACTTGACCAATTGATGGGACCCTAACAGGTACGACCACTCCGGGTCAAGGTGGATCTAGAATTAATGGCAATGAAAGGATCAATGGCTATCTAGTACAGTCATTCAGTGAAGTGCAAGCATTAAAACTGGCTTTGATTGATTGATTTTAACGGCATGTCAATCCTTCTAGTATTATTTTATGCCTAGAGGTTAGGGAATTGAGTTCTTATTTAATACGAACAATCGAATCAATGAGAATTTTAGTGTCGGAAAAGCATGAATTTCTTTTTTCTCCGCCTAGCAATGGGTTTTTAGTAGAGCAGACTGGGTTCTTTAACTTTAGTAAAGTAAGGCAACCAGTCCACTCTGACCAGGAGTGGTAGCACCTGATAGGGTCCTATCTATAGGTCGAATAGAGCTGTTCGACTTTTAAACTGTGAGCAAACAAAGGACTTATGCTAAATTATATTGTTAGAAATAGAACTGTTTGATCATTTAAGTGTGTGTAAACAAATGACTGGCATTTAATTAAATTGTTAGAGATACATAATAATACTTGAAACCCTTTAACTTTGTTGACTTATGTTTACAAATCATATATATCTAATATATATGTATAAAGAGGAGTTAGTATTAAATAACTTTAAAATTTTGATATGTCATAAAACCCAACCAAACCAAATCATATATATTTAATATATCTGTATAAAGGGGATTTGGCATTAAATAACCTACGATGGTTGATATGCCATAACCCCCCCCCAAATCATATATATTTAATATATTTGTATAAAGAGGATTTGGCATTAAATAACCTACAATGGTTGATATGCCATAAAACCCAACCAAACCAAATCATATATATTTAATACATATGTATATAGAGGATTTTGCATTAAGTAACCTACAATGGTTGATATGTCATAAAACCTAACCAAACCAAATCATATATATTTGATATATATGTATAAAGAGGATTTGGCATTAAATAAACTATAATTGTTGATATGTCATAAAACCCAACCAAACCGTAGCTGGAGAAAGAAAAGTTGGATTTATACTATATGTGAAACGCAAACAACCTCATTCAGTACTTGAACTAGGTTTGCTGTGTCCATCTCCCATGACGATAACCGTTACACTAAAACGACCTCATGTATATATATATATATACTGTCTATACGTAAAGATACTCATATTGATACGCTAATACTTATATGAACATTCCTTATTGTTGATGCAGAAAATTTTGCTTCCTTTTGAAAATTGAAATTATATTTTTCATATAATATGGAAGTGTTGGATCGGCGTCTTCTTCGGATGAAAGCCCATCTCTTCTTGTTTCTTTACTTGTTTCTTCAACGGCCGACCCTCCACGCTGTTTCGTTCGAATAAATAACTCGAAGAATTCTTTTGCTGTGCACATAAGTTTATTTATTTTCGACTCCTACACACTTTACCCAGTTCGCGAATCGGGGTAATCAGCCGGATTACTGATGGAAATAGATGTGGAGTCTTCAACCGTTTAAATCTAACTTCTAAATTTCGAGAATCTTAGTCACCTGAGTTTAACTCTTCCAATAAAAGCCAAGCTTTCGATAGACCTTAAACTGTCAATTAAACCTCTTCCACACTAACGGTTTCTGCTGTCTAAATCTTTTAATGTTATCTACACCATCGTTCAATAGATACAGTGTAACCCGGATATAAGATACCCTGATATAAGAGACCATATATAAGAGACCCTGATATAAGAGACTGTTATATAAGAGAAACCCGGATATAAGAGTGATTTATAGACCAAAACCGAATATAAGAGAAACTCGGATATCAGTGACTTCTTCGGTCCCGACAACACTCTTATATCCGGTTTACTCTGTAGCTAGTCTATTATTTAACTAAAGTTCGGGAATGTTTTGCTCGCCCTTAGAAATTTGGGGAAATTAGGGCTAAAGTGCTGGACTTCGGCCTCGATATTAGTGAGTTCCAACTCCTGTCATGCTATTACGTTCACTTTGGGATGGGACCAATACTCGTAGGAAAGTTATGAACCTCCTTATCCACCAAGCTAGGGGGTTAAATAGTACTACTCCTTTTCTCCAATAAGAATTACTTTGGCATTAAGTTATTGTTGTGGGAGCCTTACCTATCTCACCATAATGGATTCTTCTCACCTTTATTGATACTGAGAGATTCCGCTGCCAGCCGAACAATACCGGAGTTATCCGAAACAGTGCGAGACTTATTACCTTTTCTATGTAACTCTATCTTTCTTGTGCTATATCTGTTTACCAAACATCCGTGTCTGTGTTTTCATTGGTGACCCTTTCCGGGACCACAACAATTATTTAACGAAGGTTGATATGCTATTAAAACAAAGAAACCAAACTATATCTCTGTTTGACTTTCAAAGACTCCAGGGATCCAACCAAATATTGTGAAACAACCCACAAATGGCGGATTTTGTTGGTTTGGCCGTTCGTCTAGTGGTGTGGAACCCGTTGTTAACTCCCGCACCTGGCCGTGTGGGCATTTTACAGGTTGCACAAAAAATCTTTAAGAAACAACGAACAACAAACAGAAGATGGAAGGAAGAACAGACAAACACGGAAACGCAGGAAGGGAAGCTGGCACTCTAGCGTTCTATGTATATAAGTTCATGGCCATCGCTACCAAAAATGCTGACTCATCTGGTCATTGTCCTAACTTTCCAACTTTCTGCTTCAGAGTCTCACTCCCAACTGACTACTTCGGAGTCTCACTCCTGACTGACTGACGTCCTTCGTCCTTCTCTTCCAGTCTCGCAAGTTTTCCCGAGCATAATTCTTTGTATGGTCTTTGCGCCAAAGTAACCAAAGGGGTCCCTCTAGACACTCTGACGCCGGTCAAAGATGCTGAAGATAAGACTCCTTCTTTGGCTACCCACCCACGAAGATACACGGAGACTCACATACATATATCCATATATATATATATATATATATACACGCATTAATGCTCATTATTGTGCCACAATATCACTTTGTTTACATCATTTATGACGTCAAGAAACATTTTTGTATTTCATGATAAATTCTTTAATCTTTTCCTACCTAACTGGAAATAGCTGTTTTGATCTTATAATTCCCTTGTGCCGACTTCTCTTGACCTCCAAGGCCAATTTCACCGATCCAATAGCTAATTCTTATGCAGACTTTAATTGGAACCATTCTTTTATTGGCAGGATTTGGTTTAGTTTAGTAGTGTTTTATAGCATATCAACCCTTGCGAGTTATTCAATACCAAATCCCGTTTATGTGTGTGTGTGTGTGTGTGTGTGTTTGTGTGTGTGCTTGTGTGTGTATGTGTGTGTGATTGTGTATGTGTATGTGTATATGTGTGTGTGTGTGTGTGTGTGTTTGTGTGTGTATGTGTATGTATATAACCCGGTGCCACAGGAAGTTCGAGTTAGTTGGAGATCAGAGTTTGGAGTCAGCTATTGTGTGTGTGTGCTTGTGTGTGTGTATAATTTGTAAGTAAATTACAGGTGAATCCGGTCGAAGATATCAGGGGATAAGCTTGACTGTAGACAGGTTGAATTGAATGCAGATGTGACACTCACTGAAGCAGGTGGATGTCAAACAATTATATAACCCGGTGCCACAGGAAGTTCGAGTTAGTTGGAGATCAGAGTTTGGAGTCAGCCATTGCAGTTTGAAGCAGTGCTTATGTGTGTATGTATATGTGTGTGTGTGTATGTGCTTGTGTGTTTGTGTGTGTGTGCTTGTGTGTGTGTATGATTTGTAAGAGATTAGCTTGTAGGTAACAATAGTTTTAACCAAATTAAGAGTTCATTTCTTTGCACAGTTAAATGGATTCAAGTATTGCTACCTGACACTACTTATTCTATTCAATATTATTCATTCCTTTGCCTACTGTTAAATGGTTTAAATTATAGTACTATCTGACTCATAGATAGAGCCCTAACGAGTACTATCACTCCTGTGACCCGGAGTCACACTCAAGTTAGCTTAGTAATTTAAACACTTTCCTAACCATTTTTACTTTCTTCTTTTTGTAACATATTGACCCCCGATCCGGCCAAGCTGTCAGATGAGAAATGCACCGGTGTAAATAACAGGTGCATCCGGTCGAAGATATCAGGGGATAAGCTTGACTGTGGACAGGTTGAATTGAGTGCAGATGTGACACTCACTGAAGTAGGTGGATGTCAAACAATTATATAACCCGGTGCCACAGGAAGTTCGAGTTCGTTGGAGATCAAAGTTTGGAGTCAGCTATTGCAGTTCGAAGCAGTGAGAACAAGACCCAGCTGAGAGCTGGGCCCTCAGGGCCCCCGGTCGAGCAGCCTGCAGGATGAGAAAGAAATGCTGCTATAGCCAGAAGAGCTGGGGGTCAATATGTTGCAGTCTTTGTTCAGTCTCCAACTCACCTCTCACGCATAACCCTTTCGTAACCCTTTCGCACCATTTCGAATAAAGTGTGAGAGGTATATTTTTCAAAAAGAAATATGTTCGTTCGTCATTATTGTGTTGACTATGTTTCTGCATGCATATGAGTATGTTACATTTTTTCTTTCTACAATTTCTAACATCATTTTCCGTAGTGGCTAAAGTAAGCAAGTTCCAACTCACACTTCTACTTTCACTTTCGGACTAACTCTCTTGAGTAAAGTATGAACCGTCTTATTCACCCAGCTATGGGTTGAATAGTGCCTGTACTGTTCTTTTACAAGAATGGCTTTGGCACTTGATAACCCACGAAGGTTGATATGCCATTAAAAACAAAGAAAAAAACTAATGCCATTTTCTGGTGGCGTTCTGAAAGGAACTTCCTCCAAAACAATTGCTGTTCAGCCACGTACTTCCCATCTCACAAACCAACCAAACAAAACGAACAATTCGTTTGGGCACCGCTGGAGATGTCAGGAAGAACTCATGAGCGTCGTTCTCTTATTGACTTCTACACATGGACACACCAGTGTTGGCTGACCAGCTCTGTGCGGACACTGCATGCAGTCTAGAAGACCTACCAGGAACGATGGACGAGAGAGAGAGAGAGAGAGAGAGAGAGAGAGAGCACCGTGCTATCAGTACTACTTAATGATGATGAAATTCAATAAATATCTGTGAAGCACTCTATAGATGGTTGGTTGGTTATTTTTAATGGCATATCAATCCCTGTGGGTTATTTAATTCCAAATCGTGTTTATGCATATAGGTATTAGATATAAGATTTGTAGATGCATAGTTTGTCGGTAACATTTTTCAACGAGCCAGAGCCCATTTGTTTGCACACTATTTGATAGTTTAAAGTATTTCTATCTAACACTAATAGTTTATTATGTCATCTGTTTGTACACTGTGAAATAGTTACAAGCATTGCTATTTAACATCTATAATTCTGTTCAACACCATTCATTCATTTGAACATAGTCAAATGGTTCCAAGTATTGCTATGTATCACCAACAATTCAAACAAATATCAGTCATTTATTTACTCACAGTTAAATGACCAAATAGTTCTATTTCTAACAATTCAATTTAACATGGGTCATTTGTTTGCGCACAGTTTAAATGTCAAATAGTTTTATTTGACTCGTAGATTGGTCCCTATCAGGAGCTACCACTTCGAGTCTGAGTAGACCTGGGAGTGATGGCAATGAAGGGGTTCTCCACATTTCCCAAAGCTCCAGGACTGGATCCTCACCATCAGACGCAGTTTACTGTCATATCAGGACACTCGCTGGGAGGCAGGGTTTTTACCCTTCAGCAGAGATGTAGCCGGTGCATTCTACAACCCCCAACCGCCTCGGCCGACATTCTGTAGAGTAACGGTAAGAAAAATCTCTCAGACAATTGTTATTATTGCATTTTCTCTTTTCATTTGGTGCCATGATATTATGACTCGGCGTTAGACGAAGCTAAACTTACCAAACATCTTCATAGAATCTTGAAAAAATCTTCGTGACTACTGCTCGGTCCCTTTAGATGTGACCTTCTGTTGGGCAAATCCGGCAGAATTCCTGACTTTGTAAACAACCATTACTTCTAAAGTGAGTTTGATTCTCACTGGGTGTCTAAGATTAGAGGCCTTGTGTCAAACTAACTGAAGCTGAGTTAATGCACTGAAAATGTTTTTACTGCGAAGATGCATTCGAAATTATTTTACCATTAAATACACAGCGAATGATTTTACAATAGAAATGCATTACTAGTGATTTTACTGGAGAAATATTTAGTAAAGGAAGACGGAAGTGATTGTTCGTGATCGGAAATTAATGCAAGCATTACTGATAAGATAACACAATATATATATATATATATATATATATATATATATATATATATATATATATATATCATGGTACACAACTCGCACGGGTTTCCCTGACTCTATCTCACCATTTGTCCCTATCATCCGTCGTTTCAAGCAGGTTTTCTAGATTGTATCCTGGGTCCGTACAGAGCTGTTGTAGATAAGCTCTTGTTGGTCGGTCAACACTTGCACGTCCATGTGAAGAGGTCCATAGGCGAAAGTCCCTTGATAGTTCGTCCTTGCTTCTCCAACTGACTCCAGCATGTCTTGTTCGTCTTATTTGGATGGTTTTAGAGATGGGAGGTAAGTAGCTGTACAGTATATATATGTGCATTGTTGATAATTTTATTATAGAATGCGTTCGTAGTATATTTAGTATGTAGATCAATTAAAAATTAACTGAAAATAGAACAACGAAGAAAGAGATTGTCAATAGTCAAGAATTAATGTAAATATTACTGAGAGAGTAAAACTAGTATATTATTTACCCAACCTCTCCACCACAAAGGGGATGTGACACAAGATCAATTTTAAGTGCACTAAAGCTGGTTTAAATTCAGAGGTCTTCTTTGCCAAAACTGGTTGCCTAAAAAGCCCAGACAGTCCTACAATTTAACCATAGCTGAAAGGAGAACAGAGCGATTCATGCCTGTCCTAAGGGTATTTGCCAGAACTGAAACGCAGTAGCGTCGTCTAGGATTTTAACTTAGGTCACCGATTCAATTTACAATGACAATAACCGTTACACTAAGCACACCTCTATTAGCATCTCCATAAGTCCCTAGCTACGAATTCTTGCTATAGAAATGAATACGTCTAAAAGCATTGGTACAGAAATGCAAACGTATAAGTGCATTGCTATAGAAATGCAAACTTAAAAGTGTATTGCTATAGAAATGCAAACATTTAAGTGCATTGCTATAGAAATAAAAACATATCAGTGTATTGCTATAGAAATGTAAAAGGATGAGTGCCTTGCAATAGAAATGTAAACTTATAAGTGTATTGCTATAGAAATGCAAACATTTAAGTGCTTTGCTATAATAATGAGAACGTATAAATGAATTGTTACAGAAATGAAAACGTTTAAGTGCATTGCTGTAGAAATGAAAACGTATAAGTGTACTGCTACAGAAATGCAAACATTTAAGTGCATTGCTATAGAAATGAAAACGTATAAGTGCATTGATATAGAAATGTAAACGTATGAGTGCATTGCTATAATAATGAGAACGTATAAATGAATTATTAGAGAAATGAAAACGTTTAAGTGCATTGCTGTAAAAATGAAAACATATAAGTGTATTGCTACAGAAATGCAAACGTATAAGTGCATTGCTATAGAAAAGTAAACTTAAATGACTATTGCTATAGAAAGGAAAACGTATGAGTTCATTGCTACAGAAATGCAAACATTTAAGTGCATTGCTATAGAAATGAAAACGTATAAGTGCATTGCTATAGAAATGCAAACATTTAAGTGCATTGCTATAGAAATTAATACGTATAAGTGTATTGCTATAGAAATGTAAACGTATGAGTGCCTTGCAATAGAAAAGTAAACTTATAAGTGCATTGCTATAATAATGAGAACGTATAAATGAATTGTTACAGAAATAAAAACGTTTAAGTGCATTGCTATAGAAATGAAAACGTATGAGTTCATTGCTACAGATTTGAAAACATTTAAGTGTATTGCTATAGAAATGAAAACGTATAAGTGTATTGCTAAAGAAATGCAAACATTTAAGTGCATTGCTATAGAAGTGCAAACATTTAAGTGTATTGCCATAGAAATGCAAACATTTAAGTGTATTGCTATAGAAATGCAAACATTTAAGTGTATTGCTATAAAAATGAAAACGTATAGGTGTATTGCTACGGAAATGCAAACATTTAAGTGCATTGCTATAGAAATGTAAACGTATAAGTACATTGCTATAGAAATGCAAACAGTTAAGTGCATTGCTATAGAAATGTAAACGTATAAGTGCATTGTTATAGAAATGCAAACATTTAAGTGCATTGCTATACAAATGAAAACGTATAAGTTCATTGTTATAGAAATGCAAACATTTAAGTGCATTGCAATAGAAATGAAAACGTATAAGTATATTGCTATAGAAATTCAAACATTTAAGTGCATTGCTATAGAAATGCAAACATTTAAGTGCATTTCTATAGAAATGTAAACGTATAAGTGAATTGCTACAGAAATGCAAACATTTAAGTGCATTGCTATAGAAATGTAAACGTATAAGTGTATTGATGCAGAAATGCAAACATTTAATTGCATTGCTATAGAAATGCAAATATTTAAGTGCATTGCTATAGAAATGTAAACATATAAGTGCATTGCTATAGAAATGCAAACATTTAAGTGCATTGCTATAGAAATGTAAACGTACAAGTGTATTGCTACAGAAATGCAAACATTTAAGTGCATTGCTATAGAAATGAAAACGTATAAGTGCATTGCTATAGAAATTAAAACATTTAAGTGCATTGCTACAGAAATGCAAACATTTAAGTGCATTGCTATAGAAATGAAAACGTGTAAGTGCATTGCTATAGAAATGCAAACATTTAAGTGCATTGCTATAGAAATGTAAACGTATAAGTGTATTGCTACAGAAATGCAAACATTTAAGTGCATTGCTAAAGAAATAAAAACGTATAAGAGCATTGCTATAGAAATGAAAACATTTAAGTGCATTGCTACAGAAATTCAAACATTTAAGTGCATTGCTATAGAAATGTAAACGTATAAGTGTATTGCTACAGAAATGCAAACATTTAAGTGCAGTGCTATAGACATGTAAACGTATAAGTGCATTGCTATAGAAATGCTAACATTTAAGTGCATTGCTATAGAAATGAAGACGTATAAGTGAATTGCTATAGAAATGCAAACATTTAAGTGCACTGCTATAGAAATGTAAGCGTATAAGTGTATTGCTATCGAAATGCAAACGTTTAAGTGCATTGCTATAGAAATGAAAACGTATAAGTGCATTGCTATAGAAATGCAAATATTTAAGTGCATTGTTATAGAAATGAAAACGTATAAGTGCATTGCTATAGATATGCAAACATTTAAGTGCATTGCTATAGAAATGAAAACGTATAAGTGCATTGCTATAGAAATGAAAACGTATTAGTGCATTGCTATAGAAATGCAAATATTTAAGTGCATTGCTATAGAAATGAAAACGTATAAGAGCATTGCTATAGAAATGCAAACATTTAAGTGCATTGCTATAGAAATGCAAACATTTACGTGCATTGCTATAGAAATGTAAACGTATAAGTGTATTGCTATAGAAATGCAAACATTTAATTGCATTGCTATAAAAATGCAAACATTTAATGGCATTGCTATAGAAATGTAAACGTATAAGTGTATTGCTACAGAAATGCAAACATTTAAGTTCATTGCTATAGAAATGTAAACGTATAAGTGTATTGCTACAGAAATGCAAAAATTGAAGTGCATTGCTATAGAAATGTAAACGTATAAGTGCATTGCTATAGAAATGTAAACGTATAAGTGCATTGCTATAGAAATGCAAACATTTAAGTGCATTGCTATAGAAATGAAATCGTATAAGTGTATTGTTACAGAAATGCAAACATTTAAGTGCATTGCTATAGAAATAAAAACGTATAAGTGTATTGCTATAGAAATGTAAACATAAGAGTGCCTTGCAATAGAAATGTAAACATTTAAGTGCATTGCTATAGAAATGCAAACATTTAAGTGCATTGCTATAGAAATGTAAACGTATAAGTGGATTGCTATAGAAATGCAAACTTAAAAGTGTATTGTTATAGAATTGAAACCGTATGAGTTCATTGCTACAGATTTGCAAACGTTTAAGTGCATTGCTATAGAAATGAAAACATATAAGTGTATTGCTATAGAAATGCAAACATTTAAGTGTATTGCTATAGAAATGAAAACGTATAAGTGTATTGCTACAGAAATCAAACATTTAAGTGTATTGCTATAGAAATGAAAACGTATAAGTGGATTGCTATAGAAATGCAAACTTAAAAGTGTATTGTTATAGAAATGAAACCGTATGAGTTCATTGCTACAGATTTGCAAACGTTTAAGTGCATTGCTATAGAAATGAAAACATTTAAGTGTATTGCTATAGAAATGAAAACGTATAAGTGTATTGCTACAGAAATGCAAACATTTAAGTGCATTGCTATAGAAATAAAAACATTTAAGTGCATTGCTACAGAAATAAAAACATATAAGTGTATTGCTATAGAAATGTAAACGTATGAGTGCCTTGCAATAGAAATGTAAACTTATAAGAATATTGCTATATAAATACAGACATTTAAGTGCTTTGCTATAATAATGAGAGCGTATAAATGAATTATTTCAGAAATGAAAACGTTTAAGTGCATTGCTGTAGAAATAAAAATGTATAAGTGCATTGCTATAGAAATGCAAACATTTAAGTGCATTGCGATAGAAATGTAAACGTATAAGTGTACTTCTACAGAAATTCAAACATTTATGTGCATTGCTATAGAAATGAAAACGTATAAGTGCATTGGTATAGAAATAAAAAAAATTAAATGCATTGCAATAGAAATGCAAGCATTTAAGTGCATTGCTATAGAAATGTAAACGTATAAGTGCATTGCTACAGAAATGCAAACATTTAAGTGCATTGCTATAGAAATGTAAACGTATAAGTGTATTGCTACAGAAATGCAAACATTTAAGAGCATTTCTATAGAAATGTAAACGCAAAAGTGCATTGCTATAGAAATGCAAACATTTAAGTGCATTGCTATAGAAATGAAAACGTATAAGTGTATTGCTACAGAAATGCAAACATTTAAGTGCATTGCTATAGAAATAAAAATGTATAAGTGCATTGCTATAGAAATGCAAACGTAAAAGTGTATTGCTATAGAAATGAAAACGTATTAGTGCATTGCTATAGAAATGCAAACATTTGAGTACATTGCTATAGAAATAAAAACGTATAAGTATATTGCTATAGAAATGAAAACGTGTAAGTGTATTGCTACAGAAATCAAACATTAAAGTGCATTGCTATAGAAATGAAAATGTAGAAGTGCATTGCTATACAAATGCAAACTTTAAGGTGTATTTCTATAGAAATGAAAACGTATAAGTGCATTGCTATAGAAATGCAAACATTTAAGTGTATTACTATAGAAAAAAAACGTATAAGTGTATTGCTATAGAAATGAAATCGTATAAGTGTATTGTTACAGGAATGCAAACATTTAAGTGCATCGTTATAGAAATAAAAACGTATAAGTGTATTGCTATAGAAATGTAAACGTAAGAGTGCCTTGCAATAGAAATGTAAACTTATAAGTGCATTGCTATAATAATGAGAACGTATAAATGAATTGTTACAGAAATGAAAACGTTTAAGTGCATTGCTGTAGAAATAAAAACGTATAAGTGTATCGCTACAGAAATGCAAACATTTAAGTGCATTGCTATAGAAATGTAAACGTATAAGTGGATTGCTATAGAAATGCAAACTTAAAAGTGTATTGTTATAGAATTGAAACCGTATGAGTTCATTGCTACAGATTTGCAAACGTTTAAGTGCATTGCTATAGAAATGAAAACATATAAGTGTATTGCTATAGAAATGCAAACATTTAAGTGTATTGCTATAGAAATGAAAACGTATAAGTGTATTGCTACAGAAATCAAACATTTAAGTGTATTGCTATAGAAATGAAAACGTATAAGTGGATTGCTATAGAAATGCAAACTTAAAAGTGTATTGTTATAGAAATGAAACCGTATGAGTTCATTGCTACAGATTTGCAAACGTTTAAGTGCATTGCTATAGAAATGAAAACATTTAAGTGTATTGCTATAGAAATGAAAACGTATAAGTGTATTGCTACAGAAATGCAAACATTTAAGTGCATTGCTATAGAAATAAAAACATTTAAGTGCATTGCTACAGAAATAAAAACATATAAGTGTATTGCTATAGAAATGTAAACGTATGAGTGCCTTGCAATAGAAATGTAAACTTATAAGAGTATTGCTATATAAATACAGACATTTAAGTGCTTTGCTATAATAATGAGAGCGTATAAATGAATTATTTCAGAAATGAAAACGTTTAAGTGCATTGCTGTAGAAATAAAAATGTATAAGTGCATTGCTATAGAAATGCAAACATTTAAGTGCATTGCGATAGAAATGTAAACGTATAAGTGTACTTCTACAGAAATTCATACATTTATGTGCATTGCTATAGAAATGAAAACGTATAAGTGCATTGGTATAGAAATGAAAACATTAAATGCATTGCAATAGAAATGCAAGCATTTAAGTGCATTGCTATAGAAATGTAAACGTATAAGTGCCTTGCTACAGAAATGCAAACATTTAAGTGCATTGCTATAGAAATGTAAACGTATAAGTGTATTGCTACAGAAATGCAAACATTTAAGAGCATTTCTATAGAAATGTAAACGCAAAAGTGCATTGCTATAGAAATGCAAACATTTAAGTGCATTGCTATAGAAATGAAAACGTATAAGTGTATTGCTACAGAAATGCAAACATTTAAGTGCATTGCTATAGAAATAAAAATGTATAAGTGCATTGCTATAGAAATGCAAACGTAAAAGTGTATTGCTATAGAAATGAAAACGTATTAGTGCATTGCTATAGAAATGCAAACATTTGAGTACATTGCTATAGAAATAAAAACGTATAAGTATATTGCTATAGAAATGAAAACGTGTAAGTGTATTGCTACAGAAATCAAACATTAAAGTGCATTGCTATAGAAATGAAAATGTAGAAGTGCATTGCTATACAAATGCAAACTTTAAGGTGTATTTCTATAGAAATGAAAACGTATAAGTGCATTGCTATAGAAATGCAAACATTTAAGTGTATTACTATAGAAAAAAAAACGTATAAGTGTATTGCTATAGAAATGAAATCGTATAAGTGTATTGTTACAGGAATGCAAACATTTAAGTGCATTGTTATAGAAATAAAAACGTATAAGTGTATTGCTATAGAAATGTAAACGTAAGAGTGCCTTGCAATAGAAATGTAAACTTATAAGTGCATTGCTATAATAATGAGAACGTATAAATGAATTGTTACAGAAATGAAAACGTTTAAGTGCATTGCTGTAGAAATAAAAACGTATAAGTGTATCGCTACAGAAATGCAAACATTTAAGTGCATTGCTATAGAAATGAAAAAGTATAAGTGGATTGCTATAGAAATGCAAACTTAAAAGTGTATTGTTATAGAAATGAAACCGTATGAGTTCATTGCTACAGATTTGCAAACGTTTAAGTGCATTGCTATAGAAATGAAAACTGATTAGTGTATTGCTATAGAAATGCAAACATTTAAGTGTATTGCTATAGAAATGAAAACGTATAAGTGTATTGCTACAGAAATGCAAAAATTTAAGTGCATTGCTATAGAAATGAAAACATATAAGTGCATTGCTATAGAAATGAAAACGTATAAGTGGATTGCTATAGAAATGCAAACTTAAAAGTGTATTGTTATAGAAATGAAACCGTATGAGTTCATTGCTACAGATTTGCAAACGTTTAAGTGCATTGCTATAGAAATGAAAACATTTAAGTGTATTGCTATAGAAATGAAAACGTATAAGTGTATTGCTACAGAAATGCAAACATTTAAGTGCATTGCTATAGAAATGAAAACATATAAGTGCATTGCTATAGAAATGTAAACGTATGAGTGCCTTGCAATAGAAATGTAAACTTATAAGTGTATTGCTATATAAATACAGATATTTAAGTGCTTTGCTATAATAATGAGAGCGTATAAATGAATTGTTTCAGAAATGAAAATGTTTAAGTGCATTGCTGTAGAAATGAAAACGTATAAGTGTACTGCTACAGAAATGCAAACATTTAAGTGCATTGCTATAGAAATGAACACGTATAAGTGGATTGCTATAGAAATAAAAACGTATAAGTGTATTGCTATAGAAATGTAAACGTATGAGTGCTTTGCAATAGAAATGTAAACTTACAAGTGCATTGCTATAGAAATGAGAACGTCTAAATTAATTGTTACAGAAATGAAAACGTTTAAGTGCATTGCTATAGAAATGAAAACGTATAAGTGTATTGCTATAGAAATGCAAACATTTAAGTGCATTGCTATAGAAATTAGAACGTATAAGTGCATTGCTATAGAAATGAAAACTTAAAAGTTTATTGCTATAGAAATGAAAACGTATCAGGGCATTGCTATAGAAATGCAAACATTTAAATGTATTTCTATAGAAATGAAAACGTATAAGTGTATTGCTACAGAAATGCAAACATTTAAGTGCATTGCTATAGAAATAAAAACGTATAAGTGTATTGCTATAGAAATGTAAACGTAAGAGTGCCTTGCAATAGAAATGTAAACTTATAAGTGCATTGCTATAATAATGAGAACGTATAAATGAATTGTTACAGAAATGAAAACGTTTAAGTGCATTGCTGTAGAAATAAAAACGTATAAGTATATCGCTACAGAAATGCAAACATTTAAGTGCATTGCTATAGAAATGAAAACGTATAAGTGGATTGCTATAGAAATAAAAACGTATAAGTGTATTGCTATAGAAATATAAACGTATGAGTGCTTTGCAATAGAAATGTAAACTTACAAGTGCATTGCTATAGAAATGAGAACGTCTAAATTAATTGTTACAGAAATGAAAACGTTTAAGTGCATTGCTATAGAAATGAAAACGTATAAGTGTATTGCTATAGAAATGCAAACATTTAAGTGCATTGCTATAGAAATTAGAACGTATAAGTGCATTGCTATAGAAATGAAAACTTAAAAGTTTATTGCTATAGAAATGAAAACGTATCAGAGCATTGCTATAGAAATGCAAACATTTAAGTGCATTGCTATAGAAATAAAAACGTATAAGTGTATTGCTTTAGAAATGAAAACGTATAAGTGCATTGCTATAGAAATGTAAACGTATAAGTGTATTGCTATAGAAATGCAGACATTTAAGTGCATTGCTATAATAATGAGAACGTCTAAATGAATTGTAACAGAAATGAAAACGTTTAAGTGCATTGCTATAGAAATGAAAACGTATAAGTGTATTGCTACAGAAATGCAAACATTTAAGTGCATTGGTATAGAAATTAGAACGTATAAGTGCATTGCTATAGAAATGAAAACTTAAAAGTTTATTGCTATAGAAATAAAAACGTATAAGTGTATTGCTATAGAAATGCAAACATTTAAGTGTATTTCTATAGAAATGAAAACGTATAAGTGTATTGCTACAGAAATGCAAACATTTAAGTGCATTGCTATAGAAATAAAAACGTATAAGTGTATTGCTATAGAAATGTAAACGTAAGAGTGCCTTGCAATAGAAATGTAAACTTATAAGTGCATTGCTATAATAATGAGAACGTATAAATGAATTGTTACAGAAATGAAAACGTTTAAGTGCATTGCTGTAGAAATAAAAACGTATAAGTGTATCGCTACAGAAATGCAAACATTTAAGTGCATTGCTATAGAAATGTAAACGTATAAGTGGATTGCTATAGAAATGCAAACTTAAAAGTGTATTGTTATAGAATTGAAACCGTATGAGTTCATTGCTACAGATTTGCAAACGTTTAAGTGCATTGCTATAGAAATGAAAACATATAAGTGTATTGCTATAGAAATGCAAACATTTAAGTGTATTGCTATAGAAATGAAAACGTATAAGTGTATTGCTTCAGAAATCAAACATTTAAGTGTATTGCTATAGAAATGAAAACGTATAAGTGGATTGCTATAGAAATGCAAACTTAAAAGTGTATTGTTATAGAAATGAAACCGTATGAGTTCATTGCTACAGATTTGCAAACGTTTAAGTGCATTGCTATAGAAATGTAAACGTATGAGTGCTTTGCAATAGAAATGTAAACTTACAAGTGCATTGCTATAGAAATGAGAACGTCTAAATTAATTGTTACAGAAATGAAAACGTTTAAGTGCATTGCTATAGAAATGAAAACGTATAAGTGTATTGCTATAGAAATGCAAACATTTAAGTGCATTGCTATAGAAATTAGAACGTATAAGTGCATTGCTATAGAAATGAAAACTTAAAAGTTTATTGCTATAGAAATGAAAACGTATCAGAGCATTGCTATAGAAATGCAAACATTTAAGTGCATTGCTATAGAAATAAAAACGTATAAGTGTATTGCTTTAGAAATGAAAACGTATAAGTGCATTGCTATAGAAATGTAAACGTATAAGTGTATTGCTATAGAAATGCAGACATTTAAGTGCATTGCTATAATAATGAGAACGTCTAAATGAATTGTAACAGAAATGAAAACGTTTAAGTGCATTGCTATAGAAATGAAAACGTATAAGTGTATTGCTACAGAAATGCAAACATTTAAGTGCATTGGTATAGAAATTAGAACGTATAAGTGCATTGCTATAGAAATGAAAACTTAAAAGTTTATTGCTATAGAAATAAAAACGTATAAGTGTATTGCTATAGAAATGCAAACATTTAAGTGTATTTCTATAGAAATGAAAACGTATAAGTGTATTGCTACAGAAATGCAAACATTTAAGTGCATTGCTATAGAAATAAAAACGTATAAGTGTATTGCTATAGAAATGTAAACGTAAGAGTGCCTTGCAATAGAAATGTAAACTTATAAGTGCATTGCTATAATAATGAGAACGTATAAATGAATTGTTACAGAAATGAAAACGTTTAAGTGCATTGCTGTAGAAATAAAAACGTATAAGTGTATCGCTACAGAAATGCAAACATTTAAGTGCATTGCTATAGAAATGTAAACGTATAAGTGGATTGCTATAGAAATGCAAACTTAAAAGTGTATTGTTATAGAATTGAAACCGTATGAGTTCATTGCTACAGATTTGCAAACGTTTAAGTGCATTGCTATAGAAATGAAAACATATAAGTGTATTGCTATAGAAATGCAAACATTTAAGTGTATTGCTATAGAAATGAAAACGTATAAGTGTATTGCTTCAGAAATCAAACATTTAAGTGTATTGCTATAGAAATGAAAACGTATAAGTGGATTGCTATAGAAATGCAAACTTAAAAGTGTATTGTTATAGAAATGAAACCGTATGAGTTCATTGCTACAGATTTGCAAACGTTTAAGTGCATTGCTATAGAAATGAAAACTTATTAGTGTATTGCTATAGAAATGGAAACATTTAAGTGTATTGCTATAGAAATGAAAACGTATAAGTGTATTGCTACAGAAATGCAAAAATTTAAGTGCATTGCTATAGAAATGAAAAAATATAAGTGCATTGCTATAGAAATGCAAACATTTAAGTGCATTGCTATAGAAATAAAAACATATAAGTGTATTGCTATAGAAATGTAAACGTATGAGTGCCTTGCAATAGAAATGTAAACTTATAAGTGTATTGCTATATAAATACAGACATTTAAGTGCTTTGCTATAATAATGAGAGCGTATAAATGAATTGTTTCAGAAATGAAAACGTTTAAGTGCATTGCTAAAGAAATGAAAACGTATAAGTGTACTGCTACAGAAATGCAAACATTTAAGTGCATTGCTATAGAAATGAAAACGTATAAGTGGATTGCTATAGAAATAAAAACGTATAAGTGTATTGCTATAGAAATGTAAACGTATGAGTGCTTTGCAATAGAAATGTAAACTTACAAGTGCATTGATATAGAAAGGAGAACGTCTAAATTAATTGTTACAGAAATGAAAACGTTTAAGTGCATTGCTATAGAAATGAAAACGTATAAGTGTATTGCTATAGAAATGCAAACATTTAAGTGCATTGCTATAGAAATTAGAACATATAAGTGCATTGGTATAGAAATGAAAACTTAAAAGTTTATTGCTATAGAAATGAAAACATATCAGAGCATTGCTATAGAAATGCAAACATTTAAGTGCATTGCTATAGAAATAAAAACGTATAAGTGTATTGCTATAGAAATGAAAACGTATAAGTGCATTGCTATAGAAATGTAAACGTATAAGTGTATTGCTATAGAAATGCAGACATTTAAGTGCATTGCTGTAATAATGAGAACGTCTAAATGAATTGTAACAGAAATGAAAACGTTTAAGTGCATTGCTATAGAAATGAAAACGTATAAGTGTATTGCTACAAAAATGCAAACATTTAAGTGCATTGGTATAGAAATTAGAACGTATAAGTGCATTGCTATAGAAATGAAAACTTAAAAGTTTATTGCTATAGAAATAAAAACGTATAAGTGTATTGCTATAGAAATGCAAACATTTAAGTGCATTGCTATAGAAATAAAAACGTAGAAGTGTATTGCTATAGAAATGTAAACGTAAGAGTGCCTTGCAATAGAAATGTAAACTTATAAGTGCATTGCTATAATAATGAGAACGTATAAATGAATTGTTACAGAAATGAAAACGTTTAAGTGCATTGCTGTAGAAATAAAAACGTATAAGTGTATCGCTACAGAAATGCAAACATTTAAGTGCATTGCTATAGAAATTAGAACGTATAAGTGCATTGCTATAGAAATGAAAACTTAAAAGTTTATTGCTATAGAAATAAAAACGTATAAGTGTATTGCTATAGAAATGCAAACATTTAAGTTTATTTCTATAGAAATGAAAACGTATAAGTGTATTGCTACAGAAATGCAAACATTTAAGTGCATTGCTATAGAAATAAAAACGTATAAGTGCATTGCTATAGAAATGCAAACTTAAAAGTGTATTGCTATAGAAATGAAAACGTATTAGTGCATTGCTATAGAAATGCAAACATTTGAGTACATTGCTATAGATATCAAAACGTATAAGTATATTGCTATAGAAATGAAAACGTATAAGTGTATTGCTACAGAAATCAAACATTAAAGTGTATTGCTATAGAAATGAAAATGTAGAAGTGCATTGCTATAGAAATGCAAACTTTAAGGTATATTTCTATAGAAATATAAACGTATAAGTGCATTGCTATAGAAATGTAAACATTTAAGTGCATTACTATAGAAATAAAAACGTATAAGTGTATTGCTATAGAAATGAAATCGTATAAGTGTATTGTTACAGAAATGCAAACATTTAAGTGCATTGCTATAGAAATAAAAACGTATAAGTGTATTGCTATAGAAATGTAAACGTAAGAGTGCCTTGCAATAGAAATGTAAACTTATAAGTGCATTGCTATAATAATGAGAACGTATAAATGAATTGTTACAGAAATGAAAACGTTTAAGTGCATTGCTGTAGAAATAAAAACGTATAAGTGTATTGCTACAGAAATGCAAACATTTAAGTGCATTGCTATAGAAATGAAAACGCATAAGTGCATTGCAAAAGAAATGCAAACTTAAATGTGTATTGCTATAGAAATGAAACCGTATGAGTTCATTGCTACAGATTTGCAAACGTTTAAGTGTATTTCTATAGAAATGAAAACGTATAAATGTATTGCTACAGAAATGCAAACATTTAAGTGTATTGCTATAGAAATGTAAACGTATAAGTGGATTGCTATAGAAATGCAAACTTAAAAGTGTATTGTTATAGAAATGAAACCGTATGAGTTCATTGCTACAGATTTGCAAACGTTTAAGTGCATTGCTATAGAAATGAAAACATATATGTGTATTGCTATAGAAATGCAAACATTTAAGTGTATTGCTATAGAAATGAGTACGTATAAGTATATTGCTACAGAAATGCAAACATTTAAGTGCATTGCTATAGAAATGAAAACGTATAAGTGCATTTCTATAGAAATGCAAACATTTAAGTGCATTGCTATAGAAATAAAATCATATAAGTGTATTGCTATAGAAATGTAAACGTATGAGTGCCTTGCAATAGAAATGTAAACTTATAAGTGTATTGCGACAGAAATGCAAACATTTAAGTGCATTGCTATAGAAATGTAAACGTATAAGTGTATTGCTACAGAAATGCAAACATTTAAGTGCATTGCTATAGAAATGAAAACTTATAAGTGCATTGCTATAGAAATGCAAACATTTACGTGCATTGCTATAGAAATGCACACTTATAAGTGTATTGCTATAATAATGAGAGCGTATAAGTGAATTGCTATAGAAATTGAAAGAGATTGTTAGTATTTTTGAATGGATGCAAGTGTTGCAGATACGATAGAATAATGCTGTCTTTAATGTTTTGCCCTCAACCATTCCTTGTAAATGCAATTTCAAGAATTTCACCCCCACTCCGCTCTACTTAACTTCAGAATTATAGAGGGCGCTGTTTTTTTTTCCTGTGTGTTCTTTAAATTCTTTGACTCGAATGAAAATTTCGGCGGCATGTTCTAAAAAAAGAAACTATCAAAGAATAAATATGTCAGAAAAATATTCAACATGAATATGGCCGTTGTTCAAAGGCGGCGATATGGTTATGACTGTGGGTGTTTTCTTCCCAAGAAGGAATAAACCGAACGTCTGTTCTGAGGGGGTGAACTCATCTTGCCCCAAAGGTGACAACAGCTAAAATTAAGGCTGAAACATAATGAACAAACTGTAATTGAAATTAATTTTTTTTTATTCTAAAGAGATTACACGATTGTGGGAGTTGTTATTATTTACTAAGCTTGGCCTTGTTTGCCATAAGACCAGAAGTACGGAGCGCCCAGAATGATTCCAATTCACTGACAAGTGTCATGTTTTTATTAATTTTCATTAAGACCAGCACATAGTTCATAGAATGTTTACAGAGTTTCTGATTACTAAATGGTCATTTTGCGTCTCTAATTATTTGGAGACAAAACTATTCAAAACTATCTCAAAATACATGTGACTGCTAGTAAGTCTACTAATAATGCCGTGTTCTTTTCTGAAAATAGTATATTATTTATATTTTTTGGACATTTGTCCGCATCTTGGACATTTGTCCGCATCTATGTTTATCACAACGTCTCGGCCGTTGTACGCTCCGGCCTTCTTCAGGTGGTTGGAATGTCGAAATTAACCCTTTATTTCACTTACCGGTGTAGACTGTTCTAGTTCCACGAGCCATGTTTAATGGATGTCAGTTATCAGTTATCTCCTGTTAATTTCCCCCCTGAAAGTTCTCCACTGCCTTCACCAGGTATTGAACTCACATTCTTTGGGTATGTCACTAGATCAAAGCAACGACTTTACCCCCTGTACCATGTGTCCTTGAGAAATATAGACAGATATTGAAAATAGTATATTGTTATAATCAAACAGGTGACATCTCCACACTAGACGGAACCCCTGTTAAACTAGTAGACAAATTCACTTACCTAGGAAGCAGCGTCTCATCAACCGAAAAGGACATCGACACGCGGCTAACGAAGGCATGAACAGCTATCAATAGGCTGTCGATCATATGGAAATCAGACCTAACCGATAAAATGAAACGCAGTTTCTTCCAGGCAGCGGTCGTATTGATATTGCTGTATGGATGCACTACTTGGACGCTAACTAAACGGCTGGAGAAGAAGCTAGACGGCAATTACACAAGAATGCTGCGAGCAATATTGAACAAGTCCTGGCGGCAACACCCCACAAGGCACCAACTATACGGCCACTTGCCTCCCATCACGAAAACTATCCAAGATAGACGAACCAGACACGCAGGACACTGCTGGAGAAGCAGGGACGAGCTCATAAGTGATATACTCCTATTGACCCCCACATATGGCCGGGCAAAACGAGGACGACGAGCTCGAACATACATTCAGCAGCTATGTGAGGATACGGGATGTGGCCCTGAAGACCTACCAGAGGCGATGAACGATAGGGAGAAGTGGCGAGAGAGGATCAGGGATATCCGTGTTAGCGGCACGACATGATGATGATGATGATATATATATATATTGAGATAATTGAAAAACAAAGTATTCGAAAAGTGATGAA
Organism: Sepioteuthis lessoniana; assembly: GCA_963585895.1. Classification (NCBI taxonomy): domain Eukaryota; kingdom Metazoa; phylum Mollusca; class Cephalopoda; order Myopsida; family Loliginidae; genus Sepioteuthis; species Sepioteuthis lessoniana. The sequence continues at coordinate 54,358,679 of OY757938.1, read as the reverse complement.
TTTATTGCGAAGGGAAGTCGACGTTGAAATTTTTCGTTTTAATGAACCTTTATCAGGACTTTAAGATGGTGAAAGTAGTATTGATAAAACAATGATGGATGTTTAGATAGTGATTTGTTGGATAGTCATTTGTTTAAACATCCATCGTTGTTCCATCAACACTTGTTTCTCCATCTTAAACTCCTGATGAAGGCTCATTAAAATCGAAACCTTTTAACGTCGACTTTCCTTCGTAATAAATTCATCACTTTTTGATTACTTTGTTTTTTAGTTTTTTCCATACTGTCGTACACATATCCTTTATATATATATATATATATATATATATATATATATATATATATATATTAAGAAAAAACACAAACTGGTCACATTAGGATTATAAATTTATTTCCATCCTGTTATGTGTTTTTTTCTTAATGAAATTATTGCTCTGTAATGTCTGTTACATTGAGCTCTTTACCAGGAAAATTTAGATGTTCACTCTTGAATAGTTTTCTTGTCCTGATGGAATTACTCCCAACTCCGGTTTAACTGTACCAAATAATACACACACACACACACATATATATATATATGTGTGTGTGTGTGTGTGTGTAACAGGCGTGTAGGCTATGCCCCATAAAATATAACTGCACTGGGCAGGTCAAGTCTTGAAGATGTAAGCTTGCTTTACGGTCTAGTTAAACCAGCGTGACACAGGGAGTACCAAGCAAGAGGTACAACGAATCTTCAAAGAAGAACTGCACCCCCTGAGGCATCGACGACTGTCAGTTGATAACTCAAGCAGCCGACAACCCCCCCCTCAAAAGGCATGTCAGAATATCAACGTTGATCTTCCAGGCAACTTTCCTTTTGGAGAAAAACAGCAAAATTAGAATTGATTGAGTTATTGATTGATTTTAACAGCATGTCAACCTGTTTAGGGCTATTTTATGCCAAGAGGTGAAAAAATCGCGTGCATTGTACGTTCATATTAACATTTATGTTGTTGTTTAGTAAGAGAATTTTTTTGCACTCGTCCCTAACAAATACGAATAATAGTTAAACAGATCTATTTGACCCATAGATTAGACCCTAACGAATAATATTCCTTATTTACCAACCCCTCCACTCGGGCAGGATATGACACAAGGTCAATTTTTAAGCGTTTTGAATTCAGAGTTTTCCTTCTCCTAGACTAGTTGCCTTAACAAGGCTGAAGAACCTAGTCTGCCCTACTATTTACCCATAGCTGGAGGGAGAATAATTGGATTCATACATTTCCCAAGGGTATTAGTGCTATGTGAAATGCAATCAGTCTCGTCCAGGATTTGAACTCGTGTCGCCGTGTCCATTTCCTACGACAATAACTATTACACCACGGAATACGAATAATATTTAAACAGATCTATTTGACCCATAGATAGGACCCTAACATATACTACCTCTCTATATCGGAGTGGATCTGGGAGTAATGACAATGAAGGAGTTGTCTACACTCCCCAGATCTCCAGAAATGAAGCTTTAAAATTATATGCACTTAAGTGCCATACCCAAGAGCCAAATTTTCGGGGGTGGTGACTCTTACTCCTTTTGTTAGGGATACCGAACGTAAAACCAATATGGAGAAGTAGAGACAGAACCGTAAAACCATGGTTTCAGTAAGAATCTTTATCAAAGTTTTTAAATGCTTATTGGCAGTCTGGCATTGGACCCATTTGCTATCAGCGGGCTTTGCCCAGATCTAGTACTCTTTCAAAAATATTTGCTGGAAAACGGAAGGCAAATAATACATGTACACGCACGCACACGCAACTCAGTTTCATGATACGAAAATCTATTGCTCCAATTGTTTTTACAGTTATCACCGCGAAACGAGAGAGAGAGAGTGAGAGAGAGGTGGGGGAATGCGTTAACTCATTAAAATAGATAGAAAAATTGACCCGAAACGGACAAATATAGACATTTCCTTTTCACCGGCCAAGCCCTACCCCAATGAAGCTGCCTGTTTCAACTACGACTCTTTAACTGATGCAGAAACTGTCACTGCTTCTTAGAAATATCTTTATAAATTTTCTTCTAATTATTCACTTAACTCATCTATTAATAACACGTAATCACTAAAACTTCCCAGTGACACGTCATAGCTAATATCAGCTGACATCCACCCAAACACCCAAATGTTTATCGTTAATATTTTGGTTACAGCTGATTTCAAAACAAACCTGTCAATTTCATATTTTGACATGAGCTGACACACGAATAAGATCTACCCGCTTTGACCTTTCCAACGCGAGATTGCAAGTACGACGTCAAAGTTTTTAGCTGGCTTACAATTATTACTAAAATAAAATAATAAAGTGAAATAATCAATTAAAGTTCCTTTTCTGAAGTGAATTTGCTACGTTTGTAAATCATCATCATCATCATTAAGTCATGCTAATAGCATGGATTCTTTTGACTCCCTCTCTATCCGTCCCAACAGGGCAGATCTGACACAAAGTCATTTTAATGTGATGAATGCGGAGCACGTTCGAACTGAGCTTATGAATGACCGTCACATATACAAATATATATATATATATATATATATATATATATATACACTTGATCTTGTCGGCATTTCTTTTTAGGACACTTCAGTAGAAAAGTGATAAACTCAGTCTTGTCAAGGTATTACTTAGCTAGTGGGAGACCCCTGCGACCAGAGGATTATGTTGATACACCCACCCTGCGCGAACACCTGGTGAGCACTGAACAGGCCAGGTAAACACTCTACTTCCGCGTTTAACGTAGTTGACTTCGTGTGTTGCGTCATAAAATGCACTTAAGTGGCTACATTGGATCAATCAGTTAAGTTGAATGCAATGGAAATCCTTTCTGACTTTTGTTGATTTTTTCTATATATAAAGTTTCGATCGGCTAGGTGAGAGAAAGTGGAGTAAATCAATGATAATCATCTATTTGATTGTATGGTAAAAAAACAGATATTATCTGTGACCGGATTAGGCACAGTGTGCTCGTGTGTAATAAAGAACATTAAATAAAATTGGCAAAAGGACGTATGTCCAAATTATATGGTAATAATCTTGTCTAACTTTGCTCAGCTGTGAGAACACAAAACTCAAAAGGAATTACAGGGTTAGGAATTGGCTTCGATTGCTGAATGAGTCAACGCTAGTTTTTGCCTTTAAAGGAAAAGACCGCCTGCTTGTTAAGAGATAATTATATATATATATATATATATATACACGCAGAGAGAGAGAGAGAGAGAGAGAGAGAGAGAGAGAGAGAGTACTTCTAGTACTATAACTTGGTTTCACTTTTTTCCTGATTGGATTTCAGTTTTCCATCATGGAAAAAAAGTAAAAAAGAAAATAAATGAATAAATAAATAAACTACAAAAAGCAACTACATAAAAAACGACTTTAATTTTGGTTTCAATGTTTTAAATAAAAATACTTCCTCCCACAAATAAAGATAGAGGAATGTTCTTGGAAAATGAATATATATATATATATATATATAAGTTAGGATAGCGTAGACACAGAGTTAACTGTGTTGGACAACTCTCAGTTTCTTGCGTATAGATTTATCAGGCAAAGACTTACCAAATATAGCAAACTGCATTATCTATCTATCTATCTATCATGGTTAGAGTGTTCACCGATGTTCAGAGTGACCGAGGTTCAATTTCAGGAAGACACATATCAAAGACTCAAAAAATAGTACTTGATGCCTCCTTGCTTAACATTCCGCATTATAAGGGACGGATCAAGGGTAACAGGGGAAAATCAAGGGAAAGGAGTAGCGCCCTCCCCTACACCTTGTTGCAGTAGCTAGTGAAAATGTAGCCTACCGGTCGCTCTCGACTACAGTCGGTCACCTAACAACTATATACATATATATATATATATATATATAGTGTAGTGTCAGATGTTAATGCATCTATAAGGAAGTACTATAAGCAAGCTTGAAATTTAGAGAATGTCATTTTGCCAAAGTATAAAGAACTTTGTTTTTCGTATCGTTAAACATGTAGGATTTTGTGTCAAAGAAAGTGTATTTGAGAGGAATTTTACAGCACCACTTTATTTAAAAGAAACTGCAGTTGAAGCACACAGAACTCTTGTTGAGACTTACGGCGACTGTGCCCTGTTGGAAATAACATACAGAGATTGGTTTAGACGCATCAAAAATTTTGATTTTTATGTTGAAGATAAAGAACGCTCTGGCACAATGAAAAAGTTTGAAGACGAAGAATTCATGTCATTATTTCCTGATGACTCATGTCGGGCGAAAGCTGAATGTGCAGAGTAATTAAAAGAAACGTCCAACGGCCTCCTGCCACGTGTGATCAGCTCCTTCAACGGCAGAAAAGGAAAGGTATTTTGCATCATATCGGGACTGGCGATGAAAAGCGGATACACTACCATAACTCTAAACGTATAAGATCGCTGGGTAAGTCCGATCATGTATCAATATCGGCTGCAAAGCCGAATATCTATGGTTCGAAGCTTCTTATCTGATTTGGTGGGATCAGCTGGGTGTAGTTTATTATGAAATGTTAGTTAATGTACATAACAAAAAACAGGGAAAGATTGTCGAATGTATCATTTTTCTAATTACAGTAAGTAAAATTAGTGACCTTTGTCGAGGGTGACCCAAAGGTTCCCTTTTCACTAGGTACTACACCGAGGTGTAAAGAAGGGCGCTAATCTTTTCCCTGGATTGCTCCACGTTACCCTTACCTTAAAATGCTAAGTGTTAAGTAAGGTGGTATCAAGTACCATTTTTTGAGTCTTTGGTATGACTCAACCTGGGATCGAACGCCGGTCTGGTGGACCATTGGGGACAGGAGCACTCTATTCATTAGACCAATGGTCTGGTTAAGTAAAAAGTCGGCTTTTTCAACTTATCTCATTATGTGGTCAAATTTGTGTCTAACAGTTACTAGATCCCTAATCTAAATTAGTTTTTATTAATTATTTTAAAAAAATCATACTCCCGTTAATGTTTTTCAATAACACGTTTAATCATAATTCTTTCTAAATTAGAAACAACTACTCGTGTTTTATAAAAAGAAGGAAAAAGAGAGAAGATGATGAATGAAAAATAAGATTAAAGATAAATGGACACACACACACACACTAGTTGTAGTATTCATTGTGAAAAACACAACTTCAAAAAAGAAGAGAAAAAACCCGACCCTAATTATTTTCAGTTTCAGACTTTTGTATATATTTTAATGTGCAAGGTTGGCACTAGTCAGTCGCTAATCAAGCGATATTTGACGAACGTCCCACCAGACGGACGAGTGTGGCACAAGGCCTATTTTTCAGTGGTTCCGGGCACAGGGCCGTGGCCTAGACACGCCCGGCAGCTCCAAAAATGCTTCGGGTCCCGTCAGCATTCCCCTAACTAGAGGCGCCTCAGGCGCCAGGCGATAGACCTAACCTCTCCAAGGTGGGTAAAAGCCTGGGAGTGGGGGACGGCCCACTGAGGCTCAAGGATGCTGGTTAAGGCGTACATTGACCGACAGTCAGCTGAAAAGCCTCGGCACGAAGCAGTGGCTGGCTAAACTTAGTCGTTAATCAAGCGATATTTGAAGAACGTCCCACCAGACGGACGAGTGTGGCACAACGCCTTTTTTAACTGGGTCCAAGTGCAGGATCGTAACCCAGACGCGCCTGACGGCTTCTACAATGCCTCAGGCTCCGTCGGCATTCAGCTAAAAAAGGCGCCAGGCGATAAACCTAACACCTCCAAGGAGGGTTAAAGCCTTGGGGAACGGCCCCCTGAGGCTCGAAGAAATTAACTGTCCAGCATGAATGCCAGACAGTCTGATGAGAAAACCCTGTACGAAGCAGGGGATGGCCAAGCGATATTTGACGAAAAATTTCCCCATACGTTTTTTCTTGTTCTCGATGTTATCCTACTTAGTACTGGATCATGTCTCGTTTCCGCAGCCATTCTATCTAAAGACAAATATTAGTCTCTACCAATGTAAAAATATATCTTCAAATTCTTCTTTTGTTTTATCTTTTGAATCCTTGTAAAATTGCAATTTTAATGGTACATCTACATGTGGAATTGGATTTCCTTTGACATATTCTATATCAAAGTCAAATGCCATTAATCTTATTGCCCATCTTAGTATTCTCGATGTCGTGACTGGGTAATTTTTTTCTTGGATTGAATATAAACTCTAATGGTCTATGATCACTTCCGAAAAGAATTTTTTTCCTATTAAAAACTGTCGGGCTCTTGTGGTTTCCCACACAATGGCCAAGGCTTCTTTCCCTATATTTGAATAATTAAATTCAGTGTCCGTTAATCTTCTTGTTCAATACATTATCGGTTGTCCTTCTTGTGATAATATTCCAGATATTGAATGTTGGCTTGCATCTTGTGGTTAACGTAATCTCCTTTTTCGGATCAAAAATTTTCACTACTGGTTTCTTTGCCGTAATTACTTTTTATCAATCAAAAGCTTTTTGTTGTTTCTCTGACCAGATAAATTAAACATTCTTTTTTCTTAAATTTACAAACGGCTCAGTCAAGTCTGTATATTTTTGTACATATCACCTGCAGAAATTCACCAATCCCAAAAAGATTCAAGTTCTTTTTTATTTGTAGGTGTAGCTATTTTAAGTATATTTTCTTATCAAGGCTTGGCCTGATGATATACCTTCTTTTGAAATGGCATAACCTAAAAATGATATTTTACTACAAATATTTATGCATGTTTTTCCCTTTATTTTCAATAGCAGCGTTTCTTAATCTATTCAAGACGATGTCGGATTTCTTTTTTTAATACATTTTCATAAGTAGCTCCTATGCATATATCGTCTTGGTAACAAACCATATTTTTTATATCTTCTTGCACCTGTTCGATGGCCCTTCGAAATATGAAACTTATTGTTTTTATTCAATATGGCATCCTTGTCCATTTCAGTACTTTGAAGTTATTGTCTATTGGTGTAACGGTAGCACCATGAGGCAAAAAATGAGGTAAAAGGCTCAACAGGTAAAGAAGTTGTCTATTCGCAATAGGTCTTCGTTCCTTCTTTAAACCCTTCTTTGACCCTTCTTTGACCGTGAAACTCTGTTCGCCCCAAAGAATGCCCTCTTCGCAAAGTCTAAAATCGCAGCTGTCATGCAACACGTGTGTTCTGCTCGGAGAAATGGTAATAAAAAGGTCAACCCTCCTAACGGTGTCACGTGTGTGACTGGTCGGTGTACAATGGTAATGTGTACTCAACTCTAAGGTGCCCGTACTAAACAAGGGGGATAGCTCCCTCATTTACAATTGGTATTTAATGGTATGCCGTTTTCAAATCTATTCTTGTAAAAACGCTCATACCTGCAAGTGCATAAATTGCAACTTCAACATTAGATACAAGATATGAATCTGAGCCAACCTTGTGATTTTTGCCTATTTTATAATCTCCACATATACGTATGTCTCCATCTGACTTAAAACTACAATGGGTGATGCCCACCTGCTACTCCCAGAGGGAAAACGTTGAAGAAGTCCCTGTTCTATCTATTTTCGAAGTTTTGCTACCACTAATGGCAACAAATATACGGGTAATTTTCGTGCCTCATAATAAGAGAGGTAACATTTTCTTTTAATTTTAAACTAGCTTTATAGTTTTTTAACTTTCCAGTTTTTTCCATTTTTATCTCATTAATTAATTTGGTAGAATTTATGTTAGGCACATCGTTTCCAAGAAGTCCCTGGTTCTTTTTACAAGTTGTGGCCATCATAGGAATTACTTCAAATTTATTTTCTAAGTCGAAGGAACCTTTAAAGTACCCTAAAGTTTTGATGACCTACCCATCAAATTGGTGGAGTAATAAACTGCTCTTTAGTAAAGTTAACTTTCCAATGCGTTCCCATAAATTTCTTTGTAAAAGCGTTACCTCATTGCCGGTATCAATTTGCATATCCAAAGCGAAGTTGTTGATTTTAGCCTTTAGTATAATGTCTTTTTTCTTCTATTCAATTTCTTCTACATTCTTGTTTTTGATTTTACTGAAAAACTTCCATATTGGTTTCGTTTTCTTCAACTCTTTCAACTTTTTTCTTTTTGAATTTGAATGCTGCTGGAAAATGCTTCTTTTTAAAGCAATTTGTTAAAGTCTTCCCAAATAGGTATTTTCCCCTTTTTATTTCATGTTCACGTCCACAATATGAACATTTTAAAAATCTTATTTAACATGTAAGTATCGACGAAAATTTGTTCGCTGGGTTGATTTTTATCATGGTTGTATTCCTGTATTAATTCTTGTAGCTGTATTAAGTCAATGGGGATATTTAAAGATATATTTCCTATTCGTAGTTGTTCCATTATTTTATATCGGCGTGATGCATTGTATATACCTTCAATTAACCTTAAATGAATTAAAAAATTAAAATCTCTTCACTCGTCTGTTCTTCTTGTCCAAGTTTTTCAAACTCGCAATATCTACTCGCATTTCGTAGACGGGGTAGATACTTTATGATTGGTCCGTCAATTTCTTGTTTCATCGACATGAACTTCGTTCTTTCTGCCACGACCAACCTTTTCTTGGGCTTCATATTTCTTCTTATGATCTGACTTATTTTTCCATAAGTCAGGTCTTCAGGTTTGTGAGATACGCCATGGTGGAGACTTTCATTATCGCCTCGCACCCACCTGTAGCCAAAAAGAGATCCGTAGTCTCATTTTCTCCTACATTTTCCTTGTCGTTTTTCAGCTTTTTTAGTTCTCGCGCTCGCTGCAAAACATCGTAGCCACGTATCGATAAAATCAGGATTCTCGAAAGACAATTGGTATCCTATCGGCGACGCCATCGTTGTGATGTGCAAGGTTAGCACTAGTTAGTGGCTAATCAAGCGATATTTGACGAATGTCCAGCCAGACGGACGAGAGTGACACAAGGCCTTTTTTTAGTGGGACCGGGCGTAGGGCGTGGTCCAGACGCGTGTGGCGGCTCCAAAAATGCCTCGGACCCCGTCAGCATTTCTTTAAAAATGGGCGCCTTAGGCGCCATGCAATAAACCTAACCCCTCCAAGGAGGGTTAAAACCTGGGGGGACAGTCCCCTGAGGTTCGAGGAAATTAACCATCCGACACGAATGCCAGACAGTCTGCTGAAAAGCCTCAGCACGAAGCAGTGGCTAATCAAGCTTTTCAGTTATTCTCAGTGAGAGACTTACATAGGCTATCTCTTACACTCATGAGAATATTGCAGAATAATTTGCCAGTATCACTACAGTATACAAACATCTTTTAGTGTACACTAAAAAAAACCCTCATCCCCTACAACAAAAAACAAATAAAAAAAAACAACTAATATATTTCAGTTTCAGTCTTTTGTATATAAATATTTAATTCCTACTAATAGGACCAGAATGATTTTCAAGGAAAACGAATATATATATATATATATATATATATATAAAATGGAAAAATTGGAAATAAATTCGACCCTGTCTAAAAGTACAGAAATGAAAAAACACAAGGTCTTCAGTGGAGTAAAGTCATCGTGTCTTTTCACTCCTGTACATTTTCATTATTATATATATATATATATATTTACACACACACATTAGTAGTATCCTCTCTTCGCTATGAGATTTTTTTCAAGATAGGGTTTCAATTTGCAATCATGGAAAAAGAAAAAAGACAAAACAAGATAACCTACTCACCCCCACCGAAAAAGCAAAAAACAAAACAAAAAGCAAAAAACTCTTCCTTCATATAGAGTGATGCTATAGGAAAATTAATATGTGTGTGTGTGTGTGTGTGTGTGAGTGTGTGATTGCTATAAAATATTAAAATTTACCAATGCAGTGTAATGGTTTCTGGTTCTTCAATCATATTTTTGGTGGGCGTGGCCGCTCGTCCTTTAATCGTCAGCCGGTGGACAGCTCGCCACGTAGGATCCATTGAGGAGGGCAAAATTTAGGCATCCTGATGGTGTCACCGACCGTACCATCTTTTTTCATCTATTATTTTTTTTCTTCATTAATTACTGATTACAAAAGAACTCACCAGTCCATCAAACCAGGTATATAATGAATTTAAATAAGCTAATCTAGTTTGCTTAAGCAATATTTATGAAGCCAGAATGTTTAGCTGTTAGAAGAAAAATGTTTTGTAATAGTTTACTTACAGCCAAATATAAACGTCCAAACTGAACAAGCTCTTAGCGTGCTAATTAGATAATTTTTACCAGGGATATTACACTGTAATAACAAGATTCGTTAATTCTTAAAAAAAACCCAAACAAACTTAGTCGACTAACTAAATCTACGATACTGTATTCTGGCATGGGCTCCAGATGTGAGACATAGAAATTGGAGTGTAATATTGAGATTGGAAGATATGCAAAGTAGAGTGAAAAGATAATAATAATAAATTAAAAGATTACTGTTATACGGAGTATAATAGGATTAACTACTTGCCTAGTGGGTAGAGTGTTCGCCAATGGTCCGGGAGACCAGTGTTCAATACTTGGTTGCGTCATAAAAATGGTACTTGATACGTCCTTGCTCAACACTCAGCAATATAACGTACGTATCAAGGATAAAGTAGAGAAATCCAGGGAAAGATGTAGTGCCCTCTCCTACACCTCAGTGTTGAAGCTATTGAAAAGGGAACCTTCCGGCCGCCCTCGACTACGGTCGCCAACTTTACTTTTTTACTTACTTGTTATATCGTAGTTCGATAGTAAATAGTAATGAATAAACGCAGGAGAAAATTTTGGAAGGCAACTTTTTATATTGAACAAAATATGTAATATATATATATGTATATATATATATATATATATATAGTTTTTTCAGACTAGTTCATTATCTGGGAGGGGTGTTTTTATCGCTCCACAATATCTTCTCCTTTTGAAATTTTCCTTCCTCGAAGATTGTATCTTTTTCCTTTTGGATCAATGTCCAAAATTATGCTTGCTCAAGCGTTTCTATTCTAGTGCTACTTGTGGTCTTGGGACTTTAAACAAATCATAGATCACCCTTATAGTTTCTTCTCTCTGATAATTTGGTTAAGATGTTTACCTCTTTTTAAGCTGGTTATAGTATCTTTTAACAATCTATTTGGGATGTTTAATGATATACACTTGTCTTCAAATTTGTTTTTCAATTATGCCTTCTGTCCAGCCAACTTTTCCATTTTTATAATCTTGAAAGTAGATTTTTTTCGCTAGGCTTGAAAAATTTTGTTGTATCAGCATTATTTTTGTTAAACATTTTGTTTTTGTTAAGTATTAGTTTATCAAATACCGATCTTATATTCTTAACAAAAATAAGCTCAGCTGGTGACAATCCTGAAGTTGTATTCGGGTTTGCAGCTGTCCGACACACTCTGAGAAATTGTTGTAATAATTTTTCTTCAGTTTCACTACCATCTGGTTTTCCTAATGCTCGCTTGACTACGAAGCGTTCTTGGATGGAACGGAGCGTTTGTCTCTTGACTTATTGAACATTTTTTTCAGAAATCTCCAAATTCTTTAGCTGTAAATTACGTTCCATTATCAGTTACAATGGTATCAGGGATACCAAAACTTGCGAAAATTTCGTGCAAAAAGTTTATTATACTTTTGCACGTAGGTCTTATACATTTAACAACTGGCTACTTCGTGAAATTATCTACCACAATAAGGTAACAAATCCAATTCATTAATCCAACATAGTCAATATGTAGTCTTGATCAGGGTCTGTCCGTTTTTGGCCATGAATTAATTTTTACTGGTAGTGCTTTCGCCACCATTGCACAGCATCTGCGACATTTCACAATGTATTCGATTTCTTTGTCCATCCCAGGTCAGTAAACGTAACGTATAAGGGACTTAATCCTAGCGATTCCTGGATGTCCCGTAGGAAAACCCTTCAATATTGTTTTCTTCAGTGATACCAGTATTACCACACACTCACCGTATGGCAAAATACCATCACAAGAAGAAAAGATATTTACGGGATTTGACTTTTTCTTTTGTCAGATCATGAGCTTTCTTTTCTTCTGTTATAAACTTATCAAATTTGGCTTTAAATCTAATCTCCTGGTAATTCCTTCACTGTATTTTATATCTCTATTTTTATACTTAATGCAGCAATTACGATTTCTTCAATGAGTTAACTTGCTTTTGGAATTAGCCTTGACAATCCGTCTGCATGTCCCATTTCCTTATATGTAAGGAATTTCATTTTAAATGCATAGTTTAAAAGAATGGTTTCCCATCTTTGCAGGTGATTCGCTGTATGAGCTTGTATGCCTTTCTTAGACCCAAATATTGATAGTTGTGAACGGTGGTCTGTTTGCAAGATATAGTTTCTTTTATGTAAAAATTTATGAAACTTTTTATTACAAGTATTATACTTAGTGCTTCTTTTTCTTTTTGTCTGTAATTTTTTCTGTCGGCAATAACGTTCTTGCTGCGTCGGCTACTGATTTCAGCTGTTCATTATCTTCCTTGTTTGATAAAACAGCACTTAATTCCAAGTTACTTGCATCAATCGCAACGTATATATCTTTATTAGGATCATAATGCACAGGAGATAACTCAGACGTTAAAGCTTTTGTAATTTCTTCGAATGCATTTTGACATTCAAAAGACCAGTTCCATTTTGTATCTCTTAAATAATTGATTTAGTGGAACTCTTAATGCGTGCATTTTAGGAATGAAATTGCTGTAATTATTCGCCAGTCCAAAAAAAGCTTGTGATATTCATACGCGAGTTGCGAGAGGCATATCTTTTTTGCTGTAGCTCTAGCTGGGTCTGGCTTTCAACCCTTTTCATCAACTATGTGTGCCTGGTATTCAATTGTTAAAAAATAGCATTTATCAATGCTTAGTATAAACCGTATTCTTTAATTTAAAAAAATACCAGTTTCACATATTTCGCGTGTTCTTGACGATTTCTATTCATATTTCAATCTATTCATATCTATCTACCTATTTCAGCCTGTTCATAACTATCTAATTATATATATATATATATATATATATATATATATATATATATATATATGACCTATAAATATATTTATTTCATGTATTTACACATTTGTGTGTAGGTAGATAGATAGATATGAACAGACTGAAATAGAATGATAGATATGAATCATCATCATCATCATCATGTAACGCTGGTAGCACAGATATCCCTGACCCTCTCTCGCCACTCCTCCCTATCGTTCATCGCCCTAGGCAGGTCTTCAGGACAACATCTCGTATCCTCACATAGCTGCTGAATGTATGTTCGTGCTGGTCGTCCTGCTTTTGCACGGCCATGTGTGGGGGTCCATAAGAGTACATCTCTTATGAGTTCGTCCCTTCTTCTCCAGCAGTGTCCTGCATGTCTGGTTCGTCTAACTTGAATAGTTTTCGTGATAGGAGGCAGGTGGCCGTACAGTTGGTGTCTTGTGGGGTATTGCCGCCAGGACTTGTTCAAGATTGCACGCAGCATTCTTGTGTAATTGCCATCTAGCTTCTTTTCCAGCCGTTTTGTTAGCGTCCATGTAGTGCACCCATATAGCAGTATCGATGTGACCGCTGCCTGGAAGAAACCGCGTTTCATTTTATCGGTTAGGTCTGATTTCCATATAATCGATAGCCTATTGATAGCTGTCCATGCTTTCGTTAACCTCGTGTCGATGTCCTTTTCGGTTGATTCGACGCTGCTTCCTAGGTAAGTGAATTTGTCTACTAGTTTAATAGGGGTTCCGTCTAGAGTGGAGATGTCTCCCGTTTGATTATAGCACATATATTCAGTTTTGTGTGCATTAACATAGAGGCCTATGCCTGCGGCGGCTCGTTCCAAACTATGCAGTTGTGTTTCGGCTTGGTTCGGTGTATTTGCCTGTATCGCTATGTGATCGGCGTGAATAGACTGCATTAAATAAAGCGATAAATAAATAAATAAATATGAAGAGACTGAAAGAGATAACTCGATAGATATATCGATAGATTGATAGATATGAACGGGGTGAAATACATAGATAATGTTGAGGTCCAGACTATCGAATTTTTCTGAGAATAGTGGAACTGGTTCACTATAAGTTGTTTAATGCTGATAGTAAAAGTTATACTGAAACCTTTACGCGAACAAATTCTTAGCACTGTTACGAACTTAGTGTACCGAGCATTTTAGGCCCCGCAACATAATATATATATATATATATATATATATATATATAGATACGTTGATCTCTATTCAGCATCGTCAGCTGCACGTTTCTCAAGTTTCGATTCCGTAGGGGTAAATACCTAATTTTTTTAGGACAGTGTGAAGATGCTCCTAGAATCACATTTTTTGCCGGCTGGCGAGTCGGCTGATACTCACCGATTGATCTTAAACCGATGGACAGTCCATTTTATTGGATCTGTCGAGGGAGGTGAGATTTAGGCATCATGATGACGTGATCGATTCTAAAATCTCTTTTTTTTCCCTTCATACATACATAATTTACTGATTAATTCAGCAGGCCATCAAACCGGATATCATTTTTTTTAATGCAATGCAACATTTGATATTCAATAAGATATCGCTTACGTCAGTAATCGATAAAATATGGGAAGTAATTAAAATTCTCTTTGCAAAACAACTGTCCGGATATATCCAATTCTTCTTTTCTTTTCTTTTTTGAATAAATCTGCCTGTTATCAGATGTTCACACAAAAGCGCGCGAACGACAAAACTGTCTGATGTATTTATCCAAGCTGAATATATTATTCATAATTTAGTGTGTCGTACATTGAACATTTACTTTAGTTTGGCCAATTTTTTTTTCTTTTCTTTTTGGCATTTATGGGAGTTATCAAGTTTACTTTTATTCACTCCAGTTACAAATCGATCTTTTTTTTTTCATTTTCAGAAGCAATGTCTGTTTGTGTTTAGTTTTGTTTGGTGCCTTTGTTTAATGGCATATCAACCTTCATGGGTTCATCGGATCAGATTGAGATAGATAAATACATAGATACATAGGAGCTGACCTCTGGCGACAACACCCCACGAGACTCCAACTATACGGACACTTGCCCCCCATCACGAAAACTATACAAGTTCGACGAACCAGACACGCAGGACACTGCTGGAGAAGCAAGGACGAGCTCATAAGCGATGTACTCCTGTGGACCCCCACACATGGATGTGCAAGAGTGGGACGACCAGCACGAACTTACATACAGCAGCTATGTGAGGACACGGGATGTGACCCTGAAGACCTGCCGGAGGCGATGAATGATAGGGAGAAATGGCGAGAGACGGTCAGGGATATCCGTGCTGGCGGCGCGACATGATGATGATGATATATTAATTAGTTTTTATATATATCTAATAACATGAATGCTTATCTGGTTTCATGTCGTCTTATTACGACAATATTTATAATAGCTCTATCACAGATATTGAGCACTCTCTAAATTATACCACATTTGGTATTCCACAAACCACTAAGTGAGATAGTGACAAACATAAACCGTTATGATATATATATATATATATATATATATATATATATATATATATATATATATATACATAATCTATCTCAGATTATATATGTCCTATCTAGTTTGGGTTGGTTTCTTTCTTTAATGAAATATCAACTTTCGTGGTCTATTTAAAGGCGAAGTCATCCTCTAAGAAGAAATGTTGTGGCACAGAAATATATATGATCAGATTGAGATAGATAGATAGATAGGATCAGATTGAGAATGATAGATAGATAGATGGTTATAAATGGACCTATATATATATATATATATAGGTCCATTTATCTATCTCAATCTAATCCTATCTATCTATCTATCATTCTAAATTTGATCCTTTCTATTAATCTATCCATCTATCTATCTATCATTCTCAATCTGATCCTATATATATATATATATATATATATATATAAAATACCGGACATTGGCCTAGCGGTTAGAGTGTTCGCCAATGGCCCGGGAGACCTGGGTTCAATCCCAGGTCGAGTCATACCAAAGACTCAAAAAATGGTACTTAATGCCTCCTTGCTTAACACTCAGCATTGTAAGGTACGGATCAAGGGTAAAGTGGAGCAATCCAGGGAAAGGAGTAGCGCCCTCCCCTACACATTGGTGTAGTAAGCTGTCGAAAAGGGAACCTTCGGGTCGCCCTCGACTATGGTCGCCAACTTTATATATATATATATATATATATATACCAGTCTGCTCCTATCATAGATAGATTGATAGATAGGATTAGATTGATAACGATAGATAGATGGATGGACAGACAGATAGATGGATGGATAGATAGGATCAGATTGAGATAGATAGACCGATTGGATTGACTGATAGATAAGACCTGACCGAGACAGATAGATAAGCAATCTCAGTCTGGGTTATTTCATACCAAAGCCATCTTTTGAAAATAAATGTAGAGGCATTATTACATAGATAGATAGATAGATAGCATCAGATTGAGATAGATAGATAGACAGATTGATGGATAGATAGGATCAGATTTCGATTGGTAGATAGATAGATCGATAGGATTAACAGATAGATAGGGCCTCACCGTGATAGATAGATAGATAGATAGATAGGATTAACAGATAGACAGGGCCTCACCGAGATAGATAGATAGATAGATAGATAATCTATCTCAGTCAGCTCTAATCTAGTTTGGTTTGGTTTCTTTGTTTAATGGCATATCAGCCTTCTCGGGTTATTTAATACGAGAGCCATCCTTGTAGAACAAGTAGTGGTATTATTTAACCGGTAGCCTGGAGAATAAGAGGACTGTTGTGACCCCGGAAAGGGTCACTAATGAAAACGCAATCACGGATATTAGATAACAGATTATATTACACAAGAAAGATAGAGTACATAGAAAAGGTAAGAAGTCTCGTACTGTTCGGATAACACCGATATTGATCAGCGGTATTTGTTGCTCGCCCCACGTAACTGGCAAGTGAGGCACAAGGCCTTTTTTAGGTGAGTCCGGGCGCAAGGCCGTAGCCCACACGCGCGCAGCATTTCCCAAAAATGCCTGCGGCCCCGTCGGCATTCCCCTTATTAGGGGCACCGGGCGATACCTCCCCCGAAGGGGGTAAATGCCTGGGAGGAAGGCCTCCTGAGGTCGAAGGAAATCTCCAGGTACCGAGACACACTCGGTCAGATCCGTGCTGCAGATAACACGGCCGGCCGAAGTGCTACCCGGCAACTGGAGAGGTTCAGACAGATGGTGATCTGCCCGTCTGGCTGCGAAATCTCTCCGTACTAATAACGGTGAGAAGAGTCCATTATGGTAAGATGGGTAAGGCTCCCACAACAAGGACTCATACATTTCCCAAGGGTATTAGTTCGAAAGTGAACTATGAGAAATATGCTCAAGAAATTATCTAGTAGTAACTGTCAGGCCTGGTAAAGAGAGAGAGAAATGTATAAAAATAAAGGAGATAAAAAAGGGAAACTTACTTTTGCTACCTGAAAGAAAAGTGTGTCTATATTTCTAAAAAACAAAAACAACCAGTTCCCACAAAGTAATTCATTTCAAGAGAAATAAACTTTACAAAATCCAGCTTTGCATATTTTCCCCTATGCCTGTCGAAAACCTTGAATTTAAGGTAACAAAAATAACATACATTCAATTAATTACAATATTTTAACAAAAAAAAAAAGCGTATAAAGAAATATAACGACTAATTTGTTCGAAGAGATGCCGTCAACCATCTTATGCCAGTTTAACTTTTGTTAATGATAAAATAACATTCTTTGGTATTTTATGTCAAAGTTCTTTTTGAAGCCTGTTTTTCGGGTTTTTTCCTTTTTCGGAGTCTCCCTCTTGTGTAGAATCAACCTGGAGAACAGTGTTCTTCTAGTTTCCTGTGTAGACTTGTTGAAAACGAAGTTTACTATTTCATTAAATGAACTTCGAATAGACCACTGCTTTCTCCTCTTAGATGAATATCTTTCTGTTTCAACTCGAATTTTCTTCTGATGAACCTATGAAGGCTTTTACCACATCTTATGGCCAGGCCAACAGCTTCCTTTGTTGGTAAAAAGTCCAATAATACCGTCTCCAGACCTTAGACTCAACTTTCTTTTGAAGAGGACAGCATACCAAAATCATAAATAGTCTGCAGTAGGCTTTTTGTCTTAACAAATAACAATAAAAACCCTGTAAGGAAAAGAGGCTTAGCCTACACGACGAAATAGGCCTATTTTACTCAAACTACTTGGCTTAAAACTACCTAAAGTCAAAGGCAAATAAACAAGTGCTCGCAAAGCAAAAAGATCGAGCCAAGCAGAGCTTTCTGCTCGTGCTAAAAAAAAAAAAAAAAAAAAAGAGAGGGCAGACCCTTGCGGGTCTCATTTGAATAACAGTAAAGGCGGGGGCTAACGGCACAACTTCAAAACAGCCAATCAGATTTGAGCAGACATTAACTGCCGAATTTACGAGTTTCAACAGAACGTAATAGCGCGACCGGAGTTCGAACGCGCAGACTACAATGTCATATTTCAGCACGTTAGCCACTACGTTACGAGGACTCTCAGGGTTGTTTTTTTAACTAATTCACTCCCTAAAGAATTATATTGAATTGATGGTCATCAACTTCAAGGGCAAAAAGTCTCGGGATAAGTTATCATCACAAAAACGCTTAAACCAGTTTTGAACAGTATGGCCTAATGTTCTTTTTTTTTTCGTTCGTAAGTGTATATTTATTTATGTATGTGTGAGTGTGCATGCATTTATACATTTATATATGCATGTGTATATATTCACATATATGTATGTGTATATTCATGTATGTGTATGTATATGTATGTGTGTATATATTTATATATGTATTTGTATGTATTTATAAAAAAACTGTATATATTTATATATGTATATATATTTATATATGTGTATATGTTTGTATATGTATATATGTTTATATTTTTGTATGTATATCTATATAAATAAAAATGTGAATGTTTGTTACTAATCGATAATCTCCAGTTTTATACCACTAATTCTTTTAAAATTTTCTGAGAGTATTTTATTCGAATTCAGGAGTGTTTTTATATACTTATTATCTAAAAATATTTCAGTAATTAAAAAAATATTTTTAATAAGTCGTTTTTTTTCCGAGAAAAGCCGAGCTCGAATATGAAGGTAAATATTCAATCCCTTTTCCAAGAATTTTACACGTGATTTTATTTTCTGCTTTATCACTTTTGTAAACCATATTTCGTTGGTTCAGTAGTAAGTAATTTTTTTTTTATCCTAACGAAATGTTTCCAAAATTTCCGTTCTTTTGTTTAACTTCAACGAAAGACATCCATTAAAAAGTTTTCTTTCTTAAACAATATTTCGTCAGTTCAGTAGTAACGAATTGTTTACTAAATATTTTCTTTTCTTTTTTTGTTGGTTAACTTCAAAGAAAGACATTCCTTAAAAAGTTTTCTTTCATTTTTTATTATTATTATTATTATCATTATTATTATCATTATTATTATTATTATTATTATTATTATTATTATTATTATTATTATTATTATCGATAAGACACAAAACTTTAAACCATATTTTGTCGGTACAGTCGTAACGAATTGTTTACTAAATAATTTCTTTTCTTTTCTGTTGTTTAACTTCAACGAAAGACATTCCTTAAAAAGTTTTCTTTCGTTAATAAACTTTAAACCATATTTCGTTGGACCAGTTGTAAGTAAATTTCTTTTTATTCTAAAAACTTATTCTTAAATCTTTTCTTCATTATCCCATTTATTTTGTTGTTTAATAAATATTTTATTATGTCGGAAATATTAACCAGCCCAAGCTTTGTAATGGCACACGTCTTTCAGTAAAAAAATTAATGACCAACATCATAGAAACAACAGTTTTGACAGAGCCTTTCAAAAGTGAAGATGTCCTCAATTCGCGAATTCCTATGATTCCAACAGATATGTCATTTCAATTTAAGAGATTGCAATTCCCAATTCGATTGGCATTTGCAATCACGATCAACAAAGCATAGGGGCAATTTTTAGAATTATGTGGCTTATATTTACACACTGATTGCTTCTCACATGGGCAATTATATGTTGCCTGTTCCAGAGTAGGCAATCCAGACATTCTCTTTATCTACAGGGAAACTTGAACTACCGAAAATATTGTATATCCACAAGTATTGGAAAATTAAACATATTAGAAACATGCATTTCTTCTTTTTTTCCCATTTAAACAAACTGAGCCACAGCAACGCGTGGCCGGGTACAGCTAGTGTATATATATTTACGTTTGTATATGTATGTGTGTGTATATTTGTATTTGTATATGTATGTTTGTGTATATATTTACATTTATACGTTTATGCGTGTGTGAGTATATCTATATATATATGTGTATATATATATATATATATATATATATATATATGTAAATGTGCATATATGTATATTCATATCTCTATATGTGTATATAAATGTATATTTATATAAATATGTGCATATACATGTGTTTATATGTATGTGTATATATATATGTTTGCATGTGTGTGTGTATATATATATATATATATATGTGTGTGTGTGAGTTGTATATGTATGCTGATATATGTATATTTTATGTGTATACATATATGTATGTATATATATATATATATATATCTGTGTATGTATGAGCGTATACACAATGAGAAATATGCTTACGGTAACGGTTATCTACTCCAGTTTCGGTTTTTTATTGGCATATTAACTTTTGTGGGTTATTCAATACTAAAGCCATCCTTGTAGAAGAATAGTTGTGGTGATTAGAGGGTTCATACCTTTTTTTAGGTCATTAGTCCGAAAGTGAAATTAATGGCGTGACTGGAGTTCGAACTGGCTTACTACAATGTACCATTTCAGCTCCTTAGCCACTACGCAGAGGGGACTCCTCCATGTCTATTTCATAAATTTGTAAAATGTTTACCGAACGGTTATAAACAGTAATCTTCTGGTTGGGTTGGGTTTTATGGCATAGCAACCATTGTAGGTTATTTAATGCCAAATTCTCTTTATACATATATATTAAACGTATATGATTTAGTTTGGTTGGGTTTTATGACATATAATCCATTGTAGGTTATTTAATCCCAAATCCTCTTTATACATATATATTAAATATATAGGATTTGGTTTGGTTTGGTTTTATGGCATATCAACTATTGTAGGTTATTTAATCCCAAATCTGCTTTTTACATACATAGATATACATGATTTGTTAACACATTTTGTTGACAACATTTTTAAATGAGCCTGAGTTAATTTTTTGTACACACTTAAATGGTTTCAAGTATTTCTATCTTAAACGAATAATGCTATTTACAATTAATCATTTGTTTGCACATAGTTAAATGGTTTCAATTGTTGCTTTCTAACTCTAATAATTATCTTCAAAATCAATCATTTGTTTGCAGATAGTGAAGTGGTTACAATTAATTCTATTTAACACTAATTGTATTAAACATTATTCATTGATTTACATACAGTTAAATGATTTTAAGTATTACTATGTAATACCAATAAGTCATTTTAGACACACATTTTAAAAGTTTCAAGTATTGGTAATCAACAGTAATAATTCTATACAACAATACTCATTCGTTTGCACACAGTTAAATGGTTCCAAGCATTGTTATGCATCACTAACAATTTAATTAGACATCAGTCATTTGTTTACACACAGTTGAATGGTCAAACAGTTCTATTTCAAGCAATTAAATTTGATATGTCATTTGTGCGCACATAGTTTAGATGTCAAACAGTTCTATTTGACCCATAGATCGGATTCTATCAGGTGCTACCTCTCTGTTGCTGAGTCGGCTGGGGCTGTAGAATACACCGATTGCTTCTCAGCAGAAGTGTAAGACCCCGCCCCACAACTAGTGTCCTGAATATCACATTAAACTATATAATAGTGAATTTTCAGTAAACCTGGAGCTTTGGGGAATGTGGAGTACCCCTTCATTGCCATCCCTCCCGGTTCCACTCTGGTCCGGAGTGGTAGCACCTGACAGGGTCAAATAGAACTGGTAGGAAATGGACACGCCGACATGAGTTCAAAACCTGGCCGAGGCTGATTACATTTAATAAAATATAAATATTCTTGCAAAAAGTATAAGTCCAATTATTCTCCCTCTAGTGATGGGTAAATATTGAGCAGAATGTTTTTTTTTTATCTTGGTTAGGCAACCAGACTAGGAGAAGGGAAACTCTGAATTTCAACTTGTTAAATTCAACTCAAAAATTGACCTTGTGTCTCATCCTGTCTATGCAGAGGTGTTGGAAAATACATATATTTCAATGATTGATTGATTTTAACGGCATGTCAACTTGTTTCGGATTATTTTATGCGTAGAGGTTCGGGAATTGCTTTCTTTGTACGTTCTTATTTATCTTTTTTGTGTCATGGTTTTTAAGAATTTTTTTTTTTGCAGATGGTCCTTTCGAATACAAATAATTTTTCGACAGATCTATTTGACCCCTAGATGGGACCCAAAATTATCTTAACACTCTAGATAAGGAGTAATCTGTGTATAATGACAATAAAGCGGTACTTTACATTCCCCAGATTTTAACAACTGTGGCCTCACCATCGGATACAGTTTAGTGTTATATCAAGGACACCAATTTTGAAAGAGGCGTCTTACTCCCCTGCAGGGACGGGGGAAGGATACAGTCAGCGTATTCTAAGCCTCACCGACTATGTAGTTGGAAATTTACTAAGCTTTTTGCTTAGATGTGGCACAAGGCCATATGAAAGGGGCACCCAATGAGACTCGAACTCACTCGTGTAGGTTTGCTAGTCGAGCTTGCTAACCATTACACCACCAGGGGCGTCCTCACCGACTGTGTAGTTGGAAATTTACTAAGCTTTTTGCTTAGATGTGGCACAAGGCCATATGAAAGGGGCACCCAATGAGACTCGAACTCACTCGTGTAGGTTTGCTAGTCGAGCTTGCTAACCATTACACCACCAGGGGCGCCCTCACCGACTGTGTAGTTATATAAAAAATATTCCTATCAAACACCAATAATTTTCAAGCCACTATATCGTCTCAAGTGTCTAATCTCTCGTACAAATAATTTTCAAACATATCTATTTTTACCCATAGATGGGACTTTAACAGGTACTACCGCTCTTGGTCAGAGTGGACCTGGGGGTAATTGCAATACGAGGGTGACTCCATAGTTCCTAGTGTTCCAGAACTTGTACCTCACAACCGGAAGCAGTTTAGAGTCATGCAAAGGACACATTATTGTTTTTACCTCTTAGTATTGTTTTTACATATTTTAAAATTAAAGCTCGCACACACACACACACACACACACACATACATATATATATATGTATGTGTATGTGTATGTATTTACCTACCTTTCCACACGGGCAGAATGGTGACTCAAGGTTAAATTTTCAAACAAAATTCAATAGGTTGCGATATTATGGTTAAAGAACCCAGACTGTCCAACTATTGACATATAACCAGAACGAGAATAGTTTGATGAATACCTGTGCTAAGGGTATAGGAACACGTGAAATGCTAATAGCCCCGTTCAGGTTTGGAACCCGTGCGCCACCTCAAAAGTAAAGCAGATAGTATTCATAACTAAGCTTTCTTGTGACTAAAAGGATCGAGAATTCGAATCTCACCGGGAGCTTGTACTTTGTTACTGTCTCCGATGCACACTGTTCTCCGCTGTCGGAGAAATAATAAGCAAAGACATTGCCAGTGGTGTTTCTGAGTTCATCAGACCTTTGAACATCAGACCTCTTCAACCAGTTGGTTCTGTAAAGGCTTGTTGTGTAGCGGCATAATGGAGAGGCCAAAACACTTTTCTTTATAAAAATATATATTTCTCTTTATTTCTCGAAAGGGCTGAAATTGGCCGTAAATGTGAGAAAGAGAGACAGAGACGAAGGACACGGAGAACAGCTATATTGATATTTTCTTAACCACGTTGTGACTTCTATATTCAGTGTCTTACGTCTTTGCTTCCTTGACAGAAGGTTCTCAACCGAGGTCTGTTCCTTCTGGGCATTTGCTGGCCACTCTCCGAACACCTTGACTACCCGAATCTCTTCTGCCGGACCGACTGGCCGTTCTGTCTGTAGGCATCCGTGTATATATAATTTCATTACCCCATGCGTTCCTTCCGGTTCGGGATTCACGTGATCTGCCTACACCCACACATTGTGTGTTTTCCGGTAATCACTTTGTTTGCACATGTGCATCCTGTGCAGAAATCTCTTATTGACGCCTCCGTCAAAAGTCACAATGCAATATGTTGATCATTCCCAATCTTACATCGATGGGGCATATGAAGGGTTTTTCGTGTTTGTGGTTAGTTGTTTGTATTGTTGGGAGATTATGAGGTTTATATACTGATTATGAGATTTTGTTGACAACTATTCTGTGGAGTGGAATGTTTTCCTGAACCAGTATAAATAGTCGAGCTTGAAGAATATAAAGGAAATATCTTTTGTAGATTATAAGTTGAGGGTCAGTAATATGTCTCGCTGAGAGGCTAGGTCCCGAGACTTAGCCAGCACGTGCAGCCGAGAGAAAACTGTCAGTCCAAAAGAGAGTTTCTTTTTAGCAACAGGAAGCCTATCTTTTCAGGCATGCGCAGAATGCTCTTCCTTTCAGAGGCCTCCCGGAAAACTGTTCCTTTTGCATTTTATTTATTTGATTATTTTAGGTTATTGCTTTTTTGTATTTCTTCTTAATCCCCACCCATCCATTGGCTCGTCCTCTTATCCAAAAACACCTGGTGGCTCTTCTCGTATCTTCCCTTGTGATTCTCATGCCTCCATCACCTCTTAGCAGCTTCTTTTATACAAATCTAGTTAGTTTAATTCAGCCAAGCAAAGATAGAGGAAAGGAATTTATTACAGCTGTAATAATCTGTAAGCAACTGGCGCATGCGCAAACGTATAGATGCTCAAACGCACGCATGCACACACGTCTAAGGGTGTATGTATAACTGTTCTTTTTTTTTTCATGTTGGCCGGAAATCAACTGGCTTATTTTAACTGGTACTGTAAATTACTATTTAGGTAATATTATCGTCTTTGTTAATGTGTACGCTATTTGAAAATAACATATAGCGCAAAATAAATAATAGTAGAAATATAGGGAAGATATACTAAAGATGCCCACTCAGGAAGTCTACACAAACAGAAGAGATAGAAAATGGGATTTAATTAATTTTCCAGAAACAAGAATGCTTCGTATACGTGGGCTGATAAACACACACACACACACACACACACACAGAGTTATGTATTTACCAACTCCTTCGCACTAGCGGAAAGCGAGTTCAAGTATTTAAGCGGCGTGTTACATATTGGAATTTTCCTTTTCCCAGCTAAAGTACCCAGTCTTTCCCATAAATCTTAGTGCAACGTTTCGGTTTTTAGGCCTTCATCAGAGCATGTAACTTATGTAAAGAAGTAGAAGTTCACTTTTCACAATTGCCTTTGTGATTGACAGATAGCGAGTCTGGGTTTAATTCCTATGGGAGACATCCGTAACGGTCGCGTAGGTTTTCGTTCTTTAGCTTGAGGTGGTCACGTAGGATTTGATTGTTTTAACCTGATTAAAAAAAAGTTAGAGCCTTAAGCGAAATCTCTCCCTGAATGCAACGTCTTATAAATGAAAGAATGGTTCTTTTCTTCATCGATCAAGAATATCGAGATCTGCAGATTGTGAAGTACCCCTTTTTTGCCATTGCTCTCTGGTCGACTCTGGCCCGGGTTGTTGCGCTTGGTAGAGTCCCATCTATGAGTCAGATGGAACCAGTGTTCTGAGTATGACATTAAATTGAATCTGATGGTGAAGCTCCACTCCTTGAGCTTTGGGGAATTTGGAGTACCTCTTCATAGCCATTACTCCCAGGTCGACTCTAACACAGAGTAATACCATTTATGAGTCAAATCGAACTAGGATCCAGTATATGACACTAAATTGAATCTGATGGCGAGGCTTCAATCTTGAATCTTTGGGGGAATGTGGAGTACCTCTTCATAGCCATTACTCCCAGGTCGACTCTAACACAGAGTAATACCATTTATGAATCAAATCGAACTAGGATCCAGTATATGACACTAAATTGAATCTGATGGTGAGGCTTCAATCTTGGATCTTTGGGGGAATGTGGAGTACCTCTTCATAGCCATTACTCCCAGGTCGACTCTAACACAGAGTAATACCATTTATGAATCAAATCGAACTAGGATCCAGTATATGACACTAAATTGAATCTGATGGCGCGACTTCAATCTTGGATCTTTGGGGGAATGTGGAGTACCTCTTCATAGCCATTACTCCCAGGTCGACTCTAACACAGAGTAATACCATTTATGAATCAAATCGAACTAGGATCCAGTATATGACACTAAATTGAATCTGATGGTGAGGCTTCAATCTTGGATCTTTGGGGAATGTGGAGTACCTCTTCATAGCCATAACTCCCCGGTCTACTCTAACCGGAACTGGTTGTATTTCTTAGGTTCCTATCTACGAGTCAAATAGATCTGTTTAAAAATTAATTATATTCACAGGAATGAATGCATAAAAAGCATTTCAAGAAAGAAGAATAGAAAAATGTAAATGAAGTATTAAGGATAAAAGGGGAGATTTGTTAATTATCTTTACATGACTTGTACAACAAAGAGTAATAACAAGGGAGGTAAAAAAGGGGTCAAAGAGAGATAAGTTCAAAGTTCACCGGTCAGAGACGAGGAAGAGTTTAGAATACGACAGTATATATGAATGTACAATGAAACGCGATTCTGCAGTCTCTGTGCACAAAATAACCCAAAACAGATTGAAATGCCATCAAAAGCAATCGACCAATTTGATGAAGGTCAATTGAAAGGAACATCTTCAAAGGATAATAAATATAAATTTGATTTTTCTTAGCAGCTTCATGTTTTGTAGAGCTAAACATTTAGTTAAAAAGAAAAAGTAAAAAACAAATAAAGAAAGAAAGAAAGAAAGGAAGGCGAAATGAAACAGAATAGAACTGTTGAATATTGATCGGAAGACCTCTTTTGACATGATGCATAAATTGCGTGGATGGCATAACTGGAAATAGACCTGTTTCCGAAAGTAAACATAACGGAAGTGGGTTCCTCAGCGGGAGTGCCGCTTAAGTCGCGTGGGCAGCAGGCCAGACAGGAGACGTGTCCACGCGCAGCACATAAGTGAGAGGTTTGACCACATCCGGGAATTATATGAACCAAGGAAGATTTCGACCTCAGGGGAGACGAGTAGAGAACGAAGAAGAGCAACTGGACGTTACGACAGACTACCCAGGGTTGAGAGGTAGAGAAAAGCTTAAGCTGTACCAGACTCGCGAAAGCAGAGAAGCAAGTAGAAACTAAAATCATTTGGCCCTGACGAGACTCGCAAAAGCAGAACGAAGTGGTTCACTAAAGATTCTTATCCCACCCTGTGTGTACATCCCAGCCGTCTTCAACTCTTTCCCTCGTTCTACCATTTCGTACATTTCGTGTAATAAAAGGAAAAGAAAAGTGGCAGATTAAATTTTCATACATCGGCATTGATGGTCTTCCATCAATAGAGTGAAGAAAGAAAGAAAGACAGGAAAAGAAAGAAAGAAAGAAAGAAAGAAAGAAAGAGATGAAAAGGATAAAAAACGAAAGAAAAGAAAAAAGGGAAAAAAGAAAGGAAGATTAAAATGCGATTGAGTTGACCAAATAAATAAAATATAAATAAAATGAACGTTGAAGGAAGGAAAGAAAAGAGAAAAAAAAATGAAAGAACGCAAGTAAAGGAATTCATAGAAAAAGGAAGAAAAGAAAGGAAAAAGAGAAAGGAATGAAAAACAAGAAAAGGATTGATTAAAGAAAGTTTGGAAATAATTTTCAGGATGAATATTTGGAACAGAATCTTGAGTTTCATGGTCATGTGGTCTTACCGAGGACTTTTCAGTTCTCCTTGAGAGAGAGAGAGAGAGAGAGAGAGAGGTCAAAATACATCAATATTCCTGTATACCTTTTTTTATCCTACACTAGATATCTTTTTTTTAATTTTCTCTTGGACAGGCTGTAAGCGGCCGTCAATATTATTTGTCCCCCTAGATTATACATCTTCTCTGACAAGGGTAACTTAATACTCGGTAGTCGCGTGCACAAATGGTGACTTGTCTCGCAGCCTCATCGGCACATAATGGATGGCTCTCGCTCAGCGCCCTCTCTTCTCGATGCTAAGCGTAACAACATGCTGAGTAAATTGAAGAATAATAGGTCCGCAGTTAATGGATGGCGACCGTATTACTTCTATTCGCTTATAAATAATTTAATTAAAAAAACAACCTTCAAAATAAAAAA
>OY757938.1:54310329-54325329 GCA_963585895.1 Sepioteuthis lessoniana | reverse complement strand
TGTATTTTAATTGCTTTTTGGCTGTTTACATTGTTTTTCTCAATTTTGTCCCTTACTTTTGGACGTTCCAAATTTGAAAATAATTAAATAATTGTTATAATTCTTTTTCTATCCTTTGCAAATGATTCAAATTTTAGTATGTTATTATGGAGGATAACGACTACCAGTTGTCAAAATTTCAGCTTTTCACAGTTGTTATTTCTAACAAATATTAGGTTTTAAAATTAGTTTTGGACGCTACTGTATATATATATATATATATATATATATATATATATATATCAGTTTCGATGTAAATGTTCGTTTTTAAATTTGCCTTTAAATTCGGTTTCAAATTCTGTGTTGAAGTTATTTTACAAAATAAGTAGCTTTATCACGAATACAGTCCCGTCGGTTCGGGCTGTTGAATACATTGACTGCATTTCTACGAGTGTTCTGGACATGACATAAAAACATTAATTCGTGGTGACGAAGTCTCGGCTTCAGACAGATACATAATCTTTATCACAATAAGAGGTGTGTACATTAAAATTGGTTTGCGAAAATAGTCTTTTTAGCACTCACATAAAATTCAACATGTGGGTATTTTTTGGTTCCCCTCGAGGCCAAAATGTGGTACAAAGTCCGTTTAATAGGAATAACTCGTAGAAAGCATGCTTCCTTCAGGGTATAGATTGCTTGGTTCCGTCGGCATTTAGACGAAGTGACAGATGCTGCCTGGTTGCTGGCGGGGCGGGGGAAAATTAGCTAATTATTTTATTCATTAGCTCGGCACTAGTGTGTGTATATATATATATATATATATATATATATATACGTATATGTATGTATGAGGGGAAAAGTTTTTTTCTTTGTTTTAAGAAACTCAGGTGAGAGAAGTAGATTACTTTTTTTTTTTTGGAAACATGAAAGGTAGCCGAAAGTACACTTGTAGCACTATTTCTTGGCGGAGAGTTGGGTGGGTAGAAGAAAGAAGTGTTTCTTTGTGGAATATTTGCTGACCCCACCCCGCAAAAAAAAACCAAACAAAACTAGTTACCGCTAGCTTCTTTTGTCTTATTTTTGGGCTTCCCAGCTGTAGTGAACCCTAAATAGTTTTTATTGGCTAAAAATAACAGAAAAAAAGCAATCACGTGATTGTTCTCTACCACACCCATGCGCTGAATATAAAAAGTGTTTGAAGGATCCAAAGATAATCAGTTAAGGAAGTTTCTTACTGCTTAAGTGCAGACTGGGTTCTTTCGCTTTGTTTGGGCAACCAGTCTTGGAGAAGGAAAACTGAACTCAAACCTGTTAATCTCCGCTGAGTAATTGACATTGTGTTACATCCTGCCCGTGTGTAGGGGTTCGTAAATACATATTGTCAAATCACGCTGAAAACAGCGGTTATAAAGTTAAGCAACGATGAGCCTGTTCAATACTTAAATAGGCGACCGCTTCAACAACAGCAGGGACAGAAATCAAAGCGAGGCCTGTGTGCCACATTTAGGCAAAACTTAGTAAATAACAACAATATCGGTATTTAGCTCACCTTCTCCTAGTCTAGTAGGACTTTAGTTGCGAGATTGATTCTCACTGAGTGCGTTACACTTATTAATTATAAGTTGGTGCTTAATTAAGAATGCCCCACGAGAGCAAGTAATAAGAAAAAAAGAATGATTTGTAACCCCTACGCAGTCGTCAGATTGACGTGTAAGTAGGTGTTTGTGGTGTAGTGGTTAAGGCATAGCGAGTCGATTTTGAATACTGGATCGAGTCTGTTTTTCGCTTCATGTTAACGCTATAGGGAAAGGCATGAACTCATCTCTTCTGTACACTTACACGGAAGTCTGTATACGCCAATCTGTGTGTATGCTTCTGGATGAGAGAGAGAGAGAGAGAGAGAGAGAGAGAGAGAGAGAGAAATATAGCACACGTAACGGTTTTTATCGTAGGAAATGGATTTAGCAACTCGAGTTCAAATCCAGGACGAAGCAGTTCATTTCACGCTAATATACATGTGAAAAGTATAAATCCATCTCTTTCTCCCTCCAGTTTTGAGCAATTATTAGGGCAGACTGAGCTCTTTAGACTTGTTACGGTAACAAGTCTAGGAGAAGGAAAACTCTGAATTGGAAGGTGCTGTACTCCGCTTAAAAATTGATCGTGTTTCGCATACTGCTCGACATCTAAACTCAATTTATTCATAACACTTATCTATCTATCTATCTATCTATCTATCTAAATAAATAATATTTAATAATCTATCTATCTATCTATCTATCTATCTAATATTTAATAATCTATCTATCTATCTATCTATCTATCTAATATTTGATAATCTATCTATCTATCTATCTATCTATCTATCTATCGTACTGATAGCAGGGAGTTCCTTAGCTCCCACTCTCTCTCTCTTTCTCTCTCTCTCTTGCCATTCGTACGCAATTTTATGGTTTCAGAAAATTCTATTTAATAATTATCATTTATTAGCACTCTGTTATATGGTTTCAAGTAACTAATAATGATCCTATGTAAACAATTATAGCCTCTAGTAACTATTCTTAATATGAATAATTTCTAATTATATTGTATCAAGCATAATACAATCGAATGCAGATAATTTGCACCCAGCTGTATAGTTATAAGTAAGTAAAGTTGGCGACTGTAATCGAGGGTGACCCGAAGGCTCCCTTTTCAGTAGCTACTACATCGAGGTGGAGGAGAAGGCGCTACTCCTTTCCCTGATACGTACCTTATAATGCTGAGGTATCAAGAACCATTTTTTAAATCTTTGGTATGACTCGACCTGGGATTGAACCCCGGTCTCCCGCACTATTGGTGAACACTCTACCCACTAGTCCAATGAGCCGGTTCTTGTATAGTTATATACTGCGGTAAAATTGTGGTCAGTCAATGTAACTTAAAATTCAGCGGATACAATCAACGTATGCTCCGCCGACGAGGCTGACAGCATCTATTTGCTGTTGGCTTTGACGCTGGAGAGCACTGTCCAACAAAGGCAGACTTGAGGCCGAAAAGCATCCGGCTTCGGTGGGTCACCTTCGGCTGGGCGAGCTGCATCATTGACATCCTTGTCACCCTTGTATAGCACTGGAACTTGCTGACCAGTTTTACGTACCTGGACCAAGATTTGGGTCCAAGTCCAGCTAGGCTCACCAGGCCCACATTACACTGCAGGCCGATGACCAGCAATGTTCAACAAGGCCCGAGCTTCAGTTCGTGCCCGACCTTCTCCTCCCCTAAATCCCCACTGTAATCGACCTTCGGGTCATTGACCTTGTGTCAACTCCTGTCTGGTGGGAGGCAGAGATAAATAAAGCTCCGCCGACGAGGTGGTTGTTGTTTTGAATAGTTTTGTAACGCTCACGTGTGAAGAGAAAATATAGGGTGTCTCAAAATACATAGGACCCATGTGACAGCACATAACTCAATCAATAATAATGCTGTGTTCTTTTTGGTTTCAGATTTGAAAATAGTATATTCTAACAACTATTAATCCTCGATCACAAT
The DNA here is from genome assembly GCA_963585895.1 of Sepioteuthis lessoniana. Classification (NCBI taxonomy): domain Eukaryota; kingdom Metazoa; phylum Mollusca; class Cephalopoda; order Myopsida; family Loliginidae; genus Sepioteuthis; species Sepioteuthis lessoniana. Next base: position 54,321,816 of record OY757938.1, on the reverse strand, counting down.
GCCTTGGACAAGAGAAGAAAAATATTTTGCGTCGCTAATTATTTGGAGATAAAATCATTCAAAACTCTCTCAAAATAGATGCAACCGATTAATATGAAAATAATTTATTACTGAGACAAGAAACTCTAAAAAAAGATTGCTGGAGGATGATATAATAACAATTAAATAAACATTGATTTGATGTCTCTAACTCAAAGGGTGTATTTTTTACAGGACATGTTCCAAATGACCGCGATTGCGCTTGTCTTTGTAATAAGTAAGTTGGCGACCGTAGTCGAGGGTGACCCGAAGGCTCCCTTTTCAATAGCTACTACACCGAGGTATAGGGGATGGCGCCACTCCTTTCCCTGGATTGCTCAACATTACCCTTGATACGTACCTTATATCGCTGAGTGCTAAGCAAGGAGGTATCTAGTACTGTTTTTAAAGTCTTTGGTATGACGCGACGTGAGATTGAAACCAGGTCTCCTAGACCATTAGTGAACACTCTACCTACTAGACAAATGAGCCTTAGTAATAAACTATTATCACATTAATGGGTTACAATTATTTTGAGACATCCTGTAATTGACAGACAACTTAAACGCATAAGTATTTCATTCAACCGAAATAACACATTAAAATAAAATAAGACAAACACAAGATAGTTACTATCCATTAACACTGCCAGCCAAGCTATCACTGAAAAGTCCGTCCAACTGTTTGTCATTCAACTAAGGCCATTTCATCTCAAGTCCAATCCAAACAGCACTGTACCTCTATTTATATTATCTTGAAGCCTACCACTTCCGTCCACGGGCGATCGGTCTTCACTCACCAGTGTCTCTCTTTATTCCTATATGAGAGGATTCCTGCCTTCCGCAACTGCACTAGCAAGAAGGGAAACAAAAATTCATGTAACGCATGACTTCAGTTCTGCCGCACACTCTGATACACAAAAGATAGTTACTATCCGTTAACACTGCCAGCCAAGCTATTACGGAAAAGTCTTTCTCGCTAAAATCCATCCGACCGATGGTCATTCAATTAATTGTCCTTTCGTCTCACGTCCCATGTTACGGCTCATTACCTCTATTTATATTATCTAGAGGCCCGCCATTTCCGTCAACTGGCGATCGGTGTTCAATCGCCAGTGTTTCACTTTATTCCAACATGACTAGGAAAGTTCATTGAGCCATCAGTAATTGGTTTTGTTTTGTAAAATATTCAACAGTCTCAACAAAACCATCAGGAAAGCACAGACTAAGCGAATTCATTTGCAATCCTTGAACCTTCCAAACCTGATCGCAGCAACGAAAAGTGCCCAGATGAAATTGCGATGTTCCCGTTTGGTTACGGCAAATGCCTTTAATGGAACGTCACGTTTGGGGATACTTTGCGCCTTCGCATCTTGTAATGTCGGCTACGACTCTGTACTCAGTTGCCATTGTGGAGAAACAATGAATAACTATCTCTCATAGAGAATGGACGTGTCCGTAGGGTACCTCGTAGGGTATTGTCACGAGGCCTCCCACTAAGAGAGGGGTAATAAGGAATTTCTACTATCGTCGTGTTTGAATTGGCAAGCCATCAGAGAATGACCGTTAAGACATGATAGTAATGTGGGTCAAGCAATCTGTACTCAGTAACCTGACTTGGGTGACATCTAGTAGCCCTAACGAATCGCCTGACCAGAGAGAAGAAGAGAGAAGCCAAATGATTGGCTGGAGCCCTAGGGCGGAAGTGAAGACTCCTTCCCGTCAGCGGAAATAGATAATAAGAAAATCAGTTGTTGGACAGAGGTCGCGGCGAGCGAACCTAAAGCCAAATACTCCGGGTAATGAGAGACGAAAAGTAGCTCGGACAAGAAGGAGCCGTATCTTCAAGCCAGTACTAAAAATAACATAAAGTCTGTTAGCCCATTAAAAGAGGAAATATTCTCCACAGGAATCCATCGAAATAAGATAAGTAAACTTTGAGACTGTTTCTCCCTATACCCAATTATATATACCCTCTCTCTCTCAATTTGAAGAAAGACTAAAGAAGAAAGAAAAGAAAAGAAGAAAGACATTTATGTTCATGTACTATCCATTTATGATATATTTGACACGTTGAAGGTGTATATCTATGTGTAGTAAAAAGGATTGATATATTTTCATGTTCCCACGTGTTGGAGCTTGTTCTTTGTATCTTTTGCTACCGAGCTATTATTTCAGTTTCTTTTTCAGCTTCTATTCGTCTTATGTTATCTTCGCTTAATTTGTCCTATTTGGATTCCTTTAAAATATCACACGGGAAACTGGAGTTGCCGACTACTATAATTAATATTATTACGTATAAACCTAGTGGTCCATATCTTCCATTGTTTTAGGGGAGGAAGACCAGTGGCTTTGGTGGGTGTGTGTATAGTGTGAAATTTGGAAACCCCTTGCCAACGGCGGTCAGTCTAGCCATAAATCAATCCCCCACATAATATGCCAGTTCCTATATGCCTGAGGAAAAACTCTGAACGAGGAATTATTCTACAACGGATCAAGTGCCAGTCTACCCCGTCCTCACATGTGCGAATAATTATGTCCCGTTTTGGGATTTTTGTAAATTTGCCGTCACAGTATCATATGACAATCACAGAAACCCATTCTTGATACCTTTTGCCTCTGTTCTTTGAATAGGAGAGACGTGTCTCAGACTCTGCCAGGGAGTAGTAAAGTTACGTGACCATTTTCTCTAACTCATGAAGTAATTCTTTCCATTTTTGTACCCCTTTTACATTCTGTTTGTTCATAGAACAATATGTGTATATTTTTGTTTGGACAAGTTTGTGTATTGTTTCTTTTTAATACCAGTGGTATGTATATCAGTGGTATTTAAAAGGTTGAATGTTCTTGTTTATAGATATGCCTTTATCTAGAATTTCCTTCGATTGTGTTCGATGTTAAGGGTTTGATGGTTTCTTTGTTTAATGGCATATCAACCTTCATTGGTTATTTAATGCCAAAGCTATTCTCCTAGATGAACAGTAGTGGTACTATTTAACCCATAGCTGGGAGGATAAGGGGTTTCATACCTTTCCCAAGGGTATTTGCCCGAAAGTGAACGTAATAGCGCGACTGGAATACGAACTCGCTTACTACGATTCCACAGTCCATCGCTTTAACCATTACACCACGAGGACACCCCCTGTTCGATGTTAGTACATCATAGATTTTCTAATGTTTAAGGAAGCACACTTAGCGTAATTGTAGAAAATGGAATCATCGACCTGAGTTAAAATCTTGGCCGTGCTTCATTTCGCTCTAAGCCAGAGGTAAATAATAGGGAAGACTTTGTTCTTTACAGATATATACAAGCATATAAAGATTATAAATAAATAAATAAATAAATCATTAAGGGTTTTCGGACTATTGTCTTCATCGTTATTTCCACAACGTTTCGGCCGACATGTCCTCCGGCTTTCTTCAGGTGTTTGTCGAACTCGGGAACCTACACGGAGCTTCAAACTACATCCTTTATTAAATCCACGGTGGTCGCGTGTTCTGATTCCGTTAGCCATAACCGGGTACAAGTGTTAAGTATTCCTGTATTGTTACTCACCTGCAGACAGGATTGAACCTGCAACCTCCAGATGATTGTATCCTTAGAAGCTTAGGGAACCAACGCCTATAACCGTTACGTTATAACATGTGTCCTTCAGGACAATTCAGAGTGAATATTTGGGACTTATAAACTTAATGTTCTTACTTGACTAGAATTACAACTATTATGTATGATTTTTTACCTGTGCTCATTTTCAGAGATAGATAGATAGAGAGAGAGAGAGAGAGAGAGAGACAGAGACAGAGACAGAGAGAGAGAGAGAGAGAGAGACGAAGAGGATAGATAGACAGATAGATAGAGGATAGATAGATAAATAGATAGAGAGAGAGAACCTATCTAGGAGAAGGTAAACTTAGAATTTAAAGCAGCTGTACCCCACTAAAAATGGAAATTTACTAAGCTTTTTGCTCAGATGTGGCACAAGGCCATATGAAAGGGGCACCCAATGAGACTCGAACTCACTCGTGTAGGTTTGCTAGTCGAGCTTGCTAACCATTACACCACCAGAGGCGCCTTACCCCCCCCACTAAAAATGACCTTGTGTTGGATCCTACTCGTGGCATAGGAATTGGGTAAACACATAATGCTAATATTGGTCCTTGTTTCATGATGAGTGGGGACTCGACTAAGTATCTTTATTAGGACCAAGCACACCATTACAAAAAAAAAAAAAAAAAAAAAAAGGAAAAAGAAAAAAAGGAAGCCAGGCGTATTAAATACGTAGGTCTGACAGATCGCTACATTTTCAATTTAATAAACTTTGGAGACCACCAAGCACCTATGGGAATGAAACTTTCATTTGGAAAATCGTATATTACGTATTATCTTGATTATTGAACGTATCGCGTTCAACCCCAGGGATATAGGTTTCCAGCGACAGAGACTATCCTTAGATTTTGCTCGAGTCGATGTAACTGCTATCGCCAGTCCCAAAAGAAGCCAAAAACTTAAAAAAAAAAAAAAAAAAAACAATACCGAAGAACCGTCACCCTTGTCGCCACCTACTTCTCATCATCTAAAAAAAGCAAGGGTCAGTTCGCAAACAATTTTTTGCTCTGTCAAGCCTTCGAGAGATTCTCTATCTGAAATTTTGGCTTTTCATCCATGTAGTGAAAGAGCATTAATACGATATATGATATGAACCGGACTTCATCCTCCCACCATGAGTCATATTATAGTTGAGGATAAGCACGAATCAAGACTCATGCGTGACCGTTACAAAAAATGCTTGATTTCCTTGGCATTGTCCATTTTAGGGCGCCTCAGGTCCCAAGCGATAAACTTAATATTGTCACGCCGGTATTCCCTAGTGTGAATATTCCTTGGGACCAGGTGATCAACTTATAATGGCTTCATCCTCCCACCATGAGTCATATTATAGTTGAGGATAAGCACGAATCAAGACTCATGCGTGACCGTTACAAAAAATGCTTGATTTCCTTGGCATTGTCCATTTTAGGGCGCCTCAGGTCCCAAGCGATAAACTTAATATTGTCACGCCGGTATTCCCTAGTATGAATATTCCTTGGGACCAGGTGATCAACTTATAATGGCTTACCTGCTTAGCAGTGCTAAGTTTGTCGTTAATGTAAAGTCACTAAGATATCATCCGAAGCAATACAGCTGTCTTAGCGAAGACTCGGAGGGGTCCAAATAATTTGAAAAGTCAAGAACATTGTATTAGTTGCAACGTAAAAAAAAAAAATCGCGAACAAATTTACCAAATTATTATCATGGAATGAAACAAAAGTAGATATTTTATCCTGAGCAACACCTGACAGTCTTGCTTGCTCTTTGATATCTTTAGTTCTGTTTTTCAGATTTATATTGCGTGTTGGAAAGTGTTTTTGTTTGCTTTCCCTACCCTCGATTATTCGTTCTTTCTGGGTATTTTTTGTTTCATCTTTTGTGGATACAGATTGAATTTTATTGTGTTTGACATACAATAGCAAATGCATAAATTAAAGAAACAATAACAACACAAAGAATCGTTTTTGATTTGTTATGAGTAAAGGTTAGAAAATCTTGTCGATTATATTTATATGAAACGCTAAGAAAAATAAACATTAAATAAATCACACCTATTCCTCCTCCTCTTCCACCTCCTCCTCTTTCACCTCCCCCTTCTTCTTTATATATATATATATATATATATATATATATATATACATATATATATATATATATATATATATATATATATATATATATATATATATACATATGTATGTATATTACTAAAATTTTCACTATGCTTGGCTATTACTGTAATCCAACACTAACGACATATAATAGCTGGATTTTAATTCAAGCAATAACTTCCGAATGTTCTAAAGTAATTTCCAGTCCAATTTGAAAATTATAGTTTTGTTGGTTTATTAGCGCTGAAATTGCTTTATTTATTTATTTATTTATTCATATCTATCTATCTATCTATCTATCTATCTATCTATGCTCCTATATCCCTGTAATCGAACAAAAACTTCATATCATTGCATGATTTTTATGATAGTAATACATTTGAAATGCTCTAAATTAGAGGATAAAGCTATTTCCAGATCAATTTTAAATTTATTGTTTTGTGGGGTCTATTCGTGCTAAAAGTAATTTATTTGTTTATTCATTTTTTTATCTATCTATCACCATCATCATCATCATCAACATCATGTCCTGCTGATAGAACGGATTCCCATGAGTTTCTATCGCAATCCATCCTTATCAGACATCATTCTTAGTAGGTCCTCTCCTCTTGTTGTTGATCATCATCATCATCATCATCATCATCTCGCGCTGGTAGCACGGATATCCCTGACCCTCTCTCGCCACTCCTCCCTATCGTTCATCGCCCTAGGTAGGTCTTCAGGACAACATCCCCTATCCTCACATAGCTGCTGAATGTACGTTTGTGCTGGTCGTCCTGCTTTTGCGCGGCCGTGTGTGGGGATCCATAAGAGTACATCTCTTATGAGTTCATCTCTGCTTCTCCAGCAGTGTCCTGCATGTCTGGTTCGTCTAACTTGAATAGTTTTCGTGATAGGGGGCAGGTGGCCGTACAGTTGGTGTCTTGTGGGGTGTTGCTGCCAGGACTTGTTCAAGATTGCACGCAGCATTCTTGTGTGATTGCCATCTAGCTTCTTCTCCAGCCGTTTTGTTAGAGTCCATGTAGTGCAGCCATATAGCAGTATCGATGTGACTGCTGCCTGGAAGAAACTGCGTTTCATTTTATCGGTTAGGTCTGATTTCTATATAATCGATAGCCTATTGATAGCTGTCCATGCTTTCGTTAACCTCGTTTCGATGTCCTTTTCGGTTGATTCGACGCTGCTTCCTAGGTACGTGAATTTGTCTACTAGTTTAAGTGGGGTTCCTTCTAGAGTGGAGATGTCCCTCGTTTGGTTATAGCACATATATTCCGTTTTGTGTGCATTAACATAGAGGCCTATGCTTGCTGCTGCTCGTTCCAAACTATGCAGAAGTGTTTCGGCTTGGTCAGGTGTATTTGCCAGTATCGCTATGTCATCGGCGTAGTCGGCGTCGGTAATTGTTGTTGCGGGGTACCTTCTGCTTCTTTTCTTCGTCAGTTCGAAGCCATTCTCTTTGATTTTGTCAATCGATGTTCTAAGTACGTAGTCTAGACAAATGATAAAGAGGTACGTGGCCAGCGTGTCCCCTTGTAGTACTCCTGCTACAATGTCAAAGTATTCTGTGTCTCCATCCGGTGATCGTACTTTTACTTTAGTGTTTCTATAGAGAATCGTTATTGCCGCTACGGTTTCTTTAGGTATGCCGTACGCTAGTAGGATTTGTTCCATCTTTCCTCTGTGAATGGAATCGAAAGCCTTGGTAAAGTCGACAAATATTAATGTCGCTTGTAGGTTCTTTGCCCGTACACCTTCAAGGATTCTACGGACGGTTAATATTTGTGAGGTCGTGGATCTATTTCTTCGGAAGCCATTTTGGTTTTTTCTAAGTATGTTGTCGATTTTGGGTTCTATTCGGTTTCGTAGTAGGGCATTGTAGATTTTGGCAGCTATGGATGTAAGTGTTATGCCTCGGTAGTTTTTGGCTAATCCGAGGTCCCCCTTTTTAGGGAAGGGGAGTATGCATCCCTTCATCCATCTATCTATCGGATTTTGATTGTATACTGCGTTGCAGTGGCGGAGCAGTATGTCGTCGAATTGTCTGGTCTTCCATACTTCCGGGGGAATTTCGTCCAGCCCTGCAGCTTTCCTATTTTTAATTTTTCTGAGAACCGAGTCGAGTTCTTCTTGTGTGAACGGTCCTAGTTTAATGTCTAATTGTTTGCTAATTATTCTGGTGATTGGTTCATGTGTTATTTTTGGTGGGTTTCCAAGTAAGTTTTCGAAGTGCTGTTTCCACAGTTTTATTCTTTCTTGTTGGTTTGCTGCTTTAAGTTTTGCTTTGGCTGTGTTCTTTCTTCTGCTCACTTCGTTTATTGTTTGCCAGGCTATTCTAGATTGTCTATCTTCCACCGAGTCTCTAATCTTATCTATCTGATTTTGAATGTATTCTGTCTGTTCCTTTATATATATGCCTGCTAATTGATATTGTGCCGTTTTTAGTTTTAAGGCATTTTTGTTTGTTGGGTTTTTTCGATAGTTTTTGGAGGCTGTTTTCACTAGTGCACGTTTTTCTCTCACCTCTAAAGTTTCCCATGGGACTCTATATTTAGTTTTAATTTTTGTTGGAATGTATTTTGCTGCTGCCTCGAGGTGTGCATTGACAAAATTTTCATATTCGTCGTTTGGTGTACTTTTTTCCATCTTTTCTTGTAGTGTTTCGAATCTGTTTCTTAATTCTAATACGTATTTATCTCTTATATCTTTGTTGTTCAATAGGGCCCAGTCATAGTGTTTGGTGGTCGCTGTTCGTTTGGCGTTTTTTCGTAGGCTTAACCGTATTTTCGCCGTGACTATTCGGTGATCGGTGGACACACCCTCAGAAGAGGAGTATGCCTCGCAATTCAATGCACTATTTTTCCATTTCTTGTTTATAAGGACGTAGTCTATCTGAGCTTTAGTATTGTTTGCGTACGTGTATGTCCATAGTTTGCCCTCTCTTTTTTGGTAGTTTGTATTGAGGCATGCTAATCTATTTTCTATTATGAAATCTGTTAGATGTTGCCCATTCCTATTTGACGTGTTGTGGAGGCTGTATTTGTTGTTTCCGTTTTTCCCGATTTGGGCATTCATGTCTCCGCCAATGACTAACATGTTGTGTTTTGGGATGCTACGCACTAATGAGGATAACTCATCGTAGAAGGTGACTATTTCAGTTTCTTCACTAACATTGGTGGGGCTGTAGCATGAGATGATTGTTGCTCTGGGGTTTCCGTTAAATGTAGCTGCCATCATTCTAGGTTGTATTTTCTCAACGCTATTAAGCGTTTTTAATGCTCTAGGTCCTATAAGTAATCCTACCCCTCCTACTGCGGCGTTGACAGAGTTTTTCCATGCGAATACAGTGGCGAGCGACCAGCCATTGCCAGTTTCGTGATATTTGATATCTTCGGTGTGCGTGTATCTGTGTTCTTGTATGCATATTATGTCTATCTTATGTTCTTCGGCCGATGCGATTAGCTCTGGGATTTGTCCTATTCTATTTAAGGTTCTTACGTTAAATGTGGCTATTTGTAGTGTTTGCTTGCATTTTAGTAGTTTTGATTGTTTGAGCTCTGTAGCTGATTTTTCGAACACTGAGGCCAGGGCTCCAACCTCAGCAGGACGCGCCCCTTTTTTTACCCGCGCGAAGAGCGATGCGGTTTGTGTATGTGGTTTGAGTGTGGGTCATGGTTATCTTACGATGGCTGTTTTATTCATTCTCTTCTATAGAAGCCACTCTTATAGAGGAGCAGCAGTAGTTCCCCGATCGAACTAACGATCCTGAGCGTAAAGTCGTCAAACTCACGTCCAGGACCCGTTTAGGTATTGAGTTTGGTCGTCCATGGGTTTATTCAAATACCTTTACGTACATCATGCTGCTTCCCATGTGTACGCAAAAAAAAAGAAAAAAAAAGAAAGGGGGGTAATTTTGGTTTAAGTTTTCTTAAGTTTTAACTTAGTTAAAGTCCAAGATTAAGGTACTTTCGTATGACTTTCACTGGTACTGACTTTTGCTTTTTTTTTTGCTGTATTGGGACTTTTTTTCCCCTTTCTCTTGGGGGTGGGGGCTGTGGTAGCATTAGGTATTTTAGGCCTTTTCTTTTTCTTCTAAACTACTGTTAGGGCTTTCTTTACGAATTTTTAAATTATATTATAGAAGAGATTCAAAAACATTCTGCCTTGTTCGCTGACATTTGGAAAGACTAACATCAATTTGGCTTTATAGTAGAGTAAGCGTGTCTTTACATTTAAAACGCATAGTTTAAGCATTATTTCACAAACAAAACACAGCATAACATTTTGTAAAATTCAGCATTTTAAATTGATAGGACTTAAAGACATACTGACCAATATTGATATATTTCTTCCAGTTGGCTCCTGAGTTCAAATGCTACTTCTTCGTTTTGACTTTTATTTACTACTGAATTTTAGGTAGTTTTGGAGGCGGTCTACTGGGGGGGATTATATTCATTTCATTTTTTTTCCCCTTTCTCTTGGGGGGGGCTGAGGTAGCATTAGGTGTTTTAGGCTTTTTCTTTTTCTTCTAAACTACTGTTAGGGCTTTCTTTACGAATTTTTAAATTATATTATAGAAGAGATTCAAAAACATTCTGCCTTGTTCGCTGACATTTGGAAAGACTAACATCAATTTGGCTTTATAGTAGAGTAAGCGTGTCTTTACATTTAAAACGCATAGTTTAAGCATTATTTCACAAACAAAATACAGCATAACATTTTGTAAAATTCAGCATTTTAAATTGATAGGACTTAAAGACATACTGACCAATATTGATATATTTCTTCCAGTTGGCTCCTGAGTTCAAATGCTTCTTCTTCGTTTTGACTTTTATTTACTAGTGAAATTTTAGGTAGCTTTGGAGGCGGTCTACTGGGGGGGGGGGGAATTCATTTCATTATTTTTTTTTCTTTTTTCTTTTCCCCTTTCTCTGGGGGGGGGGGGGCTGTGATTAGCATTTTGTAAAATTCAGCATTTTAAATTGATAGGACTTAAAGACATACTGACCAATATTGATATATTTCTTCCAGTTGGCTCCTGAGTTCAAATGCTTAAGAATTAAAATATTTTTGTTTTTTAAAAGGTAATCCAATTTTTTCTGGGTGTGTTCCACTGCTGGTATTAAAATTCATTTACAAGTGTGTAGAATGCATTTTGGCATTTACGTCAAAGAGAAGGCCAGTCGGTTGTGACGTGTATTTGTTACGGCCATCACTGACTGAACAGAATTGGCCAGTCGGTTGTGACGTGTATTTGTTACGGCCATCACTGACTGAACAGAATTGGCCAGTCGGTTGTGACGTGTATTTGTTACGGCCATCACTGACTGAACAGAATTGGCCAGTCGATTGTGACACGTATTTGTTACAGCCATCACTGACTGAACAGAATTGGCCAGTCGGTTGTGACGTGTATTTGTTACGGCCATCACTGACTGAACAGAATTGGCCAGTCGGTTGTGACATGTATTTGTTACGGCCATCACTGACTGAACAGAATTGGCCAGTCGGTTGTGACGTGTATTTGTTACGGCCATCACTGACTGAACAGAATTGGCCAGTCGGTTGTGACGTGTATTTGTTACGGCCATCACTGACTGAACAGAATTGGCCAGTCGGTTGTGACGTGTATTTGTTACGGCCATCACTAACCGAACAGAATTATCCAGTCACATTGATAGAAATTATTCAAAGTACTTTTGATATGTTTGATCATTTACAGTACCTTCTTCATAAATTGCACAAATCATTTTCATATTTCTGTTTCATTTTT
>OY757938.1:54257911-54310129 GCA_963585895.1 Sepioteuthis lessoniana | reverse complement strand
TATCTACAACGATATATATATATATATATATATATATATATATATATATATATATATTCATGCTCACTTCTGCTAGAGTGGTATGTGACAAGATCATTTTTAAGCGGAGTTTTAGACGTTTGAATACAGAATTTTCCTTCTCATAGACCGATTGCGTAACCCAAGCTAAAGAGTTCAGTCTGGCCTACTATTTACTCATAGTTGGAGAGAGAACAGTTGGATTTCTACACTTCCGAAGGGTATTAGCGCTATATGAAATGTAAACAGTTTTGTTCAGGATTCGATCTCGTGCCCCCGTGTCCATTTCCTACGACGCTATCCATTACACTACGAACGTCTCCCTATAACTGTATATGTACGTTATATATATATATATATATATATATATATATATATATATATATATATATATATATATATATATATATATATTATATATATATATATATAGTCACCCACAGACATCTGTTTCGTTCTATCAGAACTCATCAGTGTGGCTAGACAGTAGCTTCCCGTAGCTGGGATCGAAACCCGGTTGACTCAAACGCAAAGCCAAAGCCTCTAACCATTCAGCCACGAGAAGCCATCAGCTGCGAAGTAAATTTTAAACGGTTATGAATCATATATATGTATATATATATATATATATATAAGCTACTCTTGAAATTTGACATCCCTGACGAAATTCTTTATGTCATCATTTCGTTTCATCGGGGGATGAAAGCTTCTGCTCAATCGGATGACGAATTTTCAGACTTTTTCAATGTTTCCATTGTTACGAAATGGGTTTGAGTCTTTTAGCTCCAGCTCAGCTCTCTTTTTCTCCATTATGTTTCATATTGCTTTTGGCGAACACGATGCAGACATAACATCCTAATTCATGAATTCTATTGGTAGCTTTTATTCATCAATGATTCCAAGCTAAATCCCTCGTTAAAAATTACCGTCATTCGTTAACTTTTATTTAGAGATGATGCAGCTCTCGTTGCTACATTAGTTGACTAGTCACAGGACCTCGTCAATCATTTCTCTCCTTTTTTCGGACTTACCATCAGTATTAAAAAAACAACAGAAAACGAAAACCCATTCCTAATCAAATCAGAGACGTAAAACTTCAATCACCGGTTCACCAGTTTCCAAACACCACTATAACCTTAAATGGAAGAAAACCTCAAATATGTGAATTCAAAATTTATATTTGGTCAGCAAGGTATATAACAATGCGTATCTTGATGACTAGATGTGATACTGTGGAATCTTTGCATAGAAGCATAGAGTTAGATATTTGCGTGTGCATGTATATGAAGGTACAGAATACACATTTTTAGCCTTAAAATCATCATCATTATCATCATGTCGCGCCGCTAGCACGGATATCCCTGACCCTTTCTCGCCACTTCTCCCTATTGTTCATCGCCTCTGGCAGGTCTTCAGGGCTACATTCCGTATCCTCACATAGCTGCTGTATGTATGTTCGAGCTGGTCGTCCTGCTTTTGCCCGGCTATATGCGGGGGTCCATAGAAGTACATCACTTATGAGCTCGTCCCTGCTTCTCCAGCAGTGTCCTGCATGTCTGGTTCGTCTAACTTGGATAGTTTTCGTGACGGGAGGCAGGTGGTCGTATAGTTGGTGCCTTGTGGGGTGTTGCCGCCAGAACTTGTTCAATATTGCTCGCAACATTCTTGTGTAATTGCCGTCTAGCTTCTTTTATTCTTAAAATAATCAACCCTAAAAAAATAGATAAGAACATTCTAGAAATTTCGGATCAAAGTCGCATTAACATTGACGTTACATTTTTATATTTTTCAACCAATCAGCTAAAAACACAAAATAAGAACATTCAAGAAACTAATTAATAGAAAAATATTTAGGCTCCAAAATAAATAAGTGATTATACGAATCTGATTCGTCAAGAAATGTCTGCGCGCTTGAATTTTAGGACCCACTATAAAACTTAACAAAATCCTATTTTTGATCCACTTTAGTTCCTCCCAAAAGTATAGATAATGAAGAATTTAATTAACTAATGCATTCTACTACCAGAGAGAGAGAGAGAGAGAGAGAGAGAGAGTGAGAGAGAGAGAGAGAGATAGACAAGGACACACGGGACCCAGAGCGAAGAAACATGCGACGTTCTTTTGCCGACTACTGGTACGCAACACGTTGTCGCCAAAGATAATAAAAAACGCACGTGTGGACGTAAGAAAACAAAAGGCCCATATCTACGGTCCCTCACTTATATATACACACGCATACACATGTATATAAGTAAAGTCAATTTTTATCCTCTTTACCGGGCCATTGGCCTAACGAGTAGAGTGTTCATTAATGGTCCGAGTCGAGTCATACCAAAGACTCAAAAAATGGTACTTGATTCCGCATTGCTTAACAGTTAGCATTATAAGGTAAGGATCAAGAGTAAAGTGGAGCAATTCAGGGAAAGGAGTAGCGCCCTCCACTACACTAGGGTGTAGTAGCTATTGAAAAAGGAGCTTTTAGGTCACCCTCGACTAAGGTCGCCAAATTCGGCCAACTATGGACACATTGGTTCAATAGACTTCCTCAACATGTACACACGCACACACGGGCGAACAAATCATTTTTATTGAATTGGCCATAGCTGTGTTTACTACATATACACACACGCACATAAAATGAACATTGCATCTTAATTGTTTTATTCATGTTTGTTATTATTATTAAATTGTTTTTTTTTAATATTTGTTGTTTACATGCTTGTAAAATTTGTTTGGTTTGGTTTGGTTTCTTTGTTTAATGGCATATCAACTCTTTTTAGGTTATTTAATGCCAAAGCCATTCTCCTAGAAGAACAGTAGTGGTACTATTTAACCCATAACTGGGAGGATAAGGGGGGTTCATACCTTTCCCAAGGGTATTTGCCCGAAAGTGAACGTAATAGCGCGACTGGAGTTCGAACTCCCGTACTACGATTCCGCAGTCCATCGCTTTAACCAATACACCACGATGATACCCCTCTGTAAAATTTGTGTTGTATTTATGGAAAGGAAAGCTGAAAGTAACTCCCGTAAACTACGGATGGTACTTTGTTCTCTACAAGTGTATGTATGTCACTGTGGAGAGATGAGTAGGTTTGTGTACGTATATAGAAGTATATCTGTGTGTATGTATACATGTGTTGATGTATCAATGCTATTGGTGACAAGACGAATCCGCCAATGGTGTAATATAATGGCCGAGGGATTTCGTTTTATATATCTTGCCTTTCGGTTTTAGTTAGGCTGAGAACCTTTCGCTTAGCGCATGGGTTAGTTTGGTGCAAACATGAGCGCAGGTGTTCACGCGCGTGCGGAGCAGACGTGTCATTCAGAGATATCACAATAGAAACCCCAGATAGAAAATATGACCGCGGGATATAATTGACGTCACGCACCAGAAGCGTGGGCCGAAATTTGAGAAAAAGTCGGTTGAGTTGAGTTTAGTGTCTGAGAAAGACGGTTGACTTTCGCTCGCTCGCCGAGGCCTTACGGCGGGTGTCGCACGTGGTTTGGGGCAGATGGAAAAGTCAGCATAGAAAGATGATATCTCTCTCCTTATGTCGAAAACCTTTAAGCTCAAAGGTAATAAAGAGTTTCGTATCAGAACTAAGAAGTTGTAAGTGTTTTTTTTTTGTGTTTCGGGATTCCAATGTTATCTATATACGAGTTATGAACATTCTATGTAAGTAAGTAAAGTTGGCGACCATAGTCGAGGGTAACCCGAAGGCTCCCTTTTCGATAGCTACTACACCAATGTGTAGGGGAGGGCGCTACTTCTTCCCTGGATTGCTCTACTTTACCCTTGATCCGTACCTTATAATGCTGAGTGTTAAGCAAGGAAGCATCAAGTACCATTTTTTGAGTCTTTGGTATGACTCGACCTGGGATTGAACCCAGGTCTCCCGGGCCATTGGCGAACACTCTAACCCCTAGGCCACCGTATCATGGGTATGTTACAATGGGTGAACATAGGATTGAACGAAACGACGTTGTGACCTTGAAGGCTACCACACAGGAAAAGAGAGCAAAGAGATAAGAAATGACCGAACACTCCCTGTTTCTGGAGTTGGATGGCTAAAGCTCGAGTAAAGTCGGGTTGGTTTGATGAATCCACTGGAGTCAGTTGGTTAAAGAAAGCGACATGAGTAATAGTCTGCAGGCACCCTTAAATCTAGCGAGTTTTGCAAGGATCTTGCAAAGTGGAATTCGCACCTAACGCATTGAGGCGAGGGAAATGGAAACAGAGCCAAATGAAGGTACGAAGTAACCCACATACCTGAGCGAGTCCAGTACTTCAAACCTTGCGATCGACATTTCATTTTTTTCTTATGTCATATATATATATATATATATATATATATATGTTGTATAGCCATGAACAACTATACATATACATATGCATGCAGAATCATAAGGACGACACAATAAAGACTAGCGACACAGTTCTTTAGAAAAATATACCTCTCACTTTATTTGAAAGGGTTCGAAAGGGTTACTCAAGGTTTTACTCTGTGAGAGGTGAGTTGGAGGCTGAACAGAACTGCAACATATTGACCCCCCATTCTTATGGCTATAACAGCGTTTCTTTCCCGTTCTCCTAGCTGCTCAACCGAGGGCCTGGGGAACCAGCCTTTCTGGGATATGTTCCTCATTCCAGCATCCTCGCTCCAACTGCAACTGCTCAATCGGGGGCCTGAGGGCCCCTTCTGCTGGGTGCTGGTTTTCTCTACCGCATCTTATCTTCAACTGACTGACTTCCTGTCTTCACCCGGGTTATATAATTGTTCGACGGCCACCTTCTTCTTGTGGGCGTCACAAATCGCACTCAATTCAACCCGTCCACGGTCAAGGTTATATCCTGATATTCCTCGACCGGATGCACCTGTTATTTACACTGGTGCATTTCCTATTTTGACAGCTTGGCCGGGGTCAATATGTTACATATATATATATATTCTGGTTCCGACATTATGACATCGTCAGGAGAAAAGTTCTTGTGAAGACGTTCGTGAAAAAGTTTTGAAAAGAGTTGATTTGCCTCAGAAGGCTCGGGTGTACTGAAAAGTTCTCGGTGGGGAAATTTTATCGGTAAATGGGTTTATTGAATGGAGCGCCAAAATTTCTTGGTCAATTCTGGGTCTATTTTGTATTGTCTTTCTTTTACTGCTGGTTAGCTTTTGTGTTTGGTGAAAATCTGTGTGGAAGAGGAGCTTTGATCTGATTGGCTGGAGTCTCTAGAGGAGAAGTGCTGTTGCCTCTAGCGTTACCCGCCGAAATCAACCGTAGTCAGTTGAAAACAGGGTGTCTTAGAATTAGGCTGTTTTTTTACTCCTTAACTCAAATGAAGCGGAGTAAAAAGAATTAAGTCCACTCGAAGGATTTAGTGTTTCTTTCAGAACTCCAGAAGGGAATTCAAAGATGGCTTGAAGGCCAAAAAAAATAGAAAAGAAATGAGAAGAATTTAAATTCACTTGAAGGATTTTGTATTACATTCAGAATTCCAAAAGGGAATTCAAATTTAGCATAAGCTGAAAAAGAAGAGCAAGAAAAAAAAAAAAAGAAAGAAACCGAAGGAAATAGGTGTCTACATTTCAATCTAAAAAGAAGAGAGAAGAAAGAAGCCGAAAAAAGTAGGTTACTACATAAATTTATATTTTAGAAGGATTGTTTCTCTAAGAAAAAGAATTAAGGACTTCAGACAATTCCGACTCCTACACAAGTCTCGAATGCCATTACTTGCTCTTTCGAGAGAGAAGATGACCGACAAAGAAAGAGAAAAAGAAAAAAAGAACATTATCAGAGACATTGTCATGCAAAAAAAAGACAGAGAGTGGCTTTTTATTAAAAGAAAAGAAAAAAAGGACATTTTTAGGGACTTCATCTCTAAAGAAAAAAATAACGAAAAAAGGACATTTTAGAGACTTGGTCTCTAAGAAAAAAAGAGTTACACGTGTGAGCCCTTGTTTAGCTGGAGGGAAGAAGTAGAGGCTTCTTTACCCGTTTTGTGAGTGTAGCAGCAGGTGAAAGATATTTTCATTTCTTTTTTGTATTTATAAGTTACTGGTCATATTTGCCTTTGGACACATCTGGAAGTGACCTTCCTTTGTCATAAACTATTTTGAATTGTAAACAAGGATCTCTTTCCCCTTTATTTTATCTTATTTCATTTTATTTTTGCCTTCATATTTATTGAAATATTATCATTGTTACTAGTGTTCAATTTTGTTGACTAAATAAAATTTCGATATCGGTTCAACCAACGAGAAAAAGACTTTTTAATAATCATAATTGAATTTTTAAAACTTAATGTATTTTTTTTTAAGAGTTAAAGACACGAGGAAAACGAAGCAAATCTATCTATCTATCTATCTATCTATCTATCTATCTATCTATCTATGTCTGCCTCTTTATATCCGATAACTTGACAGGGTTTCAATGCTCTAGAGTATGGTCACAAATATTATCTAATTATATTCATTTTGACTCCATAATTTCCGGTAGAAATAATAAAATCTTGATAACTCTAGTTAAAAGGAATAACTTCTTATGACAAAAATAATTGTTAGGATTGTTATATTTAATAGAAAATATAAAAGTATTACTAGTGTACTTATATGAGGACTCGCTCCATTGTCTAGTGGGTAGAGTGTTCGTCAATGGATCGGGAGACCATGGTTCGATCCCAGGTTGAGTCATATCAAAGACTCAAAAAATAGTGATTCATGCCTCCTTGCTTAACAGTCAGCATTATAAGGTACGGATCAAGGGTTAAGTGGTGCAGTCCAGGGAAAGGAGTAGCGCCCTCCTCTACACCTGGGTATAGTAGCTTATGAAAAAGGAACCTTTGGGTCACCCTCGACTACGGTCACCAACTTACTTTATATATATATATATATATATATATATATATATATATATGTATAAGAACCAAATCCGTTGCCATTGCATTCGCCATTTTGACACTGCCTAATTGCAGTTAAGAGTCCGCCAGTCAACTACTTTCACCCCCAGTTCACGGTGTTTGATGAAAAATTATTTAAACAACTGTGTAAATAAACGTTTGTTACTGTTTATAACAAACGCTTTTTTTCGTCATTTCTCTAAATTTGCTCGGCAACTTTTCTTCTCTACAACACGAATTCCAACCTTCATCGACTGGACCACATCCATCTTCTCTTTCCTCGGATCTGAAAGCAACGTGGGCGTGAAAAGAAACAGAGAAAGAATTGTCAACACATGTGGTAATCACGAGACCTGCGGCCACTAGGTGTCGTGAAGCTATAGTACCACATATATATATATATATCATATCTTTTTCTCAAGAATTTTAGCCGGGCTTTAAAAATTGTTCAAATATTTAGCCATCTCCATCCAGCTATCGGTAAACAGTTAAGTAGACTGGGATATTTAGCT
Organism: Sepioteuthis lessoniana; assembly: GCA_963585895.1. Taxonomy (NCBI): domain Eukaryota; kingdom Metazoa; phylum Mollusca; class Cephalopoda; order Myopsida; family Loliginidae; genus Sepioteuthis; species Sepioteuthis lessoniana. Next base: position 54,302,698 of record OY757938.1, on the reverse strand, counting down.
TTGGTATGACAACCAGTTCAATTAAGAAAAGACTCTAAATTCAAAACAGGTGTACTCCGCCAAAAAGTTGACCTTGTGCAGCATTCTGTCCGTAGCGAAAACGTTTGGTAAATACCGACACATCTTTGTATCAGCTATGTTGTTTTAATTGTCTTTAATTGGAATCATTTTGAGATGAGGCTTCTTAATCTGAGAGTTAATTTTTTTTTCTTTTTTTCTTTATTTATTGCGGACTTTTTGTCCTCATCTTGGTAGTTTTTTTTGTGTTGTTTCTTCTTTCACTACATTTCGGCCAAATTTCACCTCTGGCCTTCTTCAGGTGATTTTTACCGCGACCTCAGATAGGAATGCTGAGTCTTGTAACCGTATCCACAGTAATTACTGCCTTCCATAGTTGTTGTCTATCGCACCACGTTTTTGACCAAGTAAACCTCTGTTGTAAGGACTAACGTATTTCATCTTTAAAAGATGAGAGACGAATATGATGAGAAATTTCCCCAGCAACTTCTCTGCAAGTCTAATATAGTGAACGTGGCTGTGAGACCAGATCAGCCATTTTTGTTAAGCGCTGAAGTTCTCAATCATGTATCTAGGCATTCAATTTATTAACCAATAAAATCTCTTTAAAAGCTATTTTCATCAAGGGTTGATATGCCATAAAAATGAACGTATGCATCTTCGGAGATTGGGCTATCTACAGTTGGTTCCAGGTGTAAAAATAGGTTAAAAGAAAAAGAAAAAAAAAAAGAAAAAGAAAGAAAAAAAAACGAAACAAAGAACAAAAACAAAATAAAAAAACGCTTGCATCCTTCAGAAGCACCCTGTATTCATTATCTATCTATCTATCTATCTATCTATCTATCTATCTATCTATCTATCTAAGTTTGTTCGTATCAAAGTCTATTCACATCAAGTCTATTCACATCAAGTCTATCTCAGTCTGCTCATCTCTCTCTCTCTCTCTCTCTCTCTCTATCTATCTATCTATCTATCTATCTAAGTCTGTTCGTATCTAAGCCAATTCACATCAATCTATCTCAGTCTACATCTATCTATCTATCTTGTTGGGAATTTACAAACCTAATTCCACATAAAAACTAGACATACCTTTTTCGGTGCAGGTATTCATTTTTATATATTCCTGGCAGGATATTTCAGCTCAATTAACAAGGCAAAAATATGAGGACGACCCTTTTAAAACACGCACGGTGTTCTTTTTATTAACAGAGTGTAACAAAAATTAGGGGCAGATAACCTAACCCTTATTCCACGTGGGATTCGGGACAGATAATTTTGATCCGACAATGATAATTATCAGTCGTTCTATCAAGTAATAATTACTAGAGAAATAATTTCAACATATCTATCTATCTATCGATTTATGTTCGTATCTAAGTCTATTCACATTTAAGTCAGTTCTTTAAATTGACCTTGTGTCACATCTTGCCCATGGCAGAAGGGTTTAGGTAAATACATACCTGACTTTGTTTAATGCATTTAAAACGTGATCTCTTTCAATAGACCTGATAAGCCGGAATTGCTTTATTTATTTATTTAGTTTATCATAGCCGTCAGTCTCTTTTATAGTCAATGACAGCTCATTTCCTTCAAGCGATGAATCACATAAACTAGAGATCGCGCGTTTTTTGGAATGGGTTGTTTCACTTAAGTTGCTGAAATATCTGCCGGTATAACACATCACTATTTTATCACTGTGTACCGACGATATATATTCAAAAATCACAGAACGCGTAAAAATGACAGTTTTATTTATGCGTATGATTGTTAAACAGCTTGATATTTATGCAGTTCATTATCTTTTTTTATCGTCGTAGGAAATGGACACGGCGACTCGAGTTCAAATCCTGGACGAGAATGATTGCATTTCGCATAGCATTAATACCCTTGGGAAAGGTATGAATCCAATTATTCTCCCTCCAGCTATGGGTAAATAGTAGGGCAGACTGTGTTCTTCACCCTTGGTGAGGTAACAAGTCAAGGAGAAGGAAAACTCTGAATTCAAACCTGTTAAACTCCGCTTAAAAATTGACCTTGTGTCATATCCTGCCCGAGCGGAGGGGTTGGTTTTTTTTTGATAAAATTAGAATTATTTAAATTTCAAAGCCGCTTAAACTGTTTGAAAAGAAATATTTTGTATTACAATTTAATCCTAAAATTATTTTTTTAAAAATCTGTTGTCTATTCTCTGAGAAAGTTTTATTTATTAAGATTGAATTGTTTAAAATTCAGAACAACAGAATTCAATTTGAAAATTCGGATTCTATACACAATTTTCTATCTTGGGATTATTCGAAAGAAAAATCTATTGTTTATTATTTGGGAAACTTTATATTAAAAAAAATTCGATTTGTATAGAAAATCATCATAATCATCAGAAAACAAACAAACAAACAAACAAACAAAAGAGACTGAATGTTTCTATTTAGATTTTTTCCTCTTAAAAATGTTTTATTTCTTTAAATCATTTTCTTAGATATATTTCCAGATTGAAAAAAAATCAAATGAATATATATATATATATATATATATATATAGCCATGGCAAAAATTATGGAGCCCCTATAAAAAATGGAGATAATAGTTTAAACCAACGTATTTAAAGGTTAAGAATCGTAAAATGAACAATTGAGAGCAAATGTAAAATATTTAACATTAGATTGTAGCATATTTTGTTTGCTTTAAAGCCTCTCTCAAGAGCTTTAGCTGAGTTTCGTACTAAATTCATTCCAATATTCAAAATGATTTATTGTCATACTAAAGGTTGTTTCGTTATTTTCGGGTAATATTTGATTCCTACCAATAATATAATAGTATATATAATTGAAAATGCCTCCAAAGAAGCAGCTTTCAGAGATTAAAAGGGCACAAATTATTGCTTTATCTGGTAAAGGATATTCTCAGGTAGAAATTGCCAGGAAAATGGAATGTTCAAGGAAGGGGCTTCAAACAACGATTAAAAGGTACAAGGAAACAAAGTCTTTCAAAAATAGAAAAGGACAAGGCCGTAAAAAGTCTACAACCGCCAGAGAAGACAGATCTTTGAAAAGAGCATCCCTTGCAGATAGGAGGAAAAGTTCTTCAGAGCTTGTTGCTGAACTTAGGGAGGGTACAAACAAAAACATATCAGCTCGAACAGTGAGAAGAAGGTTATTAGAAGTGGGAATAAAAGGATGCAAAGCCAGGAAGAAGCCAAACTTGTTTTAGGACAAAAAGGAAAAAACGACTGGAATTTGAAAAAAAAACATGAAAATTGGACACCTGATGATTGGGGCAAAATTGTTTGGTCTGACGAAAGTAACTTTGAGGTAAGTTAACAGCTTCTGTTTCTTTATATTTTGGATGTAATAATTGAAAATTTTATGTGAATACACATCCATAACATTTATTCAAAAATTGTAACAAATTCTTTTTTTTCATCAGATTTTTGGCACCCCTGGAGCGGTTTATGTTCGCCGTAGGGAAGGAGAGGCATTTCATTCGGATTGTGTGGTTCCAACTGTAAAATTTGGCGGATGAAGCGTAATGGTTTGGTGCTGCATGGCTTCTTCAGGCACTGGAATGTTGTACACATGTGAGGGCAGAATGAACTCCACAATTTATACTAACATGCTGGACCAGGTTTACCGAACCTCTTTGACTAAAATATTTAATAATAACATTCCAAGTGATGTAATCTTCCTACAAAACAATGCTCTATGCCATACGTCAGAGGTTTCGATAGGTTGGTTTGAAAAAAAAGGGATTACAGTGATGAAGTGGCCCCCTCAATCCCCAGACCTAAATCCCATTGAAACTTTGTGATCCCAATTAGGGAAAAGAGTGAGAATGCACAAATGTTCATCAAAAAAAGAATTAGAGGCCAAACTTCATGAAGAGTGGTAGAAAATAGATCCCAACACCTGCAACAACTTAGTCAATAATATGCAAAAACGAATAAAAGCTGTTATTAAGGCAAAATGAGGACATACCAAATATTGATTGTTGTTATCAATGTTTACTCCACTATTCTTAATCTTTAAATATATAAGTTTGAATCATAATTTCGATTTTTCATTGGTGCTCTATAATTTTAGCCAAGGCTATATATATATATATATGTGTGTGTGTGTGTGTGTGTGTGTGTATGTATGTAGACCTGGGTTCAATCCCAGGTCGCATCATACCAAAGACTTTAAAATGGTACTTGATACCTCCTTGCTTAACAATATAAGGTATGTATAAGGTATATAAGATATGTATCAAGGGTAAAGTGGAGCAATCCTGGGAAAGGAGTAGCGCCCTCCCGTACACCTCGGTGTAGTAGTTATTGAAGAGGGGGCCGTCTGGTCACCCTCGACTGCGGCTCTTCTTATATGTATGTATGTATGTATGCATGTATGTATGTATGTATGTATGTATGTAAAGTAAAAAAAGACAAAAAATAAAAGAAAAGAGAAAACAAAACTAAATAGTGACTTATTCAAATAATTACGTACAAAATCTTAGATAAATTTTTAAAAGCAATGCATCGTAGAAATTAGAATCTTATTTTGCACTAACTTTTCTTCCTGTTCATTTGTCCATATGGTTATGATGCTTGTACACTTAGCACATCTGTTTTATATATATATATATATATATATATATATATATATATATATATATATATATATATCGCATTTATCATCATCATCAGTTCCCTTGACTCTCTCTCGTCATCCATTTCCATTGCACTTGGTAAGTCCTCTAAAAGGCACTCGAACATGAGAATGTGAGTTTTTGCTGGCCGGTTAACACTGGTGTGTCCATGCGTGGGAGTCCATAAGAGAACGCTATTTATGAGTTCGCCCTTAACTCTTTAGCAATATCCAGTATGTCTTGCTCCTCTTACTTTGATGATTTGTGAGAAGTAAATATTTAAAAAAAATTTCTGTCAGAGGATTGTGCTGTTTCTTTCTTTTTCTTTCAAAACAAATGAAACTATTAAAAAATAATCCTGATGAACCATCAATGGTACTCCTAGACAATTTTAGTTTCTATCAATCTACTCTTGTATCTATCTATCTAGATTTGTGTGTGTGAATTCACACACACACACACACATATATATATATATTTTTTTCATCATACAACGTGTGAAAGCACGTGCGATACCCTAGCCTCATCAGCCGCCAACCAGGGTGATAACACAGTTTCGGTAGCTCAAGGCGGTACTGCCACTCCTGGCGCTACCCTCATCATTTGTTCCCATCATTCATCGCTCCGGGTAAGTCTTTTAGGCTGCATCGAGTGTCCTCACAGAGCTGATACATATAAGTCTTTGCTCGTCAGCCGATTCTGGCTCGTCCATGTATAGAGGTCCATAAGAGAACGTCACAGATGAATTCGTCCTCACTTCTTTTGGTTCCTCTAACTTGGATGGGTTGTGAGATGGGAAGTAGGTGGCCGTACAACTGCCGTTTTCTGGAGCGTTGCTTCCTGGATTTGTTCAAAACAACCCGTGGAATTCTTGTATGTTTTTGATGTAGTTCCCATGTATCTTTTTGTTTTGTTTGCGTCCATGTGGTGAATCCCTATAGCAGTATGGACACAACTTGGAAGAAATCCCATAAACGAAAATTATTCTCTGAAATTCTGAATAATCCATATTTACCAACCCCTCCGCTCGGGCAGGATATGACACTAGGTCAAGTTTTAAGCGGAGTTTATCAAGTTTGAATTCAGAGTTTTTCCTTCTTCTAGACTAGTTGCCTTGTCAAGGCTGAAGAAGCCAGTCTGCCCTACCTTTCCCAAGGGTATTAGTGCTAAGTGAAACGCTATCAGCCTCGTCCAGGATTTGGACTCGTGTTGCCGTGTCCATTTCCGACGACGATAACCATTACACCTCGAGCATTCTGAATAATCAAAACATAGTTAAATGGGATTTTTTAGCTTTTAATTAACATTTTCTTTTATCTTGATTTTTAGGGGTAAAGAAAATTAACTTTTTATCAAAAATTGTCCGAAGTGTAATTATCTATAGACGCAACTGTATGTTTTAAGTGTGTTTGTGTTTGTGTGTATGTGTGCACATGTTTTTGTAGGAGGGAATATAAATGTAATTTGTCTCTTATTTTCTTTTTTCCCCTGACTATTGTTGTGTATACCCGCTAGTATCTTCCTATTTCCTGTTTGCGTCAAAGATAAACCAACCAAAGAAAATAAACACGTTCCTTGATTTTTATCGTCAGTTGTTCTGTTATCACCCCTCATAGGTTCACTATATTTTCAATATCGAAAGAATTGCTCCATTTTCACCCGCTTTTTGGGCGAACAAAGTTAATAAAATATGATACCAACAAAGTGTGGTAGTATTGAATAACAGAAAACAAATGTTATCTTGTCCCCGAGGATGATGATAATTACCACAGAAGACGAACGGCGTATACTGTATCGCCCACCCCAAACATTTTTTTAAAACAAAACTTTATTTTCTTCTAAACCAAAAGATAGGAAGATTTCATGATTTCTAGTGGAACATTATACAATGAAAAATCATATTATTAGGTACAGTATCATCCATAAATAAGTATACACTGACCAATTTTGTATTAAAAATTAATTTTCTTCTCAACCAAAAATACCCATATTTCATTATTTCTAGTGGGACATTATACAATTAAAACGGATATCATTAAGTATTACCCATAAGCAAGTTTGTTTGTTTCGTTGTTTAATGGTTCATCAACTTTCTGGGGTTATTCAATGCCAAATACGTTCTTCTAGAACAGTAGTGGTACTGTTTAACCCATAGGTGGGAGGATAAGGGTATTTGTTGGAAAGTGAACATAATAGCGCGACTGGAGTTTGAACTCGTTTACCACAATTTCGTAATCCAGTGTTTTAACAATTACACCATGAGGATATTCCTATGTATAATAAGTTAGTGACTATAGTCGAGGGACACTCGAAGGCATCCTTTTCAATAGCTACTACACCGAGGTGTAGGAGAGGACGCTACTCCATTCCTTAGCGCGACTGGAATTCGAACTCGCTGACTGTGATTCTGCTGTCCAAAGCTTTAACCATTACACTACAAGGACACCCTCCCCTATAAATAAGTATACCTCTAACAATTTTGTATAAAGGTTTGGTTTCTTTGTTTAATGGCATATCAACTCTTTTTAGGTTATTTTAATGCCAAAGCCATTCTCCTAGAAGAACAGTAGTGGTGCTATTTAACCCATAGCTGGGAAGATAAGGGGATTCATACCTTTCCCAAGTGAATGTAATAGCGCGACTGGAGTACGAACTCGCGTACTACGATTCCGCAGTCCACCGCTTTAACCATTACACCACGAGGACATCCCCAATTTTGTATAAAGACTTGATTATCTTCAAAACCCAAACACCAGGATTTGATTATTTTCAGTGGAACATGATAGTGTAAGATTTCTAAATATGAACTCTACTGTGTTAGGGGACGCAGGAAGTTCGGAATGAACTCCCTTTGATGGACTGGGGAATTCGCTTTCTTTGAACCGAAGTCTCAGACCGTCAAGACGTAGAATTCTCAGCTCCACGAAAAAGCAGAAACTATTCCCCCCCCCCCAATGATTGTAAATGTTTTATATGTTGTGACTTGTATTAAATGTGGTAAAAGTATAAGTGCATTCTCTGTTTTTCTGAATTAATGTATCTCTTTTATTCTGCTAAAGGGATTGTATTTTAGGTGTTAAGCTGTCAGACAACAACTCCATCAATATAATGAAAACGGATATTATTTGGTATTTTTAATTACAAAATTTAAAAACAATGAAACTCTTTAACCAAAAATTATCAGTATGAAGCAATCCCAGAATATATATATATATATATATATGTGTGTGTGTGTGTGTGTGTGTGTGTGTGTGTGTGTGTGTGTGTGTGTTTTGGCTGCAGATTTTCTTGTAGGCATATTTTATTAAGGATGATACACAAGAATTTAGACTTGAGTTTTAATTCGCTTTTCCCGATCGCGAACGAGATGGAGCAACTGAAGATAAAAATTGTATGATAATTGTCCTAAATCTCGGAAAAAGTAACTCGACAATGAATAACGAAGCTTCGAAAGTACATGTACGAGGGTTACAACTTCAGGGATTGCGATGGTGTAATGGTTAGAGCGATGGGCTGCGGAATCGTAGTACGCGAGTTCGTACTCCAGTTGCGCTATTACGTTCACTTTCGGGCAAATACCCTTAGGAAAGGTATGAACTCCCTTATCCTCCCAGCTATGGGTTAAATAGTACAACTATTGTTCTTCTAGGAGAATGGCTTTGGCATTAAATAACCTACAAAGGTTGATATGCCATTAAACAAAGAAACCAAACCAAACCTTAAAATATACTTGCTAAAGATAGAAAAAGATTTTAAAATAAATCTGAAATTCAAAGTTCTAAAGGGAATTCTAATAAAAACTGGAAATCTGTTTATTAATTAGAAATAAAAAAAAGTTTATAACGACGGACAACCGGAAGTAAAGAAAACAACAGATTGACCTATTATATATTGGTTTACTGCTGTATGGATGCACTACTTGGACGCTAACAAAACGGCTGGAGAAGAAGCTAGACGAATTACACAAGTCCTGGTGGCAACAACCCACAAGGCACCAACTATACAGCCACCAGCCATCACGAAAACTATCCAAGAAGCAGGGACGAGCTCATAAGTGATGTACTCCTATGTACTCCTACATATGGCCGGACGACCAGCTCGAACATACATACAGCAGCTATGTGAGGATAAGGGATGTAGCCCTGAAGACCCGTCAGAGGCGATAAACTATAGGGAGAAGTGGCGAGAGAGGGTCAGGGATATCCGTGCTTGCGGCACGACATGATGATGATGATGATTTTTAAATTTTTTTATACATAATCATAGATGTATGTTTTGTGTATATATATATATATATGTATATTTTGAACTTTAAGTAAAGTGAAATGTATTCCCAGTGTTAAAAAAAGAAATAAATTTCTGTCCAAATCCATCTGAGGAGCCGGTTGATATGCTAGTGAAATAAATTTATAATGCAGTACATCTATTAATTTTCTTCTTTTTAATGATATATATATATATATATATATATATATATATATATATATGTGTGTAAATGCAAATAGGAATATTACTTTTATGTTATACAGCTGTACAGGAATAAAGAAATCGTTCCATAAATATTTTTTAATAATCCAAAACGTATTCAATACGGGTCAGTTGAGCAGGATAAAAACTAAAAGAAATAAATGCTAACTATATACTACATAATACCTTAAAAATTCCTTTAGCCAAACGTGGTACGCTTTTTGGCCGAGCGGTCTGAGACTTAATCTAACGTAAAGTTGGATGGGTTTTGATCCCGGCTTCGAGCGTCCTACATGTCTTGCCACACTGAAGAGTTCTGACAGAACGAAACAGTCTGTCTGTGGATGACAATATATATATATAAAAGAAGAACCTCATTTTTTGTAATAATATTTATTTCAACAGAACCTCTGAAACCTGCTCAACTAAAAAAAGATGCACACACTCAAACACTTCTAGCCATATATCATTATAATAAATTTGTGTGCGTGTATATATAAGTAAGTAAAGTTGGCGACCATAGTCGAGGGTGACCCAAAGACTCCCCTTTTCCATAGCTACTACACCAAGGTGTAGGGGAAGGCGCTACTCCTTTCCCTGGATTGCTCCACTTTACCCTTGATTCGTACCTTTATAATGCTGAGTGTTAAGCAAGGAGGCATCAAGTACCATTTTTTGAGTCTTCGCTATGACTCGACCTGGGATTGAACCCAGGTCTTCCAGGCCATTGGCGAACACTCTAACCGCTAGGCCAATGGCTATAAGTGTGTGTGTGTGTGTGTGTGTGTGTGTGTGTGTGTGTGCATCTTTTTTTAGTTGCGTAGTTTCATTGTTTTCAAGAGAGAAAAAATTAACAATACATTATAAGTATGCTTTGGTTTGGTTTGGGTTTTATAGCACATCAACCATTGTAGGTTATTTAATGCCTTATCTTCTTTATACATATATATTAAATACATATGATTTGATCTAGTTAAGTTTTATGGCATATCAAACATTGTAGATTATTTAGTACCAAATACTTTATATATATATATATATATATATGATTTCTAAACACATTTTGTAGATGACATTTTTGAACGAGCCTGAGCTCATTTTTCCCACTCAGTCAAATAGTTTCACTTATTTCAATCTAATACGAATAATTTGTTATGTATCATTTGTTTGCACACAGTTTAATGTTTGTAATATAATGGCCGAGGGATTTTGTTTTATGCCTTTGGGTTTAGTTAGGCTGAGAACCTCTCGGCTCAGTGCATGGGTTACTTAGGTGCAACATTAACACAGGTGTTCACGCGCGTGCACGGAGCGAACGTGTCACTCAGAGATGTCACAATAGCCCAGAGGGAAACGGGGTTAGCAAGTGTGAATGACGTCACGCACCGGAAGCGCGCGGAGGATTTTGGGATTTTGAAAAAGTCAGTGAGTTGAGTTGAGACTTGCCTCGGGAGAAGGCGGTTGACTTTCGCTTGCTCGCGGAGGCCTTGGGCAGGTGTCGCACGAGATGGTGGTGGTGGGGGGGAGCCGATGAATAAGCCAGAATAGAAAGAATGTGTATCTCTCTCCTTATGTCGAAGAACCTTTAAACTCAAAGGTAATAAAAAGTTTCGTACCTGAACTGAGAAGTCGTTACGTGTTTTTCGAATTTCGAGATTCCTATGTTCTATGTATATATATATACGAACATTTTATGTCCATTTCCCATATTCATATATGGGTATGTTACATGTTTTCAAGTATTGCTATTTTATACAAAAAATTTAATTAAACATCACACATTAGTTTACACACAGTTAAAGGATCAAATTGAACCATTTTCAAACAATTTAGTTTAGCTTCTCAACAAAGTTAAATGATTCCACATTTGGCTATGTATCATTAACAATGTTATATAATTACGGAATGATTTTTTTATTAATCATTTTCGTTAATTATATCTTATCATTCGGTTTGGTTGGACTTTGAACTATTCGGCTTAGTGCAGGTGCTGGTGCACACATTGAGTACAGTTCGCGCTCGCGCGCAGAGGATATGACAATCCCAAATGTCATAATAAAACCCCCAGATAGGAAATATAACTGGGGTGGGAATGACGTCATGCCCGGAAGCGAGAATTTGGTGATTTCGAAAAAAAGACGTAAGTTAAGATTTGACTCTGGGCAAGGCCAGTCCAGCTGGGGGCTATGGGATGAGCGGCGCGTTTGTTGGGTCAGTTAGTTGAGATTTGACTCTGGGCCGGGCAGTCCAGCTGGGGGTTGACTGTGGTCGATGTAGGAACAGTCAGCATAGTAAAAATTGTGTGTCTCTCTCCTCGTGTCGAAAGACTAAAACTCAAGAAGTGAATAAACGTTTCGTACCTGAACTAAAGAAAGTGGTCAGTGTTTCAGGATTCCTATGCATCTGAATACTCTACATATTCATATTTTGGCTATGCTATAACAATTCAATTAAACGTCACGTATTTGTTTGTACACAAGTAAATGATGAAAATTTAAAAAAAAATCTATTCGATTTAGCATTAATCATTCATTTGCGCTCAGTTTAAACGCCAAATTATAAAGTTCAAATGTTAAACAGTTCTATTTGACCCGTAGATAGAACCCTGTCAGGTGCTACCACTCTGGGTCAGAGTGGACCAGAGAGCGATGGCAATGAAGGGGTACTCTGAATTTCCCAAAGATTCAGCATTGCTAGATCCTCATCATCAGATTGTTTAGTGTTATAACTAGGACACTCATTTGGGTGAGTCTTACCCATCTGCAGAGAGGCAGTCGGTGTATTCTACAGCCCCAATCGACTGGGCCATTATACGTATGTGAACCATACGTAAATACACATCTAGAACCTTTTTCGAATAAAAAGTTAATTTCCTTCTAAACCAATTATACCAAAATTTTATTATTTCTAGTGGAATATTATAAAATCAATACTGGCATAATTTAATACAGTATCACCCATAAATTTGTACAACTTAACCATTTTTTCATAAAAAGACAATTTTCTCTTAAATAAACGAAATACCATGACTTTATTATTTCTACTAAAACATAATACAATTAATGCACACATTTCTGGTGTTATTTATCATCAAATTCTGTCATATTGAAATTTTGTAACAAAAAATATAAGATCGTTGCAATTTCAAAATACGTGCACTATATATACATATATATATATATATATATATATATATATATATATATATATATATATATATATATCATCATCATCATCATCATTATGTCGTGCCGCAAGCACGGATATCCCTATCCCTCGCTCGCCACTTCTCCCTATCATTCATCGCCTCTAGCAGGTCTTCAGGGCTACATCCCGTACCCTCACACAGCTGCTGTATGTATATTCGAGCTGGTCGTTCTGCTTTTGCCCGGCCATATGTGGGGGTCCATAGGAGTACATCACTTATGAGCTCGTCCCTGCTTCTTCAGCAGTGTCCTGCATATCTGGTTCCTCTAACTTGGATAGTTTTCGTGATATGTGTGTGTGTGTGTGTGTGTGTGTGTGTGTGTGTGTGTGTGTGTGTGTGTGTGTGTGCCATTTTTTTAGCTACGAAGTTTTGAAGATCACGGGAAAAACCTTTACCAATACATTATACAATGTAGCAATTAGCAATTATAAATATACAGCGATGCCCATAAAAAAGTTCACCGTAAAAAGATTCTTAAATAAAATAATTGTTTTCTTCTAAACCAAAAATACTTGGATTTTATTATTTCTAGTGGAACTTGATATAATCAAAACGGACATTATTAGGCATTATCTTTTAACAAACTCTTAAGCATTGTGCTATCAGTAACCAAAAATAAAATTGCTAAAATTTGTCAAGATCGTATCTTTAAATAAAAAAAAAAATTTTTTGAACTTTAAAATTTGAATGACAAGCTGGATACTCGTCTTTGTTGGTAACCTTAGTTGAGGGTGACTTGAAGGCTCCCTTTTAAGTAGCTACTACACTGAGGTGTAGGGGAGGGCGCTACTCCATTCCCAGGATTGCTACAGTTTACCCTTGATCCGTACCTTATAATGCTGAGTGCTAAGCAAGGCGGCATCAAGTACTATTTTTTGAGTCTTTGGTATGACTCGACCTGGGATTGAACCCCGGTCTGCAGGACCATTGGCAAACATTCTATTCATTAGGCCAATTAAGTTAAAAAGTTTAATAACTACATTAAAATCTTATTCCTTTCAACTTTAAATATGATAAATTACTTTTCTTTATATTCTTTAAAGATAAAAACAAAATTGAAATACAATCAAAATGGAGGCTTCGTGGAATGTTGGATACCGTCGGGAGAAATGGACACGGGGACCTGAGTTCAAATCCTGTATGCAGTTCACATAGCGATAAAACCCTTAGGAAAAGTATGAATGTTATCATTCTCTCTCCAGCAATAGGTGAATAGTAGGGAAGACTGTGCTCTTTAATTATGGTATTGCGACTGGTCTTGGGGAAGGAAAGCACTAAATTCAAACCTATGAAACTCCCCTTAAAAATTGACCATGTGTCGCATCCTGCTCGTGTGGAATGGTCGGTAAATACATATAATTGAAATAGATACAGACACAAGGAATGTCCAAATATTGAATTCTCCACTTTTTACAGTCGGGAGCATTCAATAAATCATTATTTCCTTTTGATAATTTGCATGCATAGTGCAGTCATATGCCAGTTCCAGAAACGCATTCTCGACCTCTTTTTACTTCTGGTCTTTGAACTGTACAGACGTTGTCTCTAAACTCTGTTAAAGAACGGTAAAACTACGTGGCTATTTTACTTTCCCACATGAAGTAACTTTTTTCTATTTTGTACCCCTTCCACATGCTGCTTGTACATGGAACAATATGTATATAGTTCTAGCAGTTGGAAAACGTTTGTGTATTCTTTCTTTTGAATACCATTTAGTTCTAGCATTGAAACACGTTTGTGTATTCTTTCTTTTGAATACCATTTAGTTCTAGCATTTATACACGTTTGTGTATTCTTTCTTTTGAATACCATTTAGTTCTAGCATTTATACACGTTTGTGTATTCTTTCTTTTGAATACCATTTAGTTCTAGCATTTATACACGTTTGTGTATTCTTTCTTTTGAATACCATTTAGTTCTAGCATTTATACACGTTTGTGTATTCTTTCTTTTGAATACCATTTAGTTCTAGCATTTATACACGTTTGTGTATTCTTTCTTTTGAATACCATTTAGTTCTAGCATTTATACACGTTTGTGTATTCTTTCTTTTGAATACCATTTATAAATATAAAAGGTTAAACGTTCTTGCATATAAAAATGAATTTATTTTGTCTTTCCTTCTGTTGTGTTCAGTATTGGTATATCACGGATACAGTAATACTAATATTGGTCCTTGGAGACTGGAATCGATTAAAATATCTTCCTTACACACCAAGCGTTTCAATACGTTGAATAAAACACAATACGGGATAAACTTTCACTGTCGTCTGCTATAATTATTTATTTTTTGTGCTGCAACAAAATTCTGACAATGATTGATATTATTTAAATCAACACAATATAAACATTTAGAAACTGAATTCTCAAAATAACTTACGTTGTTTAAATAATTTGTTAAATAACTTTCTGCCCTTGTCTAAAAATCATTAAGAAAACTACTGTGACATAATACATAATTCATAATTATCATCGACAGCACAGATTCTCTTGTCTCTCTTTCACCATCCATCCCTATCACCCATCGCTCTTAGTTAGTCCTCTAAACACGGCATCCTGTGTCTGCACAGAGCTAATGCTTATAAGCTTTTGCTGGTCGGTCAACACTGGTGTGTCCTTGCGTAGGAGTCCACAGAAGAGCCTCACTCATGAATTCATCCTTACTTCACCAGCACTGCTCAGCAAGTCTTGTTCGTCTTGGATGTTTTGCAAGATGGGAGGTAAATAGCCGTACAGCTACTGCTGATTCCAGAATTTATTCAAAACAGCACGCAGCATCTTCTTCTAGTCACCATCTAGCTTTTTCTCACAGCGTTTGTTAAGTCTAAGTGGTGTAACCACATAGTAGTACTGACGCAGCCATTACTTGGAAGAATTTCCGTTTTATTTTATCACATTAGAGTTGTCAGTTTTCCCTCTAGTCGATAACCCATCGATAACAATCCATGCTTCAGCTATTTTAAATGAAGCCCAGTAGGCTGCGATTGTAGAATATATCAACTGCATTTCAGTATAAAAGTAAGACTACTCAAACGACTGTCCTGGATATGACATTAGACAATCTGATGGCGACGATCCAGTCTCACAGCTTTGGGGAATGTGAGGTACCCCTTCATTGCCATTGCTCTCAGATCTACTTTGACTTGGAGTAGTAGTACCTGATAGGGTCCTATCTATGGGTCAAATAGAACAAACTGTAAGAAAACAAATGACAAATGAAAAAACTCAGGATTATTTAAGAATGCTGTCAAGAAAATGTGTTAACAAATCATTTATATTTAATATGTGAATAAAGAGGATTTGGCATTAAATAACCTACAATGGTTGATGTGCCATAAAACCCAACCAAACCAAATCATGTATATTTAATATATATGTATAAAGAGGATTCGGCATTAAATAACCTACAATGGTTGATATGCCATAAAATCCAACCAAACCAAATCATGTATATTTAATATATATGTATAAAGAGGATTTGGCATTAAATATCCTACAATGGTTGATGTGCCATAAAACCCAACCTAACCAAATCATATATATTTAATGTATATGTATAAAGAGGGTTTGGCATTAAATAACCTACAATGGTTGATGTGCCATAAAATCCAACCAAACCAAATCATGTATATTTAATATATATGTATAAAGAGGATTTGGCATTAAATAACCTACAATGGTTGATATGCCATAAAACCCAACCAAACCAAACTATTTCAAATGTTAGCAAATTAATATCATCATCATCATCATCATCATCCAGGCATACTGACGGCAAAGATTTTCTTAATTCTCTTGCCATCGGACCCTATCAGCCATCGATCTTGATAACTCCTCGAGACGGCATCCAATGTCCACGCAGCGCTGATAAATGTGAGTTTTTGTCAGTCATCTAATACTGGTGGGTCCTTGAGTAGGAGTCCACTGGAGAAAGTTGACTATGGGTTCGTTCTTACATCTCTGGAAGTGCCGTGCGAAAAAATTGAACTCTATTTAAATTTCATTCGCATTTTTATTTTTCTATCTTATTTTATCATTTATTCATTTATTTTTTAGCAGAGAACTTCCGGATTTAAGAAGTAACTAATCTTTTATTTACGATAAATTTCAAGAACACAGGCTTAAACTTCAAAGTAAACATACGTTTGCAAGTTCTAGATTTTGTTTATTTATTTCTATTTTATTTGGTTGCAAATGGGATGAGATTCAAATAATTCGTTGATAGTAATGAACGCAAGAAACAAAAACCCTTTTCGTTGCTTTTATTATCAATCATCACTTCACATAGGTATTCTGTGTTCTCTCCAAAGAGATAAGTTATGCCATCTTCGCTCAACAGACCTACGAATCCAACAAAATATGACACCGCCCCATTGAGTAATAGTTGTCTGAAATAACAACAGACTACATTTCTAAATCTATACACTGACTCATCGTGAAATGAGATCAATCCTTACAAGAAGACGTATTATCGTTATTTTCTTCGTTATTAACGTCGTAGGAAATGGACACGGCGACACGAGTTCAAATCCTGGACGAGACTGATGGCATTTCACATAGCACTAGTACCCTTGGGAAAGGTATGAATCCAATTATTCTCCCTCCAACTATGGGTAAATAGTAGGACAGACTAGCTTCTTCAGCCTTGGTGAGGCAACTAGTCTAGGAGAAGGAAAACTCTGAATTCAAACCTGTTAAACTCCGCTTAAAAATTGACCTTGTGTTATATCCTGCCCGAGCAGAGGGGTTGGTAAATATGATCTTTATTTTCTTCCAGACAAGACTAAACGTTAGAATTAATTTTTTAAAAATTTATTGCGGACTTTTTGTCCTCATCTTGGTAGTTTTTGTGTTGTTTCTTCTTCACTACGTTTCGGCCAAATTTCACCTCTGGCCTTCTTCATGTGATTAACCGCGACCTCGGATAGGAATGCTGAGTCTTGTAACGGTATCCCGCAATGAATTAAAAAAAAATCAATTCTCAGATTAAGAAGCCTCATCTCAAAATGATTCCAATTAAAGATAAGATTAAACGTTGTAAGTAAACGTGTTACAGAAATTCAAAATAATAGGTGGGTTGTTTTATTGGTTGTGTTCTACGGCATATCAACCCTTGTAGGTTATTTAATGACAACTCTTGTTTATATACAGTCCAGTTGAGCGGGGCTTTAGAATACATAAACTAGATTTCTGCTGTGGGGTAAGCATCCCCCAACGAGTACCTTGGATATGACGGGGTGTCCTCGTGGTGTAATGGTTAAAGCGATGAACTGCGGAATCGTAGTACGCGAGTTCGTACTCCAGTCGCGCTATTACGTTCACTTTCGGGCAAATACCCTTGGGAAAGGTATGAACCCCCTTATTCTCCCTCCAGCTATGGGTAAATAGTAGGACGGACTAGGTTCTTCAGCCTTGGTGAGGCAACTAGTCTAGGAGAAGGAAAACTCTGAATTCAAACCTGTTAAACTCCGCTTAAAAACTGACCTTGTGTCATATCCTGCCCGAGCGGAGGGGTTGGTAAATAGTACCTTGGATATGACATTAAACCACCTGGAGCTTTGGGGAATGTGAAGTGCCCCTTCATTGCCATTACTCCAAGGCCCACTCTGGCCCGGAGTTGTAGCAATTGATAGGGTCCTACGTATGGGTCAGACAGAACTGTTTGACGTTTAAACTGAGTAAAAAAAGGACTTAAGTTAAATTGAATTGTCAGAAATAGAACTGTTTGACTATTTAACTATGTCAAAACAAATGACTGATGTTTAATTGAATTGTTAGTGATGCATAACAATACTTGGAACAATTTAACTGTGAGGTAAGGAATAAGTTGTGTTGAATAGAATTATTAGTGTTAGGTAACAATACTTGAAACTCTTTATGTGTGTGCATAAATTGAATTGTTAGTGTTACACTTCGATGCTTGAAACCATTTTACTGTATATAAATAAAACTATTTATGTTAGATACCAAAATTTAAAACCATTTAAGTGAATAAAGATAAATGATTAAAACTAAATAAAGCAATTCATGTTCGAATATTTGGAACCATTTAACTGTGTGCAAAAAGATTAACTCTGACTAATTTAGAAAGAAGATTACCTACAAACTATTGATTTACAAATCATATGAATAACCATTTTACTGTGAGCAAACAAATGAGCTCTGCCTCGTTTTGAAAATGTTATATACAAACTATGTGTTTACAAATCTAAAGAGGATTTGGCATTAAATAACCCACAAGGGTTGATGTTCCATAAAACTCAACTAACCAACCGACTAATTTGTTTATACATATATAGCACACACACAGACACACACACACACAAATATATATATATATATATATATATATATAATGGGTGTGTGTGTTTGTATGTGTGTGTGTATGTGATTTGTAAACGAATAGTTTGCAGGTATCGTCATTTTTTAACGCCCCCCCCCAGAAAGCCAATGGTTTTCACATAGTTGGTTTGTACAATGGTTTCAAGTAGTGTTTTTTATTGTTTGCACACAGTTTGTTTGCATAATGGTTTCAAGAATTGTTTTTTATTGTTTGCACACAGTTAAATGGTTTCAAGTACTCCTATTCAAGACTAATGATTCTATTTGACCCATAGATGGGACTCTTATAGGTACTACCACTTTGGGTCAGAGTGAACCAGAGACTTATAGCAATGAAGGTATAATCTACATTCCCCAAAGCTCCAGAACTGTAGCCTTACCATCAGCTCATTATGTATTATATTCGGGACACTGCAGAGGATAATCAGCGTATTCTACCGCCCTAGTCAACTTAGTTGAATAACAACAGACAATATTTTTAAATCTATACACTGACTCATTGGAAAATTAGATGAATCCTTACAAAATGGCACACAATCGTAATTTCCATCCAAATAAGATTAATCATAATAAATAAACGTGTAAAAACACATTCATGTTCGACAGACATTGTTTAAATCGTATGTATGAGTGTTAAGATGTTTCAAAATATCTACGTGTCGATTTCACGTGAAGTATTTGTGTGTTTATTTATAAATTTGATACAACAAGAATTGTATGTGGATTTATAGTACTTAATATACACAATGGATTTACATTGAGGCTAACGAAGTCAATTACTCAGGTTCACGTAGTTTGGCTCAAGGCCAGACATATGACGCTCTCTGACAGAATAGAATAAACAATGGCTGGAGAAGCAGGGACGAGCTCATAAGTGATGTACTCCTATGGACCCCCACATATGGACGAGCTAAAGCAGGACGACCAGCTCGAACATACATACAGCAGCTATGTGAAGATACGGGATGTAGCACAGAAGACCTGCCAGAGGCGATGAACGATAGGGAAAAGTGGCGAGGGAGGGTCAGGGATATCCGTGCTAGCGGCACGACATGATGATGATGATGTCAACCAATACACCATTGATTTTCTTAATTGAGCTTAATTTAACACAAGGTCAGAAATATTAGGTTCCTAATGCATCAAGAACTTTGTACAGTCCTGATTTGGCACAAGGCTACAAGTAGGGAGCACTTAGAGAGCTGAACTCAAGTAAAAATCGTCGGCTAGCCTATCTTGGTAATCACTGTACTATGCATGGCCTGCGAAAAGAAATCTAGTCGACTGGAGCAGTAGAATAAGCTAATTTCATCTCTGTAGAGGGATAAACCTCCCTCCGCCCAAATGAGTGTCCTAGATATGACATTAGACAATCTGATGGTGAGATTCCACTCCTGGAGCTTTGGGAAACGTGGAATACTCCTTCATTGCCATGACTCTCATGTCCACTTTGACCCGGATTCGTAGTACCATCTAAGGGTCAAATGGAACAGTTTAATCATTTACTATATTTGAAACTATTTAACTATGTGCTAACAATTGAGCTCTGGTGTGTTTTAAAAAAGTTATCAACTATTTTCTTACAAATCTGTGCGTATATATATACTTAGTAAAGTCAACAAATTTGTTCACTTTACTAAGGCCTTTGACTCCATGCACCGAGGAAAGATGGAGCAAATTCTTCTCGCCTACGGCCTACAAACAGAAACTGTCGCAACCATAATGATGCTCCATAGAAACACCAAAGTAAAAGTCTGTTCCCCGGATGGAGACACAGACTACTTCGACATTGTAGCAGGTGTACTGCAAGGAGACACATTAGCCCCATACCTCTTTATCGTCTGTCTAAACTACGTGTTTAGAACATCGATCGATAAAATCAAAGAAAACGGTTTCAAGCTAACAAAAGAAAGAAGCAGAAGGTAACCCGCAAAAACAATTACCGACGCTGACTACGCCGATGATATAGTGCTTCTGGCAAATGCACCCGCCGAAGCAGAAACCCTGCTACATAGTCTGGAACGAGCCGCTGCAGGCATCAGCCTCCATGGCAATGCACACAAAACGGAATATATGTGCTTTAATCAAACAGGCGACATTTCCACACTAAACGGTAGCTCTCTGAAACAAGTAGACAAGTTCACCTACCTAGGAAGTAGTGTCTCATCGACCGAGACAGACATTGATATGCGACTAACAAAGGCATGGACAGCTATCAATAGGCTATCGGTCATATGGAAGTCAGACCTGACCGATAAAATGAAACGCAGTTTCTTTCAAGCAGCGATCATGTCGATACTGCTATATGGATGCACTACATGGACGCTAACTAAACGTATGGAGAAAAAGCTTGACGGCAACTACACAAGAATGATGCGAGTAATATTGAACAAGACCTGGAGGCAACACCCCACAAAGCAGCAGCTGTATGGCTGCCAATCACCCTTCACGAAAACTATCAAAGTTAGACGAAGACATGCAGGACACGGCTGGAGAAGTAGGGACGAGCTCATAAGTGAAGAACTCCTATGGACCCCTTCACATGACCGTGCAAAAGCAGGGCGGCCAGCTCGAACCTACATACAGCAGCTCTATGAGCATACGGGGTGTAGCTCTCTGGACCTACCGGAAGCGATGAACGATATGGAGGTGTGGCGAGAGAGGGTCAGGGATATCCGTACTGATGGCGCGACAAGATGATGATGATGAATTATTTCTATTAAATAATAGTCATTTGTTTTCATAAAGTGATGTGGTTTCAAGTATTCCTAACTAATGTTAAAAATTTGCATACAGTTGAATTCCTATCTAATAGGAATAATTATATGTCTTTAGGTGATTATTTCTATTTAATTGTTGTCATTTGTTTTCACACAGTCATTTGTTTTCGCACAGTTATATTGTTCCAAGTAACTAATCATTATCATTACCATCATCAAGATCCGTTGATAGCAGGTAGTTTTTCTCACCCTCCCAATCTATATATCTATCTCAGTCTGCTCGGATATATATATATATATATATATATATATATATATATATATATTTAAGATTATTTTTCTTTTTTTAGTTGGCCCAAGGTGTAAAAACAAATATTTTAAAAGTTAAATTGGCCCACAATGAGATTATTTTAAAAGAATGTTTATTTCATAAATAAACATTTTTAAAAATAATCTCATGAAATAAACATTTTAAAAAATAATCTCATTGTGGACCGATTTAACTTTGAATATATATATATATATATATATATATATATATATATATATATTAAATTAAATTGGTCCACTATATATATATATATATGTACCCTATGGAAACAATTCGTCTCTATCGCTCTTGTCAGGTCCTCTATGTACTATAGCCAGATACAGATATGCGAAATGGACATATAATGTTCATATATATATACATAGACATAAGAATCTCGAAACACAAAAACACGACTTCTTAGTTTAGGTACGAAACTTTTTATTACCTTTGAGTTTAAAGGTTCTTCGACATAAGGAGAGAGATACACATTCTTTCTATTCTGACTTTTTCATCTGCCCGACCCCATCTCGTGTGACACCAGCCCAAGGCCTCCGCGAGCAAGCGAAAGCCAACCGTCTTCTTCCGAGGTAGGACTCAACTTCTAGTAACTGACTTTTTTAAATCTCCCAAAATCCTCCGCGCGCGCTTCCGGTGCGTGACGTGATTTGCACTCTCTAGCCCCCGTTTCCCATCTGGGCTATTGTGACATCTCTGAGTGACACGTTTGCTCCGCGCGAACGCGCGTGAACACCTGTGTTAATGTTGCACTTAAGTAACCCATGCACTGAGCCGAAAGGTTCTCAGCCTAACTAAACCCAAAGGCATAAAATGAAATCCCTCGGCCATTATATTACATCTAGACTTAAACCGCATCGACCTTCATAAATTCTGCTGAGGTTAGCGCTCTGGCCCCAATGTTCGAAAAATCAAGTCACAAATCCCGAACCAAATTACTTAGATGCAAAAACAGTGCCAACTTAGCGACTTTTGAATAATATTAATCCTTTGCAAACAATGCCAGCTTCAAGTAACCATTCTTAATAGAAATAATTTCTACTTGATAATAGTCATTTGTTTGCACACTGTTATATATTTTTAAGTAACTAAATAATAATAATCCTTATTAAACAATTATAACTTCAGGTAACTATTCTTCATACAAATAATTTACAGTTATATGGTTTCAAGTTACTGATAATAATAATCCTTAGTAAACGATTATAACTTCAGGTAACTATTCTTCATACATGATGAGAGGTGTGGGAGGAGTAAGGAAGTCAATACACCAGAGTTGATTGGCCAAAGGGTTAGGTTTAGGGTTACTATGTTGAGGTTTTAAGGGAGTTCAGGAAGAGATTCCGAGGGAAGAGGCCAGCACTCTTCAAATCGGGTTAGTGGCATTTCCAGCAGGACAATGCACCAGTCCACAACTCCATCCTTGTCACAGACTATTTGACAAAGATGGGCATCAAGACAGTTCCTCAACCTCCCTAAAGTCCAGACCTTGGTCCCTTTGACTTTTGGTTATTCCCTAAGCTCAGAGGCTGTCGTTATGAGACAATTGAGGAGATGAAAGAGGCTGTGACGAAGGTCATTGATACGCTCACATAAGAGGACTTCCATGTGGCTTTCCAGAAGTTGTTGGAACAGTACAACAAGTGCATTGCGGTCAGAGGAGATTACTTCGAAGGGGACTAGAGTTTCATATGTGTACTATCAATAAAAGTGCCCATACGAAAAAAGTCTGGAAACTTATTTAATGATCCTCGTATTTGGTTTAAAATAACTAATAATAATAATCTTAAGTAAACAATTATAATTTCTAGAAACTATTCTTAATATGAATAAAAGTCAAAGTAAGTAAAGTTGTGTCCCTTTAGTCGAGGGCGACCAGAAGGCTCTCTTTTCAATAGCTACAACACTGAGGTGTAGGGGAGGGCGCTACTCCTTTCCCGAGATTGCTCCACTTTACCCTATATATGTACCTTATATTGCTGAGTGTTAAGCAAGGAGGTATCAAGTAGCGTTTTTAAAATCTTTGGGATGACGCATCCTGGGATTGAACCTATGCCTCCCGGACCATTCGGTGAACACTCTGCCCACTAGGATATAATTTACACTTATTTGATATGAAGTATTTCCAACAAATATTTCCAGCTATATATCATTAAGTATTCCTGTCGAATATGAATAATTTTTAGACATCTATTTGATCCATAGATTAGACCATAACAGGTACTACAACTCCGAGCCAAAGTTATCCCGGGGGTAAAGGCAATGAAGAAGTACTCCACACTCCCCAGGACTCCAAAACTGAAAACTCTCCATCAGATGTATATTTGAGTCAGAGCCAGGACACCCCTATCTAATAATTTTCCAACAGATCTATTTAACTCATAAATATGACCCTAACAGGTACTACAACTCCGGACCAGAGAAGACCTGGGAGTGTTGTCAATAAAGGAGTATTCCTCATTCCTCTGATCTCCACAATAAGAGCTTCACCATCAGATGCGGTTCAGTGTCAGACCTGGGACACCTTTTTAGTGGGGCGTGGTCTTACTCTTTTGCTGAAGATAGAGTCAGCATGTGCTAACCCCCGATCTTTAGGGTGATTCCTAAGTAGCGTTTGAAAACTTTTCGATGCCTCTGTAATTATTTTTCATTGGTTTCATCATTATTGATTGGGGGAATTGGATTTTTTTTCTCTCGGAAAGACTGATATCACGTGTCTATGTTAATAAGTTTCAGAGACAGAGACGGACTCGACATATCTAGGTTTCTTTGTTTAATGGCATATCAACCTTTGTAGGTTATTTAATGCCAAAGCCATTCTCCTAGAAGAAGATTAGTGGTATTATTAACCCAGAGCTGGGAGGATAAGGGGGTTCATAACTTTTCCAAGGGTAACGAAAGTGAACGTAATGGCGCGACTGGAGTTCGAACTCGCGTATTACGATTCCGCAGTCCATTGCTTTAACCATTACACCACGAGGACACCCCCCTCGATATATCTATTTCCAAATCGAATTATAATCCCATAGTGGATATCAGCAATCGATCAAGTATGTCCCAATTATATTGGGATTAGGGAAGTTTCCAAGGGTCGTTGTTAACATGTTGGACTGCAATATCGGAGTAAGCGAGTTCAAACTCCGGTTACTCTACTATGTTCACTTTTCGATTAGTATTCTTGGGAAAGATATTGAACCTTCCAATCCCCAACAGCTATGGGTCAGATAGTACCACGATAAGTACCAATAAGAATGGTTTTGGCATTAAATAACCAACGGAGGTTGATATGCCATCAAACAAGGAAACTAAAGCATTTATTCTTGAGTGACTCAAAATTTTTGCAATATTTTGTTTACTTGGGGAATATTTCGGTAGCTCCGGGCTCTTTTGGGGAGGTTGTGAAGGTGACAAATCACACGAGACTATGCGATACCAAGCTCGCCTGATATTCTCTGTGTGGTACTCGACGGATTTCCCTCTAGGAGCACGACCAAAATTTATTGAGCTAATGTAACATAGCCATACATGAATATGTGAAACGTACATAGAATGTTCCTGACATATATACATAGAACATAGGAATCCCGAAACACAAAAAAACACTTACGACTTCTTAGTTCAGGTACGAAACTTTTTATTACCTTTAAGTTTAAAGGTTCTTCGACATAAGGAGAGAGATACACATTCTTTCTATTCTGGCTTTTCCATCTGCCCCCATCACGTGCGGCGCCCGTAGCGCACAAATTCGTCTGGCCTCAGCGACCCTTCCCGTTCGGAGTCTAGGTCTCAACTACTGACTTTTTCAAATATCCCAAAATCCTCCACGCACGCTTCCGGTGCATGACGTCATTCACATCCTTGGTCACATCCTCCATCTGGGATTTTTGTTTTAACATCTGTGAACGACAAATCCTCCCTCCCCGCGTGCGTCAACACCTGTGCTCAAGTTTGCACCTAACTAACCCATGTGCAGAGCCGAAAGGTTCTCAGCCTAACTAAACCCAAAGGCAAGATATATAAAACGAAATCCCTCGGCCATCATATTACTCTAATGTATTGTGATCAACTGCGCCTTCGCCTTTCGCGGCGTTATGGTCTGTGCTAACTCGTAAAGCATAAGTCACCAAATTAGACTGCGTTGCACGTTCATCTATTTGGCTTTCAAATCAGACAAAGCGAAGCAATGCATAACGTGTTAGCACATCACCTATCACGATACTACCTACCAAAGATGGTTTAGTGTCATTCCAAAAAACACTCGTTACGGAGGTCTTACCTCTCGGCATAGGTTTAGTCAGCGTTTCCGGCAGCCATAGTTGATAGGGCATTTTCAATTCTGGGGGTATGGTAATTTTCTGAGTATAATAATTTTAGTTAAATTTTCAATTTGGTAAGAATTATAATTTCATTCAAATTTTCAATTTTGTGAGTATTATAATTTTGCTTAAATTTTCAATATATATATATATATATATAATAATCATTATCATGTTGCGCTGTTAGTATGGATTTTCCTTACTCTCTCTCTCTCTATGCGTCTATAGCTTCTGGAAGGTTTTCTAAACGGTATCCTGTGTCTGCACAGAGCTGTAGTAAGTAAGGTTTTGCTAGTTTGTAACATAGGACCAATATACGTAGTGTTTGAAAGAAAGGAGTTCGCAGAAAAGAAACAATAAAAAATTCGAAATTTAAGGAAGAAAATAGTAGTCACATTTATTCATGGGGACTGCAGCGGGTTGTAGTTAGAAAAGTTTGTTTCATAGCGTACTTCCTCCCACCTCTTCTTGGCGACGACGGCGGTGTCGTTGTAGCTGGCTTGTTGATACGTTCCTGTCAGTCGTATCGTTGACAGGCTGGGTATGAACGGGTCGGGGTGTCCGGGACCTCTGACGAACCTGTTTAGAAACCTGCCTTGAACTCCACAAAATCTCGTTACTTGATTTCTTACATAGAGATTCTATGGAACAATTCGAAAGTTCTAGAAGGCTCGGTGACACCAGTGAAAACAATAGTGAAACACGTGAAAGTTCATGCGTGATTATATTAAAATCACGCTTGAATTCTACAGGTCATTTTGCCCGCACGCGCTAGGTTTGTGACATTTTTCAATGATTGATGACCGCCGATGTGCTCGCAAGTTCTCAACGACAGCGCCTGTCCGTAATATTACAGGTTCACCAACACTGGCACGTCCATGGGACAACGTCACTTATTAGTTCGTCCTTGCTTCTCCATCATTGTCCCGCATATATATATATATATATATATATATATATATATATATATATATATATATATATACGTTTTCTCACCTCCAAATGCCAACCTCATGACGAGATGTTTCATGTATTTAAGAAAAAATGCATTAAACTTTTGGTTATGAGAGTGCAATGAGGTGGGGGAGAAAATGTATTTATTTTAGGTTTTATTCTGCTCTACTGCCCAGTATTTGAGCACTCTGGTGATTTAACATTTAAGACGTTTTTATAACAATATATATAACAATATATACATATATATATATAAATCAGACGAAAAAGAATTCAGTTTGGTAATTCTATTATAAATTTATTTCGGTAATAGATGGTTTTGTGAACTCATCAGACAGAAAAACAGTAACATATTTGAAAATAAACCATAAACGCTTACATTGCTTCCGGCAAAAAGAGTATTTAAAAATCAAATTTTATTAAAAACAATATATATATATATATATATATATATATATATATATATATATATATATATATATATATATATATATATATATATATATATATATATATATATATATATATATATATATATATATATATATAATTGTTTACGGTGAAAATATAACTATATATTAAGAAATATAATGTTTATGCCTTCTTTTTTTAAAAGAATTACCATTAATTTAAGATATTATTGAATTTTAGAAATCAATGAGATACTATGAATTAGATTAATAGTAACCACGTTATCAAATTATAAAAAAGATATTATTTAGGATTATTTCCTAATTTTAAAATTTATACTTTTTAAATAATTTTAATTTATAATCAATATAAATATGTAATCTAAACATGAATTGATGTCAATTTAAAGGTAAAAGTTTGCTACTATTATGAAACATCGTAAAATATTTATTGTTTTTTAAATTTGTAAGAATTTATATTTTAATTGTTAAGTTTATCGTAATAGATATTGTATTAATGTTTGTAAGAAAGCCTAACTTTCAAATAATTACCAAACCAAATCGTACTTGTAAATATAACTCAATATAACATATTCAATCAAGTTGTTAAGGAATTGTTTATATATATATATATATATATATATATATATATATATATATATATATATATATATATACTAAAACTGTGTAGTACATAAAATAGATAACCCTAACTATCAAAAAGGGAGACTTGGGGGTCACCCTCGGCTGCAGTCGCCAACTTTACTTATATTTTTAAAATATTAAATATGCCACAACATTTGGTCCTCCATTAATTCTCTTAGAGAGCTTGTAAGAACCATAAACCTCTTATATATATATATATATATATATATATATATATATATATATAGAGAGAGAGAGATAGATAGATAGATAGATAGATAGATAGATACATAGAGAGAGAGAGAGAGAGAGAGAGCGAGAGAGAGAGAGAATGAGAATGTGCCAGAAAAATATAAAATTATAAAAACTATTAAGTCCGTTATTTTACATTTTTTTACATTTGGTGAGTACTGATTTTCCGGCCAATGAATGCGCTCATTTTTTCTTGCAAATTGTTCACACATATAAAAATTTAGAGAGAATAAAATTTGCTCTATAAAGGAATTTAAAGTAAATGTTAATATGAAGAGAATAATGACACTAAAGCCAAATTTAGTATTTAATTGGTCATTTTAAACGGTAAGTTCGGCAGATTTCGACATCGGTCACTGATTAAAAAAGATAATACAGACAATAAAGATTTTAAAAAGGGATTTTACACCCCCCCAAAAAAAAATAAGAAAGAAAGGGATATAAAAGATAAAGTATCGCAAATATTTTTGTAATTTGTCGGAATTTATTTGAGAGAGTGTCCGGGAAATAAAGTTCTTCGAATTTGAGTATTTCTTTCCTTTTATTTCTGTCGAAATGTTTCAGTTTTGATTTATTTTTGAGTCTTCTGAAAGGCTGTTTTTTCAGCAGAGTTCACGGATTGAATTTTCTTTCAGTTGATTTTTATTGAATCTTTTAAATTTTCTTTTAATTTCAACTGAATCTTCTGTAAAATTATTATTTCAGCAGAATTTTCAGGTTGATTTTTCTTTCTGTAGTTAAAATTCGTAGAATTTCGGTAAGTCGACTTTCGTTTGATTTCAGGATATGACTACAGGCAGTATCAACCAGGTGTCATCGATGACACAACGATCAACCACTACAATGCTACAGCAGCTGCAACACTAGTGGCAGTGACGCTATTCAAAAAGCGAATGACGAAACTTTTCTCATGGCTATTTTTTCCTGCCGAGTTCGAACTGAGAGCCCAATAGTGGTTTCGACAAACAGTCGGAGGTAGCTTTTTGGTGTCATATTGTCTGGGATTTCTTCTCTCTTTTCCACTCTGACCAAATTAAGTGCCGCACGTGGTCGGTTTGATTACTTGTTAAAAATAATTTTTTTTTATACATTTGCATATATATATATATATATATATATATATATATATATATATATATATATAACACGGCTTATTGGCCTACTGGGTAGAGTGTTCACCAATGGTCCGGGAGACCTGGGTTCAATCCCAGGTCATGTCATACCAAAGACTCAAAAAATGGTACCTGATACCTCTTTGCTTAACACTCATCAATACAAGGTACGTATCAAGGGTAAAATGGAGAAATCCAGGGGAAGGAGTTGCGCCCTCCCCTACACCGAGGTGTAGTAGCTATTGAAAAGGGAGCATTCTGGTTGCCCTCGTCTACGGTCCCCAATATCATATCTATATATGAAAAAATTTAATAATAGAAAAATTGATTGAGATAACAATAAAGTAAAGTTGGTGACCTTAGTCTATGGTGACCCGAAGGCCCCCTGTTTCCACTTTATCCTTGATCATTTCCTTATAATGCTGAGTGCTAAGCAAGGAGGCATTAAGTAACATTATTGAATCTTTGGTATGACTCAGCCTGCGATTGAACCCTAGTCTTCCGGTCCATTGGCGAACACTCTACCTATGAGACCAATGGCCCAGATAGTAAAGTAGGCGACCTTAGTCGAGGATGACCCGAAAGTTCCCTTTTCAATACCTACTACACCAAGGTGTAGGGGAGTGCGCTACTCCATTCCCTGGATTGCTCCATTTTACCCTTGATCTTTTCTTTATAATGCTGATTGTTAAGCAAGACGGCATCAAGTACCATTTTTTGAGTCTTTGGTATGACTCGACCTGCGATTGAACCCAGGTCTCCCGGGCCACTAGCGAATACTCTACCCATGAGGCCAATGAAAAGGAATGCTACCTGTATTACCATTGATATTATTAGGGATGTAATAACGATAATTGGAGCAGTAGCCACAACAACAATAATTATAACAATAGTTATCTTTTATTATTAGTGATATAATTATTGATGATTAATTATAATAATGATATTAATGATTTTAAAAGTAATTAAAATGGCAGCATTCAGAATAAATATATAAAGTTATTCAGAAATTAAATAAAGACTAAATTTCATTCTTAAATAGAAATCAAATTTAACTAAAGATAAGTGTGACATTAATGATAATGTTTATCGCCACGTTTTATTTAATAAGTAAGTAAACAAATAGACAGTTTTTTCGTAAAATAAAATAGGTTAATTTTTAGATGCATAAAGATACCTGATCCCCGTGGTGTAATGGTTATCGTCGTAGGAAATGGACTCGGCGACACGAGTTCAAATCCTGGACGAGACTGATTGCATTTCACATAGCACTAATACCCTTGGGAAATGTATGAATCCAATTATTCTCCCTCCAGCTACGGGTAAATAGTCGGGAAGACTCGGTTCTTCAGCCTTGGTGAGGCAACTAGTCTTGGAGAAGGAAAACTCTGAATTCAAACCTGTTAAACTTCGCTTAAAAATTGACCTTTTGTCATATCCTGCCCGAGCGGAGGGGTTGGGTAAATATGATAAAGATACACGATACCAGACGATGACATTACATCCAGTTTTAACACCAACTTTTTGACCATATTTTTGTCCTTCCCCTTCGTTCTTTCTTTCTTTCTTTCTTTAAACGGGTAAGATTCCATTGAAAGAATATTCCTATAATTTTTCTCTCCATTGTGTGATTGGCTATCTAAAGAGGTTGGTTGCTTTTATGGAGTAGTCAGCTGAAATAAATTACGTTTTGTTGAGTTTTTCCCGATTATATATATATATATATATATTATAACCATTCAGTCGCGCTGACAGTACCGAGTTCCCTGACTCTCTCTCACCATCCATCCCTATCATCCATTGCGCGGGGCAGGTAATCTAGACTGCATCAAGTGTCCTCACAGAACTTGATGTAAGCAAGTCTTTGTTGGTCAGCCAACACTGGTGTGTCCATGCGTGGGAGTTCATAAAAGAATATAGCTGATGAGTTAGTCCTTACTTCTCCAGTAATGCCCTGCATGTCTGGTTAGTCCTACTTGTGTTGTATTTTGGCCTTCGACCCGGCCAAAAATGCCATTCAAAGTGATGCACCGGAAGGAAGTGACACATTCCAATGGCAGTTATGAGAGGAAATTGCGCAGGTGAGCTCGGCTGATAATATGGGACAAAGTGAAGGTCCCACTTCAGAGTGATGCACCGGAAGAGAGTGACCTGTGAACTGCATGACAGTTATTTCCACTCGATGACGATCACACATGCCATTCCAAAGATCGAGTGGACGTTGAACAATTATATAACTCAGTCAAGATAGAAGTCAGACAGTTAGAGATCGGACGGAGTTATAGACGAGATGTGGTAGGAAAAGCCACATTAGGCCGAAGGGGCCTTGGGGCCCTGATGAGTTGGGGTACAGAGAAGTTGCTGATAAGATGCAGTAAAGAAAGCCATCACCCAGGAGAGAGCTGAGCCCCTGGGCCTCCGGTTGAGCAGCCCTGGGGAACGAGAAAGACACAATGTTGACGGCCATAAGAGTGGGGGTCAAAATATTGCAGTTTCTGTTCAGTCTCCAACTCCCTCTCACAGTAAAACCCCACACAACCCGTTCGAACCTTTGCAAATAAATTGAGAGGTAAATATTTTTCTAAAGAAGTCTTCCTGCGTCTTTATTATTGTGTCGTTATGATACGGCATATGAGAATATAACACTTGGATGGTTTACGAGATGAGAGGTAAATGGCCATACAGCTCCTGTTTTGAGGATTGTTGCCCCCAGGAATTGTTTAAGACAGAACGTTACATTCTTGTGTAGTTCCCATGTATCTTTTTGTAAATCTGTCTTAAAGGTTGAAGGCAATGAAGGTTTCGTTTTATGACATATCAACTATTGTAGGTTATTTAATGCCAAATCCATTTTTACACATATAAAGTTTTATTTCAAACAATTCAGTTTTGTCTGAGTACATAGTTTAGTTCTATTTGACCCATAGATAGGAACCTATAAGGTGCTACTTCTCCAGGCCAGAGTGAACCTGGGAGTGATGGCAATGAAGGAGTACTCCGCATTCCCCAGAGCTCCATTACAGACTGTTTAGAGTCTCATCAAGAACACTCGTTGTGGGAGTCTTACATCTCTGCCGAGATGCAGTCTGTGTATTCTGCAGCTCCAGCCGACTGGGCTAGTTAATGTGTTTTGTTAGCGTCCATGTGGTGTATCTATATAAGAGTATAAACACAACTACAGCTAGGAAGAAATCCCGTTTTATCTCATCGGTTCGATCAGATTTCCATATGATCGGTAGCCTGTCAATAACATTCCACGTCTTAGCTAGGTGTATGTTGATATCTTTTTTTTTGTAGATGAGATAATGCTGCCTAAGTATATAAAGTCTTCTACTTATTTTAGTGGCTTGCCTCTTAAAATGGAGATAGCCCCTTCTTTAAAACACATTAATTCTGTTTTATTTTTATTCACCTAAAGACGAATGCCGTATGCGGCTTGTTCCTATTTATGCAGTATGGATTCGGCTTGGGCAGGTGTATTCGCGAAAAGCGCTAGATCATCGATGTGGTCTGTGTCTGTCATAGTTTCAGCGGAATATATATATATATATATATATATATATATATATATATATATATATATATATATATATATATATATAAGACAGTATTTAATCCAGTAAATCCGGAGTTGGGATCAATTCCAAGCAGGACAATTTAAATATTTAAATACAGAATAATAAATTTAAGTAATCCCGGTCAAGAATTCGATCAAAATAAAAACCAACAACTGGTTACATTAAGATAATACATTTATCTCCATCTTGTTAAAAAGCATTCATATAAATCAATGCTCTAATATATATATATATATATATATATATATATATCTTTGAGCAGACTAAAATTAAGAGAGAGAGAGAGAGAGAGAGAGAGAGATTTTTTCATTATGATCAAAAGGAAGAAACAAGTAAGAACGAAAGAAAGAAACAAAAACGAAAGAAAGAAATAAGTAAAAAAAAAAAAAAAAAAAAAAAAAAAAGATTGTGTGTGCGGATTATAGCTTTCATTGTTCTGTATTTAGTAAGAGGATTCCTACCCCAGAACGTTCAGTTTAATTTCTAACAGAAAAAATAATCATTTGGGCGGTGGACATGAAATATGATTTTTACAAAAATGTTTTTACACAATGTATTTGTGTAAGCGTGAACAGGTGCTCGGCTGTTGGCAACTATCAAGTTTCGCAGTCAACAAACAAAACATCTTAAAAAACACAATAGCCGTTTTGTTAACTTAGGGAAATACTAAACACAAGTCAAACAAACGTTTTTCTTTCTTTTTTTTTTAGTTTTTGGATTGAGACAAAATTGTTTAAACATGGAACATATAATTGTTTTAAAAGTGGTTTTGTTATTGTTATTTTTTAAAGATGTGGCACAAGGCCAGAACTATGAGGCACCAAGAGAGAATTGAACAAACAAATAACAGTCTGCTGATTACGATTTCTTTGTTTAATGGCATATCAACCATCGTGGGTTATTTGATACCAAACTATCTTCGTTGAAGAACAGCAATGCCACTATTTAATTCGTAGCTGGAGTAATAACGAGGTTCATATCTTTCCAAATGGTATCAGTCCGACAGTGAACATGATATCGCCACTGGAGCTCGAATTCTCTTACTACAATATTGCAGTTTAGAACGTTAACCACTACACTACGACTTCTCCCCCTCCAGATTGTTTCAAGAAAGTATTCCACAACGAACTGAAGTTTTTGTACACGAGTCAGAAAAGTGGGCAAAAATGTAGGAATTTCGCTGGTCAATACTGTAAGAATTGCGACGAAAGAATGTCGGACCAGTGGCCTAATGAATAGAGTGTTAACCAATGGTCCGGTAGACCAGGGTTCAATCCCAGGTCGAGTCATACCAAAGACTCAAAAAATGGTACTTGATATCACCTTGCTTAATGCTCAGCATTATAAGGTAGATATCAAGGGTAAAGTGGAGCAATCCAGGGAAAGGAGTAGCGCCCTTCTCTACACCTCGGTGCAGTAGCTATTGAAAAGGGAGCCTTCGGGTCACCTTCGACTAAGGTCGCTAACTTTACTTATATATATATATATATATATATATAACCCACTGCTAGAGGGACAAGAGGGTTCATACCTTTCCTAAAGGTATTAGTTCGAAAGAAAACGTAATAACGCCACCCGAGCTCGAACTCGCTAACTATGACGTCGCATTCTAACACATTAGCCACTACGTTCCAGTAGTCTATTAAGATAGCTTTATAACTATTACACCATGTACTTTAGTCGTCAACTGTTTTTGTTTTGCTTGATTTTGTTACAGAGTTCTCTGACGAGAAGTCTCCGAAAAAACAGATCCTTTTCCAGAACTTAAAATGTATGCCCTTCGTAAAGCTATTCTTATATATATATATATATATATATATATATATATATATATATATATATATATATATATATATATATCCTTTTCCTTTGTTGCAGTTTTTACTGTATTGACCAGATAAATTTATACATTTTAGGATTTGTTCGAAACAGCCCATAGCATGCTAGTCTAGTTCTAATCAAGCGTTTTCTGCGAGCGTATTGTTAAAGTTGAAGTAGTGCAGTCATGCAATAGTACTGTCACGCAACAGCTTTAAAAAATTTCTTTTTATTTTATTTGACAGATCGGATTTCCATATAGTCGATAAACTGTCAATAGCAGTCCGTGCTTTTACTATGCAAACGTGACATACTGAGTAAAATCATGATATTTATCTAAACTTATCTCCTCTCTCTCTCACTCTCTAACTCTCTCTCTCTCTCTCTCTCTCTCTATATATATATATATATATATACAGTATCAACCATAAATAAGTAGTAATCTATTAAGTATTTTTGCTTTGATGAGGCACGAGGCCGTATGAATGGGGCAGTCAATGAGATTCGAACTCTCTCGTGAAGATTTGCTAGTCTAGTTTGCTAACCATTGCAACACTTGAGCAAGACCTTTTAGTAATATACCATATTTACCAATCCCTCTGCTCGGGCAGGATATGACACACGGTCAATTTTTAAGCAGAGTTTAACAGGTTTGAATTCAGAGTTTTCCTTCTCCTAGATTAGTTGCCTCACCAAGGCTGAAGAACCTAGCCTACTATTTATCCATAGCTTGAGGGAGAATAATTGGATTCATACCTTTCCGAAGGGTATTAGTGCTATGTGAAATGCAATCAGTCTCGTCGAGGATTTGAACTCGTGTCACCGTGTGGACGGTGATGAAATAAAGAGATTAATAACAAAATATATTAAAATTACATGGCTGAAAGTTGAAGACAGAGTTGAAGATATGACTGTATTGACCGAATAAATTCCGGCATAAATTGACGGGCCCGTTGTGGAAATGGGCACAGTGAACCGAGTTCAATTCCTTGACGAGGCTGTTTACATTTCACAAAACACTAATACTGTTGAGAAAGGTATGAATCAAAATATTCTTCCTTCAGCTATGAGTAAATAATAGGGCAGCATGGGCTATTTAAGCTTGGAATGGTAACCAGATTAAGAGAAGGAAAACTGAATTAAACCTGTTAAACTCCGTTTAAAAATAGACTTTGTGTCACATCCTGTTTGTGTGGAGGGGTTAGGTAAATACATACATTGATAGTTGCTTATTTGGCTTGAGTGAAAAAAAAGTCAGTATTTGATCGACAATGAGTATTCTGGATATGAGATTAAACTAGATCTGATGGTGAAGCTCCAGTTCTTCAGATCTGGGGCATGTAGAATACCTCTTCAGTTCCATTACTCCCAGATCCACTCTGACCGGGAGTTGAAGTACCTGTTAGGATTTCATCCGTGAGGAAAATATATGTTTAAAATTATTTGTATTAGATAGGAATACTTGATATCATATAACTGTGTGATGAAAACTTAAAATGCACAAAAAGTGTGAATAACGAACGCAATTTCCTAACCTCTAAATAATAAATAATCCCAGACGAGTTGACATACGGTTAAAATCAATCAATCCCCAATGAGACTGTCATGATGTCCAAGGATAGCACTGGTCAGTCGCTAATCACGCTCCCCAATTATTCTCATTGAGAGACATATAGGCTCTCTTTTACACTCATACAAATTGGGCAGATTAATTTGCCAGTATCACTATGTCTCCCTGAAATGCATGGGTCTTGTGCTTCTTCTAGTGATTGCTTCATTTTCGAGATTACTTTGCTCTCCTTGTCTCTCACCCGTATTTCTTTCTCTGGGAGATCTAGATCTGTCCTGTAACTAAGGCCGTCTTCTTGCATTATTTGATCTTCATCCAAGTTTTCAAACTCATTCTAGCCCACCTGATCATGCAATTTTTCGTCTTCTGACGTTTCATTCTACAATAAACTTTGATGTTCTAATAAATCATTAACGGAAGGAATTGTAGAGATTTCTTCCTCATTTTGCTCTTCATATTCGCCCTGGGGCCTTATTTGATCTGCATGGGCAAATATACTGTTCCTCTTTTCTCTATTTATTGTAGCCGTATTGTGGCCTTTTTGTATGATAAATTCTGCCTTTTCTAGATTTGATTCTAAGTTCTTTTTGTACCACACTTTTTCATTTGTGGAATACGATATCGTTAACGGAGCTCTAATTTGCCTTTTAATTAAAGCTGATGGGCTTTCTAGTCTTACGGCGTGTGCTTTTGTGCGATAGGTTAAAGGCAGCCTTCGTAGAAAAAGTTCTATTAAATAATACGAAAGATCTAATTCTGCCTCTTTTGAGGGAAACAAAATAATAACAAAGATATACCACACGATGTAACTTCTCAACGCGATCCCTGACGATGCTAACACATCGTTAAAACCGTTGATATAGACGTACAACGTACACTGTTTCATAACTTCTCGGCATCAAATAATCCCTGACGTGTAGAAACGCTGTTAAAATCCATTAATCAACCTACTATTACTCCCAGGCCCACCCTGACTCGAAGAGTCCTATTTATGAATCAAACAAATGTGTTGTATAATTATTCGTAGTAGACATACATTTTTATTTTAAATAAAGGAATTGCGTTATAAATTGAATTACCATAAGAAGAAAATCTGGTAAGCACCGCACAGTATACACTACTGTAATCTCCCTAACTGGAGATCGAACCAGCGACCACAGATTGCAGAGGCCAAACTCTACCAATGAACTACTGGTGCACATCACACACTAACGATGCCAAAATTAACTAGTAAAAGTAAATGCGCAGCTAATTAACCTGATGTGTCTTGTAAGTTACATCAATACTCTTACAGAGGATATGGTCCAGGGTTATGTCTTTATGTCTTCCCAAGAGGATTGAATATACGTATCTGCGTAAACATAACCTCATCTCCATCAATTAATAATATTCGTATTAGGAATATAAAATACCACTGTGAAAATTATTTTTATTAAGAATAGTTACTTGAAGCTATAATTACTTAATAAAGATTATTATTATTAGTTACTTGAAACCATATAACTGTAAATTATTTGTATTAAGAATAGTTACTTGAAGATGTAATTGTTTACTAAGGATTATTATTATTAGTTACTTGAAACTATAAAACTGTGTACAAATTATTTGTATTAAGAATAGTTACTTGAAGCTCTAATCGTTCACTAAGGATTATTATTAGTTTCTTGAATCGAGATAATTGCCTTTAAATTTTCGGTATTATTTCAGAATAATTGATATCATATAATTGTGTAAAAACAAATAACTATGATTACTTGCAACCATATCATTCTGTATAAATTATTACTATTAGATAGGAATACTTTATATCATATAAATCTGTGCAAACAAGTACTAGATAAAATATAATTTCGTTACCGAAGTTATAAAAGAAAAGTTTGAAGAAAGAAATTGATTTTTTCCATTTACTTAAGGCATTAACGATTTAGAAATATTTTCTGCTGAGGAATAATAACAAGTAAATATTTTACTGCATGATATTAAGGATATTCATCATTATCAAGTCGCACTGACATCACAGATTTCCTTGACTCTCTCTCTCTCCATCCGTCCCTATCATCCATCGCTCCCGGTAGGTCTCCTAAACTACATCCTGTGTCCGCACTAAGTTGATGTAAATAATTTCTTTCTGGTCCGCCAACACTGGCACATCCATGTATAAGTAGGTAAGTAAACTTAGCGACCTTAGTCAAGGGTGACCCGAAGGCTCACTTTTCAATAGCTACAACACCGAGGGGTAAGGGAGGGCGCTACTCCTTTCCCTGGATTGCTCCACTTTAACCTTGATCCTAGCCTTATAATGCTGAGTGCTAAACAAGGCGGTATCAAGTACCATTTTTTTAGTTTTTGACTCGACCTGCAATTGAACCCCGGTCTCCCGGACCATGGGCGTATACTCTACTCATTAGGCTAACGGTTGGTAAAGTAAAGTT
The DNA here is from genome assembly GCA_963585895.1 of Sepioteuthis lessoniana. Lineage (NCBI taxonomy): Eukaryota > Metazoa > Mollusca > Cephalopoda > Myopsida > Loliginidae > Sepioteuthis > Sepioteuthis lessoniana. The sequence goes on along the minus strand of OY757938.1, from coordinate 54,263,909 downwards.
GGCAACCGTAGTCGAGGGTGACCCGAAGGCTCCCTTTTCAATAGCTACAACACCGAGGTGTAAGGGAGGGCGCTACTGCTTTCCCTGGATTGCTCCACTTTAACCTTGATCCTAACCTTATAATGCTGAGTGCTAAACAAGGCGGTATCAAGTACCATTTTTTTAGTTTTTGGTATGACTCGACCTGTGATTGAACCCCGGTCTCCCGGACCATTGGCGAATACTCTACTCATTAGGCTAACGGCTGGTAAAGTGAAGTTGGCAACCGTAGTCGAGGGTGACCCGAAGCCTCCCTTTTCAATAGCTACAACACCGAGGTGTAAGGGAGGGTGCTACCCCTTTTCATGGATTGCTCCACTTTAACCTTGATCCTAACCTTATAATGCTGAGTGCTAAACAAGGCGGTATCAAGTACCATTTTTTTAGTTTTTGGTATGACTCGACCTGTGATTGAACCCCGGTCTCCCGGACCATTGGCGAATACTCTACTCATTAGGCTAACGGCTGGTAAAGTGAAGTTGGCGACCTTAGTCGAGGGTGACCCGAAGCCTCCCTTTTCAATAGCTACAACACCGAGGTGTAGGGGAGGGCGCTACTCCTTTCCCTGGATTGCTCCACTTTACTCTTGATCCGTACCTTATAATGCTGAGTGTTAAGCACGGAGGCATCAAGTACCATTTTTTTAGTCTTTGCTATGACTCGACCGGGGACTGAACCCAGTGAATCCTGTGCCATTGTCAAACACTAAAACCATCATAACCAATGTCCGGATGGAGGTGCCCGTGGTGTAATGGTTATCGTCGTAGGAAATGGACACGGCATACGTAGTACATAGCACTGATACCCTTGGGAAATGTATGATTTCAATTATTCTCTCTCCAGCTATGGGTAAATAGTAGGACAGACTGGCTTCTTCAGCCTTGGTGAGGCAACTAGTCTAGGAGAAGGAAAACTCTGAATTCAAACCTGTTAAACTCCGCTTAAAAATTGACCTTGTGTCATATACTGCCCGAGCGGAGGGGTTGGGTAAATATGATAACCAATGTCCGGTATAACATCCGTGTATATTATCTGTATAGATTACTTTTTATTTTATTATCTGACAATGAAAGGAAACAGTTAACTTTTTCGAATCTCTTAGAAAAGTGGATTGAATTGTCTCTTTTTTTTAAAATCATTATTATCTATTTTTTATTTATGATATTAATCGAAATAAACACACAACTTTGCTTTTTCACCATTTACACCGCTCAAATCAAACAAAATAATAAAAAAGACCCCCCCACCTAGAAAAAAGAACCTTCTAACCCCACTCTACAACAACTCCTCGGCAAAAAAAAAAAAACACCTCCTTCTTTACTGTCATCACTTACTGAATATGTATTCCTCACGAGATCGAAATCAAATGAAGTCAACAAAAATTTCTCGTCAGATTTTGGTATGGTTTCTTTTCTTAATGCCATATCAACCTTCGTAGGTTAGTTAAAGCCAAAGCAACCACTGAAGAAGAACAGACGTAGTACTATTTAACCCATCGCTGGAAAGAAAAGGAGGTTCAGTGTATTAGTCCGAAAGTGAACGTTATAGCGCCACTGGAGTTCGAACTCACTTACTTCGATGTTGCAATCCAGTGCTTTAGCCACTACCCTTTGGTTTGGTTTCTTTGTCCAAAGGCACATCAACCTTTATAAGTAATTTAATGCCAAAGCTATCCTTGGAGAAGTACAGCAGTGATACCATTTAAGCCATTTGAAAAAATGTTGAACTCGTTTTTCTTGCTGAAGCAACCAGTATAGAAGGATGAGGTTAATTAGCCTTGATACGGCAACTAATCTAGGAGAACCAAACCAAATCATGTATATTTAATATATATATATAAAGGGGAGTTGACATTAAACAATATACAATGGTTGATACGCCATAAAACCCTACCCAACCAAATCATATATATTTAATATATATATATATAAAGGGGAGTTGACATTAAATAACCTACAATGGTTGATGTGCCATAATACCCACCCAAACCAAACGATACCCGTTACGCTAGATGGCCCTTAACTAATTATTTAATACCAACGTTCAAGTGAAACCCATGAATACTGTTTTTCTCGGAAGAATAACTTTATGAGATTTTGACTTATGGATTTCAGTTATTATTTCATCGAATATTAATTCCACTAAAAGCATCTCCTTTGTTCAAACCCTTAAGTATATGTATTGTTTAGCCTTGTCGCTAACCATTAAGATAATTATTACCAAATAAATAATTTCCCTGGGGAAACATGAGTAAATATATAGCATTGCATTATTAAACAATTTACTCCTAAACCTGGATTTTTTTTGATTTGCATAATAGAGATTTATGTTTTCCATTGATTTTTTTAGGAGCGTGACTGACTGCCAAGTAAAAGTAGGGTTTGATGTGGTTTTGTTGAAAGGTATTTCAACTCTCCGTCGGTTATTTAATTCGTTTGTGAATGTTTGATTGTAATTATAACTAATGATATTTTACTCTGTTTTATTTGCTTTACGGCATCTCAACTCCTAATGGATTATTTTATAGCGAAATTTAATTCGTTTGTAAATGTTTGATTACAGTTATAGCGAAATTTAATAAATTTGTAAATGTTTGATTACAGTTATAATTACTGATATTTTAGTCTGTTTTACTTACTTAACGGTATCTCAACTCCCTATGGGTTACTTAATACCTAAATTTAACTCATTTTTTAATGTTTTATTGTAAGCATGACTATTTACATTTTGGTTAATTTTTTAAAGGCATTACAACTACATATGGGTTATTTAATGCCAAAATTAGATTAATTTCTAAGTGATTACAATTGTAACTATATTTTCAATTTTTCATAGCATTTTATTTTAATTATACATTTTTATCTGGTGATCGTACTTTTACTTTGATGTTTCTATAGAGAATCGTTATTGCTGCTACGGTTTCTTTAGGTAGGCCGTATGCTAGTAGGATTTGTTCCATCTTTCCTCAGTGAATGGAATCGTAGGCCTTGGTAAAGTCGACAAATAGTAATGTCGCTTGTAGGTTTTTTGCCCGTACACCTTCAAGGATTCTACGGATGGTTAATATTTGTGAGGTCGTGGATCTATTTCTTCTGAAGCCATTTTGGTTTTTCCTAAGGAAGTTGTCGATTTTGGGTTCTATGTTGTTTTGTAGTAGGGCATTGTAGATTTTGGCTGCTATCAATGTAAGTGTTATGCCTCGGTAGTTTTTGGCTAATCCGAGGTCCCCCTTTTTAGGGAAGGGGAGGATGCATCCCTTCATCCATCTATCTATCGGATTTTGATTGTATACTGTGTTGCAGTGTCGGAGCAGTATGTCGTCGAATTGTCTGGTCTTCCATACTTCTGGGGGAATCTCGTCAAGTCCTGCAGCTTTCCTATTTTTAATTTTTCTGAGAACCGAGTCGAGTTCTTCTTGTGTGAACGGTCCTAGTTTAATGTCCAATTGCTTACTAATTATTCTGGTGATTGGTTCATGTGTTACTTTCGGTGGGTTTCCTAGTAGGTTTTCGAAGTGTTGTTTCCACAGTTTTATTCTTTCCTGTTGGTTTGCAGCTTTCAGTTTTGCTTTGGCTGTGCTCTTTCTTCTACTCACTTCGTTTATTGTTTGCCAGGCTATCCTAGATTGTCTATCTTCCACCGAGTCTCTAATCTTATCTATCTGATTTTGAATGTATTCTGTTTGTTCCTTTATACATATGCCTGCTAATTGATATTATGCCGTTTTTAGTTTTCGGGCATTTGTGTTTGTGGGGTTTTTTGATAGTTTTTGGAGGCTGTTTTCACTAGTACCCGTTTTTCTCTCACCGCTAACGTTTCCCATGGGACTCTATATTTAGTTTTGAGTTTTGTTGGAATACATTTCTCTGCTGCCTCGAGGTACGCATTGACGAAATTTTCATATTCGTCATTTGGTGTACTTTTTTCCGTTTTCTCTTGTAGTGGCTCGAATAACATTATCTCTTTCCTCCTCAGTAATGTGTTAAAAAAATTAGATTTAGATAAGAATATTTGAAACCATGTAACTGTGTGCAAATAATTCGTATTAAAAAGAATACTTGAAATCATACAAGGGAGTACTAATTATTTGTATCAGATACGAGGATCATTAAATAAGTTTCCAGACTTTTTTTCGTATGGACACTTTTATTGATAGTACACACATGAAACTCTAGTCCCCTTCGAAGTAATCTCTTCCGGCTGCAATGCACTTGTTTTACCGTTCCAAAAACTTCTGAAAGGCCCCAATGGAAGTCCTCTTATGTGAGCGTGTCAACGATCTCCGTCACAGCCTCTTTCATCTCCTCAATTGTCTCATTACGACAGCCTCTGAGCTTAGGGAATAACCAAAAGTCACAGGGAGCATAGTCTGGACTATAGGGAGGCTGAGGAACTGTGTTGATGCCCATCTTGGTCAAATAGTCTGTGACAAGGATGGAGTTGTGAACTGGTGCATTGTCCTGCTGGAAATACCACTGACCCGATTTGAAGAGTGCTGGCCACTTCCGACGGAATCTCTTCCTGAACTCCCTTAAAACCTCAACATAGTAACCCTAACCGTAACCGTAACCCTTTGGCCAATCAACTCTGGTGTATTGACTTCCTTACTCCTGTCACATCTCTCATCATTCCTCACAGACTCTCTGCCTTCCTTGAATCTCTTATGCCACTCAAACACTGATGCTCGATTCATGCATGATGCCCAAAAAGCAGTCTGAAGCATTCCATACGTTTTTGTGGCATCATTTTTTCCAAGTTTAAAATAGAATTTTATTGCATATCGTTCTTCCTCACGTCCAGATTGCATTTTTGAAATTCACCAGCTGTGACAATCTGGACATAGTAGGGTGTATTCCAATTCCTGTTGTAGCAGTTAATTTGAACGTGAAATCATAAAAATTGGTCAGTCATCTCATAAGATGTATAGCGATAACATACTGAATTCTCAAGAGTCTACGACAATTCTAAATGCCTGTACAAAAAAGTCTGGAAACCTATTGAATGCACCACGTAAGAATACTTGAAAGTAGATAACTGTCTATAAATAATTAGTATTAGATAAGTGTTATGTGACTGTTACATACCCATTCATGGACTCTTCCAAATTCTATATTAATCAAGAGCCAAGTACTCTTTAAGAGAGTGGATACTCTACCGATATTCGACTGACAAGTAAGCCTAGCTTACGCCACTACTTTTCTCTGTATCTTGTTACTTCAGAATATCTTTAAACTAATACCGTGTTCCAAGTTGTCTTTTCGTAGTCCCAACCTGGGTCCACATCAATCATCATCATCATCATCATCATCAAGACGTGCCGCCAGCACGGATATCCTTGACCATCTCTCGCCACTTTTCCCTATCGTTCATCACCTCCGGCAGGTCTTCTGGGTTACATCCTGTGTCCTCACATAGCTGCTGTATGTAAGTTCGGGCTGGTCGTCCTGCTTTTGCCTGGCCATATGTGGGGGTCCATAGTAGTACGTCACTTACGAGCTCGTCCTTGCTTCTCCAGCAGTGTCCGGCGTGTCTGGCTCGTCTGACCTGTAAAGTTTTCGTGATGGGAGGTAGGTGGCCGTACAGTTAGCGTCTCGTGGGGTGTTGTCGCCAGGACTTGTTCAGTATTGCTCTCAACATTCTTGTGTAGTTGCCGTCAAGTTTCTTCTCCAGCCGTTTGGTTAGCGTCCATGTAGTGCATCCATATAGCAGTATCGATACAACTGCTGCCTGAAAGAAACTGCGCTTCATTTCATCGGTCAGGTCTGATTTCCATATTATTGAGAGCCTATCTATAGCCGTCCATGCTTTCGTCAGCCGTGTGTCGATGTCGTTTTCTGTTGATGAGACGCTACTTCCTAGGTAGGTGAATTTGTCCACTAGCCTCAGAGAGGCTCCGTCTAGAGTGGTAATGTTGCCCGTTTGGTTGTAACACATATATTCAGTTTTGTGCGCATTAACA
>OY757938.1:54185411-54252911 GCA_963585895.1 Sepioteuthis lessoniana | reverse complement strand
GATACTCGTTGAGGGAGTTTGACCCCTCTGCAGAGATGCAGTCGCTGTATTCTTCAGTCCCAGCCAAATGGGCCAATATTTTGATTAGTTTCAATCATTAGAAGATGAGATAAGTGGCAGCACGTTTACATCATCCTCTCAATTAGGCTTAGAATACAGGTTGACTTACCGTTGAAATGAATGAATGAATGAATGAATCTGAAAAACAAACCCAAAGAATACAAAAAACTTCTTCCTTACAGACTATCAAGTCGAGTAATGGTTATCGTCATGGGAAATGGACACAGCGACACGAGTTCAAATCCTGGACGAGACTGATTGCATTTCACATAGCACTAACCCCTTGAGAAAGGTATGAATCCAATTATTCTCCCTCTAGCTATGGGTTAATAGTAGGACAGACCAGGTTCTTCAGCCTTGGTGAGGCAACTAGTCTAGGAGAAGGAAAAACTCTAAATTCAAACCTGTTAAACTCCGCTTAAATATTGACCTTGTGTCATATCCTGCGGGGGTGGGTAAATAGGATTAAGTCGAACACTTTTAAACCACAGTTTACGAACAGAGCAATAAAAACTTTCTTCATTCGTAAGAAACACTATACTAGACAATTACCGACTAAGTCAGTGGCAGTATAACTCATCAGATCCATAACCAACAGAAAAGTTCGAGATATTGATTCGAACGGAGTGGCACACGTCTAGATAACAACAAGCTGTACCGGAGGAGTCCAGAAGACGTGTAAAAGCGGTTTACAGTTATAAGATAAGATAGTTAGGATCAGAGGTTCGTTAACCATATGCTCAAGATTTGGCCCCGACAGATTTTCATTCGTATCGATCATTTCAGACATAAAAAAAAGTCGAAAACGGCCTTTCAAATTTTTTTTCAGAGAAAACCCCAGATTTTTTTCAAACATAGAATCAAAATTTTGCCTTCTGGGCTACGGCCGTCGAAAATGGAGGCGATTACATTTCTGATGATAATATTTAAATAAAATTAACGTTTGTATTTATATCCTCTCTCGTAAAACGTAATTACTTTCCTAACACTCAAATAATAACGTAATTGTTAACTTTGCAAAAATAAAATGATGATAAGAAATAATGTTATAGTTACTTTGCATATTTTGCAAATTCTTTGTGAAATGTTTTCGGGAACAAAGCAAATAAAAATATGTAAGTGTAAAATTGTGTTAGAATTTGTAAATTCGGCAGTTAATTTCTACTCGAATATAATTGGTTGTTTTGAAGTGGTGCCATTATCCCCCGCTCCTACTGTTAGTTAAATGAGACCCGCCAATGGATATTCCTCTTCTTTTTTATTTCTTTCAGACTAGAGCAGAAAGCTCTGTCTAGCTCTCTCTTTTTTGCTTTGTGAGCTTTTGTTTATTCGTCTTCGACTTGAGGCAGCTTTTTCTTAAGCAAGGTGGCTTGATCAAATAGGCCTTTTAGTTGCTTGGACTAAACCTCTTTTCTTCACAGGTTTTTTTTATTACTTGTTGAAACAGTGAGCCTACTGCATAGTAATTGTGGTTTTGGTATGCTGTCCCCTTCAAAAGAAAGTTGTCTAAGGTCTGGAGGCGGAATTATTGGACTTTTTTTGCCAACAAGAGAAACTGTTGGTCAGGTCAGTAGATTCGGTAAATGCCTCCATAGACTCAACAGAAGAAAATTCGAGTTGAAACAGAAAGATATTCATCTTAGAGGAGGAAGCGATGGTCTACTCGAAGTTCACTTAAAGAAATAGTAAACCTTGTTTTCAACAAGTCTATACTGGAAGCTAGAAGAACACAGTTGTCCAGGTTGATTCTACACTAGGAAGAGACACCGAGAAAAAGAGCACACCCTAAAAATAGGCTTCAAAACGAACTTTGACATAAAATACCAAAGAATGGTAATTTATCATTAAAAAAAGTTTAACTGATAGTAGGTGGTTGACAGCATTGCTTTGAGCAAGTCAGTCATTATATTTTTCATACCCTCTTCCTTTTTTTGGTTATAATATTGACATTACTTGAATGTATGTTATTTTTGTTACCTTAAATTCAATGTTTTCTACAAGCATGGGAAAATATGCAAAGCCGGATTATGTAAAGTTTATTTCTTTTGAAATAAATTACTTTATGGGAACTGGTTGTTTTTGTTTTTGAAAAATACAGACACCCTTCTCTTTCAGGTAGCAAAAGTTAGCTTTCCGATTCCCCCTTTTTGTCTTCTTTATTTTTATAGGTTTCTCTCTTCATTCGTCTAGCCTGATAGTCACAACTAGATTTCTTAGGCTTGACAGAGATAAAGTCTACTCGGTAATTTCGGAAGAGTTGTACTTTGGAGCGACTAGCATTCGGATAATTTTGTTAACTTTTCATATTCTGATTGTTATTTAAGACCGAACACCTAGCATATTTATTGTTTTGAGCACATTTCTCATAATCTAGCTTGTATAAAAGTCAATTTTTGTTTTCTGACTTGTTGGGCTATACTTGTCGAAAATGAAGGTAATTATATTTTTAATGATAATATTTAAATAAGTCTAACATTTGTTTTATATCATCTTTAGTAAAGTAATTACTTTCCAAACACCCTAATATATATATATATTAGGGTGTTTAGAAAGTAATTTTATCAGAGGGTTTGTTTCCATTATTTAATTATATATCATCATGATCATCATCATATCGTGCTGGCAGCACGGATATCCCAGACCCTCTCTCGCCACTCCTCCCTATCATTCATCGCCCTAGGTAGGTCTTCAGGACAACAACCTGTATCCTCACATAGCTGGTGAATGTACGTTCGAGCTGGTCGTCCTGCTTTTGCGCGGCCATGTGTGGGGATCCATAAGAGTACATCTCTTATGAGTTCATCTCTGCTTCTCCAGCAGTGTCCTGCATGTCTGGTTCGTCTAACTTGAATAGTTTTCGTGATAGGGGGCAGGTGGCCGTACAGTTGGTGTCTTGTGGTGTGTTGCTGCCAGGACTTGTTCAGGATTGCACGCAGCATTCTTGTGTAATTGCCATCCAGTTTCTTTTCCAGCCGTTTTGTTAGCGTCCATGTAGTGCATCCATATAGCAGTATCGATGTGACCGCTGCCTGGAAGAAACTGCGTTTCATTTTATCGGTTAGGTCTGATTTCCATATAATCGATAGCCTATTGATAGCTGTCCATGCTTTCGTTAACCTCGTTTCGATGTCCTTTTCGGTTGATTCGACGCTGCTTCCTAGGTACGTGAATTTGTCTACTAGTTTAAGTGGGGTTCCTTCTAGAGTGGAGATGTCCCCCGTTTGGTTATAGCACATATATTCCGTTTTGTGTGCATTAACATGGAGGCCTATGCTTGCTGCTGCTCGTTCCAAACTATGCAGAAGTGTTTCGGCTTGGTCAGGTGTATTTGCCAGTATCGCTATGTCATCGGCGTAGTCGGCGTCGATAATTGTTGTTGCGGGGTATCTTCTGCTTCTTCTCTTCGTCAGTTCGAAGCCATTCTCTTTGATTTTGTCAATCGATGTTCTAAGTACGTAGTCTAGACAAATGATAAAGAGGTACGGGGCCAGCGTGTCCCCTTGTAGTACTCCTGCTACAATGTCAAAGTATTCTGTGTCTCCATCTGGTGATCGTACTTTTACTTTAGTGTTTCTATAGAGAATCGTTATTGCCGCTACGGTTTCTTTAGGTATGCCGTACGCTAGTAGGATTTGTTCCATCTTTCCTCTGTGAATGGAGTCGAAAGCCTTGGTAAAGTCGACAAATATTAATGTCGCTTGTAGGTTCTTTGCCCGTACACCTTCAAGGATTCTGCGGATGGTTAATATTTGTGAGGTCGTGGACCCTCTGATAAAATTAAACTCCCCCATAAATACATTATTTCACCTAACAATCTTTCCTCTAACATTACAGGAAATAACCTAAGTAAACTTGGTATTAAAACAGCCACTTTATCTTTTAAAACTATTCGTGATTTACTTCATTCAAATCCTCGACACAATATCATTTCGATTTTGCAACATCGTATATAAACGAAATACAATAATGGAGAAAAGGTTGCACCCCCACCTTCTCTTAGATAAGTGACCTGGGAATCATCAAAAACTACAGATGCATAACTCTTACTTCTAAGGCTGCTCAGGTTTATAATGCTCTGCTTCTCAACCGTATCAAACCGGAAGTCGAGAAAATTCTAAGGAAAAATCAATCCACAGCATTACAAATTCTGACTATCCATCAAATCGTGGAAGGAGTACGTGCAAAAAATCTCAAGGCAACACTATTGTTTGAAGATTTCTTCGCAGCATTTGATTTTATACTCAGAGCGAAGATGGAGCAAATACTTCAATCATAGGGTCTCCCTAAAGAAACTGTTACCGCTATATGATGCTTTATAGAAACACAAAAGCAAAGATTCACTCACCTGATCAGGAGGCTTTAGTTGTCACATTTGAGTTCGTCATTACTTAGCAGGTTTGAATATGTTAGCACTATAATGATCTTTTACAAAAATATGGAAGTAATGGTTCGCTCACTCGATGGTGATACCAACTTCTTCTAGATTACCACCAGAGTTTTGAAAGGAGATACATTAGCACCATAAATGTTTATAATCTTCTTAGATTAAATACAAAGAACGTCAATAAATCTATTAAAAGAGTGTCAGGAAAAGAATACTATTCCTTGACTTAAAAGCTATTAATACCTAAAACGTCTCCAAAATTTATAATATAAAAAAAGGATGAAAGATTGAGGAGGAAAAAATCAAGAAAAATAAAAAAAATTAGAACAAAGAAAGAAAACGGAGAAAAAAATGCAAAGACGTTAGGAGAAACTGCAAATCAAAGGAAAGAAGGAAATCAAAAGAAGGAAGGAAATCAAAGGAAAGAAGGAAATGAAGGGAAAGAAGAAAATGAAAGGAAAAAAGAAAATGAAAGGAAAGAAGGAAATCAAAGGAAAGAAGGAAATCAAAGGAAAGAAGAAAATGAAAGGAAAGAAGGAAATCCAAGGAAAGAAGAAAATGAAAGGAAAAAAGAAAATGAAAGGAAAGAAGGAAATCCAAGGAAAGAAGGAAATCAAAGGAAAGAAGAAAATGAAAGGAAAGAAGGATATCAAAGGAAAGAAAGAAATCAAAGAAAAGAAGAAAATCAAAGGAAAGAAGGATATCTATCTAGTTGTTATTACTGATGAATCCTTCCTTACTTATCCAGCAGTTGTCACTTATTAGTTCTTCCATACTTAGCAGGGTTGAGTATGTTAGCACTATAATGATCTTTTACAAAAATATGGAAGCAATGGTTCGCTCACCCGATGGTGATACCGACTTCTTTGACATTATCGCTGGAGGTTTGCAAGGAGAAACATTAGCACCACGTTTGTTTATAATCTTCCTTAAGAAAGTACTTTGAATGTCGATTGATATAATAAAAGGAAATTACTTTATGCGAAAATAGCAAGAAGCAAACTAAATCCTTTAGAAACTATAACAGATACTGACAATGCAAATGATCTTGAGCTTCTTTCAAATACACCTACAAAAGCCGAATCTCTACTGCATAGCCTAGAGCAAACAACAAGTGGCATTGGCCTCCAAATAAACGCAAATAAGAGTTCATGTGTTTTAAACGAGGAAAAGTCATAAGTTGACAAGTTCACATACTTTGGTAGCAATATCTCAATACTGAAAGTGAGGTTAACAGTGGAGGTGCCCGTGGTGTAATGGTTATCGTCGTAGGAAATGGACCTTTTGTCATATCCTGCCCGAGCGGAGGTGTTGGGTAAATAAGGAAAGTGAGGTTAACATACGCTTAGCGAAGGCATAGACTGCTATCAGTATGTTATCGATCACATGGAAGTTTTATCTATCCGATAAAATAAACGGGATTTCTTCCAAGCTGTGTCAGTACTACTGTGTGGACGCATCACATAGGTGCTGAGCAAACGCATTAAGAAAAAGCTAGATAGGAACTACCCATGAATGCTACGAGCTATTTTAAACAAATCCGGGAAGTAACACTCCATAAAACAACAGCTGTATAGCCGTTTTACCTCCCATCTTAAAAAACATCCAAGTAAGGCGCACAAAACATGCAGGACACTTCTAGAGAAGTATGAATGAACACAGAAGTGACGTTCTTTTATGGAACCCTTCACATCGACACCCAGTGTTGGCCGACCAGCAAGAACTTATTTATACCAGCTCTGTGCAGGGCACCTCGGGTGGTGTAAAGGTTGGCAAACTAGATTGGCAAACCTACTCAAGTGAGTTCGAGTCTGATAGAGTGTCCAATTCATATGGCCTTGAGCCATATCCAAGCAAAAAGCTTAGTACAATATCAGCTATGTGCTGACAAGATGTAGTTTGGAAGAACTGCCGGGGGCGATGAATGAAAGGGAGGAATGGAGAGAGAGAGAAAGAGAGGGGAGAGGAAAATCCACGCTGTCAACGTGGCTTGAGAGTAATGATGTATATATATATATACTCACGCGAGATGTGTTCAAGCTATATTTATCAATAGAGAAATAAACAATAAATTTTCTTGCTTTTTTTGGTGTTCAGCTCATTAATTCCAGAGAGTTTTCCGTTGGTCGAAGCACCTCTGAGACTTCCTTTTATATGAAGAGGAGCTGCTTCTTCGTATTTATTTCTTTGTCCTTTGCGTTATCAAATCTTGTCTTTGAGATGAATTTCCATTTTGGTAAAGAAAAAATTCCATGGACCTGATGGCTTGGTAACTACTTAGAGTGCTGTATTTACACAATTCAGTGTTTTTCTAAGAACTGTTGTTTAAACGTGCTCATATTTTAGTTCAAATAGTGTTCGCCAATGGCCCAGGAGACCAGGGTTCAATCCCAGGTCAAGTCATACCAAACACTCAAAAAATTCTACTTGATGCCGCCTTGCTTAACACTCAGCCTTATAAAGTACGGATTAAGGGTAAAGCGGAGCAGAGAAAGAAGTAGCATCTTCCCTTACACCTCTGTATTGTAGCTAATGAAAAGGAGAGTTCGAGTCTCCTTCGACAATGGTCGCCAACTTTACTTACTATATATACATATATATGGAAAAAAATTGAAAAACAAAGTAATCGAAAGGGAAGAATTTTTTGAGAAGGAAAGTCGACGTTAAACGTTTCGGTTTCAATGAACCTTCATCGAGACTTTACAATAGGGATGCCAAGTATTGATAGAACAACAATGAATGTCCTCTTTTCCCTTTCTTCTTTCTTTTCCTTTTGTTTCTTTCTTTCTTTTTAATCCGTTGTAAGTCTTGGTCCCTTCTGTTTAACATTGTTGCCTTATACAACCACGTAATAGTTTTTCGAAAACCAACGCTGATTAAATGTTTGAACAGTTATATGATTTGTCTTTATATATACTCTCCTCGCCAAGTTTTTGTATTTTATCACACATCGATCTTTGTTTTATCAACACTTGGCATCAAAATTCAAAAGTCCTGACGAAGGTTCATTAAAACCGAAACGTTATAGTGTCAACTTTCTTTCACAACAAGTTCTTCATTTTTGATTACTTTGTTTTTCAATTTTTCTTCATACTGTCGGATTCCTTTCCATCATTAACTTTCATATATATATATATATATATACCAACTCCGCATAAGCAGGATATGACAAGGTAAATTTTTTAAACGGAGTTTAAGAGGTTTGAATTTAGAGTTTTTCTTCTCCCAGATCGGTTGTCAAACCAGAGTTAAAGAGTCCATTCTGCCCTATAATTTACTCTTAACTGGAAGGAAAATAGTTAGATTCATACATTTCTCAAGGGTATTAACCCTATGTGAAATGCAAATAGCCGCGTCTAGGATTTGAACTCGGGTCCCTGCGCCCATTTCATATGACGATGTCCATTACAGCAGGAGTACCTCCTATAGATAGATTCAGTTTGAACAAATCTTATATATATATATATATATATATATATACACTTTCTTTAAGAAAATTTATTTCCATCCTGTTATGGATATTGATATGAATAAATAACACCAAAAATAACAGGATTCATATCAATACCCATAACAGGATGGAAATAAATTTATAATCCTAATGTGACCGGTTGCTCTGTGATGTCAGTTACATTGAGCTCTTTACCAGGAAAATTTTAAATGTTCATAGTTGAATGATTTTTTTGTCCTGGCGGAATTACTCCCGACTCCGGTTTAACTGGACCGAATAATATATAAATATGAGGCTTGTTCAAGCTTTATTTACCAATACACAAATGAACAATTAATAACATTTCTTCATAATCGGATGAGTCTTCCTGTCTTGAAAAGTAGCGTTCGGAATTTCGGTTTTTATATGGTCATCAGAAATGTCGGTTTTCGACCGAGGAAAAAATGTTGGTCCGGTATCGTTCTACGTATCCCCAAAAGAGATTGGCTTTACAGCAGAGAATCAACGGCCATGACTAGCTGATAACACAACATCTGTTCCTTCCGCTGTTCCTGTTTCTGACGAGATATATAATACAGTCTCTGTTACTGGACAACGTGGGTTGTGAACAAGTCTACTTATAGAATTACGTGACACAGCGATTTTGCAGTTGCTTGCCGAGGCCAGAAAGGGTAAAGATAACGAAAGTTTTAATTAAAGACTCTGCAAAACGATCAGCTACAAAATTATGTTGCTTTCATTCGAGATACAGGTTGTGAAAGAAATACCACCCACATTTTAAACTGTTACGTCGAAATGATGCTGTTCTGGATACAAAATCGATGCTGTTATTAGTTCAAAATTCTATCCAGAACAGGATCATTCGGACAAAACAGGAAATGAGCACGAAAGCTCTTTCTGTTACGATTAGATATTAACCTGTCTTAAAAAGACAAACGTTTCAACAGCAAACGTACGGTGTGCACCGGTCCAAGTCATGATCGTAATTGATGGTACTGTTAAAAAAAATTTCAAGACATTAGCAAGATGGAGCTATCATTACTACTTGCCTTAGGGACATTTCCAAATGTGGGACATATTTCTGCTGCACTCTGTATATTAAAACTTTCGAATACTGTTCGTTCATCAGTATTGATGACAACCATTAAGTAAGCCGAGGGAGGAGGAGTCCTTGTGGTGTAGAAGCTAACGTTTTGAACTGTGACATCATAGTGTGCGGGTTCGAACTCCAGTTGCGCTATTATGTTCTCTTTCGGACAAATACCCTTTTATTCTCCCCACCCAAGCTATGGGTTCAATAGTACCACTGCTGTTCTTCTACAAGGATGGTTTTGGCGTTTGATAACCCACGGAAAGTTGATATGCCATTAAACAAAGAAACCTAAACCAAACCTATCAACATGAAAATGTTTTACAACAATTTTATTGTGCTTCTTGTATCTTCTGTATGCTGCTAAGGGTTAACTTGTATCACTACTGTTATTCTACAAGGATGGTTTTGGCATCAGATAACCCGTGAAGGTTAGTATATCGTTAAACAAACAAACGAAAATGACACCAAACCTAACTAAGCTGGAGCTTAATCGATACAAGTAATTTGTTTATAGTGGCGACGGCTAGTTTAGAACCAGTAACACTAATTAGATAAGTAGACCAAAGAAGGTTAACTTAGACTCATACCCAGTCCTATCGTTGGGGTTTAATATATATTGATTGTATCTCCTACAGAGGAGTAGGGCTGCCAAACGAATGCCTCGAGCTCGACACCAAACTCCATCTAAAAGTTTTAATAAGTAGTTGCAACGTGGTGCCTTCAATAAGTTTCCAGACTTTTTTTGTACAGGCATTTAAAACTGTCGTAAACTCATGAGGGGTGTGGGAGGAGTAAGGAAGTCAAAAGACCAGATTTGATTGGCCAAAGGGTTAGGGTTAGGGTTACTATGTTACTATTTACCAACCCCTCCGCTCGGGCAGGATATGACACAAGGTCAATTTTTAAGCGGAGTTTAACAGGTTTTGAATTCAGAGTTTTCCTTCTCCTAGACTAGTTGCCTCACCAAGGCTGAAGAACCTAGTCCGTCCTACTATTTACCCATAGCTGGAGGGAGAATAAGGGGGTTCATACCTTTCCCAAGGGTATTTGCCCGAAAGTGAACGTAATAGCGCGACTGGAGTACGAACTCGCGTACTACGATTCCGCAGTTCATCGCTTTAACCATTACACCACGAGGATACCCCTATGTTGAGGTTTTAAGGGAGCTCAGGAAGAGATTCCTAGGGAAGAGGCCAGCACTCTTCAAATCGGGTCAGTGGCATTTCCAGCAGGACAATGCACCAGTCCACAACTCCATCCTTGTCACAGACTATTTGACCAAGATGGGCATCAACACAGTTCCTCAGCCTCCCTATAGTCCAGACCTTGCTCCCTGTGACTTTTGGTCATTCCCTAAGCTCACAGGCTGTCGTTATGAGACAATTGATGAGATGAAAGAGGCTGTGACAAAGGTCATTGACACGCTCACACAAGAGGACTTTCATGAGGCTTTCCAGAAGTTGTTGGAACGGTATAACAAGTGCATTGCAGCCGGAGGAGATTACTTCGAAGGGGACTAGAGATTCATGTGTGTACTATCAATAAAAGTGCCCATACGAAAAAAGTCTGGAAACTTATTTAATGATCCTCGTAACTTATTCTTTCCTTCTTATCACCATTGACT
Organism: Sepioteuthis lessoniana; assembly: GCA_963585895.1. NCBI lineage: Eukaryota > Metazoa > Mollusca > Cephalopoda > Myopsida > Loliginidae > Sepioteuthis > Sepioteuthis lessoniana. The sequence continues at coordinate 54,242,299 of OY757938.1, read as the reverse complement.
TATTATCTCTTTTGATTTGTTGAAGCTATAAAGGAATTAAAGACGTTTGATTTGGTTGGGTTGGGTTAGGTTTTATATCATATCAATCATTGTAGGTTATCTAATGCAAAATACATTTTTATACAAAAAACAGTTCTATTTCAAACAATTCAATTTACCCTAAGTACAGTTTTGGTTTACACAGTTAAATGTCAAATAACGGTTTTGCATAAATACTCAGTTTAAATGTCCAAAATAGTTCAATTTTAAACAATTCAGTTTAGCATAAATGCAAAGTTTATTTCTATTCAACCCATAGATAGGACCCTATCAAGTGCTACCACTCCGAGCCAGAGTGGACCTGGAAGCGATGGCAATGAAAGGGTGCTCCGCATTCCCCAAACCTCCAGCATCAGTGGAACCTCCCTATCAGATTAAATGCCATATCCAAGACACTCGTTGTGGGAGTCTTACCCCTATGCAGAGATGCAGTCGGTGTATTCTACTGCCCCAGCTGACTGGGTCAAAGGACGTTTGTTCACCCAGGCTTGATGCTGATAGCTTATCTAATAATCACTGAAATTGAAAACCAGAAAAAAATATGACTCTCTGATATTCACTTTAGTTTGAAAATTCAAATTTGTTCATTTTAGGGGACTCTTCCAAAATGTAAGACCTGAAAAAAAAAATCGATGTATAAACATTATCCAAACGTTTTAATAAGTAGTGGGTAACTGATTCTTTCCGTCTTATCACCATTGACTTTTTTGGTTTTTTGAAGTTGCAAAGGAATTTAAGATAGAAAAAAATTCAAGGATACCTTTAAACTCAACTTTTATTTTTGGAGTTTACGACTATTTTTTGATGAGGAATGTTTTCGTGAACCAATAGAAATAACTGTACCTCCCAGTCTAGGCGTTAGAGAAGTTTCAGGGATTATTTTTGGCAAATTGTGAATTTGAGGGTCCGCCACGTGTGCTTGTGTTCAGTTGGTATGTTCAGCGAAGTCAGAAAGGGTGAAGATAATCAAAGTTTTAATTATAGACTGCAATGAAAAATCAGGGAGTTGTTCCGCTTATTGAGCTTTTATCAAACACGTTATTGGTGGTTTATAATTTACTAAGATTTCTTGCTTAGAAATAGCACGTGGCCATATAAATGGAGCACCGGTGAAGATTAAATAAGAAACAGAAATTTAAAAAAAACTATCACATGAAAAAACAAAATAAACACTAAATAAAATAAATACAGAAATGACATTCGTCTACTTATAAAAACTTTTGAATAATGTTTGTCCATCAATCATTTTCTTTTCAGGTCTTACATTTTGGAAGAGACTGCTAAAATGAACGAATTTGACTTGTTTTCAAATTGAAGTGAATATCATAGGATTATATTTTCTCCTGGTCCTCAATTTTAGTGATTATTATATAAGCCATCATTATTAAGCCTCTTTGAACAAACCAGTTTTTCTTCTCGAGTAATTAATTCAACCTGTACTTTTTATTCTAAGGTAAATATCAAAATCAGACACTTGAGACGATATTTTCTGGTTTTAAAAATTCCTGTAATTATTGCAGTGTCCAAATATTCAGTGGTAGTCTTTTTATCAATCTTAAAAGGAAAGGGATATATTTATAATTGTAAAAGCTTGAATAGAACGAGCAACACTTATTGAATGAGGTAAAAGGAAAATACTGACTCAGATTCCTACATTCGTCTTATATATCTATTCACACACACACACACACACACATATATATATATATATATATATGTGTGTGTGTGTGTGTGTGTGTGTGTATGAACTGATATGAGCAGACAAATAAGAATGTTTGAATATTTTTCATGATTATATGATTTGGATGTTCTCGACTAGTTTCGACTTAAGGTCCTCATCAAGGGAAAAGTTTTCGTGATATATATATATATATATATATATATATATATATATATATATATATATATATATATGAAAAATGTGACAAATAGGAATATTTCTTTATATTTGTATATTTTTGATTGTACTCAACTAGTTTCAAATTTAGATCCTCATCAAATGTTTTTGTGAAGAATATATATATATATATATATATATATATGTATATATATATATATATATATATATATATATATATATATATATATATATATATATTCTATACACGAATAATCCACACCCATACTCTTCGGACGCTTACAGGATATATATATATATAAATATATATATATATATATATATATATATATATAGGTATGAAAAAATGTGATATGACGAATAGGAATATTTCTTAAAAGTTGTCTAGTTTTTATTGTTTTCAACTAGTTTCGACTTTAGATCATTATCAAGAGAAAAGATTTTGCGAAAAATAATATATATGAAAAAATTTCATGACAAATAGGAATATTTCTTTATAGAAAAGTTTTTGTGAAGAAAAATTTACAGTATTAAAAAACTTTTGAAAGTGTTGACACGCTAGAAATGAAACAACGAAAAATTGACAAGTGACGTTGTATGGAATTTTTAAAATTCTATATTTAATAAAATAAACTAACTCATATTATAAAGTCCAGAATTTACCCGATATTGGATATAATAAAAAAAAAACAAACAAAGTGAATAAACAAATAAAAGTAAACAAAATAAAAAACAAACAGACATATATTTTAACTTTTGGATGATACCTATTGATGACCACCATCTGCTAAACCAAAGTTTAGCAAATAAACGATATAAGTGATTTGTTTCTTGTGGTGAAGGTTTGTGTAGAATCGAGTATACTGATTGGATGAGGGGTGTCTCGTGGTGTAATGGTTAACGCGATGGACTGCGGAATCATTCTAAGCGAGTTCAGACTCTAATCGTGCGATTACGTTCACTTTCGGGCAAATACCCTTGGAAAAAAATGAACCCCCTTATCCTCCCAGCTATGGGTTAAATAGTACAACAACTGTTCTTCCAGAAGAATGGCTTTGGCATTAAATAACCTACAAAGGTTGATATGCCAATAAACAAAGAAACCAAACCAAACCATCATCCAGTAAGTGGTTTCTTTGTTTATTGGCTTACTGGATGAGCTGATTGCGGAAGAATGGTGCACTAGTGTGCTAAAGATTCTCCAAAGAAAATTCCTCAAGTTTTGAATTCAGTTTATTTTTTATTGGTTGTTTTACTAATTCAAGAGAGCCCACTTCGGAGGAAGAAGAGATGGACAAATGCTTTTCCCAAAAGTATTTGCTCGAAGTGAAACACGAACAGCCGCGCCAAGGGTTCGAATCTGCCTCAAAGAGTTCATTTTCTTTAGTTAATAAAAGTTACAGCACTTACATAAAAAAAAAACTTTCAAGTACTTTTTAATCCAAAATTCACTAAAGTTCTTCAAGCGTTTAAAAATTAAACTGTATTTTTGATGGTAAATGAATTAAAATGAATTAGTGTTAAAGGGATTGGTTTGTGTCTATAAAAGACGATGAAATATTAAAAGAAGTCGAAATATTATGAAGCACAATCTATCTATCTATCTATCTATCTATATAGATAGATAGATAGATAGATAGATCTACGAGGATTGATTAATAAATAAGGTCTCAAGGTTTCACACTCAACAGAATAAATGTTGTGGGAGCCCTACCCATCTCACCATAATGGACTCTTCTCTCCTTTATTAATACTGAGAGATTTTGCTGCTAGCCAAAAAATACCGGAGTTATCCGAAACAGTACGAGACTTATTACCTTTTTTAAGTAAGTCTATCTTTATTGTGAAATATAATCTGTTTACCTACTATCCGTGTCTGCGTTTTCATTAGTGACCCTTTCTGGGGACAGAACAATAATGAAACTGGTGTCAAGATGAAGTAAACTTGTTTCTCTTTGATATTTCAAGGGTTAATTAATAACTAAAGTTTCCAGTCGTATAAAAGATTTTTTAGACGGAATAGAATAATGAAACTAGTTGCAAAAGGAATTATGAGGGCTGATAGATAAATAAGGTCTCTTATCCACTAAAAACAAGTTTTAGACCGAAAAGAATAATGAAACTAGTATCAAAAGGAATTATGAGGGCTGATTGATAAATAAGGTCTCTAATCCTATAAAACAAGTTTTAGACCCGACATGAAATTGGTATTAAATTGAAAAAAAATCCTCTTCAAATTTCACGCTTATTTATCTAATTCTTTTTCACTTATCATCGTTGCCATTTGGTGTTACTTATTTTTCCAAACATTATTTTCCCTTTTTCATTTTATCAAAAAAAAAAAAAAGAAAGTTTCTGGTTTGCTTTTGATCCAGTTACTTTTCGGCCACATCAACTTTGGTATCGGATAAAAAAAATCATGTGTTGCACAAATGACAAATGTTTAGTGTCAGAGCGTAGTGTTCTTTTTATTTTATCAATACAAAGATTTTCTCATCTTTGTAGTACTTTTATATACGAAGGTCATTCAATGAATAAGATAAATATTGCCTAAAGAGTTGGCTATATAAAACACTGTTCACAGTTGATCATTTTTCAAGGAAATCAATTGTTATGGGTCTTATATATATATATATATATATATATATATATATATATATATATATATATATATATATATATCCCACAAACCAGCAGTTGTACGGCCACTTACTTCCCATCAAAAAAATCTTAAGTAAGACGAACAAGACATACGGGGCACTACTATGGAAGCAAGGATGAACTCATAAAGTGACGTTCTTCTATGGACCCCTGAACATGGATCCGCTGGTCATCAAGAATTTTCATGCATCAGATCTGTGCTGAAACTAGATGTCGTTTGGAGGACTTGCCGGAAGGATGGAAAGATCGAGAGAGCCAGGAAAATCCGAGCAGTCAGCGTGACTTGATATTAATGATATATATATTGTCATTCTTAGATACACTGTTTTGTTGCATCACAACTCTTCAGTGTGGCTAGATGCTCCAAGCCGGGATCGAAACCAGTCTAACTTTACGTTAAGCAGATGACACACCCCTAAGCCAAGCCTGCGACTCAACGTCAGCTCTGGAATTAACGTATTTGTATATATAAGTTTTCAGTTATCTACTTTTTCACGTAAATGAAGTGGTTGAGGGAAAACAGGAAATCTTTTTATAAGTATAAAAAAGAACAACGAAATGTGATGAAAATAGATTGAAAGACTGTAATATAGAAAGGTGACTGAACTGCACTTAAAATCTTTGAAAACAAAACAAAAACAAAAAAAAAAAAAAAAACAAATCAAAAATAAAACAAAACAAACATCGGTGTAAGCAGCAGTGTTCTTAGTGTTTTCAATTCCAAGTTGTCCAATTGCCGAGTCTAAAATTCAGCCCAGACCCACGAGAAATATTTACGTGACGAGACGTGCAGCTTAATCCTGTTCTTTAACCACTGAGAGGTGTGGCCGATGTATTCAGAGCGGATTCCCCCTGGTGTAGTGGCAAACGTGCCGGGCTGCGACATTGTAGTAAGTGAGTTCGAACTCTAGTTGCACTTTTACGTTCAGTTTTGGGCTAAAACTTTTGGGAAAGGTATGAAACTTCCTTCCCTCCCCCCAGGTATAGGTTAATTAGTATAATTATTGTTCTTCTCCAAGGATGCCTTTGGCATTAAATAATCCATGAAGGTTGATATGCCATTAAGCAAAGAAACAAAACGATGTATCCAGTATCAAATACACACACACACTTCTGCTTCTGAGTGAAATCGTCGAAAGGTTGCAGGTTCAATCCCAACAACAAGTAATTATAACAAAGAACACTTACTACAGATTAACACTTGTACCTGGTAATGGTTAACAGAATTGGAATAGTCTACTCCGATTGTTCAAATAACGGGTTCGGTTCGACATTCTGTGTGGACTCCCCGAGTTCGACATGAAACATCTGAATTGACATATCGACCGAAACGTTGAGAGTACAACAATAAAGATGTGGTCAATATTCCGAATATTCTAAGTGTCACGTGGTATCCCACTGAGACGATAGAAATAAAATTACTACTATCCTTGTGTTCGAATTAACAGTAGCAAGCCGTCAAAGAATGACCGTTAAGAACAGATGTTTGTACTCGGTGACCTCCCTCGGGTCGCCTGACACGGGAAGGAAGAAGGTAGAAGCCAAATGATTGGCTGGGACCCTAAAAACGGAAGTGGCACCTTCTTCCCGTCAGCGAAAAAAGGAAAAGACAAAGTTAGTTGTTGGACAGGGTTCGTGGCGGACGGAACCAAAAGCCAAGTACTCCGGGTAAAAGAAGACGAAAAGAATATCTCGGACACGAAGAAGCCATTTTCTTCAAGCCAGTATTAAAAATAGCATAAAGTCTATTAGCCCGTAAAAGAGGAAATATTCTCCACAGGAACTCCGTCGAAAAAAGAAAAAAAAAGATAAGTAAACTTTGCGACCGTTTCTCCTTATACCCAATTTTATATACCCTCTCTCTCTCTCTCTCTCTCTCAATTTGAAGGAAAACGAAAGAAAAGAAAAAAAGAAAGACATTTATGTTCATGGACTATTCATTGATGATATATTTAACACGTTGAAGGTGTATATCTTTGTGTAGTAAAAGATTGATATATTTTAATGTTCCCACGTGCCTGAAGTTGTTATTTGCAGCGTCTGCTACGAATTTGTTATTTTCGTGTTTCTTTTCCAGCTTCACGTCACCTTATGTTATCTTGCTTAAAATTGTCCTATTAATTCCTTTAAAATATCACACGGGAAACCGGAATTGCCGACTACTATAATTAATATTATTACGTCTAAACCTAGAGGTCCATATCTTCCATTGTTCTAGGGGAGGAAGACTAGCGACCTGGTGGGTGTGTGTATAGTGTAAAATTTGGAACCCCTTGCCAGCGGCGGTCGGTCTGGACATAAATGAATCCCCCACATAATATGCCAGTTCTTATGTGCCCGAGAAAAAAACTCTGAACGAGGACTTATCCTACAAGGGATCAAGTGCCAACCTGCCCCGTCTTCACACGTGCGAAAATTAAAACCCCGTTCTGGGATAAAAGTAAATCTTTCGCGTCACATAAGTAATAACAATTATCAACCTTCATCTCTGAAATTTAGACAAATAGTTTGAGATAAGTAAGATATTTTGGTGGATTGGTATGGCTTCTTTGTTTAATCTGCCTTCGTGGATTATTTAATGCCAAAGACATCCTTTTATAAGAACAGTAGATGTGCTATTTAACCCATAGCTTACTACGATGTCACTCTCCAGTTCTTTAGCCACTACATCACAGGAACGCCACTTCAATTAGACGAATCAAACCACTTATCTCTTATAATTTTACTAATTTTCATATAGATAAATTTTGACCTGACATCTTCCGTATGTTCATTTTTTTATCAGGACACACTTTGTAGGGAGACAATAAATAATTGTCTCCTTAGCAAAGTCAGCGTGTCCATTTGGCTCCATGTGGAAAGTCACAGGACAATCTGAAAAGTGAAAACATTGACGAAACTTAATTCAGACTTGGTAGCTTCTTCCATAATTTGAACAAAAACAGATCGCGAAATGGGCAGCCGACGTTATAAAACATCCACACAAATCCAAATGATATTAACAAAAAGATCCTTTGGGAAACGAGTTCCAATATGAAAAGAACAACAAAAACTGTCAAACAAATCAACACTGCCATTTTGAATAAATTACATGAACCTAAAAGATTTAACGCTCTGTCGACGAAGTTTAGAATAAGCAGATTATCGCACTTGGGTTTTTCAATGTTATGACACTAAACTGCACGTGGTGAGGAACTTTGCGTAGTGCGCAATATCGCTTTATTGCATTACTTGCAAGTTCACTCTAACTCGGAGTAGTAGTTAGGGTCAAATAAATAGATAGATAAATTCCTATTAGTTATTGAATGAAAACTCATTGATAGATAAACAGATAAGTTTAGTTTACTAACCGTTGTCGGGGGAAACCCAAAGGCTCCCTTTTCATTAGCTACGACACCGAGGTGTAAGATAGGGCGCTACTCCTGGGTTGCTCTCCTTACCCTTCATCCATACCTTATAATGCTGTGTTAAACAAGGACGTATTAATTTCCATTTTTGAGACTTTGGTATGACTTGACCCGGGATTGAACTCCGGTCTGCTGGGCCATCGGTGAGCACTCTACCCACGAAGCCAATAGGTTTTCCCTTTATAAATAGATAGATAGTTCTTATTTATTAAATGGCCCGCATATATTGATACCCCTTATTTATTGAATGACACTCATAGATAGAAAATTACCCCTTATTTATTGAGAGATCCTCATAGATTGATAGATAGGTAGATAGTTCTTTTCTATTAAATGACCTTCATAGATTGATACTCCTTATTATTGAATGGCTCCGATAGATAGATGGATCGATAGATTCCGTTTATTTATTGAATGACATTCATAGATAGATAGATGAATTTCCCTTATTTATTGAATAACAGTCATATATATATATATATATATATATATATATACTAATCTAATATCTACCAGCATTCACGGTACCAGAACAAAAGAAAAAAAAACCCGCCAGGGACAAGAGATAAAAATATCTCGAATCACGGCCCGGGGGAAAAAGAAAAAATATTATAGGACAAAAAGAAAGAAAAGGCCAACCCCGTCAAACCCCTTAAAAAATCAAGACATATGCAGTCAGTTGGTCAAAAGAAAACTAAAACCTTCCGTAAACACTGCAATGTTACAATTACAAGAGTGCTCAACACGAGTGGAGCCAATTATAAAATTAACTTAAATCGCGAGTCGGAAATCTCCTACTAAAGTTTCACCTTAACGGATCATCAGAAAGTCTAACTCCAGTTAAGTTAATTATATATATATATATATATCCCTTATTTATTTAGTGGCCCTCATAGAGAGATTGATATGTAGATATCCCTTATTTGTTAAATGACTCTCATAGATTTATACTCATATTTTGAATGGCCCTCATAGGTTGATAGATTGATAGATTCCCCTCATTTATTGAACGGCCATCATAGATAGATAGGTAGATAGATAGATTCCCCTTGTTTATTTATTGGCCCAGTTTGAAAATCATTTGTATTGGATAAAAATACTCGATATTACACAATCGTGTGCCAAAAAATCAAAATAAAAAAACAAGCAAAATTACTTAAAAAAACCCTTAAAACTTACTCAAAAATCGAAGTGGGTGTCCTCGTGGTTTAATGGTTAAAGCGATGGACTGCGGAATCGCAGTAAGCGAGTTCGTACTCCAGTCGTGCTATTACGTTAACTTTCGGGCAAATACCCTAGGGAAAGGTATGAACCCCCTTATCCTCCCAGCTATGGGTTAAATAGTACCACTACTGTTCTTCTAGGAGAATAGCTTTGGCATTAAATAACCTAATAAGAGTTGATATGCCATTAAACAAAGAAACCAGCCATCGAAATATAATCGTATACAATGTTCTTACTTTATTACTTCTTATTTTATTACAAAAATAAACCAGGACGGGTTTACATGCCTTTAAAATCAATCAGTCCGTTGAAAAGGATGCACACAAGTGTTCCAAAGATAAAATATACGCATATTCCTCCATGAACAACCAATCAATCTAGAAAGTTTAGAAATGCAGTTTTCAGGAATATTATTGAAGAACTGGTTTTAAATTTTCAGATTGCCATCTGGCTTGGCTCATTCATTGATAAAATTGGATGCAACGGCACGTTTATCTCACGAGTCCTAGGTCAGCAGTACATACGGGTCGTTGAGATCCTACGACTCTAATTCTGTCATACATATTCGAAAAGTTCCAATAAACATCTTTTTTAAAATTTCTATTTCAATCCAAAACTCTTATAAAACTTTTAAACGTCACCAAACTTGATATTGAACTGCGGTTCCAACCAGGCAGGATTTGACCGAAGATCATTTTTATAGAGGGGAATTTAGGGGACTGGAAAGTCGAGCACGAGACTCGTGCGCTGCTGTTCAATGCTGGTCATAGGATCATTAGGGTCAACGTGAACTCGGCAAGCCTTTGTTAAATCTCCCGGCATGAAGCCAGGTGACCATAGATTTACAAGACTCTGAGGTCTAAAGCAATGTGAACCTATGCTTGTCATTGTTTGGTCACCCGGCACGAATGCCAGGTGGCTCGGGGCTAAAAAAACGTCACCAGACTTGATATTGATCTGCGCTTCCCACCAAGCAGGATTTGATCGAAGGTCATTTTTATAGAGGGGAATTTAGGTTTGGTTTGGTTTGTTTGGGTTTATGGCATATCAACCTTTGTAGGTTATTTAACGCCAAATCCATTTTATGTAAATAATCTGTTCTATTGAAAACAGTTCAGTTTAGCATAAGTACACAGTTTAATTGTCAAAAACATTTCCATTTCAAACTATTCAAGTAGTTATATGCAATAATTCAGTTAAGTGTAAATACACTTTTAATGTCGAAAAACAGTTCTATTTGAAATAATTCAGTTAAGCATAAGCACGCAGTTTAAGTGTAAGTACGGTTTAATTGTCAAAAACGTTTCTATTTCAAGCTATTCAGTTTACTCAATTCATTTTAGCATAAGTATGCTGTTAGTTCTATTTAACCCATAGATAGGACCCTATCAGGTGCTACCACTCCGGGCCAGAGTGGACCTGGGAGCGATGGCAATGAAGGGGTACTTCGCATTCCCCAAAGCTCCAGCACTGCTGGAACCTCACCATCAGATTGTTTAGTGTCATATCCAGGACACTCGTTAGGGAGGTCTTACCCCTCTGCAGAAGTGCAGTCAGTGTATTCTACAGCTCCAGGGAATTTAGGGGACTGGAAAGTCAAGCACGAGACTCGTGCGCTGCTGTTCAATGCTGGTCATATGATCACTAGGGTCAATGTGAACTCTGCAAGCCTTTGTTAGATCTCCCGGCATGAAGTCAGGTGACCATAGATTCACAAGACTCTGAGGTCTAAAGCTATGTGAACCTATGCTTGTCATTGTTTGGTCACCCGGCACGAATGCCAGGTGGCTCGGGGCTAAAAAACGTCACCAGACTTTCGAAACTTGCTCAAATGCTAATCATTTTTTGTATGCATAATTAAAACAGCGGAGTTCGAGTCAGTTTTGGTAATAAAGTTTTGATTATTATTACGAAGCAATTTTATTGCTTGAAAGTTTTCTTTGTACATATATACATATCAGAAACGTTATATGCATTTGCCAAACCCTCAAGTCGGCCTTCAAGAAAGCAAGTTCATTGTTAAGCACTGTTTGGTGGGTACACAAGTTAGAGTAAAGGATGTCAAATTCCGCGAAAATTTCTTAACGTTTCATATTCTGAGGAGGGGCACAAAAGTTCAATTCATAAGATTTGTTCAGTGCCAGCAGGGAATAGTCGGAAAAATTTGGGATAATGTTTTCTGGGGATTGAAAATAATATCGAAGTCTTTACAAACGAGAAACTCAATATTTTTAAATGTTTTTGTTGGCACACATTGGTACAAATGTCGAAAAGAATTTCACCAATGTCTGGCCTATTTATAAAGATTTTTTTCTTTTGCTAAAACATGCTTCTCTGTAAACATCACGTATTCTTCTGTTAATTTCACATGGTTTGCATTTCTCAGCCATCGAAAATTTGATGACTGACATCAGTTCAAGCCTGAAGCACTCTGATTTGTAGCCATTTTGAATAACCTCAAAACAAATATTTTTTGTTAGATTAAAATAATGTTTGCTCTAAACCAATTCCAAACAAACCAGAGTTTACATTTATGGAAAAAGATTCTAAAAAAGAAATTACCCCTGTTGAGTGAATGATTCCCATGGAGAGATAGATCAATTACCCTTATTCATTGATTGATCTTAAGAGATTATTGATTGATAGGTAGATTACTCTTGTTTATTGAATGACCCTCATAGATAGATAGATAGATAGACTGATAGATTATCCTTATTTATTAATAACCTTCGTAGATAGATAGATAGATTGATAGATAGATAGATTCCCTTTATTTATTGAAGGATCTTTGTCAATTGATTGATAGATTCTCCTTATTTATTGAATGACCTTCATAGACTGATCGATAGATTCTTCTTTTTTATTGAATGACCATCGTAAATAGATAGATAGATAGATAGATAGATAGATACGAGGTGCATACGATAAGTTTCCAGACATTTTTCGTATGGGCACTTTTATTGATAGTACACACATGAAACTCTAGTCCCCTTCGAAGTAATCTCCTCCCGCTGCAATGCACTTGTTATACCGTTCCAACAACCTCTGGAAGGCCCCATGGAAGTCCTCTTGTGTCAGCTTGTCAATGACCTCAGTTGTCCAATAACGACAGCCTCTGAGCTTAGGGAATAACCAAAAGTCACAGTGAGTAAGGTCTGGACTATAGGGAGGCTGAGGAACTGTCTTTATACCCATCTTGCTCAAATAGTCTGTGACAAGGATGGAGTTGTTGACTGGTGCATTGTCCTGGTTGAAATGCCACTGACTCGATTTGAAGAGTGCAGGCCTCTTCCGACGTAATCTCTTCCTGAACTCCCTTAAAACCTCAACATAGTAACCCTAACCCTAACCCTTTGGCCAATCAACTCTGGTCTTTTGACTTCCTTACTCCTCCCACACCTCTCATCATCCCTCTCAGACTCCCTCCCTTCCTTGAATCTCTTATGCCACTCAAAAACTGATGCTCGATTCATGCAAGATGCTCCAAAAACAGTGTGAAGCATTCCATACGTTTCTGTGGCATTTTTCCAAGTTTAAAACACAATTTTATTGCATATCGTTCTTCTAAAGTGTCAGATTGCATTTTTTAAATTCACCAACTGTGACAATAAGGCTTTAGTAGGGTGTATTCCAATTCCTATTGTAGTTGTTCATTTGAACCTGAAATCATGAAAATTGGTCAGTCATCTCATAAGATGTATAGCAATAACATACTGAATTCTCAAGAGTCTACGACAATTTTAAATGCCCATGCGAAAAAAGTCTGGAAACTTATCGTATGCACCTCGTAGATAGATAGATAGATAGATAGATAGATAGATAGATACCTTTGATTCATTGAATGATCCTTGTATAATGTATCTTGCCAAAAAACAATGGTTAAAAAACTACGCAAGCAGTTACTTCAGTCGTAATTTAGGTTCTTATTGGATGAAATTTGTGTCAGACTTTAATATACTTAACAGATTTCTATTATCAACAGTTCGAATTGTTATCATATTAATAGCGATGGTTGGGAAATTTGATAAAATAGTTAAATTGGCCTTTGTCTATTAATTCTCAAACCAATAAACAATTTAGCTATTATGTTCCACATGAAATCGTCTGTTCAGTAGTAAAAATTTTCGTCAAGTTTGTAATCAGGTAAATACAGTTGTTATTCTTTATAAACCATTCTCTGTTTCTTTCTTTTACTAAAAAAACAAAAATAAAGTCGAGAATCTTAAATGTGTGCTTTTTAAGTTTCAATGCTCTCCGGCAATAAAACAGGAGCATTCTTTAAGCTATCCAGAAATCGGCCATTATCATTTTCAATTAAACTGACAGAAGCCTTCTTATAAGAACCCACTTCGACATATCAAAAAATGGCCAACTTTTAGACCTAAAAGCAATTTCCGGTACATGCCAGCCCATTTTTATGCAATAATCTTCCTCCTCCAACCTGGAGTTACGGTCAATTCACGCTTAAAGTATCGATTCACATGAGATCATCGAAGTTAAGCAGTGATAAGTTTGGACAGTACTTAAATGGGTGACTACTTGGTAAAAGCAGGTACTCTGTGTGTCGTACAGATGAAAAGGTTGATAAATAGCGATTACCTGATTATGTAATAAAAGCAGCTTTGCCCTACTGATGGAAAAATTCATAAATAGCAACTACTTGACTACTTAGAACAGCAGGTACTCTATGTGCCCTGCTGATGAAAAAGTTAAGAAAGAGTAACTTACTTGACGACTAGCCCTGTTAGCGAGGTTTAGAATGCGTTGACTGGATTCCCTGGGGAGTGGTATGACTGTCCCAAAATGAGTGTCCTAGGTTTGTAACTAAACTACATTAGGACAACATTTTTCGGCCCAAAAGCAATTTTCAACCAATGTCATCTTAATTTTGACCAAGGTCAAGTCACGCTGAAAGCAAAGGTTTCAATTAGATTGACGAAATTAAGCAGCGATGAGCCTGGTCAGTACTGAAATGGGTGACCACTTTGTAACGGTAGGTTCTGTTAACAACCTAAGACACTTTCTCTAGACTAACAAGTCATCCCAATTTTCACTTGAGTAAAACAAATTCGTGTTAAGCGATTATTATAATAAGTAGAAATAAAAAAAACCAACAATAAAATTGATTCATGAATATTTTAAAATGTTTTCAACTAATTTGGTGGTGCGAATCTAAAAAATACAGTCCATTTTTATCCGTTGGATGTCATTTTTGTGTAACACAGATACTGTATATCTTGTAACATCAGAGCTGTGATGAAATTACGTACTGGAGATTTCCATGGCCTTGTTCCCTCCGGGTTATCCTATTTACCCAACCCCTCCGCTCGGGCGGGATATGACACAAGGTCAATTTTTAAGCGGACACAGGTTTGAATTCAGGGTTTTCCTTCTCCTAGGCTAGTTGCCTCACCAAGGCTGAAGAACCCAGTCTAACCTACAATTTACCCATAGCTGGAGGGAGAATAATTGGATTCATACCTTTCCCAAGGGTATTAGTGCTATGTGAAATGCAATCAGTCTCGTCCAGGATTTGAACTCGGGTTGCCGTGTCCATTTCCTACGACGATAACCATTACACCACGGGCACCTCCCTCCAGGTTATGTAATGAAATGGAATGTCATTGCGTAGCATATCCAAGATATACGAATATGGCCATTTGCGAAATGGACATTAGATGTTCATGACCACATATAGAAAACTTAGAACATAGGAATCTCGAAATTCGAAAGCACGTAACGACTTCTTTGTTCAGATACAGAAACCTTTTAATTACTTTTGAGTTAAAGGTTTCGACATAAGGAGAGAGACACAATCTTTTTATGCTATCTTCATCTTCATCTGGCCCCTATCTCGTGCGGCACCCATGGCACGCAAATTCGTCTCACCTCAGCGAGCCCCAAAAATCGAACCTCCTCGTTCGGCGTCTAGTTTCAACTCTCTTAACTTTCTTCAAATTCCCAAAAATCTCCATGCGCTTCCGGTGCGTGACGTCATTCGCAGCCTGTCACCCCGTTTCGTCTCGGGCTATTGTGACATCTCTGAGTGATACATCCGCCCGCGCGCGCACGCATTAACAACCGCAATAAGGTGGACCTGAGTAATCCATATGCTGAGCTGAAAGGTTCTCAGCCTAACTAAAACCAAAGGCATGAACCGAAATCCCTCGGCCTTATATTACAATTGTTTGGATTTCAGAATTAAAACAAGAAGACTATTTTTTAGTATGTAATACTTTCTGTTTTGCTCTGATTTGATGATTTGGAACGAGCAGCCGCAGGCATTGGCCTCTATGTTAATGCACACAAAACGGAATATATGTGCTATAATCAAACGGGGGACATCTCCACTCTAGACGGAACCCCACTTAAACTAGTAGACAAATTCACTTACCTAGGAAGCAGCGTCGAATCAACCGAAAAGGACATCGAAACGAGGTTAACGAAAGCATGGACAGCTATCAATAGGCTATCGATTATATGGAAATCAGACCTAACCGATAAAATGAAACGCAGTTTCTTTCAGGCAGCGGTCGCATCGATACTGCTATATGGCTGCACTACATGGACTCTAACAAAACGGCTGGAGAAGAAGCTAGACGGCAATTACACAAGAATGCTGCGAGCAATCTTGAACAAGTCCTGGCGGCAACACCCCACAAGACACCAACTGTACGGCCACCTGCCTCCTATCACGAAAACTATTCAAGTTAGACGAACCAGACATGCAGGACACTGCTGGAGAAGCAGGGACGAACTCATAAGAGATGTACTCCTATGGACCCCCACACATGGCCGTGCAAAAGCAGGACGACCAGCACGAACATACATTCAGCAGCTATGTGAGGATACGGGATGTTGTCCTGAGGACCTGCCTAGGGCGATGAACGATAGGGAGGAGTGGCGAGAGAGGGTCAGGGATATCCGTGCTACCAGCACGACATGATGATGATTGTTTTACAGACTTTAGTATTTTTGCGTTGTTTAATGATATGGCAACCAATTTGAGTATTGGAGTAACCTTTATTTTTGGGTGAGGTTTTAACGTTATAAGTTTCAAACTGTTGACAGAAAAATCACTTGAAATATACAGTTGGATTACAATTAGGAAATTTGTTTAAAAATTTTCAGAAAGTCCTCGTCAAATAAGAGAGAAAAAAATTTTTAATGAAATAATTCTGATATATATTTCAGCAAGTTTACATGGATGCAATAATGTGAACAGGATGTAAATACGTAACAAAAATAGTTTTGAAATAAAAAATAAATTAGAATTAGTTTCTTAGAATCTCTTTGTAAACTATATTTCTTGTTCTTCCATCTTTATCAAATATGATGTCATTTTTTTTTTCAGGAACATTTTAAAGATGGCTATATAAAAAAATATAGTTTTGACCTTGTCATATCTACTACACAAGCCAACAATAAAATTGAACCATGAATATTTCTAATGTGTTTTCAACTAATTTTGTGGTGCCAATTTAACAAAATACAGTCCATTTTTATCCATCTGATATCATTTTTGTGTGATAGAAATACTGTATATCTTGTAAAATCAGAGCTGTGATGAAATTACGTTCTGGAGATGTCCATGGCCTTGTTCCCTCCGGGTTATGTAATGAAATGGAATGTCATTTTCTGGATTTCAGAATTAAAACAAGAAGACTATCTTTTGGTATGCAAGATTTTCTATTTTTGTTCTGATTTGATTATTCATTGTTTTATAGATTTTTTAGTATTTTTACGTTATATAATGATGTTTGAGATATGGCAACCAATTTGAGTATTGGAGTAACTTTTATTTTGGGGTGAGGTTTTAACGTTATAAGTTTCAAACTGTTGACAGAAAAATCACTTTGAAAAATACAGTTGATTTCAGTTAAGAAATTTATAAAAGAATTTTTCTAAAATGCCTTGTAAAATCTTAGTATTTTTCTTGTATTTCAGAAATATAGAGACCTAATCAATTCTTTTTTTAAATTTCAAAGAATATTGAAATGTTCTCACGTTATCTAAGGATTTTCTCTTTTGTAGTCATGAAGAGGCGCGCTTAGCGTAACGAATATCGTCATCGGAAATGAAGTCGGTTTGGTTTCTTTGTTTTTTTAATGGCATATCAACCTTTGTAGGTTATTTAATGCCAAAGCTATTCTCCTAGAAGACCAGTGGTGGTACTATTTAACCCATAGCTGGGGGGATAAGGGGGTTTATACCTTTCCCAAGGGTATTTGCCCGAAAGTGAACGTAATAACGTGACTGGAGTACGAACTCGCGTACTACGAAATGAAGTCGGGTAGCCGAGTTCATTTCTTATGAGGATAATCCTGAACGAGACTGTTTATATTTCACATAGCGCTAATACCCCTACGAAAATTATGAACCCAACAATTCTTCCCGCTAGGAGTAGATTGTTGGGAAGACTGGGCTGTTTAACCTTGGTATAAGAACTGCTCGAGGAGAAGGAAAATTCTGAATTCAAATCAAACCTGGGGAGGGATGGGCTTTGCCTGATTATTCCTGCCTAAGACACGCTACATGGTTAGCGCCCTCGTAACTAAACTAGGGTACAGAATAAGTTTCTCTAAGTCTTACACAGGTTCAACCTGAGTTTCTTCCTTCAGCTATGGCTTAAATATTACCACTGTTGTCCTACAAGGATAGCTTTGGTATTAAATAACCCATGAAGGTTGATATACCATCAAACAAAGAAACTTTACTAAGTCTTATGCCCCCAGCTATGGGTTAAATAGTACCTCTACAGTTCTATAACGATGGCTTTGGCATTAAATAACCCATGAAGGTTGATATGCCATAAAAGAAAGAAACTGATTCTGAGTTTCCTTTTGCGGCTGAAATAGTATTTTTTCCGATATACTGTTTTTCTCATGCAAAACATTCAGACATGCTGGGCAAAAATTAATGCGTTTTTATTTTTTAATTTGCACCTCGAAATTGTTAAAATGTCTCATAGGTCAGTGTTCGCCAATGGCCCGGGAGACCTGGGTTCAATCCCAGGTCGAGTCATACCAAAGACTCAAAAAATGGTACTTGATGCCTCCTTGCTTAACACTCAGCCTTATAAGGTACGGATCAAGGGTAAAGTAGAGCAATCTAGGGAAAGGATTAGCGCCCTCCCCTACACATTGGTGTAGTAGCTATCGAAAAGGGAGCCTTCGGGTTACCCTCGACTATGATCGCCAACTTTACTTACTTAGCCAGTGTAATTACAAACAGTAGACTTCGAGCGAGATGATGGGATAATGCTTAACGTTCCGCAAGTCACTGATATGAAACTCCATTTGCAGCCATAATTCTCTCGTGGTAAACTTGATCATGTTCTGGGACCACTCGCCAACGAAACTCTCGACATTATCAGCCCACGCACTTCCATTCTACAGCAACACATTGAAAGGCGGGGTTTCAAGTTTATTGCTTGAGGCTTATGCTACATCAAAAAGACGAATATTGAGAAAACTAAGCTACGTTTGGCACCGCCAACCCATATAGGAGAAGGCCGCTCCTTTAAAAATGATCCAGTGTCGAATTTATCTTTGGAGGATGGAGATAAGGAAAAATAACTACTTTGAAAGAGATAGAATGGTTTTTCGAGAAGTTGAGTGGCTAATGCAACACATCTCGCTGCCTATTGATCGTGGTAAAACTATTGTCATTGTGGGACGAACATCATTATATCTGAATAAACGCAAACAATGTCGTTGGGAACTTGAACTCAGAGCCGATTCCATTTTTTGTGCCTGTAACCTTAACTCTACCCCACACATCCATTTTTGAAAACTACTTTTATTTAAGATATAAGTACTTTTAGAACATAAAAGACAAAGTGATTTCAAAATAAAACAAATTCTTCGCTTAGTAGAAGCTAAGTATATATATATATATATTATTTACTCCTCCAGAGTTTTTCACATAAGTGTTAGCTGATAATTTTTCACTGGAATTTGAGTGACAGCTTGTTTCCTCAAATCTCCAGGACTCTCCTCAGTATTCTGACCGTTCTCAATAATGCTGTCATTTGGATGGTCTCCATTCGTTGATATGCCATTAAACAAAGAATCCCAAACCAATCCAACTATATTAAAAAACTTCATACAATCAATCTGGTAATTTTTATCATCTAGACTATTATCTTCATATTTTTTGTTATATTCACAACGTTTCGGCTGATGCCTCCTTCGGGCTTCTTTAGCTGTTTCATGTCGAACTCGGGAGCCAGCATATATCTTCGAACCTAACTCTTATCCTTGGGATTAGTGAAATCATCTGAATGCTGCAGGTTCCATCCAGACTACCGTTAAATAACAAAGAATACTTACTATATCTTAACACTTGTATCCGTTTATGGTTAACGGAATCTACCTTTGTTGATAAAATAAAGGGTTCGGTTCGTAGTTCTATGTTGGCTCCCAGGTGCGACAAGAAGCACCTAAATAAGGACGAATCATCCGAAACATTGTAAATATAAATAATAAAGATGAAGATAATAGTCAGATAAAAATGATCATGCTTCATCTCATAAATTTAGACAAATAGAAATCTGATCAAGAAAATTTTAAACACATAAACCTCACTGTCCACTGGGCTTACAATATGCTGACTGTATGCCCAGCAAAAGAGTAAGACCCTTCCCAAAAGAGGAGTTCAGGTTATGACACTAAACTGCTATTGTATACTCATATGCATATATATAACGACACAGCAATAATAGACGAGCGACACAGTTCTCTAGAAAAATATACCTTTCACTTTATTGCAAGGTTATGTGTGAGAGGGAGTTGGAGACCGAACAGAATTGCAACATATTGACCCCCACTCCATTGGCCATGACCACGTTTCTTTCCCGTTCTCCTGGGCTGCTCAACCAGAGGCCTGGTGGCCCAGCCCCTCTGGGTGCTGGTTTTCTCTACCGCATCTTATCTCTAACTCGTCTGATCCCCAACTCTCAATCGGGGGCCTGAGGGCTCCCTCTGCTGGGTGCTGGCATCCTCTACCACATCTTGTTTGCAACTGGTCTGGTCTCCAAACTGCACTGAGTTATATAATAGTTCATCGTCCACCTTCTTCTTGTGGGCGTCACAAATTGCACTCATTCAACCCATCCACGGTCAAGGCTACACTCTGC
The DNA here is from genome assembly GCA_963585895.1 of Sepioteuthis lessoniana. NCBI lineage: Eukaryota > Metazoa > Mollusca > Cephalopoda > Myopsida > Loliginidae > Sepioteuthis > Sepioteuthis lessoniana. Next base: position 54,221,970 of record OY757938.1, on the reverse strand, counting down.
TATTCCTCGACCGGATGCACCAGTTATTCACATCGGTGCATTTTCTTATTTTGACAGCCCTGCCGGGTCGTAGGTCAATATACAACACTGCATCCGTTAATGAAATTCAAGTTCTGTAGATCTGAGGATTTTTGAGTACCACGTCATTGCCATTACACCCAGACTAGCTCTGACTTGGAGCGGTTGTACCTGCTAGGGTCTCGTTTATGGGTCAAATAGAAATGTTTGGAATTTATTAGCTTTGGATTGGAATACTTGAAACGATATAAGAATCGGGAAAATTATTAGTTTTGGATAGGAATACTTGAAACGATATAAGAATGGGGAAAATTATTAGTTTTGGATTGGAATACTTGAAACGATATAAGAATGGGGAAAATTATTATTATCATTATTTTTTTAAAATTATTTATTTGTATTTTATATTTTTGTATTATATTTTTTCACACCAGCATTAGCAGATAGTCTTTTAGTGGAGTCTGAGTGACAGCAAGTCTTCTCAGGTTATCAGGACTTTTCCCAGTATTCTGGCCGATCTTAATAATTCTGTAGTTTGGATGATCTTGGTTCTTCCTCTGATTTCCACTTCCTCAAATCTTTCTTCCAAGCTTTTTGGGACCGTACCAAGAACACCAATTGCAGTTAGTATCATCGTCACACTCATGTTCTACTGTCTTTTTAGTTCTCTGGCAAGGTCCAAGTATTTGTCTATTTTTCACTTTTTTATTTTATTTTCATTCTCTGGAACGACTAAATCCACTACATAAAGTGTTCTTCTCTTTCCTCTTCTTGTTAATCGTCAGTTGCTCTGATCTTTTGGCAAGGATTAGGTGATCCATTTGTATGATAAAATCCGAGATAATTTTAGAGGTATCCTCGGCAGGGTTAGGGTTAAAGCGAGTAGTAGTAAACGAGTTCGAAATCTAATCGTGCTATTACGTTCGCTTTCGGACAAAAACCCTTAGGAAAGATATGAACCTCCTTATCCTCCCAGCTATGGGTTAAAGAGTACCACTTCTGTTCTTCTAGGAGAATGGATTTGGCATTAAATTACCTACAAAGGTTGATATGCCATTAAACAAAGAAACCAAACCGAGCCTAGAGAATTTTATGCATATAATTCTTTAAGACAGTTTCTGGGTTGTGCATATACCACTTGTTCGTAAGGCAAAATTTCAATTTCTTGCACAACTCCTAAAAGATCACCTTCACCAACAAGTCGTGTCTAGTGATGTACTCTTCATATTTACCCAAACCCCTCTGCTCGGGCAGGATATGACACAAGGTCAATTTTTTAAGCGGAGTTTAACAGGTTTGAATTCAGAGTTTTCCTTCTCCTAGACTAGTTGCCTCACCAAGGCTGAAGAACCTAGTCTGCCCTACTATTTACCCATAGCTGGAGGGAGAATAATTGGATTCATACCTTTGCCAAGGGTATTAGTACTCTTTTTATGCAAGTTTACTTGTTATGTGATTAATTGTTTCGTCTTTTTCACCACATAATCTACACTTGTTATTCTGTCGCGTCTTATCAATTTCGATTTGACATACTTGGTCCTTTTAGCGTTATTTTGTGCTGCTATGAGGCCTGGTAGGATACACTGTGTTGCCGTTTGCTATCCAACTCCATTCTGAGGTTATTCTGTTTTTACCCCACGTTGACTTGTTGATCTAACTCCTTGAACTAGAAAGCCCCAAAAGAATTATACGAAAGAAGATAGTAACCGATAGGAGACGAATACATTTTATATTTTCCCTTTATTTCTGGATTTAACAACCATTCAATAGGTGAGGAAATTCTCCCTGAATACAATTGAAATGGTTGACTCCCCCAGTGAAGGTGTTAAAAATGCGTTTGTCGTTTTTTAGGTATATATTTGTCCTTATTCGGTATTTAAAGCTTTAACAACGTGTTCGGTATTTAAAGCTTTTGCGATGTGTTAGTCACTTTTGGGAGTTCGTCTAAATCCGGTATTTTAGTCATGGTTTAGTCGTGAAAGGGACGACTACTACCAGTGGAAGGGCTAGCCAACGCGTCGTCCAAAGACGAACGCGTAGCGTCTTCCACTTGTTAGCAAGGTGTTGTCACTCCGCTGGTCACTGCTGAAAGAGAATGATCTTCCTCCTTTTGTCTGGAGGTCCCTTTTCTTTTTGCGCATGCGTCACTCCTTTTCCCTGTCAGAGGCTTCTGGGAGTTCCTGCATATTTTAATAATTTTCTTAATTCAGTTTAATTTTTTTCAAATTCCCTACACTGCTATTAGAAGAGATCCAGTCTCTCTTAAGGTTTCTCTTTCTAAGCCATGTCCAGGCCTCTTTGTGATTTCGTCAGTTTGTCGCTTGAAATATCCATACAGTTTTTTTTTTTTTTAAATTTTTTGTTACCTTGTTATTGCTGTTTTGTTGATCTTGATGTTGTTTGAACTGTTTCTTGTTGCTGTAATTAATCCTTCTTTGCATTTTTTTTATGTAGTCTATTTGTTGTATAGCCTTGATGAATGAATGAAGAGACTATAACACTTTTTTAAGATAAAAATATAACTCTTTATTGTCACTCGAAATGTAAGTCTCGGTGCCTGTCTCTCTTCGCTTTCTTTCAGTTTTATCCTGTGGTCAGCCGAAACGGCTAAGTCCACTATTCGGCAGGTTCTCTTTTATTTTGTTGACTATTATAAGGACTGACCATCAGGCTGAGATTACGTAATCCGTTTGTATCTCAAAATCCCAGAGAATTTTGTGCGTTTCAGTTTCTTGGACGGATTCCGGGTTGTGCATTTGTTCATATGGTCAAATTTCAATTTCTTGCACAATTCCCAGTGGATCACTTTCCCCACTCAGTCGTGTCTCGTCTTATACTCTTTTTGCATTCGATTATCATGTGATTGGTCGTTTTGTCTCTATCACCACATAATCTACATCTGCTATTCTGTTGCGTTTGATCTATTTTCGTTCTAACATAGTGTTTATCGCGTTGTTTTGTACTGGCATCAGAAGAGATTCATTTTCTCTCTTAAGGCTTCCTTTTCTTAGCCATGTTCAAGTTTTCTCATGTGAGATTTCGTTAGTTTTGTCGCTTGAAATGTTCATTTTTGTTTCCTGGTCATTTTTGTTTTGTTGATGCTTATATTGTCTGTATTGTTTCTGGTGGCTGTAATCAGTCTTCCTCTGCGCTTTTTAATGTAATCTTCTAGTCGTTGTGTAATATAATGGCCGAGGGATTTCGTTTTATACATCTTGCCTTTTGGTTTAGTTAGGTTGAGAACCTTTCGCTTAGCGCATGGGTTAGTTAGGTGCATCATGAGCGCAGTTGTTCACGCGCGAGCGGGGAGGATGTATCATCCAGAGATGTCAAAATAAAAATCCCAGAGAGGAATGAGACCAAGGATGTGAGTGACGTCACGCACCGGAAGCGTGCGCGGAGGATTTGAGAAAAGTCAATGAGTTAAGTTTTTCTCTCCGAAGAAGAAGGTTGACTTTCGCTTGTTCGCCGAGGCCTTGCGGCGGGTGTCGAACGTGATTTGGGGCAGATGGAAAAGTCAGCATAGAAAGATGGTATCTCTCTCCTTATGTCGAAAAACCTTTAAGCTCAAAGGTAATAAAAAGTTTCGTACCCGAACTAAGAAGTCGTAAGTGTTTTTCGTGTTTCAGGATTCTTATGTTATCTATGTGCGTTATGGACAGTATGAACGGTTTGCGTACCGGTATGAATATGTCTATTTCACATATTCATGTATGGCTATGTAACAGTTGTATCGATACATCGATGCTATCTTGATTGCTGGCAAGTCCTATTATTATTATTATTATTACTATTCACTCATTAGAGTTTTCTACATCAGCGTTATTATTATTATTTACTCCTTTAGAGTTTTTCAAGTCAGTATTCGCTGATGTTTTTTCACTGGAGTTTGAGTGACAGCAAGTCTCCTCAAGTCTCCAGGACTCGTCTCAGAATTCTGGCTGTTCTCAGTAATGCCGTCATTTGGATAGTCTCTACCCGTCCGCCAACTTTCAAGTCTTCCAGGCCTTTTAATAATCCTTTAGTTATTGTGCCAAAAGCACCAATCACAATTGGTAAAATTGTCACTTTTATTTCACTCCTTGAGAGTTCTTCACACTAGCATTTGTTGGTGGTATTTCATTGAAGTCTGAGTGATAGCAAGTTTCATAAGGTCTCCATGACTTTTTTCAGTATCCTAGCCGATATTAATAATGGCATAGTAAGGCGAGTCTTGATTTCTCCTCTGATTTCCAACTCTTTCAGTCCCTTTCCAAGCCTTTGGGAACAAATATTATTATTATTATTAGATTTTCATTTTTATTTTCGGTTTCTTACAATACTTCACCGGCTCTTTAACCAAGACCTAGCGTGAGGGAAGGTAGTGATTATATGTATTCTATGTATTAAATTTTTTTTTTTGCTGCCTCTTTTGGGAGATTTTTTTAGGGATATTGATTGTACTCTCCTAAGGAGATGAGTAGTGTCACAAAGTGCAATTAATATTTTACTCTTTTGAGAGTTTTTCACACCAGCCATAGCTGATGGTTTTCCACTAGAGTTTGAACGACAGTAAATCTCTTCAAGTCTTCAGGACTCTTCTTAGTATTCTGGCCGATCTCAACAATGCTACAGTTTAGATGGTCTCCACTCGTCCTCTTATTTCTGAATCCTCCAGTCCCTGTCCCAATTCTTTGATGAGTGTACTGACCGCGCCATTTACAATTGGTATCACCGTCACTTTCATGTTCCATAGTTTTTTTCAGTTTTCTAGCAAGGTCTAGGTACTTATCTCTTTTTGCTTTCTTTCAGTTTTACCCTGTTATTATTATAATAAATTGATTTACTGGAACTGTTATCCTTATCTGGATTGTCATAACTAACAGAGGATATTTCATTAGCATGCGCAGTGGTTATCTTTTCATTGAAATGAAGGTTTGTGTAGAAGCTGGTACCCTTTTTGGATAAGCTGATAATAGAAGAATGGTGCCCAAAGATGTCAGTGTGCCAAAGATTCGCCCAAACAATACTTCCGAGGTTATGAATTCGATTTTTTTTTCTCCTAGACGTGTTTCCCAAACTAGGAGAGTGAACCGAATCTGCCGTACTATTTTACCAATAGCTTAAAGAGAAAAAAGTGCATTCGTACCTTTCCAATAGGCATTAGCGCGAATTGAAATGCAAAGGCCTCGTTCAGGATCTGAAGGGTTCTTCAACTTTGGTAAGGCAACCAGTCAAGGAAAAAGGAATCTCCGCTTAAAAATTGACCTTGTGTCGGATCCTGTTTGAGTGACTAAATATATATATATATTTTTACAAGGATCTACAAGTCTTTATACATATATATATATACATATATATATATATATATGTGTGTGTGTGTGTGTGTGTGTGTGAAAGACATAGATAGATAGATAGATAAGGTTTGGAATTAAATTTAACGGAATGAGGAGAGAGAGAGAGAGAGAGAGAGAGAGAGAGAGAGAGAGAGGGGGGGGTGAGAACGATTCTTCTCTTAATTACGTGTAGATTTCAGTTTATCGAAACATTAAAATAATTCCTTGGACGCTATTCCTAAAGCGAAACATCGGTCTAATTTTTCTCATGATCTATCTTATATATACGCTGATTTGCCTGTTAAACGGCTAACTTTTTCTCACTATAAATATTTTCCCGTAGGTTTTTGTATTTCACATTTCTAATCATCCATCGTTAACTTAAAATTATTATTATCACCCCTCATGGTCCTGATGATGATTCAGTAGAACCGAAACGCTATAGTGTTGACCCGTTAATAAATCATTCCTTCCTCTTGGATCGTTGTTATCAGTTTTTCTACATATATATATATATATATATATGTGTGTGTGTGTGTGTGTGTGTGTGTGTGTGTGTGTGTGTGTGTGCGTGTGCGCGTGTTTGTTGGTTGTTTTTATAGCATGTCACCATTTTCTTCGTTCAGTGATCTTATTTATTTGGTTTCACGTTATTATTCTTACTTAATAATATTTATAATAATAATCCTTTGTTTGCTGACAGTTACATGATTTCAAGGATTCCTATTTAATACTAATGATTATCAAACACATTTATTCAACCTCTAGATGGGCCCCTAACGATCATAAACTCTCTGATACAGAGTGGACATGGGAGTAATGTCAATGAAGGGATGACTGTATTCCCCAGGGCTCCAGAACTGGAGCCTTACCACCAGACGCAGTTTAGTGTCATGATCAGAACACCCCTTATTTGGGATGGGGGTCTGCAAGGGCATACAGTTGGCATACTTTAAGGACTTGCTGACAGAGCACCGAATACTCTTGATATCCATGCCCATTCCGGGAATCAATTCAAATATATTGATTTACTTTGATGAATAAAATAACAATGCTCCTGAACTGGAGACTCACCACTGGAGTCTTGCCACTGGAGTCTTGCCACTGGATCCAGTTTAGCGCCATACCAAGGAAAACATTTTTTTAGAGATCTTAGCTCTCTGCAAGGTGATACAATTGATGTATACTATGACTCGTAGAAAAAGCTGGTGTCTATAGGTGTGTGTGAGTATGTGTGTGGATGGGAGAGGTATAATGTTGAATAATCTCAGAAATCCGAACAGAAATAATAAACATTTTTTTTTTCTATTCTCTTTCGGAAATTTGGTTTTTCTTCACTCGATGCACTGTGGCCGTACTTAAAAACCCAGCTTCTGTATCAACAATCACCTGCGTCGATTCAACACAAGTGCAGTTTTGCTTTGAAGTAACAACGCCCCACCCCCCTCCAACACACCACTCTCGTGGGGGGGGACAGGTCATCTTCTTTGGGGAAACGAAATCCGTCGGTTTGAATAAGACGCTTTTAGTCCCCGGACTCACTTTGTTGATTTAGTATTTAGTAAACTGTGAACGATACAAGAATTAAAACTAGAAGACACAGGAAAACAAATAAAAACCAAAAAACAAAAAAAGTTCTTGGAGCCTCTGATATTCTAACCAAATTTCCGATTGCCAGGAACCGTCAGTATTCTTCAAGTGCACCTGACCATCTGTTTCAGAATTCTTTACCAAAATGGATAAAAAGCATCATCGCTGCAGGTGACCGATAAATCAAGGGTAAGTTTTTCTATGAGTTATAAGGATAATTGGATTGTTTGGTTTGGTTGGGTTTTATGGCACATCAACCATTATTGGTTATTTAATGCCAAATTCTCTTTATACTAATAGGTTAAATATATATGATTTGGTTTGGTTGGATTTTATGGCTTATCAACCATAGTAGGTTATTTAATACCAAATCCTATTTATAGATATATACTAAATATATATGATTTGGTTTGGTTGGGTTTTATGGCTAATCAACCCTTGAAGGTTATTTAATACCAAATCCTATTTATACATATATACTAAGTATATATGATTTGGTTTGGTTGTGTTTTATGGCATATCAACCATTGTTGGTTATTTGATGCCAAATCTTTTTTATACACACACATATGTATATATATATATATAATTTGTAAACACATTTGGTTGATAACATTTTTAAACAAGTCTGTGCCCATTCTTTTCGTACACAGTTCAATGGTATTAAGTATTGCGACGTAATAGTAAAAATTTAACATCATTCATTTTTTTGCACACACTTGAATTAGTATACATATGATTTATAAGTTTGTAGGTAATTTCATTTTTAAATGAGTTAGAACTAATTTGTTTACACACTAGTATTGCTATTGTTTCTACACAGTTAAATGGTTTTAATTATTGCTGTCAAACACTAACAATTCTATTTTGTATTAAACATTTGTTAGCAGACAGTGAAGAGGTTACATATGTATTGTTATTTAGCATCAACAATCATCATCATCATCATGTCGTGCTGGTAGCACGGATATCCCTGACCCTCTCTCGCCACTTTTCCTTATCGTTCATCGCCTCAGGCAGATCTTCTGGGCTACATCCCGTATCCTCACACAGCTGCTGAATGTATGTTCATGTTGGTCGTCCTGCTTTTGCTCGGCCATATGTGGGGGTCCATAAGAGTTCATCACTTATGAGCTCGTCCCTGATTCTCCAGCAGTGTCCTGCATGTCTGGTTCGTCTAACTTGAATAGTTTTCGTGATAGGAGGCAGGTGGCCGTATAATTGGTGTCTTGTGGAGTGTTGACGCCAGGACTTGTTCAAGATTGCCAATAAGAGGTTACATATATATTGCTATTTAACATAAACGATTCTGTTCGATACAATTCATTCAAATGGTTTCATATATAACTATGTGTTACGAACAATTGGGGGGAGTCCTCGTGGTGTAATGGTTAAAGCGATGGACTGCAGAATCGTAGTATGCGAGTTCGTACACCAGTCGCGCTATTACGTTCACTTTCGGGCAAATACCCTTGGGAAAGGTATGAACCCCCTTATCCTCCCAGCTATGGGTTAAATAGCACCACTACTGTTGTTCTAGGAGAATAGCTTTGGCATTAAATAACCTACAAAGGTTGATATGCCATTAAAACAAAGAAACCAAACTAACTATTCAATTAGCATCAGTTATTTGTTTACACAGAGTTAAATGATCAAACAGTTTTATTTCTGGAAGTAAATAATGGATCGTAATCCGACAATTTGTAAAGACAAGGTGATCTAAGTAGAAGGAGAGATTTACTGAGAAGCAAAATCTACATCATAGCGTTTTGGTTCTAATGAACCATAATCAGGATGTCAGGGATGATATTAGTGATGTTAAATCAACGTTGGACGTGTAAAAAGTGTAAAATATAAAAACCTAGGGAATATTTGTATAACAAGAAAAAGTTGTCCGTTTATGATAAAAAAAAGTTGGCCGTTTGATTAATGAATCAGCCTTTGTTGTTTTAAATTACGTCATTTGACTTATTAGAAATAATGTGTAGAATTTGTGTTCCGTTTGTTTATTGAGAAAGATTTCGAATCATTTCTTGTTTTCGACGAAGTTCTGATCCTATAAGTCTGGCTTTTTCAGATGCATGTGCCTCGGAAAATTCCGAATCACGAATAGAAGCCTCAAGGTACAGGTGTATGTAATCCAGGAAAACATGTTGGGGCAGACGAAAAACATTTTATTTCTAATAATTCTATATAGCATAAGTCATTTTTTGCTATCAGTGTAAATGTCAAACAGTTCTATTTGATCCATAGAGTAGACCTTAACTAGAGCTACCACTCCGGGCCAAAGTGGACCTGAGAGCAGTGGCAATGAAGAGGTGCTCCACGTTCCCCAAAGCTTCAGGATTAGAACCTCACCATCCGATGGTTTTTGTATCATGTCTGGGATACTCATTTGGGTGGGAGTCTCAATCCAGTCGGTATATTCTACTGTCCTAGACGACTGGGCAATATTCAAATAGAACTATCAACGTTAGATTGCAATGATTGAAACCATTTACCTGTTTACAAATACATGAGCTCTGGTTCGTTTAGAAATGCTACCAACAAATTATTCGTTGACTAATCATTAAACAATTAACCTATAACATATAAACATTTGACATCAAATAACCTACATTGGTTGGTATACATAAAATCCAACCAACGAACCAACCACAATTTAGATTAATTCATTTCCTAAAACGAATTTTACCGTGCAAGGGAGAGAAGCGCGATAATATCTGGAGGAAATCAAATCAATGAACTCTTGGGAAAGGCGTGAATTCATTTGCTCCTCTACCTTGTTTCGGTAAATAGTGTAGTCTACGTTCTTTAGCCTTGGAAAGGCAAACAGTCAAGTCGATGGAAAACTCTGGATTCAACCCAGCTTTACTCCAAATTGACCTTGTGTTACATCTTGCACGTGGCAAAAGGGCTGGGTAAATACATGCACATCTTTCCACCAAACATATTTTAAAAATATCAATGAGGGGGTGTCCCCGTGGTGTAATGGTTAAAGCGACGGACTGCGGAATCGTAGTAAGCGAGTTCGAACACCAGTCGAACTATTACGTTCACTTTCGGGCAAATACGCTTGGGAAAGGTATGAACCCCCTTATCCTCTCAGCTATGGGTTAAATAGTACCACTGCTGTTCTTCTAGAAGAATAGCTTTGGCATTAAAATGACCTACAAAGGTTGATATTCCATTAAACAAAGAAACCAAACCAAACCAAACCAAAATATCTATGAAAGGTCTATGCTCTTTCAGGAGACTGAGGGTTGCCAATGATTTTAAACAGATCTACATTTTTCTGTAGAAGATAATAAAGTATTATCTTCTTTAGAGAATAGGTGTGTCCGTTGGGTGCCTCATAGTTTACCACATGACAGTCCCAGAACTCTACTTACGACATAATGTCACGTTTATTTTACTTTTACTCACCATGTAATCTTTTTTCCCCAATTTTTTACCCCTTATACATGCTGGTTGTTAAAGGAACAATATGTGTATATTTATTGCAGCGTATTCTTTCTTCTTAATTTCATTGGTAAGTATATTATGTATATAAAAGATTATATGTTCTTGTATGTACAAGTAGGAGTTTCTTGTGGCACAATGGTTATTGTCGTAGGATGTGAACTCGAATACCCGAGTTCAAACCCTGAACGAGGCTGTTTGCATTTTACAATGCGCTAGTACCTGTTTGTTATACTTGTTTTTAGAATATTAACGAACGGTCGAGACTCTTTTAGGAAACTGTGGGACTTCAAACAAATGTGTATATTCATATTTACCAACCCCTCCGCTAAGGCAAGGCTTTCTCTGACCCTCTCTCTCACTATCCGTCCCTATCTGTCATGTATTTACCAACCCCCTCAGCTCGGGCAGGATATGACACAAGGTCAATTTCTAAGCGAAGTTTAACAGGTTTGAATTCAGAGTTTTCCCTCTCCTAGACTAGTTGCCTCACCAAGGCTGTAGAACCCACTCTGCCCAACTATTTAAGCATAGCTGGAGGGAGAATAATTGGATTCATACCTTTCCCAAGGGTATTAGTGTTATGTGAAATGCAATTAGCTTCGTCCAGGATTTGAACTCGTGTCACCGTCTCCATTTCCTACGACGATAACCATTACACAACGGGCACCTCCATAACATATGTGTATATTAATTAAAGAAACTTTATTTCGCTGCTGTCTCACCCAGCGAACAAACCAGAATGATTTGGCTTGGTTTGGTTTAGTTTTATGGTATATCAACCATTTTAGGTTATTTAATGCTAAATCCATTTTTATACATATAAACAGTTCTATTTCAAACAATTTAGTTTAGCATAAGTATGCAGTTTAAATGTCAAAAGCAGTTCTATTTCAAACAATTCAGTTTAGTATAAGTACAGTATAGTTCTATTTGTCCCATAGATAGGTGCTATCAGGTGCTACCACACCGACCAGGGTGGACCTGGGAGCGATGGCAATAAAGGAGTACTCCGTATTTCCTAAAGCTCCAGCATTACTCGAGCTTCACCATCAGATTATTTAGTGTCATATCTAGGACACTTACTGTGGGAATATTACCCTTCTGCAGAGATGCAGTCTATGTATTCTGCAGCCCCAGCCGACTAGGCCAAAACCAGAATGATTATCCTGATGAACAAACACTTATCGGATAGATTATCGGTTGAAATGATGAGATTCAGTAAAAAACATCGTTCTCGCAGCAGCAGATTGTCATCAAGACGAAGTTTTTATTTTGGCAGTAAAAGACATCAGAATTGTTATGGAATATACATCTTCAAGGATTAAGTGGGCGAAAAAGCAAACATCCAAGAACTTAACCATATGTAAAAACATAAATAAAAAAGTAACCCCCTCCCTAAAATAGTTGGCTGCCGACAACTTTATCAAAACAGGATCATCTTTCTGCACTCACCAAATCGTTTTTATGATTATATGAGTGAACTGGTTGAAGCTAGGGAGGATATTTAATCGAGTCCTCACTCACCAAGATCCAATATTTGCATTAGTACATCCACTGATATATTTATACTGAATATACGAAAGGAAAAACAAGATGAGCTTATTTACACACAGAAACTTTTAGCATATACGTGATACATACACAAGAAATATCGACAAGAATGCACAAACATGTCCCCACAGATAAAATATGCACATGGTGTTCTATGAACAAGCAGTATATAAAAGGGGAAAACGGTAAACTGTCTGACTTGAGATAGACGACAGAAAAATTATACTGTAAAGCTATATTGATCGGACAGGAGATACACCTCAACTGTTAAAAACAACTGAAGCAAAAAGGTTCGTCTTTAATGTCCAAAGAACAAAGACGAAAGAGACCGAGATGAATTCTGGAATCGACACATATCTCCGACTACAAGGTCACCTTGAAGACATTAAATTATTTTTCCTGCAAAATCTTTAAAAATATCAGTGGCTCATCATTTTGTTTAAAATATTCATCCGATTCCAAGTAATTATAATTTTCTATTTTTTGGACGTTATAATTAGTACTGCTCATAAGTATTTGAACGAACAACAACTTCTATCTGGTTGGTTTTGAAAGTTGAAAACGGGAAATATTACGCAAGAAAAAATAAATCTCATGGCCAACAAGTCGTTTAGTCATGTTTTGTCGTTTTGAATGAAAATGAAAAACGTTAACTTTTTAAAAAATCTTTATTTTATTAAAAGAAACGCTCGTGGTGTAACGGTTATTATCGAGGAATTGGATCTGACGATTCAAGTTCAAATCCTGAACAAAGCTGTTAACATTTCACAGAGCGCTAATACCCGAGTCTCTCCCCAACTACGGGTAAATAGTAAGAGAGACTAGGCTCTTTAACCTGGGTATAGCCACCAGTCTAGGAGAAGGAAAACTGAAAACCAATTCAAACCAATTGTGGGGGTGTCTTCGTGGCGAAATGGTTAAAGTATTGGACTGCGAGTTTGTAGTAAGCAAGTTCGAACTTCAGTTGCGCTATTACGCCCATTTTCAGATTTAAACCCTTGGAAGATGTGTAACGTAATGGCCAAGGGATTTCGGTTCATGCCTTTGAGTTTAGTTATGCTGAGAACCTTTCGGCTCAGCACATTACCCACTACGCCACGCTGACTCATTCCCTGAACCGGTGAGCTCCGCCAGACTATTCCTGCTCAAAACACTCTATGTAAGAAGCACCCCCATAACCAAACCATGACATGAATCAGTAACAGGTTTGTTTGTCTGTTTGTTGGTTGTTTGGATTTTATGGCATATCAAACCCTGTAGGTTATTTAATGTTAAATCCTATACATGCATAAATATCAGATATGTATGATTTGTAAACATAGTTTGTAGGTAACATTTTAAAAAGAGCCAAAACTCATTTGTTTGCACACAGTTAAATGGTTCAATTGCTATCTAACAGTAATGATTCAATTTAATATTAATCAATTGTTGGTGCAGAGTTAAAAGATTTTAATTATTACTATTTAACACGAATAATTCTATTAAATATCAATCATTTTTCGCACACGGGTAAAACAACTTCATGCATTGCTATCAAACACAAATAATTCTCAATATTATTTGTTATTTGTCGGAGTCCTGTTAAACATATATATACATGGTGCATTCAATACGTTTCCAGACTTTTTTTGTACAGGCATTTACAATTCTCGTAGACTCTTGAAAATTCAGTATGTTATTGCTATACATCTTATGAGATGACTGACCAATTTTTATGATTTCAAGTTCAAATGAACAGCTACAGCAGCAATTGGAATACACCCTACTAAAGTCTGATTGTCACAGCTGATGAATTTCAAAAATGCAATCTGGACATGAGGAAGAACGATATGCAATAAAATTGTGTTTTAAACTTGAAAAAATGCCACAGAAACGTATGGAATACTTCAGACTGCTTTTGGAGCATCTTGCATGAATCGAACATCAGTTTTTGAGTGGCATAAGAGATTCAATGAAGGCAGGGAGTCTGTGAGGGATGATGAGAGGTGTGAGATGAGTAAGGAAGTCGATACACCAGAGTTGATTGGCCAAAGGGTTAGGGTTAGGGTTACTATGTTGAGGGTTTAAGGGTGTTCAGGAAGAGATTCCCTTGGGAAGAGGCGAGCACTCTTCAAATCGGGTCGGTGGCATTTCCACCAGGATAATACACCAGTCCACAACTCCATCCTTGTCACAGACTATTTGAGCAAGATGAGCATCAAAACAGTTCTTCACCCTTCCTATAGTCCAGACCTTGCTCCCTGTGACTTTTGCTTATTCCCTAAGCTCAGAGACTGTCGTTATGAGACAATTGAGGAGATGAAAGAGGCTGTGATGAAGGTCATTGACACGCTCATACAAGAGTACTTCCATGGGGCCTTCCAGACGTTATTGGAACGGTGCAACAAGTGCATTGCGGTCGGAGGAGATTACTTCGAAAGGGACTAGAGTTTCATGTGTGTACTATCAATAAAAGTGACCATACGAAAAAAGTCTGGGAACTTATTTAATGATCCTCGTATATATATATATATATACATAAGGATGGTTGTTGTAGGTCCAAAGAAAGAATAAGGATATATTTTAAAATAGGAATTTATTTATTTTTATTTTTTATTTTTTCATTTTATATATATATATATATATATATGTGTGTGTGTGTGTGTATGTGCGTGTGTTAGTGTGTGTGTGTGTGTGTGTGCACGTACGTGCGTGTGTGTATAATAAAATATATGATTTAGAAACACATAGTTTGTGTATGACATTTTTAAACGAGTCAGAGCTCATTTGCTTGTATATAGTTTAGTGGTTTCAAGTATTCCTATGTAATGATAACAATTTAATTTGACATCAGTCATTTGTTTATACACTTTTAAATGGCAATACATATGATTTGTAAGTGAATAGTTTGTAGGTAATTCTGTCTTTAATGGTTAGTAGCTAATTTGTTTGCACACAATTAAGTATTCCTCTTGTTAGCACTGTTAAATGTCTTCAGGTATTGCTATGCAACACAACAATTCAATCTAATATCAGTTATTTGTTTGAAGACAGTGAAATGATCAATAAGTACTATTTGAGCCATAGATGGGTTTCTATCAGGAACTACCACTCCGGACTTGAGTTGACCTGGGAGTAATGGCAATGAAAGAATACACCTCATTTCTCAAAGCTCCTGGACTGGAGCCTCATCATCATTTGGTATAGTGTCATATCCAGGATACTCATTGGGAGTGGTCTTATCCTTCTGCAGAGATGCAGTCGGCGTATTCTACTGCCTAAGCCGACTAGGCTTTCAGTGTAAGGAACAGACAGTACAAAACCCGGATATAAGAGACTTATTATCCGGTCCCTACAACTATCTTATATACGGGTTACTCTGTGTATGAAATAGTCTGAAAATAATTCCAAAAGGATTGTTATTATTTACTCTTTAGAGTTTTTCCCATTAGTTTTAGCTGTTGGTTTTTCCCTGGAGTTTGAGTGACAGCAAGTTGTTATATAAGTTGTTGCGGAAGGATTTTCTTTATATTATCATTTTTCGTTGGTTATATTTTATCATTCGGGTTAGTTAGGTGCACATATTGAGTGCAGGTGTTCACGCGCGGGCGGGGAGGATGTGACAATCACAGATGTCATAATAAAAACCTCGGATAGGAAATAAGACTGGGGATATGAATGACGTCATGCCCGGAAGCGATGTGCTGGGATTCTTAGTGATTTTGAATAAAAGCAGTGAGTTGAGATTTGAAGCTGGACGAAGCGAGTTGATTTTTGGACCTGGGTGAGGCCAGTCCAGTTATGGTCTAGGGGGTGCGCGCGCGCGTTTGTTTGGTCAGCATAGAAAAATTGTGTCTCTCTCTCCTTGTGTCAAAAACCTAAACTTAAAGAAGGTAATAAAAGTTTCGTACCTGAACCAAGAAAGTCGTCAGTGTTTCGTGTTTTTCGGATTCTTATGCGTATGAACTTTGTATGAACATATGTACATTTCACGTATCCGAATCATGGCTATGTTACAAAGTCTCCTCAAGTTTCCAGGACTCTTCTCAGTATTCTGGCCGTTCTCAATATATTATTATTATTATTCACTCATTAGAGCTTTTCACATCAGCGTTAGCCGATGGTTTTTCACTGGAGTCTGAGTGACAGCAAGTCTCCTCAAGTCTCCAGGACTCCTCTTAGTATTCTGGCCGTTCTCAATAATGCTGTCGTTTGGATGGTCTCCACTAGTCCGCCAACTTCCAAGTCCTCCAGTCCCTTTAATAATCCTTTAGTTACTGTTCCAAACGCACCAATTACAATCGGTATAATTGTCACTGCATGTTCCACTGTTTTTTCAATTTCCTAGCAAGATCAAGGAACTTATCCTTCTTTTCACATTCTTTCAGTTTTATTATGTGGTCAGCCGGGACAGCAAAGTCGACTATTTTGCAAGTTCTCTTTTTTTGTTGTTGATTATTATTCAGTCTGGTCTTCTGGCCGGGATTAGCTGATCCGTTTGTATGTTGAAGTCCCATAGGAGTTTATGCGTGGCATTTTCAAGGACAGGTGCTGGGTTGTGATTATACCATTTGTTAGTATGGACCAATTTAAATTTCTTACACATTTCCCAGTGAATCACCTTGCTGACCCAGTCGTGTCTCGCCTTATACTCCCGCTGTGCTAATTTGCTGCATTCGCTTATTATATTATTGATGGTTTCATCTCTGTCACCGCCTGCATTTGCTATTTTGTTGAGTCTTATATATTCTCGCTTTGATATGATTGGTTCTCATGGTGCTGTCTTGTGCTGCTATTAGGAGGGATTCTGCTTCTCTCTTAAAGTTTCCTTTTCTTAGCCATGTCCAAGTTTTGTCGTGTGAGATATTGTTTAAATTCTAAGTTTCGTTTGTTGTCGTTTTTTCATTTGATAATATTTGTAAAGATTAAAAAAGGAGGTACGAGACCTGAAAAATTGAAAATTGGTAAAGTGACTTTAATTTATTCCATTCACTGACCCAAACAAATTCAATTACTCCTTTTACAATAATGCAGCATGTATTAAAAAAATCTTTCGATCTATAATCATCAAAATACGCCAGTTTTATGAGATAAACTAATCCCATAAGTATATATATCATAATATGAGGATGGTTATTTAGTCGGTGCTTTATGCCATGTCAACCCTTGTTGGTTATTTAATATCAAATCTTACACGCTGAAGAGTTCTGATAGAACGAAACAGTCTGTCTGCGTATGACAATATATACGCTTCCCCATGGGGGTTGAGCACTCTGGCGAAGGAATTGTCGGCCGCCGCTAGCGTAATGCAAAGCTCTTCGAAAGAATTGAGCACTCTGGTAGCCGATAGGGTATGAAAAAATGTAAACAAAGGCTGCTGCTGCTGTTGCTAAAATAAAATACCTTAAATTCCCTAAGCCAACGTCGTCCGCTTGGTGGCCAACAGGTTTGAAACTTAGTCTAACTTAAAGTTGGACGGGTTTCGTTTCCTGCTTCGAGCGTCCTGCGTGTCTAGCCACACTGAAGAGTTCTGATAGAACGAAACAGTCTGTCTGTGGATGACTATATATATATATATATATATATATATATGGAAAAGTGGACAAACCAACACTGACAACGGATTCAGCAATAATATTTCGTTCTTTATTCAAAATTCTTTTTCTATGGAAGCTCCCATTATTTAACGGGGCTGTCTATTTCTACTCTACAGATGGTTGTTGTTTTATCGCATATCAACTCTTGCGGGTTTTTTAATACTACATCCAGTTCATAATATATATATATATATATATATACCCATCCCAGATATGTGAGACTAGTTTGTGTGTGTGTGTGTTTTTGGAAAAATGTGAGACAGCAAACCAGCAACCTGTTACAGCCAAGGAACCTATAATTCAGTTTCTCAAGGAAGGTGAATGTCCTGTGAGGAAACAAAAAATCCCAATATGAAGCTACTGAACGGAGCTAGCGACTAGAAAGTTTCAGCGGATCTCAAGACATCTCGACAATATCTAGTTCACATTATTCAAACAGAAAAGCGGCCGGACATTGTAGCATGGTCCGATTCAAAGAAGAGTGTCCTCCTCATAGAATTGTCTGTCCCCTAGGAAGAAAACCGGAAGGAAGCACACGAGCGGAAGAAAAACCGATACCAGACACTGTGTGCTGACTGCATGGAAAAAGGGTTGGATATACCATGTGATTCCTATTGAGGTTGGTTGTCGTGGTTTTCTAGAACACTCAGTCATTTCGTTTCTCTCAAAAATAGGAATCCCTGGCCGCAGTCTTCCAACCACGGCGCAATAGACATCAAATTGGATTTGGTCGAAAGCGAGATGTTTTCAGCATGAATGAAATACACGCGGAACCACCATTCCCGTGGGATTACGTAACATCAAGAAACAGTTACTGTGAACGCGTAATAACACCAACGGCCGAAAGTAAATGCGTTTTTTTTAAATCACAATCTGTACACTAAAAATGAAGATGTACGTCCTATGTAATCTCTGGTCTTAATTGATCTGGCATATGTATATATAATTCTCTTAATACCCTGTCCGGTAGCAAAAGCTGCTCGGTAGCGCCTGGAGTGGCAGTACCGCCTTGAGCTACCGAAACTGTGTTATCACCTCTGGTTGGCGACTGATGAGGGCCGGGTATTGCACGTGGTTTCATGCGTTGTATGATGAAAAAAATATATAAATCCATCCCAGATTCGTGAGACCAGTTTGTGTGTGTGTGTGTGTGTGTGTGTGTTGTGGAAAAATCGATTTAACTTTGCTAGAGTATATAAATTTAATGGTATCATTTTTATTTTATCACTCCTGTTTTTCTTTTACTCCTTCCCAACCCGTTTCGATGGCGGAGATTCGAGTTCTCAGAAGGTACGAACAAAACTCTTTTTTTTTTCTCGAAGTACTATTTTTTGACAGGTAAATTAAATTTTCTGACATGTTATTCAGTGAGAGGGATGCATTACTAACGATCATTTTATTTTTCAAATTGTATATATATTTAATTTCATTTGCATTTTGTTGGGCGGGGGATTTCTTTTCTGGCAAACAATTTTTTTTAATCATTTACACCTTCCTCCTAAGTCATCTAAATTGGAGGGGGTGGAATTATGCTTAACACATATTGAGTGACTAGTTTGTTTTGGTGTTTTTAATGCGAAAGATTTTCAGAATAGTGATGTTGTGGTGAAAGGAATATCATAGTATGTTTTGAGTCAGTAAATAGAACGAGTTAAAATTAGGATGATGATGATGAACAATAACCCTCGCTAGTTGCAGCCTTGTGCCAGATTTATGAGTATTTCCTATGAAATGAATATTTTTGTTTTGAACTCTGTATTGTTTGTAGAAGGCTGTTGTCGGTATTTGTCGTACGTCTCACCGACTGGATGAGTATGGCACAGGACTTTTTCTTAGGTGGGTCCAGGCGCAGGGCTGTAGCCCAGACACACCTGGTGAGCACAAAAATGCTTCGGGCCCCGTCGGCATTCCCCTAAATAGGGGCGCCTTAGGCGCTAGGTGATAAACCTAACCTCTCCAAGAAGCCTGGGAGACGGCCCCCTGAAGTTCGAGAATGCCGGTCTTAGCACGCCCGACATGAATGCCAGCTTCCCGGAATCCATATCAGACGGCCTCGACTGACTGACACCGGAACCAGGTCATACTTGACTAGATCTGTGTATTGACCAATACGGCCGACCGAAGTGTGTCCCAGCCCTGCGACGCTCAGAGACTGTGCATACGCATGTGGTTATCTCGTAGAAGGCTGTTGTAGTTTCGTTTCGTATTGGTCGCCGCTTACATATCTTCTATATGTGTGCTGTAGGGCCATATTTACATAGCACGTATGTGTGCGTGCAAATATGCATATTCATTAGCCGGCAGTGTTACTTCTTCGAAACATCCCCGAATAATATTCTTCCACTACTGTTCACTTAAATTCTCGATTCTCGAATTAACTCTCGTTATTCAACTAAAAATTGATTACCTGGGACAATGCTTAAAGTTATTCCGGCAAAAATGGAAAAGTTTGCCCTCAAACTCATTGCTGTGTTCGACGGCTCTGCCTCAGGATTTATGGGGTATAAGAAGGGTTATTCATGGTAGTGGTTAATTGTTGATTTTGTTGGGAGATTCTGAAGTTTGTAAAATGACTCCCTTTCTCTTCTTACCTCATTAACTTGTGGTCTTTTTTTGTGTGTCTGTCGACAAGATGTAACAATTAGACTGACAAAATAAGCATAAAAGGTAGTGACAAGGAAAATAAGACACGACACTTCAACAAAACGATGTATTTATAACAATATCAAGTACAAACGTAACACAAAGAGAAAAGTGTAAAATCTAATAAAAAGCGAAAGATGTTAAAGAATTGTTAAATGAATTTGATAGGTTGCAAAATAATATACCTGCAAACTTATCTTGTCACTTGTGTTGTTAAATGTCTCTTGCTTCTCTATGGTTTGGCTTTACGCAGTCGGTTGGGGTGTCCTCGTGGTGTAATGGTTAAAGCGATGAACTGCAGAATCGTAGTATGAGAGTTCGTACTCCAGTCGCACTATTATGTTCACTTTCGGGCAAATACCCTTGGGAAAGGTATGAACCCCCTTATCCTCCCAGCTATGGGTTAAATAGTACCACTACTGTTCTTCTAGGAGAATAGCATTGGCATTAAATAACCTAGAAAGGTTGATATGCCATTAAACAAAGAAACCAAAGAAACCATTTACGTAGTCGGCGGCTCTTGTAAGTCGCTGGCGTTCAACACGTCTTACATGGACGATCTGCAACGCGTAGAAATAGGGCGATAGTTCTGTGCTTGCATCTGTACCCCAAAACAAAACCTCATGTCGTATGTCTTTTGTGTTCTCATTGTCTGCTGACAATGGCTCTTGATCAATCACACTAGCTCTTATCAGGCGATGTTTGTGGGGCGGTAAATGTGAGGTTTCATATGTTATTTCTTATAAAGTTCATTAAACAAACACCTATGTCCGTTATGTCACGTGTTCTGCTGGACAATTCAGTGCAAATTTTTAGGACGTATAAACCTAACGTTTTTATCAACGCTATGAATTATTTTTTATCACAATTATGAAGGATATTTACCTTTGCTCATATTGCAAACTTTTTTCTTTTAATCTACATACAGGTCACTGTAGCCACACATAAGCAATACGTGTTGGGCTACAGTGACCTGTTAGGTGGACCAAGTATAGAGATGTTAATGATATGGGCACTGACAATCAAAAAACCTTGATTAAAAGAAAAAAAATGCAATATGAGCTATGATAAAAATCATGAACACGTAGAGATTGTTTTGAAGTTATATCTCATAAAGGTGCTCCCATAAGAGTGCGATAATTAAAAAAAATCACCCTCTATAATATTTGTTGAATAGTCGATCACTGAGATCGGTTAAAAACACTTCTAAGATTTTATATCATAGTAACTATTGTAAAGTTGGTGACCTTAGTCGAGAGTGACTCGAACAGGGGAGACGCTGCTCCATTCACTGAATTGCTCCATTTTACCCTTGATCCTTACCCTATAACGCTGAGTATTAAATAAGGCGGCATCAAGTACCATTTTTTGTGTCATTGTTATGACCCGACTTGAGATTGAACACCAGTCTCCTGGATCATTGGCGAACACTCGACTCATTAGGCCAAAAAAGGCTACAGTTTGTCTTCAGGATAATATTCCCATGCGTTGAAACTGAATTTTTGGCAACAAAATGAATTATTTTAAGTTAATTATAAAAACGCCGTCAACTATGATAGATATGATAGAATTTTGATACGTACTATTTGTTTGATTTACCCTTTCACTGTTTTGCGAGCCATATATTGTTCTCGGCGTTTTCTTGTGATAACGTTTGATGAAGGATAGAATCTGGTGAAAACTTCTAATTTCTCATGAATATTCAAAAATTCTTTAATACAGATTTATCGTCTAACAGGTTTTCTTGAGTTTGGTTCAATATTTTATAAAAATTGTGCAAAATTTTTCTTACCAGTCATTTTTAAAAAGATATTGAAGATAAGAGTTTCGCCAAATTTGAGAGAGAGAGAGAGAGAGAGAGAGAGAGAGAGATCTAAAAGGTAGAGATAGATAGATAGATTGATAGATAGATAGATAGATAAACTTAAAAATGATGAAAAATTATAGAATGCAATCGGGATGAAAAATTAAAACGATCTGCATAAAGAGGTATACTTAGTTTTGAATTCTTACATATTGATAGATTTGGTTGTCGGGATTCCATTAATCTCGAGGGTGACTACGCACACCTCTAGCATAGTAGTGCTGGTAACTTACACACAATGTTTTATTTGTACAGCAACAAACATGTTTGATGATTTAAATGGTTGTATTTTACTTTTTGAACATCCTTTGTATATATGTGTGTATGCGTGAGCGTACACACACACATACACACATATTCATATTTATATATTAGTTTTTATATATATTTAATAACATGGATACTTATCTGCGACCACTGGTTTCATGCCGTCTTTTCTCGGCAATCATCAGGCAGAAAAAGAAAGATTTTGGAGAAATCGAAAAAATCGAAAAGATATAGTCAAAAAACTCTTTTATCTATTTATTATTATAGCACATCACTGAATAGGTCCCGTGCCCATCTAATAAAACAAAATGGCTGATTGCCGATTTGACTCCAGGGTGAAATGGTGGATCCATATTTCATCCATTGTCACATATTTAAGCAAAAATTCCTTTTTGTTACATTAAAACGGTTACAAACAACGCTCTGAATCATGGTCGAGTTGTTGTTTTTGATCGACTGTGAGCAAACCCGGCACCCACTTTGAACACAGCTTTCTCTTTGACAACACACAGTTAAATCATCAAACAGTTCTATTTCAAACAATTCAATTTAGCATAACTCATTTGTTTGACCACAGTTTGCTCATACTACGGATTAAACGGTTCGATTTGATCCATCGATAGGACCCTATCAGGTGTTTCCACTCTAGGTCAGAGTGGGCCTGGGTACAATAGCAATGAAGAGACACTCTACATTGCCTAAAGCTCCAAGATGGTATAGTGTCATAACAGGACATTTGTTGCAGAGAATAGATCTTACGCCTCTGCAGAGATGCAGTCGGTGCATTCTACCACCCCAGCCGACAAACCTGGATTTTTATACGGATCCATTTGACTCACTGATGGATCTCTGACATGTACTATCACTCTGGTCCGAGGAATAATTGCAATAAAGAGGTGACTCCAAGCTCCCAACAACTTTTGAAGTGGAGCCATGCCACCAGATGCAGTTTAATGACATGATACCTCATGTAAAGTGGCTTATTTTTTTTATCACCATCATCATGTCGTGCCGCCAGCACGGATATCCCTGACCCTCTCTTGCCACTTCTCCCTATCGTTCATCGCCTCTGGTAGGTCTTCAGGGCTACAACCCGTATCCTCACATGGCTGCTATATGTATATTCGAGCTGGACGTCCTGCTTTTGCTCGGCCATATGTGGGGGTCCATAGTAGTATATCACTTATGAGCTCGTCTCTGCTTCTCCAGCAGTGTCTTGCGTGTCTGGTTCGTCTAACTTGGATAGTTTTCGTGATGGGAGGTAGGTGGCCGTATAGTTGGTGTTTTGTGGGGTGCTTTTATTAAGATAATGAAAATTATACATACTTCGAGAGAAATAGTTTGGATCAAATAACTTTTTAAATATCTGAGACGTGAATGGAAACTGGCTGATTTGAAATTTCTTCTTTTATTGTTGGTGGACCGGCCTATTCAACCAATTTGAGATGTGTGTAAGAAAAAATAGGAGGTCGGGTGAAAAATAAAAAAACAAGAACGTAAGTAGACACCGGGAATGGAATTTAGACGCTTCCTCTGTTGCTACTCACCGTTTTAGAAGTTAATTTTCCACACACTCAAAGAATGTTTATAACGGTCCGAATTAACCGTAAGAATCAAGTGATGTCTATCTCTCTTTTAATCTAGCATTTTATATTCGTTCTCAGAAGAGCCTGTCACGTAAATATCCTCCTAGCTTAACCACTTTAATTTACGTAGTGACATATCTTGCATTCACACCTTAAACTTCATCCTCGACTTCTACAGACATGAATGAGTCAGACAGTAGTAATTTACGAAATTTTTTTTATCTGGAACTGAGCCACAATTGTAACCCACTCTATTAGGACTGAACATGCTTGTAATGACTTGGGAGACTGGCTTTATTATCATCTGATAGAGAACGAACAGTTCATACTAGTAATGGTTTAAGAGGAGACTGGCTCCGTTTGGTAAAAGGCTATGATTGATAATAGGTTGGATAAACACGTTGCGGAGCCGATAAGCATGTGGACCCCGCAAATGAATTAAGTTTAATGCGTGTGAGTAAGTGACAGCCAAAGACAATGAAGGAACAAAGGCGAGGTAACAAATATAACAAGTGACAATTTATTGTCAGATCTAAAAACGTGTGTAAAGTCCGTGATGGTCGTATTCGTCTTCAACTAGCATGGTAACGTTGATAGCTGGTATGGTTGAGACGTAGATGAGCACCGCTTGATGTTAGTTGCGGGTAGCTGGCGTAGGTTGATCGTGTCGTAAGAATACAGCTGGATGATCGCAGCTGGAAGCTGAGGTCGGACAAGTTGTAGAATGCAGCTGGATGATCGTAGCTGGAAGCTGAGGTCGGCCGAGACGTAGAATGCAGCTAGATGATCGTAGCTGGAAGCTGAGGTCGGTTGAGTCATAGAATGCAGCTGGATGATCGTAGCTGGAAGCTGAGGTCGGACAAGTTGTAGAATGCAGCTGGATGATCGTAGCTGGAAGCTGAGGTCGGCCGAGACGTAGAATGCAGCTAGATGATCGTAGCTGGAAGCTGAGGTCGGTTGAGTCGTAGAATGCAGCTTGATGATCGTAGCTGGAAGTTGGGGTCGGACGAGTCGTAGAATGCAGCTGGATGATCGTAGCTGGAAGCTGAGGTCGGCCGAGTCGTAGAATGCAGCTGGATGATCGTAGCTGGAAGCTGAGGTCGGTTGAGTCGTAGAATGCAGCTGGATGATCGTAGCTGGAAGCTGAGGTCGGTTGAGTCGTAGAATGCAGCTGGATGATCGTAGCTGGAAGCTGAGGTCGGTTGAGTCGTAGAATGCAGCTGGATGATCGTAGCTGTAAGCTGAGGTCGGACGAGTCATAAAATGCAGCTGGATGATCGTAGCTGGAAGCTGAGGTCGGTTGAGTCGTAGAACGCAGCTGGATGATCGTAGCTGGAAGTTGAGGTCGGACGAGGCTTAGAATGCAGCTGGATGATGGTAGCTGGAAGCTGAGGTCGGACGAGTCGTAGAATGCAGCTGGATGATGGTAGCTGGAAGCTGATGTCGGTTGAGTCGTAGAATGCAGCTGGATAATCGTAGCTGGAAGCTGAGGTCGGTTGAGTCGTAGAATGCAGCTAGATGATGGTAGCTGGAAGCTGAGGTCGGTTGAGTCGTAGAATGCAGCTGGATGATCGTAGCTGGAAGCTGAGGTCGGTTGAGTCGTAGAATGCAGCTGGATGATCGTAGCTGTAAGCTGAGGTCGGACGAGTCGTAGAATGCAGCTGGATGATCGTAGCTGGAAGTTGAGGTCTGTGGAGTCGTAGAACGCAGCTGGGTGATCGTAGCTGGAAGCTGAGGTCGGTTGAGTCGTAGAACGCAGCTGGATGATCGTAGCTGGAAGTTGAGGTCGGACGAGTCGTAGAATGCAGCTGGATGATGGTAGCTGGAAGCTGAGGTCGGACGAGTCGTAGAATGCAGCTGGATGATGGTAGCTGGAAGCTGATGTCGGTTGAGTCGTAGAATGCAGCTGGATAATCGTAGCTGGAAGCTGAGGTCGGTTGAGTCGTAGAATGCAGCTAGATGATGGTAGCTGGAAGCTGAGGTCGGTTGAGTCGTAGAATGCAGCTGGATAATCGTAGCTGGAAGCTGAGGTCAGTTGAGTCGTAGAATGCAGCTGGATGATCGTAGCTGGAAGTTGAGGTCGGTTAAGTTGTAGAATGCAGCTGGATGATCGTAGCTGGAAGCCGAGGTCGGACGTGTCGTAGAATGCAGCTGGATGATCGTAGCTGGAAGCTGAGGTCGGTTGAGTCGTAGAATGCAGCTGGATGATCGTAGCTGGAAGTTGAGGTCGGACGAGTCGTAGAATGCAGCTGGATGATCGTAGCTGGAAGTTGAGGTCGGACGAGTCGTAGAATGCAGCTGGATGATCGTAGCTGGAAGCTGAGGTCGGTTGAGTCGTAGAATGCAGCTGGATGATCGTAGCTGGAAGCTGAGGTCGGCCGAGATGTAGAATGCAGCTGGATGATCGTAGCTGGAAGTTGAGGTCGGACGAGTCGTAGAATGCAGCTGGATTATCGTAGCTGGAAGCTGAGGTCGGTTAAGTCGTAGAATGCAGTTGGATGATCGTACCTGGAAGTTGAGGTCGGACGAGTCGTAGAATGCAGCTGGATAATCGTAGCTGGAAGCTGAGGTCGGTTGAGTCATAGAATGCAGTTGGATGATCGTAGCTGGAAGTTGAGGTCGGTTGAGTCGTAGAATGCAGTTGGATGATCGTAGCTGGAAGCTGAGGTCGGCCGAGACGTAGAATGCAGCTGGATGATCGTAGCTGGAAGCTGAGGTCGGTTGAGTCGTAGAATGCAGCTAGATGATGGTAGCTGGAAGCTGAGGTCGGTTGAGTCGTAGAATGCAGTTGGATGATCGTAGCTGGAAGTTGAGGTCGGTTGAGTCGTAGAATGCAGTTGGATGATCGTAGCTGGAAGCTGAGGTCGGTCGAGACGTAGAATGCAGCTGGATAATTATCGTAGGAAGCTGGTGTCAGTCGTTGTTGGTAGATCGATATTCCCGGTTATGACGGTATGTTGGGTTAACCGAGGGTGTGTCGATCCAATTGCTGCCTCGTACTGCGAGTCGTACGTGAGCCAGGTGTTGCAATGGTAGGACAGTCCGTAACAGCGAGTCGTACGTGGACTGCGTGGTACTTTGCAGGAGCGTCGTAGTTGAGTTCGGTGATGGCGGTTTGGTCGTGTGGTGTCGGGTGAGCTAGTGACTAAGACTGAGCTATGTCTTAGTGTTACGGACCAAGTGAAAGGTCGGAGAGACCGTGGTTAAGGTTTGCCAGGCCTTAGTACAGACGAGATCGAGCGAACGAGTTGGAGAAGCTAGGGCTTTGTCGTACCCCGTAGCCGTGTAGACGTAACGAGACGATAGCTGAGGCTTTGCCGTATCAAAGCCGTGCGGACGATAGCTATGGCTGGGTCGCACCAAAGCCGTGCGGACGTATCGGACGGGAGCGAAGGCTTTGCCGTGACAAAACCGTGCGGACGTGTCGGGCGCTAGCTAAGGCTTTGTCATGCCAAAGCTGTACGGACGGTCGGACGAGAGCGAATGCTTTGCCGTGTCAAAGCCGTACGGACATATCAGACGGGAGCTAAGGCTGAGCCGCGCCGAAGCTCTGCACAAACGAGCGGACAGGCCAAGAGGCCGAGGCTAAGATTGGCGTTATCTTAGCGCTGCGCAGATAGTGAAGCAGTAGCCAAAGACTAAACTGTGCCTTTAGCGCTGCGCAGCTAATCAGACGAGCGGAATCAAGCGAAGGTTAAGACCGGCTGGTCTTAGAATCCGTCTTCGTGTTTGCCTCCAGGCCGTCTATTTCGGCGAGCCAATAAAGGCTGCCAGAGATACTCCAACCTGCAGACGGCGTTCTCTTATGGCCCTTAAAAGGACAGTTTGTGCATAAATATGTGATGGGAAAGGCGAATGCACTACGTGACATAGGATTCGAACCTTTCGGAGACCGCTAAGAGCGGGTCCTGAGAGCATCGGAGGATCTCTGATTATTTATCATACGTCCCACCAATAAACCTCACCCCCCGTAGTGGGTAAAAGCCTGGGGGGATGGCCCCCTGAGGCCGGAGGAAATCTCCAGTGCCGAGGCACACCCGGCAGAACCGCCCAGAGATAAAACCGCCTACCGAATGCAACCCAACAACTGGAGAGGAAAGATCCGAGGACCACTGATTATTTATCATACGTCCCATCAACGCACGAATATGGCACAAGGCCGTTTTTAAGGTGGGTACGGTTGCAGGGCCGAAGCCCACACGCGTCCGACAAGGCCAAAAATACCTTCGATCCTGTCGGCATTCCCCTTTTTGGGGCGCCTCAGGCACTAAGCAATAAAACCAACCCCACCGAAGGAGGTAAAAGCCTGGGGGATGGCCCCCTGAGGCCGGAGGAAATCTCCTGTGCCGAGGCACACCCGGCAGAATCACCCAGAAGCAAGACGGCCTACCGAATGCAAACCAACAACTGGAGAGGAAAGGTCACAAACACCCTAAAAAAGAGCGGGAACCTCTGAAGTTATGCCGTCGCAGAGGCGTTTGTTATATGAAAGTGGGGCAGCGCCACGCTGCAGAGTTTGTGTAAATAGAATGTTATAAAAATGGGTGTCAAGATAAATCACTTCTTTAGCGTAGCGTCGGCTAGCGAAGATGATTTATTCAATTTTTATAGTGTTGTTTCTGACAGAAGTGTTCTGTTGATATTGTTAATTTCAAATTTATCTTCTTTTTTTTTATATCTGAGACGAGAGGTTAAGGTCGTAAAAAGGAGCTTCGTCACTTCCGTTCGTAACCGGATGTTGTTTTTCTAGGGCGAGCGAGTAATCCGATGTGTACGTTAGAGGACATGTTACGATAAACACAATTAAAGATGAGAAACTCAGACTGAGAAACTCAAAGAGAGAGAGAGAGAGAGAGAGAGAGAGAGAGAGAGAGAGAGAGAAATGTGTGATATATTTATTCAACCTCCCTCCAGGTAGAATTTGAGACAAGGTCATCTTATTATGGGAGTCATTCACGAATCGAGACTCATGCGCAGCTGTCACAAAACATGCTTGATCTCGCCGGCATTCCCCTATTTTGGCACCTTAGGGACCAAGCAATGAACTCAGCCCTACAAAACAGTTATAGCTTGGGAGGGACAGATCCCAGAGACTAGATGTTCAGTTTTCCAATCACTCGGCCAAAGGAAAGCGATGTATGGATCACGAAAGTTATTTAGTTATGTTTCTCTGTGACAAGAGTAGAAACTTGAGTTAAATATGTGAATACAATGAAAAGGAAAAGTTCTATAGTGAAAGTCCTCGTGTGTGTGTATGTGTATTTAATAAAATTCTTCCAATTTAATGTACTGGTACCAATATATCGATAAGTTGTCAAAACATGTCTTTAGAGTGGATGTTGAGTGTGTGGAGGAATCAGTGTAATCGGATATTTAAGTGGATATGTTCATTCCAATTAGTAGTGGGTGCATGAGAGTAAGTTCTCATCCGTATTTTACGGGTATTGTTCTCAGGTTTAGTTCCACCACAAATACAACGAAAAATTTTATAATCACGTAAAAGGAATGAAACATGACACAACGAACATTAAAAAAAAACAATTTAATATTCATAAAACAGGAGTGAAAATAAATTAAAAACATAATGTGTGAATGGCCTTTGTGGAAAATACAGTTTGGCCAGTTAAAAGAAAATAAGTTTGTTCACACGTGTGTGTAGGTCTAAATTGTTAACAGAGTCTGTTAAATAAGTAGTTCTTTACTTACATTAAGTCCACTCGGTATTTTTGATTGTGGCGACAGCGTGTCGCATTGATGAAAGAAAGTTTGCCAGTTTTTTCTTTTGAACTTTAATCGCGACCATCTGCAGCTTGGTCATGAACTTTGGCCGTGGAAAAAAGGAATTTGACTGACGGATAGCTGACTCCTATTTGCATTTGCTTACTGCTTCTGACTTATTGAATTACTGCTACTCTGAGTTGATTAAATTCGTTGTTACTTATACTTTAGTAGTGGATCAAAGAATCGTCCTAAAATTTTAGCGCATAGACATTTATTGACCAATCAGATTCGTATTTTTACTTGTTTATTTTTGAGCCTAAATATTTTCTGTTAATTGACTTCCGACCCTGTTTTTCTAGAATGTTCTTATTCTATGTTTTTAGCTGATTGGTTGAAAAATATAAAAATGTAACTTTGTAGTATCACCTCCCTTACTAAGGTCAGTAAATGAGCAGTCAATACTACCTTAACAGAAATCTTGGTCCTTACTTCCACCTCGGCCAAGGAATGCTATCCCAGAATCCATCGCCTCTCACTCTTCTCTCTTCCCTTCTCTCTCCTTCTCTCTCTCGCTCTTTCTTTCCCTCTGGCCAGTCAGCAGAGATAGTAGCAGTTGCTGAAGACGACCCAAGACAGAAGAGGAGGCAGTTGCTGAAGAGATTCCAAACACTAAACACACGTGTTGACCGCCGGACATTTTCTAGCCAACACGTTGCGTTGTATACGAAGAATAAAATTCCTATTTTAAAGTTAATATTTGTACTTCTCATTTATTATCTCAAATAACATAACCCAAGTACATATATTACAACTTCAATGCTAATGCGGTTTTGATCCAAAATTTCTAGAATGTTCTTATGTGTGTTTTGTTGCTTATTTTAAGACTAAAAAAATGTGTATTCAATAAGTGGAAAAAAATCACCTGCTTGCGTTTACATACTTGGAGACGTTGCTATAGTAACTTGCTGTAGAGCCTCCTTGTGGTAATAGCAGAGACTAAGGGAAGGTAAGGCCACACTTTTCGGTTCATACAGCTTGATCTGGTTACATAGGCTTCACGGTATCTGTCAGTCTTGCGAGAGACAATTGATCGGTGCCTGGATCACGGCACAGGCCGAGGACGAGTTGTGTTTAAGACAACCATTCCGTCGATGAGGGATTTTTTCCTGAATACATTGAAATGGTTGAATCCCCCAGTTTAAGGTGTCAAAAATACGTTAATTCGTTTCATGTATGTATGTGTCCGCATTTGGTATTTCGGGCTTCCATAAGGGTTAGTTTTCTTTTGGAAGTTTTGTCAAAGTCCGGTAAGAGTTAGTTTACAGTTCATTCGTGGGTCTTGTATATTTCAGCATAATGCTGACCGATAGAGAGAGGACTGCTACTGGGTGAAGGGACTAACCGACGCTACGTCCAAAGACGTATGCGTAGTGCCCAAAACACCAGACAGCAAAATGGTGTTGTTGGTTCGACGGACACTGCCTGAAAGAGAAAGAATACTTTGCTCCCTTTGTCAAGAGGAAAGCCTTTTTTCTTTTACGCATGCGTCATCTCCTTTTCCGTTAGAGACCTCTGGGAGTTTCTTCAATTTTAATAGTTTTCTTTTTATTCATTTATTTTTTTATTTTTTAAAATTTAATTTTTAATTAATTTTTTTATTTATTCGTTCCCTACACTATACAATTTTGAATTAATATCGCCGCAGTAGTTTCCAAGCTTCCAGAATGAGGCTGAACATGACCTTCGTTGCCGTAAGGGCTTCAGCTCCTGGTTCTACCGTTACGTCACAAGTTACCTAGTTATACTGAAAGACTGGTTGCCTTTTTAAGATCCCAGTTGAATCTGTTATTATTCATAGAAGAGATTTGTTTGTGCCCCTCTCAAGGGCATTAGCGCACAATGAAACTCAAACTGTCTTGTCTCGGATTTGTACGAGGTCCGTTGACTGTTACGATGAAAGTAACAAATTGGCGAAACAAGTTACTATAACAAAATGTAATTTAACATCGTAGCGGAGTGGTTTTCTGGATACTGTGATAAAAGGTTAATGCTGAAAAGAACAATATATAAAAATCAAAACAAGTTACAGGAGTTTGAGTTGAACAGACATTGTCTTTTTTATGTATTTATACATATTTGATAACAATCAATGAATTACAAATGTTTTCGGGGGTGTCCTCGTGGTGCAATGGTTAAAGCGATAGACTGTGGAATCGTAGCAAGCGAGTTCGTATTCCAATCGAACTATTACGTTCACTTTCGGGCAAATACCTTTGGGAAAGGTATGAACCCCCTTATCCTCCCAGCTATGGGTTAAATAGTACTACTACTGTTCTAGGAGAATAGCTTTGGCATTAAATAACCTACAATGGTTGATATGCCATTAAACAAAGAAACCAAACCAAACAAATGTTTTCATGCGCGTATAAATTCTGTATGGATATTTATCCGTGCCTCCCACCAATCAGGATTTGACACAAGGCCTTTTTTATCGTGGGGATTTAGGGGAGGAGGAGGAGGAGGAGGAAGAGGAGCCAAGATTCATGCGTTGCTGAACAATGTTGGTCATAGGATCACTCGGTGCAATGTGAACTATGAAAGGCTTTGCTAAGCCTCCCGACATATATGCCAGATGACTTTGCTGGTCATAGATTTAGCAGACCCGGATATCCAGTGTAATGTGAATCGATGCTTGTCATTGATAATCCACCCAGGACGTATGCGAAATGCTTCCGCCAAATCCAGGTAAGTATGATATTTGTCGCTGCCTCCTACCAGACAGGACTTGACTCAAGGTAAAAAGCCCGAAGGCCGATTAAAGTGGGGATAAAGGGGAGGGGAAGGTTGGGAACGAGCCGAGACTCGAACACTGCTGGTCTGTACTGCTCATCGACCCACTAAGTGCAATGTGGATCTAATGAGCCAAGCAGTTTCACGAATCCAAATCTGGATCCGGGAACGTATGCCGGCTTATAGCTTGAACTAGACAGCAAGGTCTACTGCTATACATAGGGGACAAAGGTTGCAGCTCGCCCACCCGAAGGTGGCCCAACCAAAACTGGGGGCCTTTCGGCCTCGAATCTGCCATTGATTTCGATACCCCATCCAGCACGAATGTCGGACGGCCCAGCAAAAGCCAGGTAAGTATGTATAAATTTTGTATGTGTCCATATTTTTGTATTCTTTTTTTTTTCTTTTTTGTATTTCAGTCCTGAGTTTCTTCCGGGATTAAAATTTGTTATTGCCCGTGATATTTGGAATTGATGATTTGATTAGGAATTTGGAGTAGAAGTAAAATATACCATGCCTGTCCTCTTTGAATACCTGACTTGTACTCACTCTGCAGGGGACAGCTAGTACCAAACCCACTAGATATTGGCGGCAAAATAGGGAAAGTTTTCAAACAAATAATGACAAACTTGGGGCCTTTTCAAGGAAAGGGTAAAGCTATTTTAGGTCGAATGAAACACTGATTTAAAAACCGTTATGAGTTTATTTAATACGACAATAGCCATTACATCCAAACCGCCTTAATGCAAAGGTTTAGCAAATTAACTTGCAATATAAATAGCACGAATTTCCCACAAGCAGTTATACTCAGTACTGAAATAAATCAGCGTCGTTTCCAAAATCTTTTCATGTCAGGATGAACGATTCTCTGAAAGAACTTGTCTTATGTATGACACAAGACTGCATCCAGTGGTAAGGCTCCAGTCTTGAGGATGACACAAAACTACATCCGGTGGTAAGGCTCCAGTCCTGAAGATTGCATAAAACTACATCTGGTGGTAAGGCGACAATCTTGAGGATGACACAAAACTCCAGTTCTGGGGATGACATAAACTTTATCCGGTTGTAAGGCTACAGTCCTGGGGATGACACAAAACTACATCTGGTGGTAAGGCGACAATCTTGAGGATGACACAAAACTCCAGTTCTGGGGATGACATAAACTTTATCCGGTTGTAAGGCTACAGTCCTGGGGATGACACAAAACTACATCTGGTGGTAAGGTTCCAGTCCTGTTGATGACAAAAACTACATCTGGAGGTAAGGCTCCAGTCCTGGGCATGATACAAAACTTCATCTAGTGGTAAGGCTCCAGTCCTGGGGATGGCACAAAACTACATCTGGACGTAAGGCTCCAGTCCTGAGGGTGAGGACACAAAACTATATCTGGTGGTAAGGCTCCATTATTTAGGATGACCTAAAACTACACCTGGAGGTAAGTCTCCAGTCCTGGGGATGACCCAAAACTACATCTGGTAGTAATGCTCTAGTCTTGGGGATGATACAAAACTACATCTGGAGGTAAGGCTCCAATCCTGGGGATGACACAAAACAAGGTTAACGCTCCAGTTCACTAGCTTTAAACAATATGGTGTTACCCTTCATTACCATTACTCCCTTGTCAACTCTGACCTGGAGAAGTTGTACTTGTAAGATTTAATGTAGTGGCCAAATAAATGTTTATAAATAAAAGATAATGCCCGCTTTAAAAAAAGGAATCTTTTTTGTTTGGTTTCTTTTAAAGGCATAAAAGCCTAATATATAAGAAAGTGAATATAAAGAAGATGCACGGGTGTATAAGAAGCACTCAAATTTCACCAAGGCAAATCAAGGAAAAATTTTAGGGAACCAAAGTTCTAATATTAAACGTGACGAAATTAATGTAATAAATATTATCAATGATACGAATTTTAATCTGAATAATAGCATTTTAACTAAAGTTAACTTAGTGAGGTGCCCGTGGTGTAATGTTTATCGTCGTAGGATATGGACACAGCGACACGAGTTCGAACCTGGACGAGACTGATTGCGTTTCACATAGCACTAATACCCTTGGGAAAGGTATGAATCTAATTGTTCTCCCTCCAGCTATGGGTAAATAGTAGGGCAGACTGGAATCTTCGGCCTTGGTGAGGCAACTAGTCTAGGAGACGGAAAACTCTGAATTGAAACCTGTTAAACTCCGCTTAAAAATTGACCTTGTGTCATATCCTGCCCGAGCAGAGGGGTTGGTAAATATGGCTTTTTAACTAAAGACAATAGGTATATGAAAGTTAACAGGGAGCTAATTTCGCGAAATTTAAACCTACATATGGCATATAAGACACAGGGGAATTTTAAAATGGTTGGTTGAGTTTTTATGGCATATCAACCTTTGTAGGTTATTTAACGCTAAATCCACTTTTATGTAAATAATCTGTTCTATTTAAAACAATTCAGTTTAGCATAAGTATATAGTTTAATTGTCAAAAACATTTCTATTTCAAACTATTCAAGCAGTTATATGTAACAATTCAGTTAAGTGTAAATACAGTTTTAATGTCGAAAAACAGTTCTATTTCAAATAATTCAGTTAAGCATCAGCACGCAGTTTAAATGTAAGTACGGTTTAAGTGTCAAAAACATTTCTATTTCAAGCTATTCAGTTTAGCATAAGTATGCTGTTCGTTCTATTTAACCCATAGATAGGTCCCTATCAGGTGCTACCACTCCGAGTGGACCAGGGAGCGATGGCAATGAAGGGGTACTCTGCATTCCCCAAAGCTTCAGCATTGCTGGAACCTCACCATCAGATTGTTTAGTGTCATATACAGGACACTCGTTAGGTGGGGTCATACCCCTCTACAGAGGCGCTGTCAGTATATTCTACAGTCCCAGCCGACTAAGCAATACACAGAGTTAAATGTCAAACAGTTTTATTTCAGACAATTCAGTTCAGCATAAGTACACAGTTTAGACGTCAAAAACAATTCTATTTCGAGCAATTCAGTTCAGCACTAGTACGCAGTTCCAATGTCAAAACATTTCTATTTTAAACAATTCAGTTTAGCATAAATACGCAGTTTAAATGCAAAAATCAATATAGTGAAAGAAGCACGGTTTAGTTCTATTTAACCCATAGATAGGACCCTTACCGGGTGCTACCATACCAGGCGAGAGTGGATCTGGGAGCGATGGCAATGAAGGGGTACTCCGCATTCCCCAAAGCAACAGCATTGCTGGAACCTCACCATCAAATTGTTTAGTGTCATATCAGGACACTCGTTGGGGGGGGGGAGGTTATCCCTCTGCAATGAAGCAGTGGGTGTATTCTACAGCCCCAGCCGACTGGGCCCGAATTTTAAAAGATACGCTATCAAATACGGTCTTTAAAACAGGTAATATTTAATTGGGGTGAATGATTATGAAAAACAAAACCAAATAGAAAAAATTCACGTGTCACCAAGTGCGTGGGTTGGGTTTGCTTTCTTTATTTAATGTCATATCAAACTTTATAGGTTATTTAATGGCAAAGCTTTCCTTCTAAAAGAACAACAGTGTTATTATTTAACCCGGAGCTGGGGGTGGATAATATGTATATGTATGCATATATATATATGAATGAGTGTATATATCTATGCGTATATATATGTATATATGCATGTGTATACATATGTATGTATGTATATATATGTGTATATGTATGTATGCATATATATGTTTATGTATATATATATATATATATATATATATTTGTTGAAATGAAAGTTTGATAGAAATATGTGGAAAGTTAGATAAATCAAAGACTTAACTCTTATTTCTATCGTATATATGTGTGTGTCTATATATGTGTGTGTGTCTATATGCTTGTCTATATATATATATATATATATATGTGTGTGTGTGTGTGTGTGTGTGTGTAATCGTATATATGTATGTGTATGCGTTTATATGTATATGTGTGTGCGTATATATGTACGTGTATCTATATATGTGTACATATGTGTGTATTTCTACTTGAAAGTATATATGTATATATATGCATGTGCATATATGTATATATATATATATATATATATAAGCATGTTGGTGCATGTATGCATGTGTGTATATATATGTATATAGATGTAAATATATATGTACGTAGATGTAAATATATATGTATTCATATATATGTGTGTGTATGTGTATATG
>OY757938.1:54125411-54182911 GCA_963585895.1 Sepioteuthis lessoniana | reverse complement strand
ATATATTTAACATATATGTATAAAGAGAATTTGGTATAAAATAACCTACAATGGTTGATATGCCATAAAACACAACCAAACCAAATCCTATATATTTAATATATATGTATAAAGAGGATTTGGCATTAAATAACCTACAATGGTTGATATGCCATTATACCAAACCAAACCAAACCAAATCCTATATATTTAATATATATGTATAAAGAGGATTTGGCATTAAATAACCTACAATGGTTGATATGCCATAAAACCCAACCAAACCAAATCCTATATATTTAATATATATGTATAAAGAGGATTTGGCATTAAATAACAAACAATAGTTGATATGCTATAAAATCCAACTAAACAAAATCATATATATTTAACATATATGTATAAAGACAATTTGGCATTAAATAACCTATAATGGTTGATATGCCATAAAACCCAGTCAAATCAAATCATATATATTTAATATAGATGTGTAATGTAGATTTGGCATTAAAATACCAACAATGGTTGATATGCACCCCAAAAAAACACTTACCAAACCAAATCATACATTTAAAATATACACGGAGCACACAATAAGTTTCCAGACTTTTTTCGTATGGGCACTTTTATTGATAGTACACACATGAAACTCTAGTCCCCTTCGAAGTTATCTCCTCCGGCTTCAATGCACTGGTTGTACCGTTCCAACAACTTCTGGAAGGTCCCATGGAAGTCCTCTTGTGTGAGCGTGTCAATGACCTTCGTCACAGCCTCTTTCGTCTCCTTAATTGTCCCTTAACGACAGCCTCTAAGTTTTTCCTTGACCTTATGGAATAACCAAAAGTCACAGGGAGCAAGGTCTGACTATAGGAAGGGTGACGAACTGTCTTGATGCCCATCTTTGTCAAATAGTCTGTGACAAGGATGGAGTTGTGGACTGGTAAAATGTCCTGATGGAAATGCCACTGACCCGATTTGAAGAGTGCTGGCCTTTTCCGACGGAATCTCTTCTTGAACTCCCTTAAAACCTCAACATAGTATTCCTTTTTGACTGTCTGTCCAGCAGGAACCCAGTGCATGTAGATCATGACAGTGCTGTCAAAAAAATGGATCATCAAAAGTTTGTGGGTGGATTCGCTCTGTCTGGCCTTCTTGAGTCTGGGAGAACCAGCATGCTTCCAACGGGAACTCTGTCTCTTGGTCTCTGAGTCATAGCAGTAGACCCAGCTTTCATCGCAGGTCACTAGAGCATCAAGAACTGCGGGATCTGCTGTCATGACAACGTCTTTCTTTCTGATCTTCTCTGAGCACCCTTGGGACAAACTTCGCGCAAATCTCCCCCCATCTTCAGTGTGTACAGTTCCCACACTGACATCAAACTGTGCGCTTATTGTATCTATGGACACACGACGGTCCTTATCCACAAAATTCTTTATTTGGCCAGTCAACTCTGCTGTTCTGACTTCCTTACTCTTCCCACACCTCTTATCATCCCTCACAGACTCCCTGCCTTCATTGAATCTCTTATGCCACTCAAAAACTGATGCTCGATTCATGCAACATGGCCGAAAAGCAGTCTGGAGCATTCCATACGTTTCTGTTGCATTTTTTCCAAGTTTAAAACACAATCTTATTGCATATCGTTCTTGTAAAGTGTCCTCACGTTCAGATTGCATTTTTGAAATCCACCAGCTGCGGCAATAAGGCTTTAGTAGGGTGTATTCCAATTGCTGCTGTAGCTGTTCATTTGAACCTGAAATCATAATAATTGGTCAGTCATCTCATAAGATGTATAGCAACAACATACTGAATTTTCAAGTGTCTGACAATTTTAAATGCCTGTACAAGAAAGTCTGAAAACTTATTGAAGGCACCTCGCATGTATAAAGAGGAATTGTAATTAAATAACCTACAGGGATTTATATACCATAGACCCAACCCAGCAACTTTGATATTAATTAATTATATTGATAATTAAATGTCTGTCGTAACGACTAGCAAATTAGGTGTATTTTTCAATTATTAATATCTTACTCTAAATTAGGGGGGTGTCTTCGTGGTGTAATGGTCAAAGCGATGGACTGCGGAATAGTAGTAAGCGAGTTCGTACTCCAGTCGCGCTATTACGTTCACTTTCGGGCAAATACCCCTGGAAAAGGTATTGAACTCCCTTATCCTCCCAGCTATGGGTTAAATAGCACCACTACTCTTCTTCTAGGAGAATGGCTTTGGCATTAAATAACCTACAAAGGTTGACATGCCATTAAACAAAGAAACCGAAACCGTTATCTAATTTAAACTAACTTCCCCACCTAATCCGGTTCAGAACGTTCAGTTATTTCCTTGTACAGAAACTCGTGTTTCAACAACTTTCGCTTATACCTCCGCCATTAATTTGCCCACTGTCCAGCCTTACCTTAAAGTAAGCTGAACTGCCATAATAATAATGAAAAAGAGTTAAAGAGAATTTTGATATTCATGAAAACTATGGCGAAGTTTTCAGTTTTATTTTTAAATTTCTCCAGATGTTTACACTTCACAATGGCCATTTTCTTTGACGTGACTTTATCTTTAATAGAGAAATAAATACTACCTCTGTCCTACTGTTATAATACCGAGTGTATTTGATACACAGTGTTTTATTTGGGACTCAACCCAAAAGATAAGAGGGTTGAATTTATACGCACGCACCTAATTCATTTATTTTTAAGACTAAAATTCAGCCTCATCAAGGCTAATTTCCTTGTTAATCAGCAGTAAGTTATGATAACTATCCCTAAAAAGCTTCCCTCTCCTCAAAAAAATAAAAAAATAAAAAAAATAAAACAACAACAACAAAACAAAAAAATCAAACAAAACAACAACAACAACAAAAACAAAAAAATCAAACAAAACAACAACAACAACAACAAAACAAAAAAATCAAACAACAACAACAACAACAACAACAACAAAAACAAAAAAATCAAACAAAACAATAACAACAACAACAACAAAACAAAAAAATCAAACAAAACAACAACAACAACAACAACAACAAAAAAATCAAACAACAACAACAACAACAATAACAACAACAAAAAACAACAAAATAAAAGGAAAGCAGCATTTATCCTCTTAAGATTAGAAACAACCAAAAGATTTTATCCGGCTTGCATCAACTTGTTATGTTAACAAACAAACACCCTGTTCTTCTAATCTGCATAATTAGTTATTTTATCAAATAATTCGCTAAAATTTGACAATTTGTACTCATTATATCTAATTTCGCAATGTAAGCAAATTCCCGTTTCATTTTGTTTTTGTTTCTTTCTTTAATAGCATATAGTAAAAGTAAAGTTGGCCACCGTAGTCGAGGGTGACCCGAAGGCTCTTTTTTCAATAGCTACTCCTTTCCCTGGATTGCTCCACTTTACCTCGATCCTTACCTTATAATGCTGAGTGTTAAGCAAGGTGGCATCAAGTACCATTTTTAAGTCTTTAGTATGACTCGACGAGATTGAGTTCAGTCTCCCGCGCCATTGGCAAACACTCCAACCATTGGGCTAATGTCCGACTTACAATCTAACCCATTACTGGTGGGGAGGGATATCAGTACGAAAGTGAACATAATAACACGACTGGAGTTCGAACTCACTTCCTCACTTCGCGGCCGCAGTCCAACGCTTTTGCTATAATACCACGAGGACTGCACAATCCGTCTTTCTTTCTTTCTTTCTTTCTTTCTTTCTTTCTTTCTAATCCAGAATACCACAACAAAGATACCTCCGTTATTTTTCCTTCTCTGTGAGCAGAGCTCAGAATACTGTATGCCTTACAGACAGACGGGTAAGGCATCTCCTTTTGAGGTGTCCTGCATATGACACTTTATTGCATCTGATGGTGAGACTTTAGTTCTGGGTAGTGTGGAATACCTTTTCATTGCCTTTACTCCTGGGTCCACTTGGAGAGGAAATATCTGATAGGGTTTCATCTGTGGGTAAAATAGATCTGTTTGAAAATTGTTTGTATTGAATAAGAATAAGTGAAACCAAAAAACTGAATATTACATAGGAACACTTGACATCACAATTTTACCCTATCATAAGATGTTATGTAAAAATGAAAATACCTAAAATCTTTTTGTATTATTTAATATTATTCTTTTCGCTTTCTGTGATGAGATACAACAGATAAGAATACTTGGAAGTGGATCCTAAATCAAATAATAAAAGTAAGTAAAGTTGTCTCCCTTTGGTCGAGGGTGACCCGAAGGGCTCCCTTTTCAATAGCTACTACACCAAGGTTTAGGGGAGGGTGCTACTCCCTTCCCTGGATTAACCCACTTTACCCTTGATACGTACCTAATAATGCTGTTAAGCAAGGAGGTATCAGTAACCATTTCTTTTAGTCTTTGGTATGACTCGACCTGGGATTGAACCCTGGGTTCTAGGCCGTGGGCGAACACTCCACTCACTAAGCCAGTGAGATGGCACAAATATGGTACAGGTCTGTGACATATTAGAAAAACATCCCGCCAGTGAGACATTAGATAGTTTAAGAAACACTTTTCTATACAATACTCTAATTTTCCGTTAGTCAATACTATTTATATTTTTATTACGTGGTTCATTCTATAAATTAAAAGAAGGGGAAGGACCAAGTATAAATACGAGATTCATTCAATAACGAAAGGGAATCTATCTATCTATCTATCTATTTATCTATGTAACATATTGACCCTCGACCGAGCCGGCAATCAAGAGATGCACCAGTGTAAATAAGCGGAAGAACAACGGAAGCAGGTGGACGTAAGACAATTATATAACCAGGTGCCCGAGGCGGTTCGGGCCAGTTGGAGTCAGTTGGAGACAAGGTGCCGAATTGAGAGCCAGCAGCAGACTGAGGGCTTTGGGTCCTCAGTGACCCACGGTTGAGCAACTCAGCCAAGATGGGGAAGAAGTGCTGCTATGGTCAGAAGAACTTGGGGTCAATATAGCAGTCTGTTCCTATCTCCAACTCATCTCTCACACACAACCAGAATCAATCCTTTCGAGAATAAAGTGTGAGAGATATATTTTTATAAAGAAGTGTGTTCATTGAAGTTCGTCATTATTGTTGACTATGTTTCCGCTTATATTTGTATTATGTATATGTATGTTCCTATACAACATCTATCTATCTATCTATCTATCTATGTTCCGATCTATCTATCTATCTATCTTCAAGTGTTGATATGCCATAAGACACAGCCAAACTAATCTTTTGGCCAATTGTCGACGTCAGGTCTGTGTTTTATTTCCTATTCCACGGCTTCAGGTTCAAGAGGGATCAACATCTATTGTCAGGGGAGTGTCAACACTTTCCGTGTCAATGGGCGGTAATTTCCTTTCTCCGCACATTCAATCTACA
Organism: Sepioteuthis lessoniana; assembly: GCA_963585895.1. Taxonomy (NCBI): domain Eukaryota; kingdom Metazoa; phylum Mollusca; class Cephalopoda; order Myopsida; family Loliginidae; genus Sepioteuthis; species Sepioteuthis lessoniana. The sequence goes on along the minus strand of OY757938.1, from coordinate 54,177,541 downwards.
GCACTGCCCCCCCCAGCTTCTTGTAGACATCATAACAAGTGCTCTACTGCACTCACATCTTTGTTTAAATACTAAAAATGAAAAAAAAAAAAATCATTTCGTATCTCAGAAGGAATTTCGGTTTGGTTTCTTTGTTTAATTGTGTTTCAAATTTCGAGGGTTATTTAATGCTGAAGCCATCCTTGTAGAAGAACAGTAATAATACTATTTAATCCATAGCTGGGAGGGGGGATAAGGGAGCTCATACCTTTCCCCAGAATATTAGTTCGAAAGTGAGAGTAATAACGGGACTGGAGTTCGAACTCGCTTACTATGATTTCACAGTCCCGCACTTTAGCCACTACGACACACCCTCTCCTCACTGAAGGGATTTGAAAAATACTATTTAACAAGAACATAGCTGGCAAATTAACAGTATATTAAGAGAAAACAAATGTCATATACATTAAGGAAGTAGATTAATTGACTGATTTTAACGGCATGTCAGCACGTCTACGGTTATTTTATGCCTAGAGGTTAGGTAATCGTGTTCATTGTACGTTTATATTTACTTTCGGGTCATTGCTTCGTGAGAGGTTTTTTTTGTATACGGCTCTATCGAATACAAATAATTTTTAGACAGATCAATTTGACCCCTAGATGGGGCCATAACAGGTGCTATCACTCCAGGTCAGTCGACCTGGGAGTAATGACAATGAAATGGTACTCCACACCCCCCAGAGTTCCAGAACAGGGGCCTCACCATCAGATGCACTTTAATTTATAACCAGGATATCACCTGTTTTTGGTGGGAGGAGTCTGACTTCTCAGCAGGTGATACATTGGACGTATTGTAAACCTTCCCGACTGGGTGAAAGACGTAGAAAAATGTCAAAGATATTTAATTTTCTATAAAAAAATGAAGAAAAAAAATCAATGTCTTCAAATAGTTTAACTATACAAATATCTGCCCTTATTTAGGAGGAAAAAACGATTATCTCACTTGGATAGCTGATGTCACTTCAGATTTAGGATTTAGAATGCAATAGTATTTATTCAGCCCCTTGAAAACGTATTTGAAAAAAACAAACTGATTCAACAAAGGTTGACATAACTTAAAAACCAACCAACCAACCAACCAACCATCAACAGATTTTAAATAATTATCTGAAACACATGAAAATAGATAATTGTATATAATTTGTTATAAATTAATAAAAATAATAACTGTTATTGCTTACAAATGATTGCTATCATTAGTTACGTGAAACCATGTAATTACTTGAAAAAAAATTATTTCAACATTAAATAACCCAACAAGGGTTGATATGCCGTAAAACAGATTCTCTATTTAACCTACGTGGCACATCTTTCTCAAGTTTCTTCAACTTTCAAAAATAATTAACTCGAAAATGTCATCTCCTCTTTGGTTGATCGAGAACTTTTCAAAATCTCTCAAAAAGTAACGAGGTAAAGTTGCTATTCAAATATGAAATCAAAATATTCTTTTGATGGAGAATAAAAACAAATTATCGATTTCTCAGATTTGGATGACCGAGCAGAAGTACAGCATGGCGATAATCTTTCATGTATACCACTTTTTGTGGCCCTCCCTCATAATTAAATCAGCCTAGCCGGTTGGGGCTGTGAAATACATCGATTGCATCTTTGTAGAGGGGTAAGACCGCCCCAATGGGTGTCCTTGATATGACACCAAGCAATCTGATGGTGAGGATCGAGTAATGATGGGGTTTTGGGAGAATGCAGAGTAATCCTTTATTACCTGGCGTGGTAGTATGGGATTAGACCCTCTCTATGCGTCAAATAAAACTGTTTGATCATTTAACAGTGTGTAAACAAATGACTGTTTAATTGAATTGTTAATGATATATACTAATTCTTTTAATCACTTCACTGAACGCAAACAAATAATTGATATTGAATAGAATTATAAGTGTTAGATAGCAATAATTGAAACCATTTAATTATATAGAAACAATAACAAGACTAGTCTTCAAACAAATTAGTTCTAATTCATTTAAAAATGAAATTACCGACAAACTAATCACTTACATATCATGTCATCACCATCATGTCACACTGCCAACACGGATCTTCCTGACCCTCTTTCACCACCCGTTTCTATCAGGAGGTTTTCCAGGTTATATCCTGTATCGGCACAGAGCTGTTGTATATAGGTTCTAGTTGGTCATCCTGCATTTGCTCGTCTATGTGACGGAGTCCTCGGGAATGTACCGCTTATGAATTCGTCCTTACTTCTCCATCGGTGTCCTGCATGTCTGGTTCGTCTAACTTTGATAGTTTTCGTGATGGGTAGTAGGTGGCCGTACAGCTGCTGCTTTGTGGGGTGTTGCCTCCAGGACTTGTTCAATAAAGCTCGCACCATTCTTATGTACTTGCCATCAAGCTTTTTTCCATACATTTAGTTTGCATTCATGTAGTCCATCCATCTAGCAGTATCGACACGACCACAGCTTGAAAAAACTGTGTTTTATTTTATCGGTAAGGTCTGACTTCCATATGACCGATAGTCTATCGTTAGCTGTCTATTTCTTTGCTAGTCGCGTGTTGATGTCTTTCAAGGTTGATGAAGCACTGGTTCCGAGGCAGGTGAATCTTGTCCACTAGTTTCAGAGAACTCCGCCCTTTAGTGTGTGGATGTTGCCTCTTTGATTAAAGCACATCCATTCCGTCTTGTCTGCATTGACATAGAGGCCTATGCCATCAGCTGCTCGTTCCGACTATGTAGTAGGGTTTCGGCTTGGGCGTGTGTATTTTCAGAAGCGCTATGTCATCGGCGTAGTCAGCGTCGGTAATTGTTTGTGCGGGGTATCTTCTGCTTCTTTCCTATGCCAGCTTGAAACTGTTTTCTTTCATTAAATCTATATTCGCTCTAAACACATAGTCTAGACAGATGATAAACAGGTATGGGGCTAATATGTCTCCTTATAGCACACCAGCTACAATGTCGAAATAGTATGTGCCTCAATTCTATGAGCGGGCTTTTAATTTTGTGTTTTTATATAGCATCATGACAAATTCACGTACCTAGGAAGCAGCGTCGAATCAACAGAAAAGGACATCGAAACGAGGCTAACGAAAGCATGTACAGCTATCAATAGGCTATCGATTATATGGAAATCAGACCTAACCGATAAAATGAAACGCAGTTTCTTCTAGGCAGCGGTCACATCGATACTGCTATATGGATGCACTACATGGACGCTAACAAAACGGCTGGAGAAGAAACTGGATGGCAATTACACAAGAATGCTGCGTGCAATCCTCAACAAGTCCTGGCAGCAGCACCCCACAAGACACCAACTGTACGGCCACCTGCCCCCTATCACGAAAACTATTCAAGTTAGACGAACCAGGCATGCAGGACACTACTGGAGAAGCAGAGATGAACTCATAAGAGATGTACTCTTATGGATCCCCACACATGGCCGCGCAAAAGCAGGACGACCAGCTCGAACGTACATTCAGCAGCTATGTGAGGATGCAGGATGTTGTCCTGAAGACCTACCTAGGGCGATGAACGATAGGGAGGAGTGGCGAGAGAGGGTCAGGGATATCTGTGCTACCAGCGCGAGATGATGATGATGATGATGATATAGCATCATTATGGCTGTGACAGTTTCTTTGAGGAGATGGTAGGCGAGAAGTATTTGTTCCATCTTCCCTCTGTGTATGGAGTCAAATGCCTTGGAGAAGTTGACGATTAATATTGTAGCCTCAAGGTTTTTTGCATGTACACCTTCTAGAATTCGACAGATAGTCAAAATTTGTGATGTCGTGGATCAATTTTTCTGCAAGCCATTTTGGTTCTTCCTATGTATTTTCTCAATTTTGGGTTTTATGCGGTTGTGTCGTTGAGCATTGTAGATCTTTGCCCCTATGGATATAAGGGTTATACCTTGGTAGGTCTTGGCTAATCCGAGGTCTACTTTCTTGGGGAAAGGGAGTAGGTAGCCCTTTGTCTATCTGTCTGTTTTATTCTAGTTATATAAAGCATTACAGTGCCGGAGCAGTATGTCGTCGAATTTCCTCGTCTTCTATGCTTCTGGGGTATTTCATCAAGCCCTGCGGCTTTCCTATTTTCATTTTTTCTTAGTACTGAGTCGGTTCTTCTTGCGTAAACTGTCCTAGTTTGATGTCTAGTTGATAAATAATAATTTTCGTGATTGGTTCATGCGTAACTTTCGAGGTTTTCCGAGTAAATTCTCGAAATGTTGTTTCCACGGGTATATTTGTCCTTCTTGGCTGATAGCTTTCAGTTTAGCTTACACGGTACTCTTCTTTCTGCTCACTTCGTTTACCGTCTGCCATGCTATTCTAGATTGTCTGCCTATCAACCGAGTCTCTGATCTTATTGATCTGATTTTATATGCTTTCTGTGTGTCTTCCATGTATACGTTAGTCAATTCATTTTGTACCTTCTAAAGTTTCTGTGCATTGATTGGTTGGGTTCCTCCTATTGCACAGAGAAGCGGTTTTTACATCTGCACACTTTTTCCTAACTGCTAATATCTCCCATGGGACTCTAGGTTTAGTTCTTTGTTTAGTTGGTATGCATTCTGCTGGCGCTTCTAAGTGGGCATTAACGAAGTTCTAATATTCGTCATTCGGAGTAAGTGTTTCTGATATCTCCTGAAGTGCATCAAATTTATTTCTTAGTGTTAACATATAACATATTTTGTATATCAATTTAAATGTGTGTAAACAAATGACTGAAGTTAAATTGTTACTGTTACGTAGCAATACCAGAAATCATGTAAAAAAAGAGTGCAGGCTCGTTTGAAAATGCTCGGTTAGAGTGTTCACCAATGGTCCGAGAGACCTGGGTTCAATCCCAGGTCGCGTCACACCAAAGACACAAAAAAGGGTACTTGATACCTCCTTGTTTAACTCTCAGCAATATAAGGTACATATCAAGGGTAAAGTGGAGCAATCCAGGGAAAGGCGTAGTGCCCTCCCGTAAACCTCGGTGTAGTAGCTATTGAAAAGGGAGCCTTCTGGTTGCCCACGACTACAGTCACCAACTTTACTATATATGTATAAAGAGGATTTGGCATTAAATAACCTACAATGGTTGATATGCCATAAAACCCAACCAAACCAAATCATATATATTTAATATATATGTGTAAAGAGGATTTGGCATTAAATAACCTACAATGGTTGATATGCAATAAAACCCAATCAAACCAAATCATATATATTTAATATATATGTATAAAGAGGATTTGGCATTAAATAACCTACAATGGTTGATATGCCATAAAACCCAACCAAACCAAATCATATATATTTAATATATATGTATAAAGAGGATTTCGCATTAAATAACCTCCAATGGTTGATATGCCATAAAACCCAATCAAACCAAATCATATATATTCCATATATATGCATGGAGATGATTTGGCATAAAATAACCAACAAGGGTTGATATGGCACAAAATCCAACCAAACCTAAATCTATCAGTTGCGTGAAACCATGTAATTACTTGAAAAAAAAGATTTTGTCATTGAATAACCCAACAAGGATTGACATGCCGTAAAATCGAATCAGTATACAATTAACTTGGCTCATCTCTTCCTGAGTTTCTTCAACTTCCGAAAATAACTCGAAAATGTCATCCCCTCTTGGGCTGATCGAGAAATTTTCAGCATCCCTCATAAGTGACTACATCAACTTCGGGTGACCTTGCTATTCTAATATCAACTCAAAATACTCTTTTGATGTGGATGAAGAATGAAAATGAATAAATGAATTCTGAAATAAATTTAAAAAGGCTTTTTTCTTAGCTGTGGCTGTGTCGGTACTACTGTATAGCTGCACCATCTGGACTCTGACAGAACGCATGAAGAAACGCATGATTAGAACGACAGAAGAGTACTACGTTCTGTTTTGGACAAAAACTTAAAGCAGCACACCACAAATCAGTAGTTGTATGGCTACCTGTCTCCCATCTCCCAGAACATCCTTGTTAGACGAACCAGACATGCTGGATATTGATGGTGAAGTATTAATTAACTTACAAGCGACGTTCAATCAGGATGATGATAATATACACGGAGTTGACTCTCCTATCGAGAACAATGGATGAGAGTTTAGTAACTTCATCTGTGGTGTAATGGTTAACAAGTTGGACTAGTAAACCAACACGAGTAAGTTCGAGTCTCATTGGGTGCCCCATTCATATGTCCGTGTGCCACATCTAAGCAAAAAGCTTTGAAAATTACTTCATCTGTCATATGATTTTTTCTTTTAGCTTTTATGGCAAATCAACCCCCTGTGGGTTATTTAATTCCAGATCCTGTTTATACACATATATCTAATGTATACGATTTGTAATCGTATATTTGGTAGATAACATTTTTTACAAGTTAGAGCTCATTTGTTAGCACACAATTAAATCGTTATCCAATCAGCTGGGGCCGTAGAATAGGCTGACTGCTTCTCTGCAGAGGGGTAAGACTCCCCCAACGTGAGTTCCCAACATGACATTAAACAATCTGATGGGGAGGCTTCAGTAATGCAGAAGCTTTGAGGAATGCAGAGTACCCCTTCATTGCCATCACTCCCAGGTCCACTTTGGCTCAGAGTGGTAGGACTTGATAGACTCCTCTCGTCCACGTCAAGAATTTATCTATTCTTTATTCGATGTACCATTCTTTTACGTGTCACATACTCCCAAAGAGATCCAGAAATTCTTCCCTGTCTTAAGATCACTTTACTGGATTTTTCTATGAAAGGTAAAGTGCCGGGGAGGGGTTAAACAGAACAATAAACTCCACTCCAGTTTCAACTCACGCATAAATTTGCATTCCTATGTGGCACGAGTTTTGTTTAAGTCTTAAGGGGTCATTATTTCAAGGGGTTTTCTGAAAGACAAGAGCATGACATTTTTTCTTCTTTGGGCCAATATCTTTATACACAATAGAGATATCTTTACGTTGAAGATCATCATATTTTATAACCTCTTGGCGGAAATGGGTGTCAAAATCTTTTAAATTTATATATATATATATATATATGTGTGTGTGTGTGTGTGTGTGTGTGTGTGTGATATAAATTTATATAAGATATATATTTATTTTATAACCTCTTGGCGGAAATGGGTGTCAAAATGTTATTAATTTATATATATATATATATATATATATATATATATATATATATATGTAAAAATTTATATAAGATATATATTTTTTCTCATTTATTTATATATTATATATAGATATATATATATTTTTTATTTATTTAAAATATACATTTTAATAATAACAATAATTATATATAATATATATATATATATATATATATATGTGTGTGTGTGTGTGTGTGTGTGTGTGTGTGTGTGTGTATAAATTTATATAAGATATATATTTTTTCTTATTTATCTATATATCATATATAAATATATATATATTTTATTGATATAAAATATACATTTTGATAAGATATATATATATATGTGTATGTGTGTGTATAAATTTATATAAGATATATATTTTTTCTTATTTATTTATATATCATATATAAATATATATATATTTTATTGATATAAAATATACATTTTAATAATATATATATATATATATATATATATGTGTTGTGTGTGGTGTGTGTGTGTATGTGTGTGTGTGTGTGTGTGTGTGTATAAATTTATATAAGATATATATTTTTTCTTATTTATTTATATATCATATATAAACAATATATATATATTTTATTGATATAAAATATACATTTTAATAATATATATATATATATATATGTGTGTGTGTGTGTGTGTGTGTGTATAAATTTATATTAGATATATATTTTTTCTTATATATTTATATATCATATATAAATATATATATATTTTATTTATATAAAATATACATTTCAATAATATATATATATATATATATATATATATATATATATATATATATATATATATATATATATATATATACAATAAGTTTCCAGACTTTTTTCCTATTGGCACATATGAAACTCTAGTCCCCTTCGAAGTAATCTCCTCCGGCTGCAAGGCCTTGTTATATATATATATATATATATATATATATATATATATATATATATATATATATATATACCCATGTCTAAATACACACGTATATACAGATCTCTATAAACATACATATATACAAATATATACAGATTCCTAGATGCATATATGCACATAAATATCTACACACATATCTGTCTCTTTATATATACACACGTATATAGTTATATACAAAAATATATACATATACTAGGTACATACGATAAGTTTCCAGACTTTTTTCGTATGGGCACTTTTATTGATCGTTCACACATGAAACTCTAGTCCCCTTCGAAGCAATCTCCTCCGGCTACAATGCACTGGTTGTACCGTTCCAATAAAGTCTGGAAGGCCCCATGGAAGTCCTCATGTGTGAGCGTGTCAATGACCTTCGTCAGAGCCTCTTTCATCTCCTCAGTTGTCTCATAACGACAGCCTCTGAGCTTAGGGAATAACCAAAAGTCACAGGGAGCAAGGTCTAGACCATAGGGAGGTTGAGGAACTGTCTTTATGCCTATCTTTGTCAAATAGTCTGTGACAAGAATGGAGTTGTTGACTGGTGTATTGTCCTGGTGGAAATTCCACTGACCCGATTTGAAGAGTGCTGGCCTCTTCCGACGGATCTCTTCCTGAACTACCTTAAAAACTCAACATAGTATTCCTTGTTGACTGTCTGTCTAGTGGGAACCCAGTGCATGTAGATCATGCCAGTGCTGCCAAAAAAAAAAAAGGGATCATCAAAAGTCTGTGGGTGAACTTGCTCTGTCAGGCCTTCTTGGGTCTGGGAGAGCCAGCATGCTTCCACTGGGAACTCTGTCTCTTGGTCTCTGGGTCATAGTAGTAGATCCAGCTTTCATCGCAGGTCACCAGAGCATCAAGAACTGCGGGATCTGAATTGATCGGCTCGACTATGACAACGTCTTTCACCCTTGGACAAACTTTGCGCAAATCTTCCGCATCTTCAGTTCCTCGCGAATAATTGTGTGTACAGTTCCCACACTGACATCAAACTGTGCACTTATTGTCTCTATGGACACACGACAGTCCTTATCCATGAAATTCTTTTTTGGTCAATCAACACTAGTGTTCTGACTTCTTTACTCCTCCCACACCTCTTATCATCCCTCACATACTCCCTGCCTTCATTGAATCTCTTATGCCACTCAAAAACTGATGCTCGATCCATGCAACATGGTCGAAAAGTAGTCTGAAGCATTCCATACGTTTCTGTGGCATTTTTTTTACAAGTTTAAAACAGAATTTTATTGCCTATTGTTCTTCTAAAGTGTCCTCCCGTCCAGATTGCATTTTTGAAATTCACCAGCTGTGACAATCAGACTTTTGTAGGGTGTATTCCAATTGCTGATGTAGCTGTTCATTTGAATCTGAAATCATAAAAATTGGTCTGTCATCTCATAAGATGAATAGCAATAACATACTGAATTTTCAAGAGTCTACGACAATTCTAAATGTCTCTACAAAAAAGTATGGAAACTTATTGAAGGCAACTCACACACACACACACACACACACACACACATATATATATATATATATATATATATATATATATATATAAATTGGTTAGTTGGTTGGTTGTTTGTTTGGGCTTTTATGACATATCAACATTTGTCGGTTATTTAACGCCAAATCCATTTTTATACAAATAATCAGTTCTACTTCAGACAATTCAATTTAGCTTGAGTACACAGTTTAATTGTCAAAAATATTTCTATTTCAAGCTATTCAGTTTATTCAAACAGTTCTAAATCAGTTAAGTATAAGTGTAGACTTCGTTTACACGCAGTTAAAAGTCAAAATAGTTCTATATTAAACAATTCAATTTAGTGTAAGTACAATTTCAATGTCAAGAACAGTTTATTTAAAATAATTCAGTTTTGCATAAGTACACATTTTAAATCTAAGTACGCAGTTTAATTGTCAAAAACATTTCTATTTCAAACTGTTCAGTTTAACATAAGTATGCAGTTTAGTTTTATTTAATCATGTGCTACCATTCCGGTCCAGAGTGGACCTGGGAGCAATAGCATTGAAGGGGTGCTCTGCATTCCCCAAAACCCCAGCATCACTGGAACCTCACCATCAGATCCTTTAGTGTCATATCCAGGACACTCGTTGGTGGGGGTTACCCCTCTGTAGAGGTGCAGTCGGCGTATTCCACAGAGAAAAGTAATATTTTTTTAAATGAATAGGCCCGCAAACGTATTTGAATCTGGTACTTTGGGTTATATATATATATATATATATATATATATATATATATATATATGTATGTATGTATGTATATTTAGGCAGCATTTCTTCGTTAATGCAAATTTCATTAAACATAATAGACATTTTATGTCTACATATTTTCTTCTGGATCCGTTCGAATTCCCGTATTACTTTTATCGTATTCGGGGGGAATTGATTTATGTATTGTCCATAGTTGTATGTATCCCTAGTACTTTCTGCCTGACTTTATAATTATAGAATTACATTTAAAAGCAAACGCCATAATCTTCAACGGCAAAGACGCCCTTACACAGTAGTAATATGCTAAAACAAAAGTTACATCACTTTTGTAATAGATCCTCCCCTGCTGATGGCCCAAATATGTGTGTGTGTATATATATATATATATATATATATATATATATATATAAGTAATAAAGCCGTCAGAGTCAGACTAATCTACCTAGTTTTCACTTACTGGATCTTCAGGAAGAATCTGAATTATAACCAATATATATATATGTATATATATAAATTTAAACTATAGACTAAAAATTTAAAAACAGAAATATATAGTGAAACCGGAAAAAAACGTATCCAATATATACACGAGGGAAAAATAGGTAGCTAAATAAATGGTATCAAAATTAATATAAGCATTAATATTTCTCTTAAAAGTTAAATATCGAATTTAACATGAAAAGAAAGTAAATTAAACAAATAAATAAAAATTTAAATTACCGTAATTATAACTGACGGAAGAAATTTGAAAATAAAATAAATAGGTAAATAAAAAACGGAAATTCAATAAAACGAGGAGGTAACTCCTTAATCTCTTTCCCCTCCCCCTCCACCCCACGTGTCTATTCTGTTTTATTTATCCATTGGATCTGAAGAAGTCCTGTTATATTTTTCTTCATGTTTTTGGTTTACACCAGAAACTGAAAAACAGGATGGAAATAAATTTATAATCCTAAATTAACCGGTCTTTGGTTTTTTCTTAAAGAAATATTGCTCTGTACCAGGAAAATTTAAATGTTCAGCTCCTGAATGATTTTCTTATCCTGAAGGAATTACTCCTAACTCTGGTTTAACTGGACCGAATAATACTATATATATATATATATATATATATATATATATATATATATATATATATATATATATTGTACATCTGCTTGTTCGTTCGTTTGCACGCTGTACTCATCCGCGTACACTCCCGGATATTCTTTCACCTTCCCTATCGACTAAGTGAGATATTTTCCAACATCTCCTCCCTGCGGCCAAGTGGAATATTCTTCTACCCTCCCCTTCGACCAAGTGAAATATTCGTCTGCATCTTCTCCCCGTAGCCAAGTGAGATATTCTTCCATCCTCCCTCTTAATCAATTGAGATAGGTATCTTTTTTCTTAAGATCAAAGAAAGTGTTGTATGTATACTTCTTTTGTGTGTCGAAATTCAAACGGAAAAGATAGTTTTTCGGAATTTTTGGCCTAGTCCATGGCTTCAAAAAAAGACGGTTTTTTGAAATTCACTAGCTGGGACAATCAGGCTTTAGTAGGGTGTATTCCAATTGCTGCTGTAGCTGTTCATTTGAACCTGAAATCATGAGAATTAAACAGAATTTTATTGCATATCGTTCTTCTAAAGTGTCAGTAACATCATTTGAAATTAATTTTGCTGTGGGTTAAGTATGTTTAGTTTGATCTTTTCTATGTACATTTATAGTAAGACCATTTACAATTAATTTTAATAGAAAGAGCTTTTGTAATGGTTTTTTGATAGTAAGAACTTTTGCAAGTCTTTTTTTAAAATCAGATCTTTCTAATGTATTTTTGTCGTGAAATCTTTTGCCAAGTATTTTATAATAAAATCTTTCGGAATTATTTTCAATTGTAAAATCCTTCGCCATGTATTTGATTATAAACCTTTTACAATCTATTTTTATTGTATAGGGCAACTCGGGTGGTTTAATGGTTAGCAAACCTTCACATGTGAGTTTAATTCTCATTGGGTGTCCATTCATGCGGCCTTGTGCTACATCTAAGCAAAAAGCTTTGTAAATTACTACATTTTTATTGTAAGATCTTTTTCAATGTATTTTTAAAGTAAGATATTTTGCAATGAATTCTTGATGTAAGATTTTTAGCAATGTATTTTACAGTATGGCTATTTTCCATATGTGTTAACAGTAAAATCTTTTATGATGGATTCTCATTGTAAGATCTTTTACAATTTATTTTTATCATAAGATCTTTTACCATGTATTTTTATAGTAAGATGTTTTACCATGTATTTTTATAGTAAGATCTTTTACCTTGTATTTTTATAATAAGATCTTTTACCATGTACTTTTAAAGTAAGATGTTTTACCATTTATTTTTATAGTAAGATTTTTTATAATGCATTTTTATAGTAAGATCTTTTACCATGTGTTTTTATAGTAAGATCTTTTACCATGTATTTTTATAATAAGATCTTTTACCATGTATTTTTATAGTAAGATCTTTTACCATGTATTTTTATAATAAGATCTTTTACCATGTAATTTTATAGTAAGATCTTTTACCATGTATTTTTATAGTAAGATCTTTTACCATGTATTTTTATAATAAGATCTTTTACCATGTATTTTTATAATAAGATCTTTTACCATGTATTTTTATAAGATATTTTACCATGTATTTTTATAGTAAGATCTTTACCATGTATTTTTATAGTAAGATCTTTTACCATGTATTTTTATAGTAAGATCTTTTACCATGTATTTCTATAGTAAGATGTTTTACCATGTATTTTTATAATAAGATCTTTTACCATGTATTTTTATAGTAAGATCTTTTACCATGTATTTTTATAATAAAATCTTTTGCCATGTATTTTTATAGTAAGATCTTTTACCATGTATTTTTATAGTAAGATCTTTTACCATGTATTTTTATAGTAATATTTTTTATAATGCATTTTTATAGTAAGATTTTTTACCATGTATTTTTATAATAAGATTTTTTACAATGGATTTCATAGTAAGATCTTTTGAAATGTATTTCTATTGTAAGATCTTTTACAATGGGTTTTTTGTAAGATATTTTGCAATACATTTTTAATAGTATGATTTTTTATAATGGATTCTTATAGTAAAATCTTAGTAAATTCTTATAGTAAAATCTCTATAGTAAGATCTTTTACCGTGTATTTTATCGTGAGAGCTTTTACAATGGATTCTTATTGTATGGTGTTTTACAACGCATTTTTATTGTAAGATCTTTTACTATATATCCTAATGGAAGATCTTTTACAATGGATTCTTATTGTAAGAAGTTTTACAATACATTTTCATATTAATCATTACTTGTTCAGCATTACTTCATAGGGAGTTACTCTCATCAGTAAGCTTTGCCTAGTATGGCAAAAGTTTCAAAGTGGATAAAAAAGATGTTATTCATTACAGTATAAGTGTTTTGTGAGCCTTGCTTATTAAACCTTGCTCCAGGATGAGGCGCCTCTTCTGACCGTATTTTAATCACAAAATCTAAGTATGAATGATTATACGCTAAAATAAAGAGCGATTGTCTCCTACTTTTTTCTAGAAGAAAAAACAAAGAGGATATTCGTAGGCAGAACAAAACTTTCTGTTTCCTTGTAAACGATAAGACAGAAGCACTACTTGAACTAACGACATAAACAGAAAAACGTTTGGGAACTGCTTAAAATGATTAAAAAGGAAGAAAAATAATAAAATAAAAACATCGGCAAACTCGTAGGATCAAAGATTATTTTGGTTTGACCGTTTTTCTTGAACTGTTTTGGTGGAGCATGCCTTGTTGTTTTGGTAGATTATTTCTTCTTTGTTTTGAAACTTTTTCAAATCAGGAATAGATGCTGGGTCTTTTAGTGACTTTCTAAATATAGCTATCAGTAGGACAATGAGCACAGGTGAAGAAATCTCTACCAAAATTATTTTTGAACAAGGGATTTGTCCTTTAGACACAATTTCCATATTGCGCTAAGAAGGATGATATCAGGAGTATATCCTGATCCTCGTAGTGAACACAGATTTTTTGCGGTGAGGGAGGAAGTCGAAGAGACATAGGGACATTTCTCTCCTTAAAAAAATCTCACTTTGTGTTCTGCGTCTGAGAAAATTCCTCGTTTCATATTCTGTATCTGGTGCAATTTCTAGTTTCATATTCTTTATCAAGGACAACTTATCACTTTGCATACTGCATTTGGAAAAATTCCTCGCTTCAGATTCTGCATCTGGTGCAATTTATTGCTTTGTACTTTGCAAATAAAGCAATTTATTGCTTTACCTTTTGCACACGGGACAATTTAATGCTTTGTATCTTGCACGTGAAGAATTTTATCGTTTTGCCTCTTGCATCTGGGGCAATTTTATTGCTACGCCTTTTGCATCTGGGACAATTTATTGCTTTGCCTTTTGTATCGGGGACATTTTATTGCTTGGTCTTTTTCATATAAAACAATTTATTGCTTATGATTTTGTATTTGGGACAATTTATTTCTTAACCTTTTTCATCAGGGACAATTTATTTTTTGACCTTTTGCATCTGGAACAATCTATTGCTTGGCCTTTTGCATCTGGGACAATTTATTGCTTGGCTTTTTGCATCTGGGACAATTTATGGCTTTGCCTTTTGTATCGGGGACATTTTATTGCTTGGTCTTTTTCATATAAAACAATTTATTGCTTATGATTTTGTATTTGGGATAATTTATTTCTTAACCTTTTTCATCAGGGACAATTTATTTTTTGACCTTTTGCAATTTACTTTTTGACCTTTTGCAATTTACTTTTTGACCTTTTGCATCTGTTAGGGTCCCAAATAGAACCGTTATTGCTTGGCCTTTTGCATCTGGGACAATTTATTGCTTAGCCTTTTGCATCTGGGACAATTTATTTTTTGGCCTATTGCATCTGGGACAATTTATTGCTTAGCTTTTTGCATCTGGGACAATTTATTTTTTGGCCTTTTGCATCTGGAACAATTTATTGCTTGGCTTTTTGGATCTGGGATAAATTATTGCTTAGCCTTTTGCATCTGGAACAATTTATTGTTTGGCTTTTTGCATCTGGGACAATTTATTGCTTAGCCTTTTGCATCTGGGACAATTTATTTTTTGGCCTATTGCATCTGGAACAATTTATTGCTTTCCTTTTTGTGTCTGGGACAATTTATTGCTTGGCCTTTTGCATCTGGGACAATTTATTGCGTTATACTCTGCACATGGAGCAATTCATGGCTTTTCCTTTCAATTTCCTAACGTCAATCAATCTGCATCAAATGAGTTTGTAGACAGTTAACGTAAACATAAACGTTTACATTACAGACGAAGAAACTTTGAAAAGAATATATGTATTTACCCAAGTCAAAATCAATTTTTAAGCGGAGTAAAGCTGGTTTTAATTCAGAGTTTTCATTCTTCTATCCTGGTTACTTTACCAAAGTGATAGAATCCAATCTTCTTTACAATTTTCCAGTCGCTGAAAGAGGGAGGAGAATAGATGTATTCATACCCTTTCAGATGGCGTTAACACGAAGTGAAATGCAAACATCTTCGTACAGGATTTGGAATCAGTTCTCCGTTTCCATTTTCTGCGACAGTGTCTGTTCTGCTAAGCTCGTCTTTCTGTGAAAAGGATATTAATCCCTTTGCTGTTTTGAACTTTACTCTTTTAGGTTCCTCAGCAATTGTTAGTTTCTTTTAGCAAAGCATTCAAAATTGATCCGGATGGAGTCGATAGATATAACGCTAATTTCAGTGGCCTGGGGGTTTTATTTCTAAATTATGCCAGCCTAGTTTACTGGGGCCGTAGAATACGCCAATTGCATCCCTGCAGAGAGGTAAGACCTCCCCTGCAACGAGTGTCGTTTATATGTCGCTAAATTATCTGATGGTGAGGCTCAGGTCCTGAAGATTTGAGGGATAAAAAGTGCCCCTTCATTGCCATTACTCCCAGGCCCACTCGGACTCAGAGTGGTAAAACCTGTTAGGGTCCCAAATAGAACCGTTCAATTTTTTACTGAGCCTTATGATTGATGTTAGATAGAATTGTTTGTGTTAGCAATACTTGAAACCATTTAACAGTGAGCAAACAAAAAAGCTCCGGCTCGTTTAAAAATAATGTTACATGCAAACTATTCACTTACACATCGCTTATATTTATAAACGGGATTTGATATTAAATGAGCCCACAAGGGTTGATATGCCATTAAACTAAATAACCTAACCTAACCCAAATTATATACGTGACTGAATTTTTTTCTTTGAACGAACTGAAGCTTAAAGGAATAATTTAGACTAATAAATAATCCTTCTGTTTTTTTTTTTTTTTGCTCCAATGAATATTTCCTTGCTACACGTTGTCTCTAATTATGTTAAACTATATAAGCGCCTTTTTTACTTCTTTTTTTTTTTTCGTAAAAACAATAGTTCTTTGATGTTGATATTAAGTACATGTTGCCTTGCTACAATTACGTCAATTGTCGCTTCAGTTGTTTAAAAGATAATTTCCCGCTTCTTTGAGATTATTCTTGCGTTTTATCGAAAATCCGACCCCCAACGAATTTATAGTTGGAATTAATGCAATGTGGGAATTCGTTCGTTTATAGTTATATGTGTAATAACCGTTGCGAGGTTCTCGTGGGTGGCAATTTAGGAAAGTAAATATAAAAAGAACGTCGTATCAATCATATTAATCGAATCGTGTTGAATGAAATATCATCATTGCTTCTAGAATGGTCGGTGCAGCTGACTAAGTGATTGATTTTAATGGCACGTAAAAGAGGCCTGAGTTATTTTCTGCCATGAAGTTCGTTAAATTGGGTTCGTTGTACGTATATATTTACATTTTATGTGTAGTTGTGTTAATTATTCATTCATTTTATATCGAATAGGATTGACTTTTAAACAGATCTATTTGACCTATTGATGGGATGCTAACAGGTACTACCACTTTGAGTCTGAGTGGACCTGGAAGTAATGACAATAAAAGTTTGGTTTAGTTGTGTTTGATGACATATCAACCTTTGAGGGTTATTGTTGTGGTCTTCCGATAAGACCGGTGGAAGAACGACTCAAACAACGGGTGATAGGTAAACGTTATTGTATTAGCAGAAAAAGAAAGTCATACAAAGGAAGTACTAGCCGTGCTCGGCTTGCAGTCCGTCTGTCAAATGTCTCGTAAGGAACGAGAAGTTGTCTCCCACGAGCGAGCTAGGCTCGGAGAATATTTTTAGGTTTGACGAGTCCATCCTTGGGGTATGGTTGGATATGTCCCCATAATAATGTATTAAAAGGATTTGGCATTAAATAAACGACAATGGTTGATATGCGATAAAACCAAATATATATATATATATATAAAGTAAAGTTGACGACCGTTGTCGATGGCAACCAGAAGACTCCCTTTGAATAGCTACTACACCAAGGTGCAGGAATTGCTCCACTTTACCTTTGAAACATACCCTATAATGCTGAGTGTTAGGCAAGGAGATATCAAGTACCATTTCTTAAGTCTTTGGTATGAATCGACCTGGGATTGAACCCAAGTCTCCCGGACCACAGGCGAACACTCTACCCACTGTGTGTGTATGTAAACGTATGCATATAAATATGTATTTATATTTATATATGCATGTATATTTGTGTGTATATACATGTATGCATATATATGCATGTGTATATATATGTATGCATATATATGTATGTCCATACATGTATGTATATATATATATGTCTACACATGGATTTATATACATGTATCCTTATATATATATGAATATATATGTATATATATATATATATATGTGTATGTATATTCATCTTTATATATATGTATGTATGCATATATATGTATGAATATCCATACATGCATGTATATGTATATACATGTATGCATATATATGTATATACCATATATATATATATATATATATGTGTGTGTGTGTGTGTGTGTGTGTGTGTCTGTGTGTGTGTAATTGGGCAGCTGTCTTTCATTTAAACATGTTTTATTAAATAATAAAGACACATTTTGTGTTAGCTGACGAGTAAGGACTTACATTCATCAGCTCTGTGCTGACACTGGATGCAGTCTAAAGGACCTGCTAGGACAATTAGTTGATAGGGACGGATGGTAAGAGAGACAGAGAGACAGTGAGTCAAAGGAATATATCAGGATGACTGGATGATGTATATGCATATATATATATATATATATACACAAACATATATTTACATATATATATATATAGATACATGCATATATATATATATATATATATATATATATATATATATATATATATGCATGTTTGATTAAATAATAAAGACACATTATGTCTATATAATTTTATTAAAATCCTTTCAAGTTTCCTGGTAGGTATCTTGGTTTCAGGTTGGAATTGGTTGATGAATTACCCAAAATTTTCCCCAGCGCTTTCGGACCTTTCATAGCTCATCATCAGGGGTTGCTTGCTTAAAGATTTTTGAAAGTTGTTAGGTATTTATAACATAACAAAATTACGTAAACGTGGAGTTGGATAAAACTGCGATGCTGATTAATTTAAAAAACAGAACACTATCAACGGAAAAAGAATATTATCAAGAAATATGGAATATTTAAAAAATAAATAAATAAAGGCATTTCAAAGCAACGTCGCTATTTTAAAAATTCAGAGTTTTCTTCTCCTAGACAGGTTGCCTCATCAAGACTAAAGAGACAGTCTGCCTTACTATTTTACCCATTGCTATAGTGACAATAATTGGATTCATAGTTTTCCCAAAGGTATCAGCGCAACATGAAATGCCAACAGCCTTGTCCAGAACTTGAACTTGCGTCACCGCGTCCATTTTCAACGACGGTATGCATTTCACCACAAGGGTAGAAGAAGCTCCAGTCTAATAACAAAGCCGTAGTAAAAGCAACTGTTGTAGGGGAAGTAAACTCCAAAACCAAAACTGGAGGAGAAAGCTCCAGCATCAAACATCTGCTGACTTTGATGGGGAAAGTACACAAAATTAAAATCAACGGTTTCTATAGTCACCAATTATCTTGCAAAACTTGTCACTGGCCTGTTACTATGTAGACCCAGAGAGTGGCATCAGCGTTATAAAAACCATATGTCATAATTCAGTGACATACAGATATTTAACAACGTACCTAATCATCTTCCGGATTTTGTACTCTTTTTTTCTCAAGTTAGATTAATTATAAATCAACATGCTTGAGTTATAATTTTGGTGGTAAAGACTACTATCATCCGTCGAGATGTGGAAGTCGTCATCACCATCTATCAATCATCATCATCTGTTAAGATGTAGTTATTATCATCATCTATGAAGATGTCATCATCATCATCTATCAAGATGCTGTAGACGTCATCATCATCTATCAAGATGTAGTCATTATCGTCATCTCTCAAGATGTTGTAGTCGTCATCAACATATATTAAAATGTAGTCATCATCATCATCTATGAAGATGCAGTCAATATGATCATCTGTTAAGATTTTGTAGACATCATCATCATCTTTCAGGATGCTGTAGTCATCATCATCATCTATCAAAATGCTGTAGTCGTCATCATCATCATCATCTATCAAGATGCTGTAGTCATCATCATCATCTATCAAGATGCTGTAGTCGTCATCATCATCATCATCTATTAAGATGCTGTAGTCATCATCATCATCATCATTTATCAAGATGCTGTAGTCGTCATCATCATCTATCAAGAGGCAGTCATTATGATCATCTGTTAAGATTTTGTAGACATCATCATCATCTTTCAGGATGCTGTAGTCATCATCATCATCATCATCTATCTATCAAGATGCTGTAATCATCATCATCATCATCATCATCATCATCTATCAAGATGTTGTAGTCGTCATCATCATCTATCAAGAGGCAGTCATTATGATCATCTGTTAAGATTTTGTAGACATCATCATCATCTTTCAGGATGCTGTAGTCATCATCATCATCATCATC
Organism: Sepioteuthis lessoniana; assembly: GCA_963585895.1. Classification (NCBI taxonomy): domain Eukaryota; kingdom Metazoa; phylum Mollusca; class Cephalopoda; order Myopsida; family Loliginidae; genus Sepioteuthis; species Sepioteuthis lessoniana. The sequence continues at coordinate 54,157,216 of OY757938.1, read as the reverse complement.
ATCTATCAAGATGCTGTAGTCGTCATCATCATCATCATCTATCAAGATGCTGTAGACGTCATCATCATATGTCATCATCATCTGTTAAGATGTTGTGGTCATCAGCATCATCAATCAAGATGTAGTCATCATCACCATCTATCAAGATGTAGTCATCATCATCATCATCTATCAAGATGTTGTAGTCGTTATCATCATGTAAGTATGTGTTGTAAAGTGGCTAAACATCCCTCTAGCACTCTACCAGATGGACTAGCTCATAGCCTACAATTAAAGACTTCGAAGGTTGATTTAATAAGCTGATTAATATTCGGACATATCTTACTTCGTTTTGCTATACAACATTTGACCCTCCTCAATATCTTGCGAATTCTCCGGTTAATTGTTTGTAACTTATAGTACTATTTTTTGTATGTATCCATTAGTACTGGATACTGGTGCTGAATAAATATGCTAAAGACTCATTTTTTTCTATGTACCATTCACCTCGACGATGCAACAGAATGTATTTACATTTAGATTTATACACCATACAAATTCTTAACTCACATCAAATATTTATGCAATGCCAAAAATATTCAAGATCCTTTTTAAAAAAGAGATGAATCATAAGTAACAAATTTTTCATCATGGTGTGAGTGCAGTTATTTTCAAGAAGCCTCTTGAAATTTTGTCGGGTCTAAACGAGATTTCCCGACAATAAGACACTTCGTATTTTGACCCGGCACTTTCATAAGTAGCTTATTTTGAAATACGGTTAACATCATCCGAGAAGTCAATTGTTTTAATTGGTGTGCAGGTAATTATTTACCAATTTTATTTAGACTACACAACTGCGCATGTGTCCGAAATAAAGGTCTTGTTTTTGTCTGTCTTCATCTCTGAGGACACTTAGTCTCCTATGAATGGCATAAAGACTTGAATTATTGTCCTGGAGGTTAGTGGAAACACTCACATCCGTTACGCATTGACTTGGTTTTACTTCTTGTTTGCGTCTTCTATGCAACACAGAATATATATATATATATATATATATATATATATATATATATATATATATGTGTGTGTGTGTGTGTGTGTGTGTATATATATATATATATATATATATATATATATATACGAGGATCATTAAATAAGTTTCCAGACATTTTTTGTGCGGGCACTTTTATTGATAGTACACACATGAAACTCTAGTCCCCTTCGAAGTAATCTCCTCCGGTTGCAATGCACTTGTCGCACCGTTTCAACAGCTTCTGGAAGACCCCATGGAAGTCTTCTTGTGTGAGCGTGTCTCATAACGACAGCCTCTGAGCTTAGGGAATAACCAAAAGTCACAGGGACCAAGGTCTGGACTATAGGGAGGCTGAGGAACTGTCTTGATGCCCATCTTGCTCAAATAGTCTGTGACAAGGATGGAGATGTGGACTGGTGTATTGTCCTGGTGGAAATTCCACTGACTAGATTTGAAGAGTGCTGGCCTCTTCCCTAGGAATCTCTTCCTGAACTCCCTTAAAACCTCAACATAGTAACCCTAACCCTAACCCTTTGGCCAATCAATTCTGGTGTATTGAATTCCTTTCTCCTCTCACACCTCTCATCATCCCTCACAGACTCCCTGCCTTCCTTGAATCTCTTATGCCACTCAAAAACTGATGCTCGATTCATGCAACATGGTCGAAAAGCAGTCTGAAGCATTCCATACGTTTCTGTGGCATTTTTTACAAGTTTAAAACAGAATTTTATTGCCTATTGTTCTTCTAAAGTGTCCTCACGTCCAGATTGCATTTTTGAAATTCACCAGCTGGGATAATCAGGCTTTAGTAGGGTGTATTCCAATTGCTGCTGTGGCTGTTCATCTGAACCTGAAATCATAAAAATTGGTCAGTCATCTCATAAGATGTATACCAATAACATACATAATTTTCAAGAGTCTACCACAAATCTAAATGCCTCTACAAAAAAGTATGGAAACTTATTGAAGACACCTCATATATATATATATATATATATATATAAATTGGTTAGTTGGTTGGTTGTTTTTTTGGGCTTTTATGGCATATCAACATTTGTCGGTTATTTAACGCCAAATCCATATTTATACAAATAATCAGTTCTACTTCAGATAATTCAATTTAGCTTGAGTACACAGTTTAATTGTCAAAAATATTTCTATTTCAAGCTATTCAGTTTATTCAAACAGTTCTAAATCAGTTAAGTATAAGTGTAGACTTCGTTTACACGCAGTTAAAAGTCAAAATAGTTCTATATTAAACAATTCAATTTAGTGTAAGTACAATTTCAATGTCAAGAACAGTTTATTTAAAATAATTCAGTTTTGCATAAGTACACATTTTAAATCTAAGTACGCAGTTTAATTGTCAAAAACATTTCTATTTCAAACTATTCAGTTTAACATAAGTATGCGGGTTGGTGGGTTTGTTTGGTTTTATGGCATATCAATCTTTGTTGGTTATTTAACGCCAAATACATTTTTATGTAAATAATCTGTTCTATTTAAAACAATTCAGTTTAGCATAAGTACACAGTTCAATGGTCAAAAACTTTTCCATTTCTAACTATTCAAGCAGTTGCATGTAACAATTCGGTTAAGTGTAAATACAGTTTTAATGTCGAAAAACAGTTCTATTTGAAATCATTCAGTTAAGCATAAGCACACAGTTTAAATGTAAGTACGGTTTAATTGTAAAAGTCATTTCTATTTCAAACTATTCAGTTTTACTCAAACAATTCATTTTAGCATAAGTATGCTGTTAGTTCTATTTAACCCATAGATAGGACCCTTATCAGTTGCTACCACTCCGGGCCAGAGTGGACCTGGGAGCGATGGCAATGAAGGGGTACTCCGCATTCCCCAAAGCTCCAGCACTGCTGGAACCTCACCATCAGATTGTTTAGTGTCACAAACAGGACACTCGTTAGGTGAGGTCTTATCCCTCTGCAGAGGTGCAGTCAGTGTATTCTACAGCCCCAGCTGACTGGGCAAATAAGTATGTAGTTTAGTTTTATTTTCAAGAGTCTACGACAATTTTAAATGCCTGTATAAAAAAAAAGTATGGAAACCTATTGAATACGCAACGTATATATACCACCTGATCACTTTCAAGTTCTCCATCTTTACACATTCGTAATCGCAAAACGTACGCACGCATTCACAAACTCGTGGGGGCGTCTTACCCCTCCCCAGGGGGTGGGGTAGTTGGCGTATTCTACAGCCCCAGCTGACTAGGCTATCGATCATGTTTTATTTTCTAAATTCTATATATTAAAACAAATGGGCACACAAATGACTGATGTTAACTTGTGACTGTTATATAGCAATACTTGAAACCATTTAACTGGAAAAATAGTTCAGGCTTGTTTAAGAATATCATCTATAAAATGTGTTAACAAATCATATATATATATATATATATATATATATATATATATATATATATATATATATATATATATATATATATATACAGGATATATCCATATAGATGGGACTCATGTGACTGCTAATAACTCTACTAATAATAATGTTGTGTTCTTTTTTGTTTCAGATCTGAAAACAGTATACTATAACAATTATCAATCATCGACCACAATGCCTTGGACAAGAGAGGAAAAAATATTTTGCTTCACTATTTATTTGGAGACAAAATCATTGAAAACTCGGTCAAAATAGATACAACCATTAATATGATAATAATTTATTACTGAAACAAGAAACTAAAAAAAACCGATTTCATGTCCTGGAAGATGATATTATAACAATTAAAAGAACATTGATTTGATGTCTCTGTAATATAATTGCGGAAGGATTTTTTTTATATTATCATTTTTCATTTAATATATCTTACCTTTTGGTTTAGTTGGGCTGAGAACCTTTCGGTTTAGTGCATGGATTAGTTAGGTGCACACATTGAGTGCAGGAGTTCACACGTGCGCGGGGCGGATGTGACAATCAGAGATGTCACAATAAAAGCCACAGATAGAAATAAGACCGGGGACGTGAATGACGTCATGCCCGGAAGCGCTGAGGATTTTGGAATTTGAAAAAAAAAAAAAACAGTTAGTCGAGATTTAAACTCCGAATGAGTTAGTTGAGATTAGAGTCTAGAGGAAGGTATTCGATTTTCGGAGCTCGCCGAGGCGAGACTAGTTGGGGTTTACGAAATGGGCAGCGCTTTTGTTAAAGAAATTGTGTCTCTCTCTCCTCGTGTCGAAAAACTTTAAACTCAAAAAGGTAATAAAAAGTTTCGTACCTGAACCAATTTCGTATATTTCGGGATTCCTTGTGTACCTTTCAGGTATCGTGGTCGTATATTTTTGGACGTGTATATATTAAATCTCTAGCTCAAAGGATGCATTTTTTTACAGGACGTGTTTTAAATGATTGCCATTGTGCTTGTCTTAGTAATAAATCATCATATTAATAAAGTTGGCGACCGTTGTCGAAGGCAACCAGAAGGCTCCCTTTTCAATAGCTACTACACCGGGGTGTAGGGGAGGGCGCTATTCCTTTCCCCGAATTGCTCCACTGTACCCTTGATACGTACCTTATATTGCTGAGTGTTAAGCAAGGAGGTATCAAATACCATTTTTAAAGTATGACGCGACCTGGGATTGAACCCAATTGGCGGACAATTGGCGAACTCTTTACCCACAAGGCCAATGGTTGCATCTATTTTTAGACACCCTGAATATTCAATATATATGTATCAAAAGAATTTGGCAATCAGTAAGTTACAATCGTTAATATGCCATAAAACCCAACCAAACTCAATTAATTATGTGGGACAAAAACGCGATTAACAAAATATGTTTACAAATCATATATAGTATAAAGGTTTAAACCGACTTTGACTTTAAATAACCTACAGTGGTTGTTATGCCATGAAGCAAAATAAAACCAAAAATACATTGCCAATTATTTTTACTATAAAAAAGCATTATCAATGATTTTGCAATAAAAATGCATTGAAAATCATTTTTACCGTAAAAATGCATTGCCAATGATTTTTACCATAAAATTGCATTGTGAATGATTTTTACAATAAAAAGACATTGTCACCTTTGGGACTTGGACAACCATCTCGAATGTCTTGGCCTTTGGGTTGAATCAATGTGTGACATCGTGTTATTAATTTCAAGCGAGGTGCTCTAAAATAAGCTAAACAAATCTGAACAACATGACAAAGATCTCTGAGACTTATATCGTTTTGGCCTTTTTCTTTTCAAGAACGCGTGGGCCCACTTACCTCGTTAAGTGGACCATGCGTCGCAAACTACATCTGAGTTGGGTGTAGTTAAATATCACCATGGTTAACGTGACAATATGGCATCCATTAGCTCCGCTTGACTTGATATATTTCAACGATCTCGGCACAAGCTCAGTGAACATTGTGCGGCTGACCAGTAATTTCACATGCTGCAGATCTCCCCACTTCCCAAACACAGATGATGTTGTTCACGGAAGAGTAATTTATTCCTTCTCTCTCTCTCTCTCTCTCTCTCTCTCTCTCTCTCTCTCTCTCTCTATCTATCTATCTATCTATCTATCTCACCCAAAAACCTAGTCAAGAGAAGCTAATACTATTGGACTTTATTAGAAATTAAAAACCTAAGTTAACGTAAAATAGAATGCTTATAAGGATGCAAAGAACCATAAATAAGGACTCCGATGAAATTTAAAAAAGAAAATAATTGTGGGCTTTTACTAAGTTAAAACTTAATAAAAAATAAAGCCATGGGAAGCAGCATGGTGGACGTAAAGGCTTGCTAACAAACCCTCCGACGGTTCAACACCATGTCTAACCAGGCCCTGGGCGTATGAATCCAACGATTCAATGAATGAACTAATCCACTAATTTTAGGAGATGGCACCATCTTACTTAAAACACGTGAACATATATTACATTTGTGTTCACAAAGAGACTGATGCCTCTAGCTGCCTGCTCTGGGTCATGCAGAAGAGATTTGGTTTGAGCAGGTGTATTTAAACAATGCACCTTCAGTAGAAATATCTTATCGACTGAAAGCGATGTCAAAATACGCTAAGGTAAGGCATGGACTGACATTGATAGTTTAACGACCCTATGGAAGTCTAATCGACCGGATAGCATAATACAGGAATTCTTCCTAACGGTATAGATGCATCATTTAGACTTTAACGACGTGGGATGACTGATAGGGACAGAGGTGCCCGTGGTGTAATGGTTATCGTCGTAGGAAATGGACACGGCAACACGAGTTTAAATCCTGGACGAGACTGATTGCATTTCACATAGCACTAATACCCTCGGGAAAGGTATGAATCCAATTATTCTCCCTCCAGCTATGGGTAAATAGTAGGGCAGACTAGGTTCTTCAGCCTTGGTGAGACAACTAGTCTAGGAGAAGGAATACTCTGAATTCAAACCTGTTAAACTTCGCTTAGAAATTGACCTTGTGTCATATCCTGCCCGAGCGTAGGTGGTTGGTAAATACATGACTGATAGGGATGGATCGTGAGAGAGAGAGAGAGAGAGAGAGAGAGAGAGAGAGAGAGAGTCAGAGAAAGCCTTGCTGTCGGTATGCCTTAATGATGATAATGATGATATTAATTGACTAACATTTGAAATTGGTGAAGCATTGATTGCAATTGGCGGGTTAGCAATCCTATGGAAATCTGATCACTCAAATCAGTTAGAATAAAACGGAAATTTTTCCTAGCTGTAACAGTACTACTGTATGGTTGCACTACTGGGACTTTAACGAAACGCCGTGAGAAAAAGCTACATGGCAGCTACATGAGGATGTTGCGTGCTGTTTTGAACCAATCCTGGATAAAGCAGCTGTATGGCCTTTTACCACCAATCTCGCAAACTATTGAAGAGGAGCAAGACTTGCTGGACATTTCTAGAGAAGTAAGGACGAAGGCAGAAGCGACGTTCTCCTACACATGGACACACTCGTGTTGGCCGACAAGCAAAAAAATATATTTATCAGCTCTGTGCGGACGCTAGATGCCGTCTTGAAGACCTACCTAGAGTGATGGCCGATAGAGACAGATGGTAATGGAGAGAGAGAGAGAGAGAGAGAGAGAGAGAGAGAGAGAGAGAGAGAGAGATTCCGTGATGTTGGCTAACCATGATGATGATAAATATCAAAATATAATTCATACGTAAATGTTTCATTGTAATCTGATTATATTTTCTATGTCCCATTGAACTTTTAATTTGTCTATAATCATTTGTTTGCACATAGTTATATGGTTTCAGGTATTCCAATCTAATACAAATAATTTACACACAGTTATATGGTTTCAAGTATTCCTATCTAATACGAATAAGTTACATACAGTTATATGGTTTCAAGTATTCCTATCTAATACGAATAAGTTACATACAGTTATATGGTTTCAAATATTTCTATCTGATACAAATAAATTGCATACAGTTGTATGGTTTCGAGTATTAATATGTAATACAAATAAGTTGCCCACAGATATATGGTGTAAAGTATTCCTATCAAATGCAAAAAGTTGTATACAGTTATATGTTTTCAATTATTCCAAATACAAATAGGTTGTACACAGCTAAATGGTTTCAAGTATTCCTACCCAATAGAAATAAGTTGCATACATTTATATGTATTAGATAAAAATAGTTAAAACCATATAAATTGCATACAGTTGTATGGTTTCAGGTATTCTGATCTATCTATCTATCTAACTATCTATCTATCTATCTCTATATAAGTTACATACAGTTTATGGTTACTGGTATTTTTATCTCACACATATATATATATATATATATATATATATATATATATATTTTCATCATACAACGTGTGGAAGCACGTGCGATACCCTAGCCTCATCAGCCGCCATCCAGGGTGATAACACAGTTTCGGTAGCTCAAGGCGGTACTGCCACTCCTGGCGCTACCGAGCAGCTTTTGCCACCGGATAGGGTATTTAAAAAAAAAAATCTATGTATACATAAGATCAACTAAAAGCGGACATTACATTAGACGTTCGTTCATCTTCATTTTGGTGCAGTTTGTGATTTAAAAAGGCGTTTACTTACGGCCGTTAGATGTCATAGCAACCGTTTCTTGATTTTGCGTAATTACACGAGAATGGTGGTTACACGTGTATAACATTCGTGTTGAAATCCTTTCTATATCCGTTATCTTTTCGATTCGTTTTCTTTCATTTATGCGTTACTGCCCAAAAGCACTCGAGACAAACGTTATATATAATTCCGCTAAAAGATTTATTTGTTGATCAATGGGCCCTCAAGATGGGTGGTGAGTAAAAAGAAAGCTCCTGGTCTAAGTTAGTCCAGGTAGCTATCTGATTACCCTTGGGCCACTAAATTCTTGGCTTGCAAAAAATGTCTCCAGGACGCTGATGGTCAGCAATGGGCTTGTGAATACTGTGGGGGTAAACCGGACTCATAGGCCCATCAATCGATTTACATTCTCCGGCAGGAGAATTACGTTCTTCGCACCAGCGCGCCTTGTGGATTCGTGTTCCTCGCAAGCTGTTGAATTTTCTACCGCAAAAAAAAAAAAATTCACACATATATATATATATATATATACAAGTTACATACAGTTGTATAGTTTCAGTTATTTTTATCTCTTATCTAATGGGTAAATAGTATATAATATATAGTAATATATATTATATATAGTAAATAGTATATATATATAGTAATATATATTAGTTACATACAGTTGTATGGTTTCAGGTATTCTTATCTAATATATATATATATATATATATATATATATATATATATATATATATATATATATATATATATATATATATATATATATATATAAATTACATATAGTTGTATGGTTAAGGTTTTCTTATCTAATATATATTTATATAAATTGCATACAGTTGTATTGTTTCAGGTATTCTTATGTAATATATATATATATATATATATATATATATATAGGTTACATATAGTTGTATGGTTTCAGGTATTCTTATCAATGTATATATATATATATATATATATATATATATATATATTGCATACAGTTGTATGGTTTCAGGTATTCTTATCAAATATATATATATATAAGTTGCATACAGTTATATGGCTTCAGGTATTCTTATAATATATATATATTTATATATATATAAGTTACATACTGCTGTATTGTTTCAGGTATTCTTATGTAATATATATATATATATATATATATATATATATATACATATATATATATATAAGTTACATATAGTTGTATGGTTTCAGGTATTCTTGTCTAACAATCATGAGCAAGCAAATGAAATCTTGCTTATAGAAAATTTTACCTACTAAGTATTCGTTCAGAAATGTTTGGTTGAATGTATATACATATAGACAGAATTTGGCGTTAAATAACCTACAAAGATTGATACGCCATAAAACCCAAACAACCAACCAACCATCCTATCCAATATATATATATATATATATATATATATAAGTTGCATACAGTTGTATGGTTGCAGGTATTCTAATCAAATATATATATATATATATATATATATATATATATATATATAAGTTGCATACAGTTCATGGTTTCAAGTATATCTACCTAATACAAATAACTTGCACTTAGATATATGGTATCAAGTGCTACTATCAAATTGTATTGACTTATATACAATTATATGGTTTCAAATAAGCATTCGTATTTAATAATAATTTCTTTGCACACGGTTATATGATTTTTAAGTGCCACTATTAAATAGAATTGACTTATATACAATTATATGGTTTCAAATAAGTATTTTTATTTGATAAGAATTATTTTTTGCACACAGTTATATGATTTCAAGTATTCCTATTTAATGGCTAATTCTTAATAATAATCATTTCCTTGCAGTTAAATGGTTTCAAGTATTCCTATCCAATATGAATACCTTTCAAATAGATCTATTTGACCATAGATGGAGCCCTAAAAGGATCAACCCAGTCTACTATGGTGGTAGAATACGTCGACTGCATCTCTACAGAGGGGTAAGACCATCGCCCCCGCCAACGAGTGTTCTTGATATGACATTAAACAATCTGATGGTGAAGCTCCAGTCCTGAAGCTTTGAGGAATATGGAGTACTCCTTTATTACCATTAATCCCAGGTTCACTCTGACTCGGAGTGGTAGTACCTGACAGAGGCCCATCTATTGTTCAAATAGAACTGTTTGATCATTTAACTGTGTGCAAAGAAATGACGATGGTCAATTTCAATTGTTTGAGCACATAGCAAAACTTCATCCTCATCATCATCATCATATCGCGCTGGTAGCACGGATATCCCTGACCCTCTCTCGCCACACCTCCCTATCGTTCATCGCCCTAGGTAGGTCTTCAGGACAACATCCCGTATCCTCACATAGCTGCTGAATGTATGTTCGTGCTGGTCGTCCTGCTTTTGCACGGCCATGTGTGGGGGCCCATAAGAGTACATCTCTTATGAGTTCGTCCCTGCTTCTCCAGCAGTGTCCTGTATGTCTGGTTCGTCTAACTCGAATAGTTTTCGTGATAGGGGGCAGGTGACCGTGCAGTTGGTGTCTTGTGGGGTGTTGCCGCCAGGACTTGTTTAAGATTGCACGTAGCATTCTTGTGTAATTGCCGTCTAGCTTCTTCTCCAGCCGTTTTGTTAGCGTCCCTGTGGAGCACCCATATAGCAGTATCGACGTGACCGCTGCCTGGAAGAAACTGCGTTTCATTTTATCGGTTAGGTCTGATTTCCATATAATCGATAGCCTATTGATGGCTGTCCATGCTTTCGTTAACCTCGTTTCGATGTCCTTTTCGGTTGATTCGACGCTGTGTGTCCGAAAGAATGAGTAATGTTGAATAAAAACATTTGAAACCTTTTAATTGTGTATCTAAATTGAAATACATATATATATATATATATATATAAATTCATAGCAAAATTCGGACCATTTGACTGTATGAAAATAAATGAATTTTATTGAATAGAATTATTGTAATATAATGGCCGAGGGATTTCGTTTTATATATCTTGCCTTTCGGTTTTAGTTAGGCTGAGAACCTTTCGCTTAGCGCATGGGTTAGTTAGGTGCAAACATGAGCGCAGTTGTTCACGCACGCGCGGAGCGGACGTGTCATTCAGAGATGTCACAATAGAAACCCCAGATAGAAAATATGACTGCGGGATGTGAATGACGTCATGCACCGGAAGCATTCGCGGAGGATATGGGGAATTTGAAAAAAAAAGTAAGTTGAGGTGAGTTTTAGCGTCCGAAGAAGACGGTTGACTTTCGGGGCTCGCCGAGGCCTTGCGGTGGGCGCCGCACGTGGTTTGAGGCAGATGGAAAAGTCAGCATAGAAAGATGGTATCTCTCTCCCTTATATCGAAAAACCTTTAAACTCAAAGGTAATAAAAAGTTTCGTACCTGAACTAAGAAGTCGTAAGTGTTTTTTGTGTTTCGGGATTCCTATATTATCTATATATGAGTTATGAACATTCTATGTACATTTCACATATTCATGTATGGCTATGTTACATTAGCGTTATATAGCAATACTTGAATCTAATTGAGTGTGAGCAAACAATAGCAATAAGAACTTGTGTGTAAACAAATTACTCAAACCTTTTTAAAAATGAAATTACCTACAAACTAATCCCTTATAAATCATATATGTGTATCAATTTAAATAGGTAGAAGCAAATGACTGTTAAATTGAATTGTTAGTATTGAATTGCAATAAATGTGGGGGAAATGACTAATACTAAATAGAACAATTCATATTAGATAGGAATACTTGAAACCATTTAACTAGGTGCAAACAAATGAGTTCTAGCTCGTTTACAAATGCTTCCGGCTAACTATTTGTTTACAAATCATATATATATATATATAGATATAGATATAGATATGTATAAATAGGATTTGGCATTAAATAACCTAGAATGGTTAATATGTCGTAAAACCCAACCAAACCAAATCCTGTACACTTAAAATATATGTATAAAGAGGATTTGGCATTAAATAACCTACAATAGTTGATATGCCGCAAAACCTAAACAAACCAAATCCTGTATATTTAATATAAATGTATAAAGATGATTTGGCATTAAATAACCAACAATGGTTGATATGTCGTAAAACAAAACCAATCAAGCTAACAGCTACCACCAATCCGAGTCAGAGTGGTTCTTAAAGTAAAAGCGATGAACAGGTGCTCCATACTTACCTGAGCTTTAAAAATGGAACCTCACCATCGGATACAGAACATCCCTTTTGGGTATGATTTACTCTTCCGCAGAGAATACTGTCGGCAATTTTGTCTATGAGAGATGCATGGATTGATATAAATATGGACATATTTTTCTCACTCAGTTCAGATATATATATATATATATATGAAAGTAAATATGGATCAAAATCCGACAGTATTCTGATATCCAAGTCCTAATGATGGTGACTAACACCGAAACGTTCAACGTCGACTTTACATCATAATAAATTCACCTATTTGGATCATGTTTTTCTGCTATCTTTATATATATATATATATATATATATATATATATATATATATATAAAGATAGCAGAAAAATATAATCCAAATAGGTGAATTTATTATAATGTGAAGTCGACGTTGAACGTTTCGGTGTTAGTCACCATCATTAGGACTTATATATATATATATATATTTATATATATACACGCATGACAACACGTGGTCATGACAACACGCTACCACTTTTTAAACAACTAGAAAAACTATTTCAGATTTCTGTCTTAATTTCTGTGTAAGTGAGGCCCATACAAACGCGAGAGATGTTTGGCAAATTTAAAATCTGAATGAGGCTTAGAACTTTTTGAATGCCACCCGTTTATATATAGAGAGAGAGGGGAAAAGAGAAAGGAACTATTTCGCGAGACTTTAAATCTATTCCTGAATCACTAGCAATTGCTCAAGCAGAAAGTCTCCGGTCTTCACGACACCAAATTTATCAATGGAAAAGATAAGCCACTATACAACGTCAGTATTGATAGAGCAACTGCCAGAACGTGGCTAAAGACAGTCTTAGTGATTGCGATTCTAACTTTTGAATTTAGAGACTTTCTTCCTTTTCCGAGAAGGCTAGAAAGCCCGGTCTGTCTTACAATTTACGTAAAACCTGTTGGTGGGGGGTAAAATAAGTATTAACACAAGGTGAATCGCCAACTGTCCCGTACAAGATTTGAACCTGACTCGCCGGGTTCAGTATCCACGACTGTTACCGTTACGCTACCAGCGTCTCCTTACATAGATAGCTTGTATTTAGTAAAGAAAATATAAATTCTCGTGATTTGTGGACATAACTGACTCTCATTAATTAAGTTATAAAGTAATCTTGTACTTGCTTATTTAGTTAATTTCCGGAATAATTTTCAGATGTGTAGCAGTCTATTTTGGTCGAAGTAGCTCCATCCCAAATAAAACTTGGTGAGAGACATCCTATGCACTTGGTAAACTTGTAAACTATAATATCTACCCAAGCAACATCATATTTGTGATATAAACAGTACATGGTATGGTTGTAACGGTCTCTGATCTTAATGGAATTGAAAAATAAAAACAAAATAAATAATGAGACTAGAAAAACGATAGCAGCAGAAACTTTTCGTGTGTACTCATGTAGAAGGCGATTTTGATGTATTGTCGAGAAATCATAAATTTTAAAGCTAAACGTTGACCTTTGTCTATGACATTGAGTTTCAACCTTACAAACTGATTACTTGTGTATTAGTCGATCCTTGATTTGTGCTCATCAAATAATTAACTAATGGAATTAATTTTTAAAGCCAAAGGCTGCTCCTAGTTCTTTCCATTATGTTTGTACTTCAGCTTTACAAACACATTACTCATGATTGGTCGACCCTTGGTTTATGGTCATTAAATCATTAATCTAAATTTTCTTCATGGACTTAGGGAGTCCCCAGGGCGTTGATGGCTAACTCACTGGACCGCAGCCTAGAAGTAAGCGAATTCGTGCTCCTGTCACGCTATCACGTTCACTTGCCATTGGGAAAAGTATTAACTCCTTCATTCTCTTGGTTTGGATGACACAGTATCATTGATGTTCCTATACAAGCATGGGTTTGGCATTAAATAACCCACGAAGTTTGATATGCCATTAAACGAAGTGGTTTGGTTTCTTTGTGTAATGGCATATCAACCTTCGCGGGTTATTTAACCTGCACAACCATGACAAAAAACTGCTGAATTGTCCCCAAGTTTATAAGAATATTACAAAACTTTTGACCCAATTGAGTTCATTTACTTCCTTTTGATACTAGTTTTATTATTCTGTCAGGTCTAAAACTTGTTTTTATAGGATTGGAGACCTTATTTATCAGTCAGTCCTTATAATTCCTTTTGATACTAGTTCAATCATTCTGTCGGGTCTAAAACTTGTTTTTATAGGATTGGAGACCTTATTTATCAGTCAGTCCTCATAATTCCTTTTGATACTAGTTTAATCATTCTGTCGGGTCTAAAACTTGTTTTTATAGGATTGGAGACCTTATTTATCAATCAGTACTCATAATTCTTTTTGATACTAGTTTTATTATTTTGTCGGGTCTAAAATTTGTTTTTATAGGATTGGAGACCTTATTTATCAATCAGTACTCATAATTCTTTTTGATACTAGTTTTATTATTTTGTCGGGTCTAAAATTTGTTTTTATAGGATTGGAGACCTTATTTATCAATCAGTACTCATAATTCTTTTTGATACTAGTTTTATTATTTTGTCGGGTCTAAAATTTGTTTTTATAGGATTGGAGACCTTATTTATCAATCAGTACTCATAATTCTTTTTGATACTAGTTTTATTATTTTGTCGGGTCTAAAATTTGTTTTTATAGGATTGGAGACCTTATTTATCAATCAGCCCACATAATTCTTTTTGATACTAGTTTTATTATTTTGTCGGGTCTAAAATTTGTTTTTATAGGATTGGAGACCTTATTTATCAATCAGTACTCATAATTCTTTTTGATACTAGTTTTATTATTTTGTCGGGTCTAAAATTTGTTTTTATAGGATTGGAGACCTTATTTATCAATCAGTACTCATAATTCTTTTTGATACTAGTTTTATTATTTTGTCGGGTCTAAAATTTGTTTTTATAGGATTGGAGACCTTATTTATCAATCAGTACTCATAATTCTTTTTGATACTAGTTTTATTATTTTGTCGGGTCTAAAATTTGTTTTTATAGGATTGGAGACCTTATTTATCAATCAGTACTCATAATTCTTTTTGATACTAGTTTTATTATTTTGTCGGGTCTAAAATTTGTTTTTATAGGATTGGAGACCTTATTTATCAATCAGTACTCATAATTCTTTTTGATACTAGTTTTATTATTTTGTCGGGTCTAAAATTTGTTTTTATAGGATTGGAGACCTTATTTATCAATCAGCCCACATAATTCTTTTTGATACTAGTTTTATTATTTTGTCGGGTCTAAAATTTGTTTTTATAGGATTGGAGACCTTATTTATCAATCAGTACTCATAATTCTTTTTGATACTAGTTTTATTATTTTGTCGGGTCTAAAATTTGTTTTTATAGGATTGGAGACCTTATTTATCAATCAGTACTCATAATTCTTTTTGATACTAGTTTTATTATTTTGTCGGGTCTAAAATTTGTTTTTATAGGATTGGAGACCTTATTTATCAATCAGCCCACATAATTCTTTTTGATACTAGTTTTATTATTTTGTCGGGTCTAAAATTTGTTTTTATAGGATTGGAGACCTTATTTATCAATCAGTACTCATAATTCTTTTTGATACTAGTTTTATTATTTTGTCGGGTCTAAAATTTGTTTTTATAGGATTGGAGACCTTATTTATCAATCAGTACTCATAATTCTTTTTGATACTAGTTTTATTATTTTGTCGGGTCTAAAATTTGTTTTTATAGGATTGGAGACCTTATTTATCAATCAGTACTCATAATTCTTTTTGATACTAGTTTTATTATTTTGTCGGGTCTAAAATTTGTTTTTATAGGATTGGAGACCTTATTTATCAATCAGTACTCATAATTCTTTTTGATACTAGTTTTATTATTTTGTCGGGTCTAAAATTTGTTTTTATAGGATTGGAGACCTTATTTATCAATCAGTACTCATAATTCTTTTTGATACTAGTTTTATTATTTTGTCGGGTCTAAAATTTGTTTTTATAGGATTGGAGACCTTATTTATCAATCAGCCCACATAATTCTTTTTGATACTAGTTTTATTATTTTGTCGGGTCTAAAATTTGTTTTTATAGGATTGGAGACATTATTTATCAATCAGCCCACATAATTCTTTTTGATACTAGTTTTATTATTTTGTCGGGTCTAAAATTTGTTTTTATAGGATTGGAGACCTTATTTATCAATCAGTACTCATAATTCTTTTTGATACTAGTTTTATTATTTTGTCGGGTCTAAAATTTGTTTTTATAGGATTGGAGACCTTATTTATCAATCAGCCCACATAATTCCTTTTGATACTAGTTTTATTATTCTGTCGGGTCTAAAACTTATTTTCATAGGATTGGAAACCTTATTTATCTGTCAAAACTTATATTTGGACTCCTGGAACACTCCGTTTACTATAGCAATTAAATAATCACAAAACTCAACCATATATCAATGTTATAACTGACAACGAGGCTTTCTTTCTGAGAACCAGTTAAATTTATTTCCTATTATTTTAGAAAACAAAGATTGGTTTCGAAACGAGTTAGGAATGAGAGAAAGGGATTAATCAAATGATAGTTATGTTTTATCCAAACGTTTGCAGAATTTGAAGTGCTTGCTCAGCTCTGCTCATGTCAATTTATCCACCGTTTCCCGTGATTAACCGGATGCTTCACGCGTTCCTTGAAATTACTCCGCCATGAACGAAAGGATCTACTTTTCTTTTCTTTCCTTTCCTTTCTCTGCGGAAACCATTATTCAGATCTTTCAAGTAGTGCTTCTCTCTTACTCTTACTCTCTTTTTCACTCCCTTTCTCTTTCTTTCTCTCTCCCTACTCTCTCTCTTCCCCCTCTCTCTCTTATATAGATATATAAAATGATATATTGATACAAGGACTGCTGTGTAAATAGCAATGTTGCTTGCAACAAAGCCTTCGTCAATGTTGACTCTGAATTCAGGCATGGTTTCGGGGCCAAAATATCATTATCAAAAAACGCAGAATGTCTCAACAGTACCTCACGATACGACTAGGGTCTGTTGGTTTGTCGACACTCGGTAGGAATTCCATATCAATGCTGATGTATTTAAAGCCTTATTCTAAATATCTTATATATATATATTTCCTCTTGTTTGATGGTGAAAGTCCAAGATTATGCAGAGGTTGGGTTAGTAATGAAATCTGGGCATCCGACCTTAAAAATTTGTTATTCAACCATTTTTGACTCATTGTTCTCCGATACCTTCATATTTTTATCACTTACGCTAATGCACCCAGTCGATGTTTTCGATATACACACACACACACACACACACACACACACACATATATATATATATATACATTAGAATAGCTTTAAGCAGAGCATACATTGTGAGCTCTTAAAAAGGACTGTTTTCGGTCACGTTTGAGAGAGAAACTCCGTGACATTCAAACGATAACGGGAAATAAATAAAAGGAAGTTGAAATCAAAAGATAGATAGATAGATAGATAGAGAGAGAGAGAGAGAGAGAGAGAGAGAGAGAAACCCAAAATGTGTCTATGCTATCCTTAGATCTACAAATGTTTTAGCAAGTGGTGTCCACATGGTGTAGTGGTTTAATCGATGGACTGCAGAATCGTAGTAAGCGAGTTCGAACTCCAGTCGCGCTCTTATGTTCACTTTCGGATAAATACCCTTGAGAAAGGGATAAACCTCCTTATCCTCTCAGCTATAGGTTAAATAGTACCACAACTGTTCTTCAAAAAGAATGGATTTGGCATTAAACAACCTACAAAGGTTGAAATACCATTAAACAACAACAAAAAACAAAAAATCAACATAGCAAACTACACAAACACACACACACACACACATATATATATATATATATATATATATATATATATATATATATATATTGCGACAGGGTAAATTGTGATCTGCCCTGTTATATTAAGAAGAAAGGAAAATACAGGAATTTAGACTATAATATTGATGAGTTTTAACAGCTTTAATGATAGCCAGAAAGATAGCCCTTGTACTGTGAGTCGTACAAATAGAAGAAAACAGTTGCGAATGTTAGGGCAGGGATTAAGCATTCAACCTGAAGTTTCGAGAACCTGTTGGTCGAGGAGGAGTGAATAGATGACAAAGGAATTGTTTCCAAAAGGAACAATGGCCCATGGTTGAAAGTGCTCTCCTCGTGTTGAATGTTAGTCCGTTCTGCTGCTAGATTATATATATATAAGTTCAATAGCTCAGCATTTAAAAAAAACATTCATGCCCAACAACACAATTACGGAAAATTCTCACCGACAACACAACAATATTAGAACATCAAAATAATAAACAAAAACTACAGATTCTCGAAGCACTACATATTAGAAACATCAAGTGCTAATGTACTTAAATGTCTTTAGCTACTGACACAGTAGCTAAAGACATTTAAGTAGTGTAGTTTACTTATAGAAACCCATTTAAAAGCAAACGCTATAATCCTAAACGGTCAAGACGCTCTTACAGAGTAGTAATATACAAAAACAAAATTACATCACTTTTGTAATAGATCCTTCCCTGATGATGGCCCAAAGTCGGGAAGAAAGTACAAGGGATACATACAACTATGGACAATACATAAATCAATTCATGTCGAATACGATAAAAGCAATACGGGAATACAAACGGATCCAGAAGAAATTATGTAGACAGAAAATGTCTATTATGTTTAATGAAATTTGTATTAACGAAGAAATGCTGCCAATATATATATATATATATATATATATATATATATATATATATATATATCAGTGTCGGGGGCTCAATGTTAATGAATTACTAGGTTAGTGGAAGCTTTTATAGCGTTAGAGTAAAGTTCGTATTTCTATTTGTTGGCTTCTTTTGCCCGTTTTTGGCCACGACTAGAACCCCCATCACGACACAATGCGATATAAATAAAACAAACGAAATAGCAATACATAGATAAAAAGTACCTGAGAGTGTCAAAAGGTTCAGTGATGATAGTAGCCAAAAAACCTCTGGACATAACACATGGAAATAAGAAAATTTAAAAAAAATTGATAACTATCTGGTTTACAGGCTTAAATGGTTCTAAAATTCCACTGGCTACTGTTATGAATCTGGACCTTGGGGATAGTCAAATTCATATTTTACTTATTGTTATATAATTGTGGAATGATTTTTTTTATATTATCATTTTTCGTTGGTTATATCTTATCATTCGGTTTGGTTAGACTTTGAACTGTTCGGCTCTTAGTGCAGGTGTTCACACTCGCGCGCAAGGATGTGACAATCATAAATGTCAAAATAAAAACCACAGATAGGAAATGAAACTGGGTGTGAATGACATCATGGCCGGAAGCGATAGGCTGGGAATTTTGGTGATTTTTGAAAAAAGGAGTTAGATGAGATTTGACTCTGGGCGAAGCGAGTTGAGATTTGAACCTGGGTGAGGGCAGTCCAACTGGGATGCGCGGCGCGTTTGTTAGGTCAGATGGAACAGTCAGCATAGTAAAAATTGTGTCTCTCTCTCCTCGTGTCGAAAACCTAAACTCAAGAAGTTAATAAACGTTTCGGACCTGAACTAAAGAAAGTCGTCAGTGTTTCGGGATTTCTATGCATATGAACATTTTACATATCCGTATTTTGGATATGCTATACTCATGAATATAGACCTTCACTCTCTCTTTTTCTCCCCCCTCTCTTTGTTTCCCACGCAAACCAGCAAAATAGACGAGAAGTCTGAAGAGTTGAATTCGGGTCAGGGGTGCGTGATGACCGATTGACACTCAAGTTTCCCTAATATGGGTGTATGAACTGGCAAGCAGCCCCAAGCGACGGTATTTGTTGGCCGTCCCACCAACTGGACGAGTATGACACAATGCCTTTTTAAGGTGGGTCCTGGTGCTGGGTCGTAGCCCTAAGCAACAAGCGACCTACTTGAAGGCTGAATGCCGATTGACCAAGAAACCCACGCAATACGAGGCAGCGGAAAGGTCGAATCTGCAAAGAGGAAAAATCGGACAAGTCAATTGGCCGAGAGATCCCCTAACAGACAGACGTGTCTAGTATGCAAAGAGTAAACCGCCTTCCTCAGGCCAGCTCATATGGGAAGATAAAAAAACCGACAGAAAAAAAGATAAGAAATGCTTGACTATTTTGTTCGTCGACTGACCTCGAGAAAAACCAGAGAACAAGAAACGATTTAAAGATGTAACAAGAAAGAAATAAAGAAAGAAAGAAAGAAAGAGAAATTAATAGTCGGTGAAACGCGAAACCAGAAAAGAAAAAAAGAGAGAGACATATATGTATAAAAAAAAGATAAAAGAAAAGGAGCCAGAGGGAGAAGTAAGATTGGATTTCATTTTAATGTTGTTTCATCTTTTTGCTTACCTCGTTCCTACCGCACACAAAACACAAAAAATATTTTTTGCACACATCATCACAAGAAAACTTCTACGTGAATTGTCCGCAAATTGTTAGAATAAAAACATTTTTATTTCTGTCGCTAAAACTATTTTCCCTCGCAGACATGCCTTTATTTTCGGGGGTTGATAATAAAATAATTTGTATCCTAAATTTTGCATTTCGTGTTGTCTTCATTTTCGGTTTATTTGAAAATCTTTGTGTCATAGTTTCCCGTTTGCTTGTGGTTGAATGACATCCCGAAATAAAATATTGTCCGACCTAATACCAGCAATAAGTTTGGCGTTGTCTGGGCGATAGGCGTTGATAAAAGAGTCGAGACTAAAAGCTTGTCACCTTCGCCGACAGTAAACCAGTCGGAAAAGTTTCATGACACTACAACTAAACCACACCTGTTGGCCTTGAGGGTGAGCCGAAAATGATGCACCAATTTTACTAGGTCTTTTATTTCTTCATTGTCTTTTCCCCTTTCTTTACTCGCCTGAGCATTCCCATCTTTTTTTTTTTCCATATATACTATGAACCATATTTGCTGATCTCATACAAATAGTAAGCGTGTATTGTAATCTGATGAGGCGAAGATAATATTTCTTCGTCGAAATAAATTTAAAATGGCACTTTAATCATGGTTGAATTTTCTTCTAGTTATATTTCATATATAAACCCGTTACATTATTTATGTGCTGTATGTGTACATCCAAACTCTTCGTCACGAGCAGGATGTGACACAAGATCAGTCTTGAAGCGGAGTACAGCTGGTTTGAATTTAGAGCTTTCCTTCAAACATTACCCTGGTTAATTTTCTTATACGTATTGCCGAAATGAGGGCCAGTCGCTGGGACTGTAGAATATACCAACTGCATCATTGCACAACGAATATCCTTATATGACTCTAAACAGTATCTGATGGCGAGGCTCCTGTTCTTGGGGAATATGAAGTACTTCTTCACTACCATCGTTCCCAGGTTTACTTTGACACCGAGTGATAGCGCCCCTCAGGGCCCCACTATAGGACTGTTTAACATTCAAACAGAGCGCAAACAAATGACTTATGCTAAATCGAATTGCTTGAAATAGAACTGTTTGATTATCAACCTGTGTGTAAACAAAAAAAAAAATGATGCTTAATTGAATTTTTATCATTCCGGGTTTTCGGACTATTGTCTTCGTCTTTATTATTATATTTACAGCGTTTCGGTCAATGTATCCTCCGCCCTTCTTCAAGTGTTTCTTGTCTAACTCGGGAGCCTACATGGGACTTCGAACGACGTCCTTTATTCAATCCACGGGGATCGCTTGCTTTACTTCCGTCAACCATGATCGAATACAAGTTTCAATTATTCCTGTATTGTTACTCGCCTGCAGTCAGGATTGAACCTGCAACCTCTAGAGGATTGTCCCTTAGAAGCTTCGGGAACTACTAACGCCTATAATTGTTTCGCTGTGTCCTTTGATTGAATTCATAGTGATACTTAGCAATACTTGGAATCATTTAACTTTGTTGACATGCTAGATTGAATTGTTTGAAATAGAACTGTTTGATCATTTAACTGTGTGTAAACAAATGACTGATATTTAATTGAATTGTTAGTGATACATAGATATACCTGGAATCATTTAACTTTGTTGACATGTTAAATTGAATTGCTTGGAATAGAACTGCTTGATCATTTGTGTGTATCTACAAAACGTGTTTACTCATCATATATTTAATACATGAGTAAAAACAGGATTTGGCGTTGAATAACCTACAATGGTTGATATGCCATACAATCAAACCAAACCAAATCATATATGTATAATATATTGGTATAAAGAGGGTTTGGCATTAAATAACCTACAATGGTTGATATGCTATAAAAACCAATCAATCAACCAACCAAACGATGTAAGTTCTAAGGAACCCAGTTAGCCTGGTTATTTGAGGATACCTAGTAAAAAATGGATTCATGCCTTCCCAAGTACATTAGCGCGAAGTGAAACGCAATGAACATCGTCCAGGGTTTGAACTCGGGTCTCTGATTCCATTTCCATATATATATATAGAGAGAGAGAGTGAAGCCCATAAATAAGTACACCACGACGAAAACTTCTTTTTCATTACGAGTAAACTTTTTTCTAAATCAAAGCTATTAAGATTTCGAGAGGAAAATTATACAATTAAAACATATATAATTAGGTATTATTTATTACCAAACTTTACAGCATGGAATTCTGTAGGCAAAGATATGAATTAAAATATGAAGTAATTCTCCCCTCAATATATCCTGGACAAGCCTATTTGCATTTCCCTTAGCACTAATATCATTGGGAAAGGTATGAATCCAACAATTCTCCCTCCTGCTATTGGTAAATAGTTGGGCAGACTAGGTTCTTTAGCTCTGGTTAGGCAATCAGTCTAGGAGAAGTGAAATTTATGCCTTTGGAAAAAGTGTGAAACCAACGACTCTCTCTCTCTCTCTCTCTCTCTCTCTCTCTCATGTTATGGGTAAATAGTAGGGAAGACTAGGCTCTTTAAACTCGGTATGGCAACCAGTCTAGGGAAATGAAAACTAATGCCCTTGGAGAAATGTATTAACCCAACAATTCATCCTCCTGCTATTGGTAAATAGTAGGGACGACTGGGTTCTTTAGCCTTGGTTAGATAATCAATCTAGGAGAAGGAAAACTCCGGATTCAAACACGTTAAACATGGCTTAAAAATCGACCTTGTGTCATATCCTGCTTGTACAGAGAAATTGGTAAATACATACGTAATTGTAAATTCTTCAATTTTGGTTAGAAACAGAAAAAAAAGAAGATACAGATTGAATGAAAGATGGATTGGGTAGATTGATTTTCATTCTATTAACACTAATAGATATCATTTACATGACTTATTTCTTTAATATATATATATATATATATATATATATATATATATATATATAGTGTTGGTTTGGTTTAGTTGTTTGGGTTTTATGGCATATCAATCTTTGTCGGTTATTTAACGCCAAATCCATTTTTATACAAATAATCATATCTATTTCAAACAATTCAGTTTACAGGAGAACAAAGTTTGTCAAAAATATTTCTATTTCAAAAAAATTAGTTTTATATAAGTACGCTATTTAGTTCTATTAGATGCATATATAGGACCAAATCAGGTGCAACCACTCCGAGCCAGAGTGGACCAGGGAGTGATGGCAGTGAAGTATTCTGCATTCCTCAAAGCTACAGCATTACTGGAACCCCACCATTAGATTATTTAGTGTCATATCAAGGATATTCGTTTGCGGGGTCTAACCCCTATGCTGTGATGCAGTCGGTGTGTTCTATAGCCTCAGCCGACTGGGCAATATGGTGTTGGTAGAATGACAGATGATTGCTAACACCATTAAACAATATATATATATATATATATATATATGTATATATGTGTGTGTGTGTGTGTGTGTGTGTGCTAATTTATGTAAGTATATGTGTGTGCTTGTGTATGTGTATAAATGTATGCAAAAATGTATGTATACATATATACTTACACTCTAGCATCGCTCCCCGGCCTTTTGGCTAGGCTGTCTGGCATTCGTGCCGGATGGGTGATCGAAACCAAGAGCAGACTCGGGGCCGAATAGGCCCCCAGTTTCGGCTGGGCAACCTTCGGGTGGGCGAGCTGCTTTCTCAGATCTGTTTTGCACGCCTTGTATAGCACTAGACCTCACGGTCTAGTTTAAGCTCTATGCAGGCATACGTGCCCGGACCTAGATTTAGGTCCGTGAAACGGCTTGACTCATTAGATCCACATTGCACTTCGTGGGTTAATGACTAGCAGGGTTCGAGTCTCGGCTCGTTCCCGACCTTCCCCTCCCCTTTATCCCCACTTTAATCGGCCTTCGGGCTTTTGACCTTGTGTCAAGTCGTGTCTGGTGGGAGGCAACGACAAATAACTATATACTTACACTCTAGCGAAGGAATTAACGGTTGCCCTTCGTGTAATGAAAAGCTATTTTAACGAATTGAGCACGACGGTATCCTGTTAATGTAAAATGTAAAGAAATAGAATTTAATCTAATACATATCCATTAAATTCTCTCACTTGCGTTGGGATTCCTGGCGACTGTGAGGTTACATCATTAGGCAGACGTAAAGTTGGCCGGGTTTCGATTCTAGTTTGAGGCATCTCACGTGTCTAGCGACACTGATGAATTGTGATACCACGAATCAGCCTATCAGTGGAAGAATAGTTAGATAGGAGGTGTAGTGGATATCGTCGTAGAAAATGGACACCACGGCAGAAGTTCAAATCTTGGTCGAGTCTGTATTTCACATTGCACTAATACTCTTGGGAAAATCATGAATTCAACTGTTCTGCCACAAGCTATGAATAAAATAGCCGGATAAGCTGGGCTTTTTAGCCTTGGTATGGCAACCAGTATAGAAGAAGGAAAACTGAATTTAAATTTCTTAAACTCCGCTTAAAATGTGACTTTTGCCGCATCCCACTTATGTGGAGGGGTTCGATAAATATGTGTATAGATGCACGTATATATGTATATATATTTACAGGCATATATATGTATACATAAATATTTGAATATATGTATACATATGTGTCCACAGAGATTTAGAAGTGTACATATATATATGCGTGGGAGGCCTAGGTTCAATCCCAGGCCGAGTCATACCAAAGACTCAAAAAATGGTACTTGATGCCTCCTAGCTTAACACTCAGCATTATAAGGTACGGATCAAGAGTAAAGTGGAGCAATCCAAGGAAAGGAGTAGCACCCTACCCTACACCTAGGTGTAGTAGCTATCGAAAAGGGAGCCTTCGGGTCACCCTCGACTATAGTCGCCAACTTTACTTATATATATATATATATATATATATATATATGTTTCATGTATTTGAAAAAATAATACAATCTTCAGATAAAACATGAACATTGTACATTATCAGATGATGTCTTATGCTTGTATTTTTTCTCAAAAACATGAAATTTATTGTCATGAGACAGACTGGAAGATCTTTCTTTGGTATTTTTCTTTTTCATGGCATATCAACCTTCGTGGGTTAATACCAGAACCATCCTTCGAGAAGAACTTCAGTGATACTATTTAACCCATAGTTGGAGGGATAATGGGGTTGATCTTTTTCTCCATGGTATTTGTCCAAAAGCGAACATAAAAGCTTACATGAAGGGATGAGAAAACAATATATATATATGTTAGAAAAATATGAAGATCTGCGAGAACAATGTGTCAGAAATGGCTGGTAAACAAATGTATTTCCTATCGAAGTCGGATGTAGAGGTTTTATTGCCAAGTCAACCTCCGTTTTCTTAACTAATCTTGGACTTCCTCCATCAGACAAGAGGAAATACATGGAAAAGATCCAAGATAAGGCTTTAACTGCATCAGCGTGGATCTGACAATCCCACAGAGCGACAACAATCTGACAAAGTCTGGTGGTGTCGTGAGATACTGCTGGGGCGCTCTGGGCTAGTGATAATGATGCTTCGACCCCGAAACCATGCCTGAACCCAGAGTCATCATCTGATGAAGGCTTTGTAAGAAGCAATGCTGTTGTATAAACATCAGTTATTGTATGATACCTCCTATATATATAAAACAGGAAAAAACAAAATATTCAAAGTATATAGTTATTATATGAAGTTTGGCAACATTTCCGGCTATGGTGCGACCATCTTCGGAGTGGTAAATGTTTCGTCTGAAAAAATGATTTTCAAATCAAAAGAAAACCACCGAACCTCTTGAAATGATAGTCGCTAACATTTAGTGTATGGAATTTATACTCTAAAGTATAATTTATAATAGGATGTAGACGTTATTCCTTTTTTCTCTCATGAAAGATCGAATAACAGAAAGCCTTAGCTCTCTAGTAATTTCACCGGCGTGGTATTAACTTCTCATAAAAGTTACTCAGCTTTACGTAAGATCCTCTTTCTCAGGGCTTGGAATATTGCCTCTTCTATAAAACACACATAATCAAACCTATATTCTAACTAAAGTAATGGAGAATCTCCGTGGCGTAGTAGCAAACGTGTTGGACTGTGATTGTTGCCGAGATAGTTAAACGAGAAAAATAAATGATTTCCGGGCGTTCAGTCTATCAGCTGGGACATAACTTTGTTAGGAGTTGTTCTAAATGCGTAATGGTTAAAATGCTGGATTGCAGCCTCGAAGGAAGAGAGTTCGATCTCCACTCACATTATAACGTTCACTTTTAAACAAACACCCCAGGAAAAAGGATAACCTCCCTTAATTCCTCCTCAGCTATGGGTTAAATAGTACCATTATTGCCCTTCAGACTTTAGTATTGTTGTATACTCAACACAATAAAGACGAGCGACACAGTTCTTAGAAAAATATACCTCTCACTTTATTGAAAGGGTTGTGTGTGAGAGGGAGTTGGAGACCGAACAGAACTGCAACATTTTGACCCCCACTCTATTGGCCATAACTGCGTTTCTTTCCCGTTCTCCTGGGCTGCTCAACCGGGGGCCTGGGGGCCCAACCTCTCTGGGACATGTTCCTCAATCCAGCATCTTATCTCTAACTCGTCTGATCTCCAGCTGCAACTGCTCAATCGGGGGCCGGAGGGCCCACTCTGCTGGGAGCTGGCTTTCTCTACCGCATCTTGTTCCCAACTGATTGAATTTCCTGTATACTGAATTATATAATAGTTCAACGCCCACCTTCTTCTTGTGGGCGTCACAAGTTGTACTCATTCAACCCATCCACGGTCAAGGCTACACTCTGTTATTCCTCGACCGGATGTACCTGTTATTTATACCGGAGCATTTCCTATTTTGACAGCCCAGCCGGGTCGTAGGTCAATATACAACAGCATTAAATAACCCACAAAGATTGATATACCATTAAATTTTGTTAAAATCCCCAAGGGGGATTTTTTACCGACCTTTATTCCCCAATAGCATCAGTTGTAGGATGCCTCATGTAGTGCTGTGGTTACGAGCGAAACCAGCGGATCTTGTTCGCTAATTTGATTCTTATTGGTTATTTCATGCGCGAGGCCTTGTGATAAACGGAGCTATGTTTAGGAGATAACAATGCTAATGGTCAGTGTTCGGTCCCAAGTGAAAGCAACGTATTTCGAATGCAGAATATCAAAGCAGGCACCGTCGTTTGGAAAATTAATAAAATTCATTCTTTCTTTATAAATATCAAGTATTGGGTTGTGATCTGTTTTGTGGCTAGAATAGTTGTATAATTTCTCCTCGCAATTCTAGTTTAAGTAAAACTACATTTTACGCTTATTGATATAATAGTAAGTGTGCACCAATAGGCCGAGAGACCGGGGTTCAATCCCAGGTCCAGTCATACTAAAGACTCAAAAAATGATATTTGGTACCTACTTGCTTAACACTCAGTATTATAAGGTACGGATCAAGGGGAAGTAAATCATTCCAGGGAAATGAGTTGCGCCCTCTCCTGCACCTCAGTGTTGTAGCTAATGTAAAGGGAGACTTCAGGTCACCCTCGACTACGGTCGCAAACTTTACTTTTTACTTTTACTTATATATATATATATATATATATATAATTCATAGAATTTAGACTGCAACCCCTGGGTTTCATGGGTTTTTTTTGCAAAACAATAATCATCAAGCAGTTATTTTCTTAACTGCCAGATGATTGTTGTTTTGCAAGAAACTCCATGAAATCCAGGGGCTGCAGTCTAAATTCCATGAATTAAATTATATATATATATATATATATATATATATATATATATATATATATATATATATTTATTTATTTATTTATTATTATAATTATTTTTATTTATTTATCATATTTATTTATTATATTTATTTATATTTATTTATTTTACTCCTTTAGTGTTTTTCACATCAGTGTTAGCTGATGGTTTTTCACTGGGTTTTGAGTGACAGCAAGTCTCCTCAAGTCTCCAGGACTCGCCTCAGGATTCTGGCCGCTCTTAGCAATGCTGTCGTGCAATTGGTTCAACACAAACCACAAAGTCACTTAGTGACAACCAATACTGTTATCATATATATATATATATATATATATATATATATATATAGTTTTATATACATAATGTGTTATTTTATGAGGTTTGATTGATTGAGTGATTTGTTTTAACTGTGCATAAAACCGATTAATGATGTTTTATGTTTAGAAGTTAGAGAATCGCATTCATTGTGCGGTTATATTTACATTTTGTCTATAGTTGTTCCTTAAGAGTTTTTTTTTTTTGACATACTGCTATATGATATTAGAAATAATTTGTACCCAGTTGTATGGTTTCAAATATTCCCATACAATATGAATTATTTTCAAACATACGTATTTGACCCATGGATGGAATCCTAATAAGTACAACCAGTCCAAGTCAGAGTAGACCTGGAAGTAATGGAAAGTAAGGGATGATTCAACACTCCCTTGATCTCCAGAACTGATACCGCATACGAGATACAATTTACCCGGGACATTTATATGTTTCTTTTCTGCATGAATAATTAAGTACTATTCCAATTATATGGTCCCTTGTATTCCTATCTAAAACTAATCACTTGTACTCAGTTGTGTGTTTTCTGGCATTCCTACCTATTACTAATATACAATTGTTTCAAGTAAATGAAATAATCATTAGTTCGCACACAGTGATATGGTTTCAAGTATTCCTGTCTAATAGTAATAATTTTCAAACAGATCTATTTGACCCATATATGGAACCCTAACAAGTACTACAACTCCGAGTCAAAATTGTCCTGGGAGTGATAGCAATGAAGAGGTACTCCATATTCCCCACAGCTCCAGAACTGGAGACGCACAATCAGATACAGTGTAGTATCTTAGCCAGGACAACCCTCTCTAATATTTTTCCAACAGATCTATTTGACCCAAAGTTGGGACCCTAACAGATACAATAACACCGAATCAAAGTTATCTTGGGAATAATGACAATGAAGAGGTACTCTACACCCTCCACAGCTCCAGAACTGGAGCCTCACCATCAGATACAGTTTAGTGTCATAGCCAGGACACCCCTATCAAATAACTTTCTAACAGATTTATTTGATCCCAACAGCTACTAGACCGAGGTGTAGGGGAGGGAACAACTCCTTTCCCAAGACTGCTCCACTTTACCCTTGATACGTATCTTATAAACCAGAGTGTTAAGCAAGGACGCATCAAGTACCATTTTTTGAGTCTTTGGTATGACTCAACTTGGGATTAAACCCCGGTCTCCTTGACCATTGACGAACATTCAACTCAAATAATCATGGCTCGATTATATATATCATCATCATCATGTGTCACAGGCACGGCTATCCCTGACCCTCTCTCGCCACTTCTCCCTAACGTTCATCGCCTCTGGCAAGTCTTCGGGGCTACATCCCGTATCCTCACATAGCTGCAGTATGTATGTTCGAGCTAGCCGTCCTGCTTTTGCCCGGCTAAAAGTTGGGGTCCATGGGAGTACATCACTTATGAGCTCGTCCCTGCTTCTCCAGCAATGTCCTGCATGTCTGGTTCGTCTAACTTGGATAGTTTTCGTGATGGGATGCAGGTGGTCGTATAGCTGGTGCTTTGTGGGGTGTTGCCTCCAGGACTTGTTTAATATTGCTCGCAACATTCTTGTGTAATTGCCGTCAAGCTTCTTCTCCAGCCGTTTAGTTAGCATCCAAGTAGTGCATCCATACAGCAGTATCGACACAACCGCTTCCTGGAAGAAACTGCGTTTCATTTTATCAGTCAGGTCTGATTTCCATATATATATATATATATATATATATATATATATATTATGGTAGCATTTCTACGTTAATAAATATTTGATTAAACAATATAGATATTTTTTTGTCTAAATATATTTTTCCCTTCAAGTTGCCTTATTGATTTCATGATATCCGGCAGGATTTGGTTAATAAACCTTCCATAATTGATTGGTTTTCTAGTACGTTCTGCTTGATTTTGCGCCGTCGTCATAAGGTATTGTCACGTGGTCTCCCACTGAGAGGAGAGAAATAAGAAATTTCCCCTACCCTTCTGTGTTTGAATTAACATGCCTCAAAGACTGACCGTTAAAAGGAGGAATAAGGAATGTAGGTCAACTCCTCAGTCTGCCTGTTGAAGGAAGTAAAGAATGTAGGTCAAGCTATCTGTACTCCGTAACCTCACCCGGGTGGATAGAGAAGGGGGACAGAGGTCCATATAGTAGCCCGAATGAATCGCCTGACAGGGTGAGGAAGGAGAAAGAGGCCGAATCATTGGCTAGAACCCTAAAAATGGAAGTAGCTTTTTCGTCAGCTGAAATAGGAATAAAGAATTCAGTTTTCAGGACGGAGGTCGCCGTGGAAGGACATGCGAATCTCAGGCCGAAACTCCGGGCGAAGAAACAGAAATAGAGTTCTTGGATAGGAGATAACAGATGCCTTCAAGCCAAGCTGTACAGAATCCCGCTGGCCCGTAAAAGAGAAAATACTCTCAGAAGAAACCCGTCGAAAAGCTAAGTAAACCTTAAAATCGTTTTCTCTCTCCACCCTTCCTAAGTATTGCAATTGTATGCTCTCCCTCTCAATTTAAAGAAAGAAGCATATAGAGAATTACATGCATTAAGAAAAGAAGAGAAATGGAATGAAAAGATTCATTTCATAAACTGTGAACATATGAGTGGACTTTGCTACCTTTTCAAAGTTCAAGAGAAAAGAAAGAAAGAAGAAAGTGAGAGAAAAGGAAAGAAAGACATTGTGTTTAAGTCTTGCCTGCTAGTAATATAGATGGCGCCTTATTTGCTTGTCGGGACGTATTAAAACCTTGTTTTATTTTTAATGTCCCCTCATGTCGAAATTTATTCATTGTGTTGTTTGCCTATCGAATTGCCTTCTTTTGCATGTTCCTTTTCAGCTTCATTTTCGCCTCAATTTATTCTCGCTAAATGTCCTATTCGCCTTTAAAAATATTACACGGGAAATTGGAATTGTCGACGACAATAAATAATAATATTATATTTAAACCTAGAGGCCCATATCTTCCATTATCCTAGGGATAGGGAGACGAAGTGATCTGGTGTGTGTGTGTGGAACGTGAAATTTTAACCCCCACATTATCTGCCAGTTCCCCATATGCTCGAGAA
>OY757938.1:54117911-54120411 GCA_963585895.1 Sepioteuthis lessoniana | reverse complement strand
TTCTTTAATATTTTATGTCAAAGTTCATTTTGAAGCCAATTCTCAGGGTTTATTCTTCTTTTCGGTGTCTCTCCCTAGTGTAGAATCAACCTGGATAACCGTGTTCTTCTAGTTTCCTGTGTAGACTTGTTGAAAACGAAGTTTACAATTTCTTTAAGTGAACTTCGATTAAGCCACCGCTTCCTCCTCTTAGAGATGAATATCTTTGTTTCAACTTGAATTTTCTCTTGTTGAGCCGACGGAGGCTTTAACCACATTTTCTGACCCGGCCAACAGCTTTGTTTGTCTGCAAAAGTCCAATAATACCGCCTCCAGACCTTAGACTCAACTTTCTTTTGAAGGGGACAGCATACCAAAACCACAAATAGCCTGCAGTAGGCTTATTGTTTCAACAAGTGACAACAAAAATCCTGTAAGAAAAAGAGGCTTTGTCTAAGACTAATGGGCCTATTTTGCTTAGGCCAGCTTGCTTAAGAAAAAACTGCCTAAAGTCGAAGGCGAATAAACAAGTGCTCGCAAAGCAAAAGGAGAGAGCCAGACAGAGGCTTCTGCTCCTGCTGAGAAAAAAAACCAAAAGGAGGGAGAACAATTTGTGGGTCTCACTTAAATAACAGTAAGGGCAGGGGCTAACGGCAAAAATTCAGAACAGACAATCAGATTCAAACAGACATTAACTGCCGAATTTAAAAATTTCAACTTCACTTCACTGTTACGTAGCCACAATTAACGCCATGTGCGAAATAGACATATAATGTTCATAACGATAGAACATATAATGAACATAGGAATCTCGAAATTCGAAAACACGTAACGATTTCTTGTTCAGGTACGAAACCTTTTTATTAACTTTGAGTTAAAGGTTTCGACATAAGGAGGAGAGACACAATCATCTATGCTGTCTTATTCATTTGGCCCCCATCTCGAACGGCCCCCATAGGGCGCAAGTTCGCCTCGCGTCTGCAAGCTCCAAAAGTCGATCCTCCTCGTTTGGCGTCCAGTCTTCAACTCTCTAACTTTCTTTCAATTCTCCACAAACCTCTGCGCGCTTCCGGTGCCTGATGTCACTCGCACTCCGTCACCCGTTTCGTCTCGGACTATTGTGACATTTGAGTGACATCTCCATCCGCCCGCGCGCGCCCGCGTTAACACCTGCCTCAATGTTTGCACCTAACTAACCCATGTGCTGAGCCGAAAGGTTCTCAGCCTAACTAAACTCAAAGGCATGAACCGAAATCCCTTGGTCATTACGTTACATTCACCTCTAGACCAGCTTTCCAGTCTTCTCAAAAGGACGTCCTACCTATACTGCAACAAAGTTTGATCATTTATAAGTTTCAATGACAGTGTGATGCTGACTGTATACGAGAGACAATTCAAAGGCTAGAAGTTTAAATTAAACAGCATGTCCCACGGGAATTGTTAAGACGGCCTCAAAAAACAACATCCGGCTTTTCTCAAGTACCAGAGCCGGCCATTGGCAACCACCCGTTCGATCATTATATATGTTCGAGTAATTATTCGGATGACAATTGCTCTGTCTTGTACAAGGCCAAGTCTAAATAATGTCTTGCCTTTTTAGAGGCTATATCTATTATGCTATAATGCCCTACTTTAAACTTGCAGAAAAGTCAATTCGAAATTCTTTGTCCGTTTGGGGAATTGGATGGGAATCGTGGGAGTTGAGGTTTTTTTTTTCAATCCCTCACCCCCCACTGTGATTTATCATCTTTATCTTTTAAAGTATTCCGGTGTATTTGTTGAAAACGCGCCAGACGAAAGGGACCCACCAATTTGATTCCCTTACTTTTCGTGATGAGATTATATATAATAATAATAATAATAAATATATATTAGATATATATATATATATATTTAATTCATGGAATTTAGACGGCGACCCCTGGGTTTCATGGAGTTTTTTGCAAAACAACAACCACTCCTCAAAACTTCATGAAACCCAGAGGTCGCAGTCTAAATCCATAAATTAAATATATATATATATATATATATATCTAATATATATTTATATATTATTTTATATATATATTTATATATTATATATATATATATAATATATATATATATATAATATATATTTATGCATTATTATTATATATATATATATATATATCTAATATATATTTATATATATATATATATCTAATATATATTTATATATATATCTAATATATATCTATATTTTATTATTATATCTTATATTTATTTATTTATAATTATTATTATTATTATTATATAGCTCTATCTTAGATATTGAGCACTCTCAATATTATATTGCACTTGGTTCGACACAAACCCACAAAGTGATTTAGTGACAACCAACACTGTTAAAATATATATGTCAGAGGTGCTCACAGTGTAATGGTTATCGTCGTATGAAATGGTCACGGTGACCTGAATACCAATCCTGGACGAAGCTGCTTGCATTTCACAGAGCGCTAATACTCTTGAGAAAAGTATGTATCCAATTATTGTACGTTCA
>OY757938.1:54110411-54112911 GCA_963585895.1 Sepioteuthis lessoniana | reverse complement strand
TGACCTAATTAAGAGCCATGAGAAGCAACAACAATAACACTACATATTTATCCAATCTCTATGTCACGAGCAGGGTGTGACACAAGGTCAGTTTTTTAAGTGCAGTAAAGCTGATTTGGAATCATAGTATATTTTTCCTAAACCGGTTGCCGAACCAAAGCTGAAAAATCTACTCTACCCAATATTTGTTTTTGCCTCCCACCAGAGAGGACTTGGCATAAGGTCAATGACCTGAAGGTCGATTATAGTGGGGGTTAGGGGAAGGGAATTTCGGGAACGAGCTGAGGCTCAAGCTCTGCTTGACTATGCTGGTCATCGACCCACTTAGTGCAATAAGGGCCTGATGAGCCTAACCTGATAAGGACCCAAATCTGGGTCCAGGCACGTATGCCTGATTATAGCTTAAACTAAACCATGAGGTCCAGTTGTATACAAGGGTGATAAAGCTGTCAATGATGCAGCTCGCTCACATGAAGGTAGCCCAGCCGAAGCCGGGGACCTTTCTGCCTCAAGTCTACCATGGAGCACTGACCGTTCGGCACGGATCCCAGACAGTCCGCTGAACAGTCAGCGAAAAAGACCACTCTACTCTACTATTTATCGCTCTGGTGGAATAAGAGATATATCTTTGCCTTTCTCAAGGGCATTAGCCGATTTTAGTTCTTACGATGATAGTCGTTACGCCAAGAGCGCCTCTAATAACAGAAATACGAAGGTTTAGAACAGGAAGGAAAGAAACTTCCGTGTCTTTATTTAAGAACTGGGTCAACCTAAAAGGTTGTTGGCTGTAAACATAGGAAGACTCATAGATAAAGAGTCCTAAAAAAAGTAAGAAAATTGAATAAAAAAGAAGTTCAATAATACATGACAAAAGGGAAACACTTAGCGTCTAAAGCCTCTCTCTACCCCTCTCTCTCTCTCTCTCTCTCTCTCTTTCTTTCTTTCTCTCTCTCTCTCTCTCTCTCACACATACACACACTCATACTCATTGTAAAGCCGTTTTTTCTATCTCACCTCAACAACCTGCTCCTTCATACTGTCCCTAAAACGCGCCCGTTTTCGGTATTTCTCGGTGAACCGTCTACTTTCTTTTTGACGTCTGGTGACACTGAAACAGCTTTCTCTATTCATTTAAAATTGCAGTTCTCGCCAATATGACAAAAGGGGATAGGAAGAATTCGCGTTTGTTACGATAAATAAATATATATATATATATATATATATATATATAAATATATCATTCAATAAATTAGGGGAATTTATTGAAAAAAAACGAACATTTTTTTTCCATATTTTTTCCATGAATGGAATTGTTTGGAATTGGTTTATAGGAATTTTTTTATCCTGCAAAAATATTTGTTTTAGAGCAATTCAAAATAGCAGTAAACCAAACAGATTGTTCCAGGCTTGAACAGAGGTCTATCTTGAAATTTTTGCCGGCTAAGAAATGCAAACCATGTGAAATTCACAGTATAATGTATAATGTGTACGGAGATTCATGTTTTAGCAAAAAAATATGTTTACAAATAGGTTAAATATGAATTTGCCACAAAGAACCCGAAACGAAAAGACAGTCGACTGAGTGGAAATACTGATTCTCCGATAAAGAAAAACCTCCCTGTACAGCAGTGAATAAAGAAGGTCACGCAGACAATTTCCTAGGACATAAAAGGACCTATCACTCTTGATTTACTTGAAAAAATGCAACTGTAAACAATGTTTCCAGCACTTCAGATAAAATTCTCCTTATTTATGAGGTGACAATTATATATATATATATATATATATATATATATATATATATATATATATATATTGTTGGTCCAATGAGAGAAAATTGATGATAATATGTCGGGGCGCCACTGCTTCAAGTTTTTACAGAGGTGACCCTGGACATTATTATTATCTCCTGAGGAGGAACACAAAGTCCGAAAAACGTGTGGAGCATAATTACATGATATAAAAACCACATTCAAATTATTTTGCTGACCTATTGTTTTTAACACACACACACACACACACACATATATATATATATATATATATATATATATATATACTAGCAGTCAAAAGTATTTGACCAACCTGAAAAATGTTTATTTCACATCGTAAAAGTGTTATTTTTAATGAAACAAGTAAAGTAACAATATTTTTATTTATTATGCTAAATACAAGTCTTCCTCAGTAAGTTTGACCTAAGTATAACTAGATGTCTTTCGAAAAATTGTTTTGAAGGCGTTTTTCTTCTTTGGTAAGTAAATAAAGTTGCCTCAAGGGCGATCCGAAGGCTCCCTTTTCGATAGCTACTACACCAAGGTGTAGGGGAGGGTGCTACTCCTTTCCTTGGATTGCTTCACTTTACCTTTGATCCATACCTATAATAGAGAGTGTTAAGCAAGGAGACATCAAGTACCATTTTTTGAGTCTTTGGTATGACTCGACCTGGGACTGAACCCATTATGCCAACAAACAAGAACAGAGAATAATTTCATTACTGTCA
>OY757938.1:54042911-54105411 GCA_963585895.1 Sepioteuthis lessoniana | reverse complement strand
TTATGTTGGATTAATAAACGATACCGAATAAGTTTGGGAATTAATAAAGACATGTAAAACGAAAATAAAGCAAAATTAAATGGAAAATAAATGCAAAAAATGATGAAATTCCCAGAAGCCCCTGACAGGAAGAGAGGTGGCGCATGCGCAAAGAAGGAACCCTCTCGGCAAAAGAAAGAAGCCTGCTATCTTTTAGCGGTGAACAACGGAGTGACAATACCTAAATCTTTCTTGCTACTGGTGGAGGGCGCCATGCGTCCGTCTCTGGCTTATCTTTCCACTAATAGCAGCCGCTTCTTTTACCAACGATCCACGACTAAAAGCACCAAATAATGGACTCAATTAAAATCACAATTAAAACAACATATAATGGCCTTAACAACTACAACTGAAAACACCGGATTTAGACATATTTCCCAAAGGCGTCTAACACGTTGTTAACGCCTTAAATATTGAATTTGGACATATATACCCAAGAAGGACTAACACATAACGCCTTGACTGGGAGACGCAACCATTTTATTTGTATTCAGAAAGAATTTCCTCACCTACTGAATGGTTATTGAACCCAGAAATATAGGCAAAATATAAAAGATATCTTGGCCTCCTATCTTCTCTTCCTGTCTTTCATATAATTCCTTTGCAGCTTTCATATCTCAGCAAGATAACGTAGGGTAAGAATAGAATAATCCAGAATAGAGTCAAATACGAAACAACAACATAAATCACCTTGAAACCCCATATAAGTACGCCCACTTAGAGTCAGACTGGACCTGGGAGTAGTAACAATTAAATGGTATTCAACATTCCCTAAAGCTCCACTTTAGTGTCATATACAGAATACTTGTTTTTTGGGGAGTCGGGAGAGAGTCTTACCCCTCTACAGAGATGCAATCGACGTGTTTTACAACCTCAGCCAAGTGGGCATTTTAAAAGATTTTGTTATTTATATAAAAGTCAGGAAATAAAGCATTGTAACTGCGCTTTTGTAGTGTTAGGCCTTAGGTGTGACCGGTGAGAATTCTTAAAAAAAAACGATAAACAAGTTAAAACTGATGGGAAAATTAAAAAAGCCGTTGGCCCGGTTGATTGGGGCTGTAGAATACACCGGCTGCGTCTCTGCAGAGGAGTAAGGCTCCCCTAACAAGTCTCCAAGATATGACATTAAATAATCTAATGGCCAGGCTTCAGTAATCCAAGAACTTTGGAGAATGCGGAGTATCCTTTCATTAATATCGCTCTCAGGTTTACACTGGCCTGGAGTGGTAGCACCTGATAGGGTCCTATCAATGGGTCAAATAGAATTGTTTGACATTTAAATTGAGTCCAAATAAATGATTTATGCAAAACTGAATTGCTTGCAATAGAATTGTTTGAATCATTTAACAATAAGTAAACAAATTACTGATGTTTAATTGAATTGTTAGGAATAGATAGCAATACTTGGAACCATTTAACTTTGTTGACTTCTGCTAAATTGAATTGTTTGAAATAGAACTGTTTGACCATTTAAATGTGGATAAACAAATGTCTGATGTTTAATTGAATTGTTGGTGATACATAGCAATACTTACAAGCATTAAACTATGTGCAAACAAATGATTCCCAAAAACATACATAAGAACATTCTAGAAATTTGGGATCAAAATCGCATTAGCATTGAAGTTACATTTTTATATTTTTCAACCAATCAGATAAAAACATAGAATAAGAACATTCTAGGAAATCCGGATCAGAAACTAATTAACAGAAATATTTTTAGGCTCTAAAACAAATAAGTAAATATACGAATCTGATTGGTCAAGAAATGTCTATGCGCTTGAATTTTAGGACCCGCAATAAAACTATTTTTTGATCCACCTCAGTGACCCCCATGAGTATAAATAAAGAAGAATTTAATCAACCCGGTCATTCGGTCATTCAATTCATTTCTTCCACAGCCAAAAAGTTATTCCATCTGCAACGAAAAAGACTTTTCATTACGAGGTCATGAACGGGCAGCAGGGAGCCACGCATTAAGCCTCTAAGGAAAAGGCATGAAACTTTCTTTTTTCAATGCGAAACGTTGTCACCAAAATCTTAAGAGAACACACGTGCGGACTTAATGAAAGCAAAGAACCATACTTACTGTCCATCATTCATATACACACACACATACCCATGTATGTAAGTAAAGACAAAATTTTTATCCTCCTTACTTTGGCTAACTATGGACCCATTTATTTGATAGACTTTTACTAACATGTAAACACACACGAGCGAACAACCCTATTTTTATTTAACTGGCCATAACTGTATTTCTACAAAGGCCACTCGTACATTATGCTTCTCATTTATTTTTTTATTCCTGCTTTGTTATGAATATGAAATTGTTCGTTGTTGTCATATTCCATTTGTTTATGTGCTTGTAAAATTTGTGTTGTATTTGTGGTGGAAATAAACGTGAAAGTAATACCCGTAAAATACGGACGGGAACTCACTCTCACTCACTACAAGAGTAAATAGAATTATTCGTCTTAGATAGAAATAAGTGAAACCATTTAATTTTGTGAAAAAAGAGCTCAGGTTTGTTTAAAAATGTTATCCACAAAATGTGTTTAGAAAATATTCATTTGATATATAGGTATAAAAAAGACTTTGCTTTAAATAATGCCATAAAACCAAACCAAAACTTGCCCAGTCGACTGGGGATGTAGAATACATCGACTGCACCTCTGCAGGGTGGTAAGACCCCCCCCCCAACGAGTGTCCTGGATATGAAGCTAAACAATCCATTGGTGAGGTTCCAGTGATGCATGAGCTTTGAGGAATGAGGAGCATCCTTTCATTGCCATTGATCCCAGGTCCACTCTGGCTCGGAATGGTTGCGCCTGATAGGGCCCTATCTATGGGTTAAATAGAACTAAACAGCATACTTATACTAAACTGAATTGTTTGAATTAGAACTGTTTGACTAAACTGAATAGCTTGAAATAGAAATGTATTTGACAATTAAACTGCGTACTTATATTTAAACTGCGTGCTTATGCTAAACTGAATTGTTTGAAATGGAACTGTTTTTGACATTGAAACTGCACTTTTGCTAAACTGTAAACAAAATCTATACTTATACTCAATTGAATTGGCTGAATTAGAACTGTCTGAATAAACTGAATAGCTTGAAATAGAAATGTTTTTGATAATTAAACTGTGTACTCATGCTAAACTGAATTGTTTGAAATAGAACAGATTATTTGTATAAAAATGGATTTGGCATTTAATAACCTATAAAGGTTGATATGCCATAAAACCCAAACAACCAACCAACCCCAAAATGTCATAAATATATTTAGATGTCCAAGAGTCATATATACAGAGAGAGAGAGAGAGAGAGAGAGAGAGAGAGAGAGAGAGAGAGAGAGAGAGAAGGCTGTATTTACCAAGACAAAAATGAACAATGAATGAAATGCTAATTTTCTTCAAAATAGTCCCTCGAACATTAATCACACTTACTCCAGTGAGTTTTCCATTGGTTGAAGCACCTCTGAAATTTTTCTTTTTTTACGTAGGATGTGAATCTGTTTCGTCGTATGTACCGTTTAATGTCCTTCACGTCCTTAAATTTTTTCTCTTGAGGTGAATCTTCAGTTAGGAAGACAAAATGTAGTCGCGGGAAACCTGGTCGGAGGAATATGGGGAGAGCTGCGCCCAATCCCATATTTTACCACCCACGAAAAACTCTTGTTCAGAAAATATTGAGACTGATATTTTTCATCACAATTTTTCAAGTTGGCCCTATCTTGTCTAGACATCCAGACATCATCATTTTACTCATATTGCACTTAGCGTTATGACCAGCTGTACATGAGTTTCTGTGCCCGGTCCCACCTTAAAAAAGGCCTTGTGCCACATTTGTCCGGTTGGTAGGACGGTCGACAAATACAGCTGCGCAGGAGTTTCGACTCAGGCGCTACCCCGGACCCGATCCCCATTTAAAAAATGACCTTGTGTCAAATCCTCCTGAGTGGTAGGTACGGATAAATACGATCACTTTATTGTACAAGTTGCTAAGTGGTGAACACATCTTCATTTAAATAAAAAAAAAATCGAAAAAAAAAAAGAAAAAGAAAGAAATCGTAAGTTTTAGTTTCGATACCATAAGATCACGTTTCGTATATATGCTGGAATCTTTTGCTCACACCGACTAAGTTTTGAAATAAGAAACTGATTTTCGCCCCACTTTTTAAAGTATATCTATCTATCTATCTATCTATCTATCTATCTATCTATCTATCTATCTAAGCATATACAACATCACAGCTTAT
The DNA here is from genome assembly GCA_963585895.1 of Sepioteuthis lessoniana. NCBI lineage: Eukaryota > Metazoa > Mollusca > Cephalopoda > Myopsida > Loliginidae > Sepioteuthis > Sepioteuthis lessoniana. Next base: position 54,101,107 of record OY757938.1, on the reverse strand, counting down.
ACACATCAATCAATCGATCTCAGTCTATTCATGTCTATCTGTCTTAGTCTATTCTTATCTATCTATCTATCTATTTCAGTCAATACATTCTTTCTCTGGTTAATAAATTATATATGTATATATATATGTGTTTATAAGTAGCCTCCTTATCTATTTTAGTCAGTTAATATCTATCTATCTATCTCAGTCTATTCATATCTATCTATCTATCTATCTATCTATCTATCTATCTATCTATCTATCTATCTATCTATCTCACACTCTTCAAATCTATCAATCTAAGCATATACAACATCCCAGCCTATACACATCTATCAATCGATCTCAGTCTATTCATGTCTATCTGCCTTAGTCTATTCTTATCTATCTATCTATCTATCTATCTATCTATCTATCTATCTATCTATCTAGTTAAGTTTATACATTCTTTCTCTGGTTAATAAATTATATATGTGTTTATATGTAGCCTCCTTATCTATCTTAGTCAGTTAATATCTATCTATCTATCTATCTATCTATCTACCTTAAATCTTTTCGGAAAATATTCATATTTTTTTATCTCTCGAAAATCAGCTAATTACTTAATTTTACTAAATACCAATGGCTATAATTGGTAAAATACCCCACAACCGAAAATTATTCCTAAATCCTTTGATTTCCACCCCCATCAATAATAGCCTGTTTATCATATATTTAAAGTTAAAGAAACTGAAACTTTAGAAATAATATCCTCCATGTATATATATTTTTTTCTTTTACTTTTACAAGGTCACTTGACATGTGCGTCGATTGAGATTCGAACTGTTTTTTGTTTTCTCTCCAGCGAATGTTGGATAACTTTGCTAGTATTTAGCATAATAAATGTCTTTACAAACGTCAGTGCGTGTCAGCCTTTTTTTTTTTTCTTCTTTCTCCCTCCTTTCTATCAACTGGAACATTGTGAAGTCAACCACTACCACAGTTACAGCAAACAGTAGTCGTATGTGTAAGTCGTCCCTTACCGTCCACACGGTAAAGTGCTCGCTGATTTAGTTTTTAGTATATAAGTTTGTTCATTTTCGAAGTTGTTACGTATTTCTTCAACAACAAGAAATGTCAGGAAAGAGGGAAGTTACTTAAAAGTTTTTTTTCTTTTTAATATCAAGTTGCGATACATACCAACACACACCGGCTAGATTTTGATTTTCTTCTCCAATCAAAAAGAAAACTTGAAACTACATTTTTTTTTAATATTATAGTTCACTGGCTTTCACTGGGATTATTTTAAAGATTATCAGTTTAAAAAACAAAACAAAACAAAACTATATTATATTTTTAAATGCCTGGATTTTACAAACTAAAAACATGTAGCAAAACTGGACGTAAATAAGGAAAAGATTTGATCTTGTTGTGGAGATCTTATTTTATTTTATACTATTGTGTGGAGTATTCCAGGATTTAAAAAAAAAAAAAAAAAGGTTAGTCTCTTTTTAAAATTTTTTTTTTCATTATATTGTTTCTTGCGATTGTTTTGTGCATTAAAAAAACTTTTTTGATGTTTATCTTCTGTTTGAATGGGATAATTATTTTTGTTTTGCTTCTGTCTGATTAAGATAATGTTTGTCCCGAATAAGTGAGGGATATTCTCTTTCTCGTGTGTGACTAGAAACTTAAATCCTTCTAAAAAAATAAAAACAATCTCGTCCAATATTCAGCACATGTGTATAGACAGATGTATTTGTCTTATTTCAATTTTTTTTTCTATTTAAAGCTACTGATAAGAGAACGTCTTGTTTTATCCATTTAATGTCTTTCTTCTCAAATACAACATAAAATGTGTATAGATTCAACCTTTATTTTTACGTGTATAAAAATTGTGAAAAATAAGTCCTTACTATATCCTTTTATCGAAAAAGATAAAGCTTTCCAAAAGTCCCAAATACATTTAGATTAAGTTTACTTCTTCCCTCCCAACATTTTTAAGGAACTGACAAATTTAAAGAATCTTTTGTGAAGTTATTTATTTTCAAAATCAGGTTTAACTGCCATTTTCAGCGGGATAGAGAAAATTTAAACCCTATTGTCCTTTTTATCTAGAGAACTGCTCATTACTTTTTTCTATTTTTTAAAAATCAAATTCTACTTAATAGAATATCTTCCATGGGTTTGCGATTATAATTACATCGTTCTCTCCCTCACTCATAATTTCTTTTTTGTTATTCAAAGAAATCGTTTCTTTGTTCAATGGCATATCAACCTTTGTGGGTTATATAATCCCAAAGCCATTCTTGTAGAAAAACAGTTGTGGTACTATTTAACCCACAGTTGTGAAGAGTAGGAGAAAATAAAGACCTTCATACCAATCCCTACTGTATTAGTCCTAATTTGATCGAAGAGACTGGAGTTCGAACTCGCCTACTACGATGTCGCAGTCCATCACGTTAGCCACTACATCACGAGACTCCCCTATTATTATTATTATTATTATTATTATTATTATTATTATTATTTATTTATTTATTTATTTATTGGTGATGTATTTGACTGAAATACAAGCATACATTTAATCTATTTGAGGAAACTTATTTTACTGTGAACAGTGTCTAACACCTTGAAACGACTCTTTTTTTCTTTTAAACTAACAGTTGCTAAAAATTGTCAAATCATGTTTTACAGTTTGGCGCAGCACAGTCTTCCTTTCACAGTTTAGCTCAGTTGTTGAAAGTTAAGCTTATACCTTTTTTTTTCTAGTTTAGGTATGACACAAGGCTATAAATATACGACACCGTGTAAGTATAGAACTTAATATTCATTAGCATTAATTATTAGTTTGGTTTGTCACAAGGTCAGAACTATGGGGCACCCACTGCGACCCGAACTCTTAAACCCTCTTTCCCCCTTAAAAAACCCCCTACTTATCTTAGGTTTTGTACAAAGCCACAAGTATGAGGCACCCCCCCCGTCTTAGATGATCTGTGAGACTATCAGCGAAACGCATTATTTCAACATAACGAGGTGCCCTAGTTATTTACTAGATTCAGTTGAGATTTCGTACAAAGAAATATAGGGCACGTAGTGAGAATCGAACTCTGTAATCTTTTTTTAAATTTTTTTTAAAGTCTCGTTAACTCTGAACAACACGGGATAGCGCCTGCTTCATTGATAAAGAGTCTCCTTCTGATGCCAGGCATCGGTGTGCGAATCGCGTTAAAAGCAAGGGTTTCGAATATATAGTCTGTGATCCTATGTGGGGGATAGGACCACAGACTTTTCAGTGTGTCAATCTTCAAAAAAAAAAAAAAGGAATACCTCACACACAATTTAGCCCGGGCTTTAGAATGAATAACCGATTAGAATATTCGAATAAAGCAAAAATAGAACACTCTTAGCAAGAAAGCCTCCCCCCTTAACTGGGGTGGGGGAACCCCAAAAACTGACGCTGTATGGTCTTCTTAGCCTCATTTCCTTCTTGCATTCTTCTAGTTAATTAAGATTTACATTTACGGAATTTTTTGAATGCAGTGCTTTTTCTCTCTATCGCCTCCAAAAAAAAAAAAAAAACAAAAAAAAAAAGTCATGTCACCCTCCCACCTATTGTCTCGCATCTGTCATTAGCTTCTACTTTTTCTTTTTCTCTGATTTTCTTATTCTCTCCCCCCAACCCAGTTACATAAACTGCCATTTAGGTAAAGTCTTTATTTATTTATTTATTTATTTTATAAATCGCTGTTAGTTGATGTTTCTATCTGCTTGAAGATTCTTTTAAATTCTGAAGTAGGGGACTAATCTATAGTTTTAGCCAAGAACTATTTGACTGGTTTCCTTAAAGAGGGTGATTTTTTTTTTTTTTCTTATGTATGTATGTATAAGTACGGATATAAGTATTTATATGCTTGCGTATTTGTATGTATTGTACGTGTTTTTTGTAAATGAACAAATATTAAAAAAAAATCACGGATTTCAGAAGATATTATGTATATTTTGAACTATTTGACAACGTTCATCATTTTAGTTTTTAAACACGAGGATATTTTGAGCTGTTAAATAAAACGAAAAATAAGTATTGAACGTTCTGTTTCCGTTTGTAGCGTTCTGTTTCCAAACTGTGATGTAATTAGCGTACGAAAATTTATTTCAAAGGCGTAACGTATTTCTTAAAGAAGAAAAAAAGAAAAAAAAATTCATATCACATCAGTCAGTTAATATTTCTTATTTTGTTCGTATCTATTTCAAATGTTTTACACTCTTTCAATGTCGAGCTGCTTCTTTCTGTGTCTTTTTATTTCATCATTCTATTATATAATGATATCCTGGAATCAAAAAAAGAATCACAACCCTATCGAAACAACCTTTATTATAAAAAGCTGGAAAAACCAAAACTGCCCTAACTATTATTAGTCTCCTGAAGACGACTATAAAGTTTGAAATGTGTGTAGAGCATTATCATATGAAATAAAACCTTGAGTATCATCTTTAAATTCATTTGCAAACCTACACACACACACACACATATATATATATATATATATATATATATATATATATATATATATATATATAACTAAATTATTAAAAGTGATTATATAACTTTTAGTACAAATCTGACTAAATAAGATAAATTGAAAAAATGGTTTGGGTTTTATGGCATATCAACCATTATAGGTTATTTAATGCCGAATCCATTTTATACATATTATTATATATACAGTTATTTCAAACAATTCAGTTAATAAGTATAATTTTTTGTTTAGACTCGGTTAAATGTTCAAACCGTTCCATTTCAAACAATTCAGTTTAGCATACAAAAACATTTCCATTTCAAACAATCCGTCCAAGCACAAGTATACAGCTCAAATTTTAGAACAGTCCTATCTCAACCAACACAGTTTAGTTCTATTTGACCCATAGATAGGGCCCATTCAAGTGCTACAACTCCGGGGTTGAGTGGAGCTGAGAGCGATAGCAATGAAGGGGTACTCCCCATTCCCCCAAGCTCCACCATCAGTGGAACCTCACCATCAGATTGTTTTGTGTCATAACCAGAACCCTCATTGGGGAGGGCCTTACCCCTTTGTAGATAAGCAGTTGGTGTATTCTACAGCCCCGGCTGACTGAGTAATTTTACGGGATGCTTCTCCCACATTTTTATTACAATCCTGACATTGTATATTATAATCAACATTAGATATAATATATTATTTTTAATAATAATTGTCTTTGAAGAGAGAAACTGTTTAGAGTCCAAAGTTTTTTTAAAAAGTATTTTTCGATGATTGCCGTTGAACTGTTGGGTAAAATGATATAACTGTCATAAATTATTGGAAAAGTTATTCAAAATTTTTTGAAAAAAAAAATTACGTTTGTGAATTTAGAGGGCTTTTATTCTAGATCGTTGTCTAAAAGATTTCAAATAGTGAAATTGTGCGAAGAAATTTTCTGTATAGTCGAAAACCAAATTTTAAAATTTTGGTGTACATATTCTAAGATTTAAGTTTTAATGTTTTCATATTTAAAAACCGAAAAGTTTAACTCTGGTAAATAATTCAAACTATAAATAAAATCATTCTCTGTGGACCTTGTGTTTATTTATTAAGTGTGTGTGTGTGTGTGTGTGTATTATATATATATATATATTCAAGGGCCGATAAGGATGAAGACCCTACTTGGTTTACAGACGTAAATTATTCTGAACAGCCAAGACAATGAAGAGACAAACGCAAGGGCAACCGTGTAACAAGAAAACTGGCGCAAATTTATTGACCGGACTATGTACAGGTCTGTGCTGGAAGGTGATCAACAGGAGGCTGATCGATCGCTGGTCGCAGGCAGGGTCATCGGTGTGGTCGCTGGTCTGATTCGAGGTCAGGAGACGGGAACTGTCTATAAGGGCTAAGCCGGAACCAAAATGCTGAAAAAAAAAGCTTGAAGTTCACAAAAAGAATTATGGTTTTGCTCTAACAATGAAAGTTTATCGTGTATCTCCTGAGTACTCGGGTCGAATTGTCTTCGACTAGCGGGAGACGGCTAGATTGGTCTGGTGTCGGGAACAGGCAAACGGTAGGCGGGCAATCAGCGGGACAGGCACCATTAGCGACAGGGACGTCTTAGCAGCTGGTGAGCTGGAACGAAGGTAAGGAGACCGGGAGGCTCCAACTCAAGGCTGGAGACCTCCTTCCCTAAACAGAGCCGAGTCGGAGAGCTGATACGTTCGAGGTTCAACCTCAAGTTGTAGGATTGCAACTGAAGCGTTCCAGTGGTGAGCATACCCCACAAAAAGTGTGGTCTCAGCCAGAACGACTTCAAATAGCTAAATAAACTACAAAAGTGGGATCGCTGTGTGAGTGTATTGCTAAGGAGGCACTGGGGGTGATCTGAATGCAAATATCCGTGGAACAGAAATTTAACTTTGATCATGCACCTCCCAGGGCCACGCAAAGTAAAGGTATTATTTGTCTCTGCCTCCCAACAGACAGGACTTGACACAAGGTCAATGACCCGAAGGTCGATTATAGTGGGGATTTAGGGGAAGGTCGGGCACGAGCCGAGGCTCGAGCCCTGCTGGACTATGCTGATCATCGGCCCACTTTGTGCAATGTGGGCCTGATGAGCCTAGCTGGACTTGAACCCAAATCTGGGTCCAGGCACGTATGCCTGATTATAGCTTGAACTGGACAAAGAGGTCCAGTGCTATACTTGCTGGTCAATGGCCGTTGCGCACCCAGCCAGCCAAAAGGCCGAGGGGCGAGCAAGGTAAAAAGAGAGGTCGGAAAAAGCCGAAGTTTATGCAAAAAAAGATAGCTGGTTTTGTAAAATGTTTGTTGTGTAAAATTCGTTCTAAGCGTCGACTTCCGGTTTTTAAAGGCGGCGGTGGCTCTTTGATGTATTTAAAACCGCTTGCCGTATATTATATTATATTTTTTGTTAGAAAGTGGGAGAGATAATAGTAGTGTTTACAGAGTGGGAGCTGTGTGTGTGTGAAAATGACAAAGCATCTTTGAGGCAGTCTTCTGCGTGTGATGGCTAAAATGCCTGACTGTGGTATTGAAGTAAGCGAGTTCAAACTCCAGTTGCCCTGTTATGTTCACTTTCGGAAAGGCATGAACCCCCTTATCCCTCCAGCTATGGGTTAAATTGTACCACTGCTATTCTACAAGGATGTGTTTTGGCATTAAATAACCCACGAATTTTGCTATGCCATAAAACAAAGAAACCCAACCGAATATGTCATTCTAAGGAAGGCTACTTTTCAGCCAAACGGATGTAGAAAAGAGGTCACTGATATCAGAAAACTTCATACATATACACAAAACCTGTTAATAGAAAAATCTGTAAGTGTACAGCACGTGTACAATGATTAAGTTGTGGTCCCTTTTATGACCTTAAATTCTTGTTAGTCCCCACTTTTTTATGCTAACCTTCCGGCTGGTTGACCTGCGAGAAAGCTGCTGTATGAATTATTACAGTTTATGTTAAACTTATTGATAAATTATCATATGGGTTGAATTGGGGTCATCCTTTTTAGAAAGAAAAGGGACTAATAAACATAATCAAATTGAGAGTGAGAAAGTGTTTTAAAAAAAAAATTTGGGCTGACTTCTAGGGTGGTAGATGGGGGTGACTAATTATTATTTCATTAATAATCGTTTATGTCAAAAACGCGACGCAGAAATGTTACTCTATCGGTGCTGGATCAACCGGCATAAAACGATTTAATGAAATGAAGTGAAAAAAAAATTCTTTTGCCCCCCACCTCCAAGATGAATATTTTCTCGTCAAAAGCTTACCTTTAATCTGTAAATGAATAAAACCCTTTCGAATCGTAGAATTAAAAGATGTATAAAATGGAATACGACAAAAGACATCAGTAGGTAAGAAATATAAACATGTTTGAAAATTACAAAAAACAAAAACGAATTTTTCCCATTTTCGAACAAGTGTGTGTTTGCGGGTATTTATTTCATATATATTTTATATTATATATATTAAAATGAGTAAGTCCACGAAGAGATTTTATTTATTAAATAAACCCTTAAAACAATACAAATCTCTTCGTAGACCTACTCATTTAAAAGTATTTCTTTCTCTCTTTGGACCTACAATAAAATAAATAAACTTATAAAATACAAATCTTTTCGTGGACCTACCTATTTTAAAATATAAACAACAGTATATGGTTGTCACTATCTCACATGGTGGGTTTGTGGTAGACCAAATGCGGTTTAATTTGAAGAGTGCTCAATATCTGTAATAGAGCTATTTGATATATGATAATAAATATATATTAGTTTTATATATATATGTATATAATGAATGTTTATCTTCTACCACTGGTTTCATATTGTCTTTATACAACTATCAAGCAGATGATGTTGGTCGCAGATAAATATCAAAGCTATTAAATATATAAAAACTAATATATATTTATTGTTAAAATATATATATAGTGTTGGGGGTCCGTTTCGTTTAGCTTATTCTATATATTTCATTCTAGCGTGGCACTAGCCAAATATTGAAGACAAAGATAGCTAAGTAGGTAATTGCAACCGTGTTATATATAATATAATATAATATAATATAATATAATTATTATATTATATTATATTACGACTGATTTAAACATGCACTTCTGTGCAAAATGATGTTTTTGTACCGTAAACATTTTCGCCAGTAAGATCTGTGCTTCTGCCGACATATTATCGGAAGTGTAGATGGAATTTTTTTTTTTATTCCAAGTTCCTGAAATGCCTTAAAATAGGAAACTGTTTCAGCTTAATAATTTTTATTTATTTTTTTTTGTAATGTTCCAAGTTCACGGGCAAGGACTGCAGCGTCTTGAATATATAAAGTCTATCATAGCCATTCGTTAAAAATTGTTTTCTATTCCAGGAATGTAAAGAAATGAACGCAACACACTGACTCTACACATGTTCGACACGGAAACCTATTTTTAGGGTAACGATTGGATCCATTGACTTAAAAGTAGGGTAGTATTTTGTCGTCTGCTCTTTTGAGTCGCACCCAACACTGTGTGACTCCATTGTTTATTGTGTTTATTATTTGCATTCCTGAGAGAACACGCTAATTATTGAGTTACAACGAGATATATATCTATCGTAGTATCTCAAGCGTAATAAGGAAAGCAATTAAAATTTGTGTTCAAAAAATAATTCACGAGAATAATTTTATCGGTAAAAATAAACGAAAAATCTATTTTGACTTAACGTGGTTTTTCAAGTGATCATTTTATCAATCATTGACTACAAATTTGGATATCGTTTTTGCCTGGGCATATTCTAACTTTTTTTTATTATACACACTATCAAATTAAAAGGGATGTCTAAACATTAGTTTTACGATGACTCGGGGAGAGGAAAACACCGAGAATACGCTGACAGTACCACTGCTGAGGGAATAAGATGCACCTCGCCCAAAAAAAGGGAAGTCCTGAATATGACACTAAACTAAACCTGATGGAGTTGTTCCAGTTCTAGAAAGTGTGAAGAATTGATTTCCCCAGGTCCACTCTGGCAGGGTACTACTGGTTTGGGTCAAATCGATTTGTTGAAAATTATTCATATTAAGTAGGAATGTTTGAAATCACATAGCTTTAAATCATTTACGAATTGTTACTTGAATCTTTTAATTGTTTATTAAGGATTATAATTAATATTAGAAAGGTACCTGTGGTGTAAGGTTATCGTGTGGTGTAATGGTTATCGTCGTAGGAAATGGACACAGCGATACGAGTTCAAATACTGAACGAGGCTGATTGCATTTCACATAGCATTTTCCCTTGGGAAAGGTATGAATCCAATTATTCTTCCTCCAATTATGGTTAAATAGTAGGACAGACTAAGTTCTTCAGCCTTAGTGAGGCAACTAGTCTAGGAGAAGGAAAACTCTGAATTCAAACCTGTTAAACTCCGCTTAAAAATTGACCTTGTATCATATCCTACCCGAGCGGAGGGGTTGGGTAAATATGATAATTAATATTAGAAATACTTTAAGCCACACATTAACAATATTACCCTAAAAAGTAAAGTTGGCAAACGCAGTCGAGGGTAACCTCAAGGCTCCTTTTTCAATAGGTACTACACCGAGGTGTAGGGGAAGGCGCAACTCCTTTCCCTGGATTGCTCCACTTTACCCTTGATCCTTACCTTATAATGCTGAGTGTGAAACAAGGCGGCATCTAGTACCTTTTTCCGAGTCTTTGGTATGACTCGACCTGGGATTGAACCCAGGGTTCCCAGACCATTTGCGAACACTCTACTCATTAGGCCAATGGTCAGGAATACTTGATATCATGAAACCGTGTGGAAAAACGCTTAATCAACTACTTAAAAAAAATACAAATTTATAATGTGTACAATTGCCTCACCCCTAGGCTCAAAATAATCCTAGATGAGTTGACATGCCGTTAATATCAGTTTTTAATTTATAAAAAAAAAATTGTGCAAATATATATGTATAAGGGCTTCTTAAATGTTTTTACTTAATGCACCTTTGTAACCAAATTCAATTTTCGCGATACTCCATTTCGGGGTGAGTGTTGAGCATCTTGCCATTACTCCAAATCCGCTCTCATTCGGAGGTGTAGTTCCAGTTAGGGTTCAATCTATGGTTTAAGCAGATCAGTTATATAATTTTTTTCTCCATCATACAACGTGTGAAAGCACGTGCAATACCCTGCCCTTAAGCCGCCAACCAGGAGTGATAACACAGTTTCGGTATAAACACACAATGAATACTATTCTCTAACCTCTTGGCATAAGATAAGCCCAGACGATTTGACATACTATTAAAATCAATCCAACTAAATTGATAAAAATAACAAATGAAATGCAAGTTTCGTTTTTGGGCGCTAAGAATTTCTGAGTAAAGGTATTTTTTTAATAAAATGATGCATTTCTTTGGAGGGGAAAAAGTGTGAATAGTGGCTATATATTAAACCTTTTATGATTAGTATGTATTTGTATGATACACTTGGGCACCTCTGGTGGTGTAACGGGTAGCAAGCTAGACAAGCGAACCTACACGAGTGAATTCTAGTCTCATTGGGCGCCCCATTCATTCGGCCTTGTGCCACATCGAAGCAAAGAGCTTTGTAAATTACTATTTGTATGATATACTTGAAATTGAAATATTAGGCTTCGGAAAAGTACTCATCGTCATGATAATGTCGTGTTACTTGCACGAATTTCCCGATTATCCGTCGTTCCTGGCAGGTCCTCTAGACTACATCCTGTGTCCGTACAGAGCTGTTGTAAATATGTTTTAGTTGGTCTCCAACGCTTGCACATCCGTGTGAAGGGGTTCATAGAAGAACGTCCCTCATTAGTTCATCCTTACTTCTCCAGCAGTCTCCCCATATCTTGTCTGCCTTATCTGGAATGTTTCAGAGATGGGGTGTATTCTAGGATGTTGCTTGCAAGATTTGTTCAATATAGCTCGTAGCATTCTTGAGCAATTCCCATCCAGTTTTTTCTCTATACACTTAGTCAGCGTCCATGTGGTGCATCCATATAGTAGGATTGACACGACCGCGGTTGGGAAGAAATTGCGTTTTAATTTATCAGATATGATAATCTATCGATAGCAGTCCATGGCTTCGCTAGTCACACACTGATGTTATTTTCTGACCAAAACTTACGATTCACAGCAAAACAATGTTTAGCCTGTAATGTTGGGCGTCGGATATATAGTAAAATAGAGCCCAGGTCGAACTATCGAGCTTAAAGGTTAAAAGGGGTTGATCACACCCAAATCGAAAACTTTTTAATCCGCTTCTTTATTTACACCCGTCCCACACACTCTGACCACACCTATTTCAACTTGCTGTAAATTTTCACTTCTGGGATACATGATATTCCCGTTAACAAAATTTTTGGCATTTCTCTTTCCACCCTGTGTGCGGGCTTCTACTCTATTTGCACGACTTCTTTTAAATGAGATTAAATGTTCTACTTATGAGCAATACTTATATATATATAAAAGAATAAAATCGCTTAGTTGCCAACTTCAAGTTTCATTATTTTGGTGATCATAAACGTTTGACTGATAAAATAAATTGTGAATTGGGTTATTTTCTTTCTTTTTTAATAGAATTATTATACAGTGTATTATCATATAATGTAACCCGGATATAAGAGAGTTGTTAGGACCGTGTATCTTATATCCGGGTTACACTGTAATTATCATCATATTGGTTGTACGGTAATTTTTTTAACATTGAGTACTACTTTATTTGCTTCTGTTGGCTCGACAGTTTTCGTTTTTAAACGAATGGTAATTTTTCAAGTCATAGTGCGACTCAATATTTTATTGGGAGAGACAGTATATAAGTGTGTGTGTGTGTGTGTGTGTATATATTCATCCACAGACAGTTTCGTTGCACCACAGCTCTTCAGGATGGCTTGACAGGCTAGATTCCCAAAGCTGGGATCGAAACCTGGCTGACTAAAACGCCTATCCAAGATTCTACCACTCAGCCACGAGGAATCCAGCGCAAGCGAACGAAATTTAAACGCTTATGTATCACATTTGTTTTGTTTACATATATCCGCTTAACGGCTACCGAGAGCTCAATTCATTTGAAGAGCCTTGCTTTACGCTAGTAGCAACCATTACTTCACTCGCTAGAGAGCTCAACACCACAGGGGTAGGGGAGCATATATATTGTCATCCACAGACTGTTTCGTTGTATCTCAACTATTCAGTGTGGCTAGACAGGCTAGATTCCCTGATATATATATATATATATATATATATATATATATGCATAATCTTCCGTTCCAAATTTGCTACGGTCAGCAGTTTAGCTCTGGCTACTCTATACTGATCTGGTTGCCTGACAAATAACCTTTCTCTGGTAGAGATTAAAGTATGGTATCTCTCTCTATCCTCAACCAGGTTCTTTTCTTCGGACGAGATCCAACTAAATTTGATATTAGGCTGGCCGCTGGGTGTTCCAACTCTCTTTCCCCATTTTACCAAAGGGTGTGGATCAGTGTAATCCGACGCTAATGAGACAGTAGTCATAGGAGCTGCGGCTACTTGGGGTGGGTTCGTTTATGCGTACACCCATAGGACCTGCCTGTTAAACTGTTCCAATGTTGCATATGGACCCCTCCTCCTTCTCGCTGGTATGCTGTCAAATAGAGCCTTTGGGTTAGGATTAAAATCTGATATCTGTTCACCTCTCGTAGTCGTTCTTTTACTTCGGACCAGCTTCAGAAGAAAAAAAATCACTTGGTCCCGGATATTCTAAAGCTGCTGCAGCACGTCTCGCATCTACCTTCGTTGTTGTGGGCTAACTAAATAAAATCGGAAGCATTACTTCCGGAACTGGTGAAGGAGACTGGCGAAAATAGATGACTAGTCGTAGATAATTACGTTGAAGTGCTGGAGTTGTTCACCCCCACCATAATACTGGTCCCGGGGTCGAATATTTATTTGCCCTTGTATACGTGAAAAACCTTGTATTAAACTGCTTTTCTCCTCGACTGACAGTCCTGGTATTATCAAACTGTTAAACTTGGAAAAAAATAAAACTAAATCAGATTTCTGTTTAGGTATGGCCCATTCAAAGTTGAGGTGTACGACAAATTTAAAATCTGCGTGAAGCTTAGACCTTTTTACCCTCGTAGCTACCTGTATAAGTTATATAATTTACCGTTTAGACTTGTAACCTTGCGGGAACTTCAGTCTAAAGTATCCCTGCAAAACTTACCTAAACAAAAGGTTATTAGGATTATAAAGTTTTTATATAACATTGTTTAATATTCATAACTCTTGTGATATTTATCTGTTTCTCCGACCAGGCAGGATTTGATATAAGGTACCCGTGGTGTAATGGTTATCGTCGTTGGAAATGGACTCGACGACACGAGTTCAAATCCTGGACGAGACTGATTGCATTTCACATAGCATTAGTAGCCTTGGGAAAGGTATGAATCCAAATATTCTCCCTCCAGCTATGGGTAAAATAGTAGGGCAGACTGATTTCTTCAGCCCTGGTTAGGCAACTAGTCTAGGAGAAAGAAAACTCTGAATTCAAACCCGTTAAACTCCACTTAAAATTGACCCTGTGTCATATCCTGCCCCAATGGAGGAGTTGGTAAAAATGGATAAGGCGTTTTTTTGTTTTTTTTTAATGGCTTGGAGGTCGTGTTCGAGACTCGGCTTTAATGGCTTAGGAGGTCGTGTTCGAGACTCGGCTCGGCCCGTGTGCTGCTAGTCACATGTTCATTAGGCCCGAAGGCCAGGTACAATGTGAATAGTAATTTACGAAGCTCTTTGCTTCGATGTGACACAAGGCCGAATGAATGGGGCACCCAACGATACTCGAACTCATTCTTGCAGGTTTGCTTATCAAGCTTGCATTACACCATCCAATTAGAATAATTCTATTTACTATTAGTCATTTAATACACAGTAAAATATTTTTAGATATTGCAATGTATAACTAACAGTACAGTTAATCATCAGTCATTTGTTTACAGTTAGATTTTAAAATAGTTCTATTTGACCCGGGCCAGAGTGGATCTGGGAGGGATGGCAGTGAAGGAGTATTCCGCATTCCTCAAAGCTCCAGCATTACTGGAGCCTCACCAACTACTCTGTTTAGTGTTATATCCAGGACACTCGTTTGGGGAGTCTTATCCCTCTGAAGAGATACAGTCAGAGTATTCTGTAGTTCCATCCGACTGGACCAAAAAAAAACAAAAAACAAACACGGTAGGCTACGGCAAGGTTTAGACTATTTTTTTTAATACTATATTGCATTGATTGTATTACAGTATAGATAAGTATTTGAGTGTTTTCTTTTTGTCATCGGATGAAGAAATATTTTTTGGCTAGTATAATCAAAAGTCAAGGGTTGTTCATTACACTCAATGTGATAAAAAAACAAAAAAAAACACCTTTGTGGCTAAACATTGGCGTTCGCTCATTATATGAAATCGTCCATTACTTTAGTCCATGGGGTGTGCAAAATTTCCATTGGAACAACATTCACCCTCAAAAATATATACTTTAACGAGAACTCTTGTTTTGAGTTAGGAATACATTTTTAAATAATCAAGTAAAATAAAGTTTTTTTTTCATGCAACATTTTAAATAAACAAATTAAATTTTATTAAAAATTTACCTGAAACCATTCATTGTAATTATAAAAACTTCAACATTTGAATATAAAAAAAAGAGCGGGAAAAGTCCATGTAGCGTAGTGGTTAAAGTGCTGGACTGCAGCCTCGAAGCAAGCGAGTTCGAATTCCAGTTTCCCTTTTACGTTCACTTTCGGGCTAATACTCTTGGTGGTGGGAGTATGAACCCTTTATTTCCTTATATATATTATAAGGAAGGCATGAAACCTTAAGATTTTGTGGGGATGGGAAGGGAGCGGTCATGCTTTTACCATATGTTCTAAGGGAACCTCGCTTGTCGCATTCGCCGACCCATTCGACAGTAAAATATATATATACAGTCATCTATCACCATGCGCGCTGCAACCACCAAAATACCACATTTGCTCTGTGAGAAGACCTACTTAAAAAACCAGAATAGTACGCATGATTTTATTTTCAAAGGATGTTATATGATGGGGATGGGAGAAAAACCCCGAAATACGAAAACGAAAACCAAGGAAAAATTCCCAGTTTGGTTGAATTCTGTGAAATGGAGGCCGACTGTTTTCCGGTGTCCAATAACACCAAAAAGGAGCCGGATCTACCCTAAGTGGCAGAGGGTTCCTAATCTAATGGGGCCAAAAAAGACAGGTTGGGTGCGGTGTGGGCAGTTAATAGCAGATATGATTTTTGTACTCATGAAATCCCAAGATTTTCAACTAAAGTGGGTTGAGTTGAGGTACAAAAATAATAGTGATGGGGAAGATCTTGGAGACTAACAACTATGTGAAAGGGACAGTTGCTTACAACATACTGCTAACTAGGTTTCAAGCGGAAAAGTATGAAACCCCTTACCATTCTTAGCTATGGGTTAAATAGTATCATTGCTGTATGGCTTTGGCATTAAATAACCCGCGACTAAAAATTAAGTAGGGACGCCCGAGTTAAAAATAGAAACGTATCAGCGGTATTTGTCGGTCGTCCCACCAACTGGACGAGTGTGGTACAAGGCGTTTTAAGGTGGGTCTTCGTGGTGTAATGGTTAAAGCGATGGACTACGGAATCGTAATAAGCGAGTTCGTATTCCAGCTACGCTATTACGTTCACTTTCGGACAAATACCCTTGGGAAAGGTATGAACCCCCTTATCCTCCCAGCTATGGGTTAAATAGTACCACTACTGTTCTAGGAGAATGGCTTTGGCATTAAATAACCGACAAAGGTTGATATGTCATTAAATAAAGAAACCAAACCAATTATTACGATAATTATATATATATATATATATATATATATATATATATATATATATATATATATATATGTTGAATTTCTCATTACTCTGCTAAAATACTCGAATAAAAGAACAACGCGCTTAGAAAAAGGGGTCATATAAACAGCCATAATATTACCAACAGAATTTTCTCTTATTTTATATGAAAACCAGGTTACGGGACCAACACATTCAATTATATATAATGTAAATATAAGGGTTTTTCTCTTGTTTCAGTTACCAGCGGTTAAATTTCCCATATAAACAATTCAATTAGTTTATTTAGTAAATGGTTGTAAACTGCAGGAATCGTGATGCTGGCGATTCAGATATGCCAAAGACAAGAGAAATCGTGTGTGTATGTATATGTATATACCCAACACCACCCTACCAGCAGGATGTGACGCAAGGTCAATTTTCTTTTTACTAGATATTAGCTAGAATAATGTTAATACTTCGACCTCTTTTCAGTTTCCTCCTAGCTTTTTAATGTGGAGACCTAATTTATTTTTAATTTGATAAAATTTAAAGAATATCTGAGTAAAACCTAATAACGTATTTTTAAGTTTATTTGATTTTTGGAATGCTGGAAAAAAATCTTTGAAACAAAAGATCCCCCTTCGACATAGGAATAAAATGTTGCTTCTAGTTTTATTATCAACACGATTTAAGAATTTTAATGTAGGATTTTTTTATACCTATGACAGTTATTTGTTTAAATCAGTGATTGTCACATGGCGGGGCGTGGGAAGATTCAAGAGTGTGAGGAGGAAGAGGGAAATTTTTTCTCTTTAAATCTATGTCACTAACTATTGGTTTGGTTCGGCTGTGTCTTATGGCATATCAACCCTTTTGGTTTAGTTAATGCCAAATCGGGTTTGTACAAGCACAAAAGTTGGATTTGTAAGCGAATAGTTTGTGGGTAACATTTATTTTTAACGAACCAGAGCTTATTTGTTTGCGCACAGTAAAATGGTTTCAAGTATTAAAAACACTGATAATTCTAAATGGTTTTAAGTATTTCGATCCTATACTACCCCCCCCCACCGAGCTCATTGGCCTTGTGGGTAGAGTGTTCGCCAATGGTCCGGGAGACCTGGGTTCAATCTCAGAACGCGTCATACCAAAGACTTTAAAAATGGTACTTGGTACCTCCTTGCTTAACACTCAGCGATATAAGGTACGTATCAAGGGTAAAGTGGAGCAATCTCGGATAAGAAGTCGCGCCCTCCCCTACACCTCGGTGTAGTAGCTATAGAAAAGGGAGCCTTCTGGTCGCCCTTGACTACGGTCGCCAACTTTACTTTACTTGCACAGAATTTAATGGCTTCGAGTATAGTACCTGATTAAATAGTTTTATTTGACCCACTGCTGGGACCCTAATAGGTGGCCTAGTCGGCTCGGGCTACACTGCATCTGTAGAGGGGTAAGAATCCCCCCCAATGAGTGTCCTGAATATGGCACGAAACAATCTGATGTGAGGTTCTGGTTATGCTAGAATTTGGGGGAATGTGGAGTACCCTATTATTGCCATCGCTCCCAGGTCCACTCTGACCCGGAGTAGTAGCACCTGAGAGGGTTCTATCAATGGATCAAATATAACTGTTTTGACATTTAAACTGCGTACTAATGCTAAACTGAATTGTTTTAAATGAAACTGTTTATATGTATAAAAATGTAGTTGGGATTAAATAACTTACAATGGTTGATATGCCATAAAACCAAACCAAACAATCAATAGATTATTATAACCATTCTTGTGACAAATGATTTTACACTTATATGGGGTCAAGTATTTTTATCAGATACGAATAATTTTTAAACGGATCTATATGGGGGCCCTAACAGATACCACTACTCCGGGTCAGAGGAGATCTGTGAGTAATAACAACGAAAGGATACTTTACATTCCCCAAGCTCCAGGAATAGTGTCGTCATTAGATGGTTTTGTGACATACCCAGAACATTCATAAGGTGTTGTCTTACCCCTCTACAAAGATGCAGTCGGCGTTTTCAACAGCTTTAGCCGACAGAGCTATCGTATTCTGGACTTAGGTGTGTATTTTGCTGGCGTATTCTGGATGCACATGCACCATACGCCAGCTAGATCAGACTGCAGACACTATGGAGATAGGAGATTATTGCATATTCATGTTTGCAAAGACACACATTCAAGATTAGTACGATTACTGGTTAGGTTGTTTTAACCGTTTTGTAGACCTGATATTAAGAAAGTGGCGGGCGTCCGTTTTATGTACGGAGAAAGCATTAGGTCAGTTGCTTTGGAAACGAGTACATAAATGTCATGTATACATTTACCTATCCTTCTGCACAAGTAGGATGTGGCCCAAGGTCACTTGTTTTTTGCAGAATTTAACACGTTTTGAAATCGGTTTTCCTTCTCCCAAAAAAGGTTAAAGAGCCTAGTCTGTCCTACTATTTACCCATAGCTAGGTAGTGGAACAGTTGGATTCATATCTTTCCCAAATGTATTAGCGTTACCTGAAATGCAAATGTAACATAGCCATGATATGGCTACGTGAAATGTACATAGAATGTTCATAACGCACATATAAATAGCATAGGAATCCCGAAACACAAAAAACAATTACGACTTCTTAGTTCAGGTACGAAACTTTTTATTACCTTTTGAGTTAAAAGGTTTTTCGAGAGAGAGAGAAAAAATCCTTCTATGCTGACTGCTTTTACATCGTCAGTTCTCAACCCAACTAACGTGCAGCGCCCGTAGCGCACAAATTCGTCTGGCCACGACGAGCCCCGAAAGTCAACCTTCTTCTTCCCAGGCAGGAACTCAACTCACTCACTTTTCTCAAATCTCAGCCCACGCTTCCGGTGCGTGACGTCCCTCACACCCCTGGTGACATCCTCAATCTGGGATTTTTATTGTGACATCTCTGAATGACACGTCGACACCGTGTGTGCAAGAACACCTGCGCTCATGTTTGCACCTAACTAACCCATGCACTGAGCCGAAAGGTTCTCAGCCTAACTAAACCCAAAGGCATGAACCGAAATCCCTCGGCCATTATATTAGACAAACAGCCTTGTCCAGGTTTTAAACTCTAGTTATTGAATCCATTTCCAGCGACGATAACAATTAAACCACGTGAACCTCTTAAAGGACATGTATGCTATCATCATCAAGGCGTGCCGACAGCACAGATTCTCTTGACTCCATCCCAATATTTCGCAGCTTTTGACTACTCTAGACGAAATAAAGTACCTGCACAGTGGTTGGTTGGCTAAAATTGGTGTGTCCATGTGCAGGAGTCCATAGAACGTCTCTTATGAGCTCGGCTTTACTTCTCTAGCGGTATCCAGCATGAGTTGCTCATCCGAGATGGTTTGTGAGATGAGAAGTAAGTGTTTTCTACTAAACACGTTATTAGTAAGTGCTAACTGAATTCGCTCGTATCAACGTGACGAGCGCAAACGTTAACTGTTTTGAAAAGATAATCTCCTTTTCTTTAAAACTGACGAATTTCAGCCGAATTCTTTACTCTCTCGGAAGGAACTGAACGTTGAAGATAAGAAAAACGTACAGTATCCGCGAACTTCTAGTTCCCCTCCCACACATCTGAAGCTTAAGAGTTTTACCTGTTTTAACTGTTTCGTAGGTTATCCCATCTAGCTTTTTCTCTTGGCGTTTCGTTAAAGTAGTGCAACTATACAATAGTACTGACACCTACAGCGTGGAAGAATTCCATTTTTCCTTGGTTTCTTCGTGGGTTATATAATGCCAAAGCTATCCTTGTAGAAGAACAGTAGTGATACTATTTAACTCGTAGCTGGGGGGATAAGGGGGTACATACCCTTCCCAAAGGGGCGAGTCCGAAAGTGAACGCAATAGCGCGACTGGAGTTCGAACTTACTTTCTTTGACGCTGCAGTCCATAACTTTATAACAACGTGATGACTCTCCCCGTAGCCTGAATAAAAGATGTACCATACGCCAACCAGATTAGACAGCAGACGCTATGGAGACAGTTGATCATTGCATTTTCACGTTTGCAAGGGGCAACGTTCTAGATTAATGTGATTATAGTGTTAGGTTAGTTGTTTTAAAAGTTTTTGTAGACTTAGTATTTAAAAAAAAATGTGTATTGACTTTATGTATGGGAAGAGCTAGGTATGTGGCCTTAGAAACGAGTACAATGGGTTCCCAAAGTGACATGTATACTATACAAATAAAAAAAAATCATGGTTTTATTTTATTTCATAGTCTGGAGTTGTTTGTACTGATGACGACGTCGTTTGATCATACGTCAGCCAGATCAGACAGCAAGTACTATGGAGACAGGTGATCATTTAGTTTCACGTTTCCAAGGGTTAACGTTTTGTTTCTTTGCTTAATGGCATATCAAACTTCGTTGATTACTTAATGTCAAAACCATCCCAGAAAAAAACAGCAATGATAATGTTCAACAAATGGCTGGGTGGATAAGGGGGTTCATATCTTTACCACGGGTATAATAACGTAACCGGAGATCGAACTCTTCATTCAAAGCCGCGTTCCAAAATCGTATGATCGTAGTTAGATTTTTTTTTTTTTAAATGGGGGGGTATAAGTTTTTTCATGTATGGGGTAACTGTTAGGTATGTGGCCTTGGAAACAAGTACAGTAGCCTTCCAGAAAGATTGAATTTTTTTGACTAAAACCAGCGTTACACTTGGGTCATCGTGTTTGCTTAATGCCGAAAAAATAAAAAAAATAAACAAAAAAATTGGTGCACGAAAGTGTTTTGTTGTTTAAGGCCATATCAATCTTCTTGGGTTATTTAGCGCTATATCCATCCTTCTTGAACAGTTGTGGTACTATTTAACACATAGCTGGGAGGATAGGGGGGGGTCACACCTTTCCCAAAGGTAATTATCCGAAAGTGTAACAACGCGACTGGAGTTCGAACTCACACTACAATTCCGCAGTCACGGGGACACAACCTGTTTGGTCTCGCGTGATTTACCAGTGTTTCCGCCCGCTAATATATATATATATATATAATTAAATAATAGACACATTTTGACAATTTTAAGATCCTTTCTAGTTTCCTGATAAATGTCTTGGTTTAAGGTTAGAATTGGTGGATGAATTTACTAAAATTGTCCCAAGCGCTTTCGGACCTTTCATAGGCCATCATCAGGGGATCGCTTAGATGTATAAAGAGTGTTTTAAAAGTTTTTTTAGGTTTTCATAACATTACAGAATTACGTCAACGCAGAGTTAGATAATTCTGAGCTGCTGAGGAATTAAAAAAACAAAAAACAAAATTATCAAGAAATATCATGTATTTAAAAAACAAAAATAAAGGCATTTCAAAAATTAATTCTACTTTTAAAAAGTTTTATTTTTAGATTAATAGCGATTCCAATATTTCACTTTTCATGTATTCATTTATTTTGTAATATTTCAGTCTTGAATGAAATAAATAAAAAAAAAAAATAACGTTTCGGTTTAATCCATTTTCTCCATCACTGATCTAATATCCTGGTTTGGCGGTAGAGATGCTGCTCATATACCGTGTCTTGGGCAAAAATAATCAGGCAGAGCTCACCCCTCTGCAGGTTTATAACAGATTTAAATTTCAGATTATTCCTTCTTCTAGACCGGTTGCTATACTAAGGTTAATGAGGTCAGTCTGACCTACTAATTACACCTAGCTGGATTGAGAAGAGTTGGCTTCATGTTTTTCCCTATGCTATCAATGCTGTGTGAAATCTAAACTACGACGATAACCGTTAAGCCACGAGCGCCTCCATCGTTTTCCATGCGATCACCGAAAGTACAATAAAATTTCTTAGAGTTGATTTTTTTTTTTCCGGCCTGTGATGGGAAATGCCGACGGGATCAAGCATTTTTACTTTTTTTATTGAGTATCACTCATGGGCTTCGATTTTTACTTTTTTTATTGAGTATCACTCATGGGCTTCGATTTGAGCAGAACTTCTTCCTAAAATAAAATTCCCTTTTGTCAAATCCTGCCTGGTGGGAGGCGAGATGAATACCAATAATATTGGCTTGTATCCCCGCTACCTGTTTCCTGGGAGGTACTCGGCATTTGCGCTGGGTGGTTATTGTGTAGATCCTATTTACCCAACCCCTCCGCTCGGGCAGGATATGACACAAGGTCAATTTTTAAAGCGGAGTTTAGCAGGTTTGAATTCAGAGTTTTCCTTCTCCTAGACTAGTTGCCTCACCAAGGCTGAAGAACCTAGTTATTGGTTATTGTGTAGATCATCTGATCTGGGTTCGCCTTCCTCCCGCCACTACTTGTATAGCTAAGTTTATCGGATGGGTCTCTTGGGCAACCCTAAAGTGGAGTGCCAAGGGGATCAAGCTTTTTTTCTTTGTGTGTGTGTGATTGCCACACACGGACCTCGATTTGCGTTGGATCTCCCCACATTAGAGTGACCTTATGCCAAATCCGGCCAGGTTTTAGGTCGGATAAATCCTTTAATCCAATTCAGCTAGACATTAATAATCACCCTTATTAAATAAGTTGGTTTGGTTTGTTGGGTTTTATGGCATATCAACCTTTGTAGGTTATTTAACGCCAAATCCATTTTTATGTAAATAATCTGTTCTATTTCAAACAATTCAGTTTAGCGTGAGTACACAGTTTAATTGTCAAAAACATTTTTATTTCAAACTATTCAAACAGTTATATATAACAATTCAGTTTAGTGTAAGTACAGTTTCAATGTCAACACATAAGCACACAGTTTAAATGTAAGTACGGTTTAATTGTCAAAAACATTTCTATTTCAAACTATTCAGTTTAATCAAACAATTCAGTTTAGCATAAGTATGCTGTTAGTTCTATTTAACCCGTAGATAGGGCCCTATCAGGTGCTACCACGCAGGGCTAGAGTGGACCTGGGAGCAAAGGCAATGAAGAACACTCGTTGGTGGGGGGGTCTTACCCCTCTGCAGAGGTGAAGTCAGTGTATTCTACAGCCCCAGCCGACTGGGCAATACACGGTTAAATGTCGAACAGTTTTATTTCAGATAAATCAGTTCAGCATAAGTACACAGTCTGAATTAAATAAGATGTTAAATGAGATGAAATCATAATTTATAATCATTGAGAATGTAAGGTAAATAACTCGGGGAATTGTGACGTTGGTGGTATCATACACATACATGTAGAGGCTTGACAAAATTATGGCGACACCTGAAAATTTCAAATTTATTTTAATATGGTTTTTTGATTGCAGCCCTCTCGTAAAATCCTGCTTTGTGCATCTCCCTTCTTACAGTTTTTGAGGAGACTGGGTTCTCGAGAGTGTCATTAAACTCTGCTGTAATTTTCGGAGCAGTATTCTTGTGATCCTAAGAGTTTTGCTTCAATGAGGTTTTTCCTTCTTTCTCAAATGCTTTCATTATTTTCGAGACAGTGCTCCTTGCTACACCAAATAATTCAGCGATTTTTGTTACACTAGGGCCAGGCATATATCACCAACAATTTGATCTCTTTTAAAGTCTGATAGATCTGCCATTTTAACTTATTTTGATTGATTTTTTTTCTGATGATATCTGGAAAAAAAAAAACAAAACAAAAAAAAAAACAATTTTAGTAAAATAAGACGAGAAAAATTAATAGTAAATAAAAATAAACGTTTGATAGTTTTATAGGAGTTTCAAAATTATGATGCAAGGTGTTCCCATTATTTTGTCCAACTTTGTACAATATAAATATTCTAAGCCAACAGTACATTTTACGTCACTTTATATAGCATATCCACTCATTTAAAAAAATTAAAACATTCTTAAAATTTTTTTTTTTTCCACAAAAACTTTTTCTCTGGACGGTGACA
This sequence comes from Sepioteuthis lessoniana, assembly GCA_963585895.1. Taxonomy (NCBI): domain Eukaryota; kingdom Metazoa; phylum Mollusca; class Cephalopoda; order Myopsida; family Loliginidae; genus Sepioteuthis; species Sepioteuthis lessoniana. The sequence continues at coordinate 54,076,893 of OY757938.1, read as the reverse complement.
GTCGATACTAGTTGAGAATATTGAAAAAATAAAATAAATATTCCTATTTGTCTTATATGAGAGAGAGACAAATAAGTTTTTGTTTTTATTGTTTATCTTTTTTTATTGTTCACAAGTTTTAACCTTAGGTCATCGTCAGGAGTAAAGGTTTTCGTGGAAAAAGGTAAGCTTATATATATATATATATATGTGTGTGTGTGTAATTGGGCAGCAGTTTTTCATTTAAGCATGTTTGATTAAATAATACAGTCATTTTCTCTATATAATTTTATTAAGATCCTTTCAAGTTTGCTGATAATTGTCTTGGTTTCAACTTTGAATTTACCAAATTTGTCCTGAGCGCTTTCGGACCTTTCACCGGCCTTCATCAGGAGTTATTTGCATGTATAAATTAATAAGCTAAGACTACAAATCCTAGAAGCCCTTCATATAAAAGTTTTAAAAAAAAAAATCAATAGAATTAATTTAGAAAATAGCGGCAATATTTTGAAATGCCTTTATTTTATTTATTTAAATATATATATTTCTTGATAATATTCTATTTCCGTTGATAGCGTTCTGTTTTTTTTTTTTTTTTGTTCTTTTTAATTCATCAGCATCTCAGTTTTATCTAACTCTGCGTTGACGTAATTTTGTAATGTTACAAAAAAAACCCCTCTTTTAAAACGCTCTTTATACATGTAAGTGACCCCCTGATGATGGCCTATGAAAGGTCCGAAAGCGCCTGGGATAATTTTAGTAATTTCATCCACTAATTCTAACCTTAAACCAAGACATTTATCAGGAAACTCGAAATGATCTTAAAACTATATTGACAAAATGTCTATAAGCTTACCTTTTTTCCTAAAACTCTTCTAAGGTCGAAACTTGGGAGCAATAAAAAATAAAAGCATAAAAGAAATAATCATCATCATCATGTCGTGCCGCCAGCACGGATATCCCTGACCCTCTCTCGCCACTTCTCCCTATCATTCATCGCCTCCGGCAGGTCTTCAGGGTTACATCCTGTGTCCTCACATAGTTGCTGTATGTAAGTTCGAGCTGGTCGTCCTGCTTTTTCACGGCCATGTATAATAATATAAAAGAAATTCCTATTTGGCTTATCACTTATGTTCATCTTATATATATTCTTCCAAACTTTTGTTTTCCGGTATTTTGAGTGATCGGATTGAAGAGGTAAAACGCTTAAGCTTCAGACTTGTGGGAGGGGAACTAGAAGTTCGCGGATACTGTATGTTTTTCTTATCTTCAACGTTCAGTTCCTTCCGAGAGAGTAAAGAATTCGGCTGAAATTCGTCAATTTTAAAGAAAAGGAGATTATCTTTTCAAAACAGTTAACGTTTGCGCTCGTCATGTTGATACGGGCGAGTTCAGTTAGCACTTACTAATAACGTGTTTAGTAGAAAACAACGTGGTTAAAAAGTTTATTTTAAAAAATACTAAGCGAAATACATATTTATAGGGGATTACGGTACTTATTTTGAACGGTTCGCTGGGAATATGGCTGCAGTAATGTAATATAAAATAGGTGTGTGTGTGTGCATCATTGGCCTCGTGGGTAGAGAGTTTGCCAATGGTCCGGGAGACCAGGGTTCAATCCCTGATCGGGTCATACCAAAGACTTTAAAAATGGTACTTGATACTTCTTTGCTTAACACTCAGCATTATAAGGTACGTATCAAGGGTAAAGTGAAGCAATCCGGGAAAAGGAGTATCGGTCTCCCCTACATTGAAAAGGGAGCCTTCAAGTCGCCCTCGACTACGGTCGCCAACTTTACTTATATATATATATATATATATATATATATATATATATATATATATATATATATATATATACACGCACCAAAACCACGAAGAAAACCCAACCACCGTTAAATTGTCATTATAAATTTATTTCGGCGAAGAATATAATCTCCGTCTCTTCAAATGACATATACGCTTAATATTAGGGTGAAAACAGTAAATATGAATTACAGCATATATAATATTTAGGCGAAAAGGGAGTCAAAACAATTTTCAAAAGTATCAAAAGAACCCAGAAAAAGGGTGTTCCGGTAGTCGACCCACGCTAAAATGAATATATGTTGGGTTTGTCATAGTTGATGGAAATTTTTGTATAATGTAAGTCTGTAAACTAATTTTTATTTTATTTTTCTATTTAATCTTTTTCATGTGTTAAGTCCGTAGGCTATTTGGGTCAGTCATACTCCCTACCCCCTCCCCAAAAAGATCTTTCGACATCATCAGGTGTCTCTACTGAATGAACTGATACGACGTCTATTTTGTTTACATCTCATTGGGTGGTGGAGGGGGGTTACAGCTATCTCCACTACCATTAACCCTAGAATGGTCGAAAGGAACCAACTCTAAAAATTCAAAATACAAACTAATCTCAAAGACTCCAAAAAGCCCCCTTCACTACATAAATTCCCCCGCAATGTTATTCTATTAATTACAGAAATAATTACCCAAAATCAATATCACAGTTTTATCTTAAGTAGAACCCTCAATAGCCCTAAATCAAGATACTTCAAATTTACCTTTGTCTACATTTAAAAATCAGCTCGTTACGTGCATTGAGCAGTCATCTTGGCCCTTAAAATTAATTATACTAATTTTTTCTTCGAAATACAGGTTACATTTGCTATTGAAGCTATTTGCGACGAAAATTGCCAATTTTCCACTTTATTGAGGTGGGGGGTGTCAGCACCTGATCCTTTAGGTCCCAAGAAGGATTTGATAGGGCTATTTGGTTTCTAAACTGTGGATTGGAGAAAGAATGTGACTATACAGTCCTTGTTTCCAATTTCCCGCCGAAATCCCTGTGTATGATCTCTCCCCATCATTATTATGTTCCATGGGGGAAATGCACGCTAGGTATACGTTTTCCAGATTACATCTTCCGTCCAATTGGCATTCATCTTTTCATCTACAGTCACCGGTTACTCTATCTGTCCGCTCATTATTCCTATTAAATTCATCTAATAACCCGAGGAGGTTATTTTGGATTTTATACATATTATTTGTACAAAGTAATTAATTTTTACAGTGTTTCTATTAAAGATTTTACTTGAATGGTTGTCTTTATTAAAGTGCCGATCAGAATGTTTATGTATAGAGGTGTGTGAGTGTTTGTATGTCAAAACAAGAATATTTTTAGTCAAGGAAAAACGGAAAAAAAGAGAGAGGTCATCTTGTACTTACATACATGTGTATGTGTCCGGTAAGTGTGAGTCCTTGTATCTCTAAGTCACTTAGTCTATTGGTCATTCAAGCCCACAGTTGGCGTGTTAACGTATTTGAGTGCGTCTGACTTTTTTTTCTTCCACGTATGTCGCCTCCTCTGAACAAAACAATTCTGGGTTTTTATACTCTTTGAGGGGATCAAAATAAGATATTCTAAGTTTACGCAGGTAGATTTATCTCGGGTCAACTAACGTTCAAAGGTACGGACGTATGAGTAAACACGACTAGTGACCTGATCTAACCTATGAGAATCCTAGAAATTATTTTTTGAGGTGCCTTTTTTTTGGGGGGGGGGCTATGAAAAATCTTTGATCCGTGTTGTGTTTTTTTATTTTTATTTCGAGAATGTTCTAATCTGTGTTTGCTGAATGGCTTAAAAATATTCAAGGTAAGAGAAGTTTGGATCGTTTTTTTTTTCTAGAATATTCGGATTCACGTTTTCTTAGCTAATTTAACTAAAAATAAAAAGTGTCGATCCTTTAGGTTTAAGAAGTATTTTCCTTTGGTATAACCCACCATTCTGTAAACTTACTAATATTAACAAATTTCTTTTCTATTTCTGTTATTGCCTCGTCTACTTAAATGATTCTTATTGGTGCCACTTACCTTGATGAGTCTGTGGTTTCCACTACCAATAATTCTGCTAATGGTGATGTTTTGTCCCTCTGAGCTGGAGTTCACTGGGTCTACGTACTCCAGTCTACTTTGGAATCCACTATTTTTGTGGGCGTCATCATATATCTTTTGGTTCGCCTCCAAAATTTTTTTTACATGACAATAGCCTATTTATCCCCTGGTTCACGGATTTAGGAATCTGTTTCAATATCGATCTTGGTGGTTTGAGTTAACATGTATGTTGATTGGAGTAAGATTGCTTTTACTAGAAGGTATAACAGAAGGGCAGATAATATAACCACTTATACAAAAATGGCAGTTGAGGTGGAAGACTTCTGTTGCCTCTTGTTATATTAAAAGGAAGAACAAATGAGTCGAAGGTATTGATAGTTTTCTATTTGGGAGTTTTATTAAAGCTTGAGACAAAAGGAACTCTTGTGCTGTAAGTCACAGGAAAAAGAAAACGGTGGTATATAGCTGAGCCGGTATTAAGACGCTGTCGTCAGGACAGGAATTAAAATTCTCTAGTCCAAGCAGGGGTTGAAAAGCTGTCGTCAGGACAGGGATTAAAATGCTGAAGTTAAAGCAGGAGTTGAAAATATCCAATTTGTTTCTCCGAGGGTCCGTTGGTTTAGAAGGAAAGATGAATGATGAAAGACTGGTTTCTGAGACACCAACGGTCCATAAATTGGACGAGGTCTCCTCATGGTGCTTAGCGGACTGCTCGAAATATGTGAGAGAGAGAGAGGGTCAGTGAAGAAGAGTGAATGTGGTCTCTCATGTTGGCTGGTCCTTCCTGTTGTTAGGAAGCGAAGAGAGAGAAAGACAAGACTGGACAGGTCTGTTCTGCTCGAAAGACCTGCGTGGAAGAAGGTGAAAGAATGTTACCTCGCCTTTTTATAGTTGCCGGAAGTGACCCGGGCAGAATAGCATGAAATATTCTCATTGGTCGAAAATATGAGTTCGGGACCAAAACAGTCAAAATATTCCTGCGCCAGACAATAATTTGAAATTCTTTCTGCTACAAAGGTTTGAAGGAGCCATTATTCAAATGGAGAGGGACATCAAGAAAATTAACTATTTTCTATTTCGAGACTGTTTCAGTTTTTAGTCCTAGCAATTTAAATGCCCTAATAATTTTCTTATGTATCTTTGAGGTTTTGCGTCCGTTACAATCCGGGATGAAGATGATTCATCATTTCGATAAAGCCCCATCTGCTTTAAGTTAACAATAGGACCTAATTTTCATCTAGGGTGTGAATGTAAGTACTGGGAGCGACAGAAATATCTCCTACATTTCAAACTGTCACCTGAGTAGTGAAAGTAAAGTTGGGCAAGTGGCAATGGTAGCTCCATCTAGGTAATTTCTTATTTTTCATTTTGAAATACTCTTCGTTAGAATGCTGCACGTTTTTGAAACTTCCCTTTTTTTTCTTTCCTTTTTTTTTTTTTTTTAAGACTGATGACACTATAATTGCTACACAGATATTTTCGTGCTCATTGCATGCTACGTCGAAATGCTGCTGGTTGGGATAGAATTTTCAACCCATAGTACAAACATTTTTCTATCCGGAACAGGATCATGCGGACATGACATGAAGTACGTACGAAATGCTCTCCGTGTAGCAATTAGATTCACCATTATTAAAACAAATAGCAAGTTTCAATAGCAAAAGCACATTGTGCACCAGTCCGAGTCATAACTGCAACAGAACATATCTAAAAAAAAAAATCGTAAGACATTACCTAGATGGAATTACCATTACAAACTGCCTAAGTTGATTTGCATCATGCAAGTGTCAATTTAAAATGTGGGATGCAATCTCTGCCGCGGTCTGTATTATATTTTGATATCATTTTTTTTTAACTGTAGCTGTAGAGGAAGACATGGATATGTCTTCCCTACAGGATCTCAAATCTGTACTGTAAAAGGGGGTTGAAAGACTTGTTTGAATTGATGATTTTTAAGCTTTACAAGACAGGAATGTACAGAGCATGATAAAATTTTTTGTCATTTATCGTCATCATGTCTTGCCTCTAGCACAGATTTCCTGGACTCTCCCGCGCCACTCGTCTCTATCGTCCATTGCTTTCGGCAGGTCTTCTGCACAGAGCTGCTGTTGATAAGTTCTAGTTGGTCGTCCAGCACTAGCTCCTCCGTGTGAAGGGTTTCTGAGGAACACATCGCTTATGTGTTCGTCCTTTCTTCTCCATGTCATAAGTAAAAAGTATGTAAAGTTGGCGATCGTAGTCGAGGGTAATCCGAAGGCTCCCTTTTCGATAGCTACTACACCGAGGTGTAGAAGAGGGTGCTACTCCTTTCCCTACATTGCTCTACTTTACCCATGATCAATATCTTAGAATGCCGAGGGTTAAGCAAGAAGGCATCAAGTACCATTTTTTTGAGTCTTTGGTATGACTCGACCTCGGATTGAAACCAGGTCTCCCGGGCCATTGGCGAACTCTCTAACCATTATACCAAAATCCGGTAATGTCATTTATAATCACTTAGAACTGTGACCATTTTCTTCTTGCCGTATCCCTTCAACAGTGTTGGGGTAGAATACACAAACTGCATCTTAGCAGAGCTGATATGACCCCACCAACGTGTCCTGGATATGACATAAAACCATCTGATGGCGAGGTTCCAGCCCTGGGGATTTGGAGGAATATGGAATACTCCATTGTCATTACTCCTAGGTCCACTCTAACCCGGAGTGGTAGCTCTTAATAGGGTCCTATCTTTGGGTCAGATAGAACTGTTTGACATTTAAACTTTGAGTAAACAAATAACTTTCGTGAAATTGAATTATTAGAAATAGAACTGTTTGACCATTTAACTGTGTGTAAACAATTGACTAATTGAATTGTTAGTGATACATAACAATACTTGGAACCAGTTTAATGTGTGTAAACAAATGATTAACATTAAATAGAATTATTGATGTTTGACAGAAATACTTGAAACCATTTAACTGTGTGCAAAAAAAAAAAAAATAACGAGTTCGGGCTTGTTTAAAAATGTTATCAACAAAATGTTTACCAATCATATATGAGTAAGTAGAGTTGGCGACTGTAGTCAAGGGCAACTCGAAGGCTCTGTTTTCAGTAGCTACTACACCAAGGTGTAAGGGAGGGTGTTACTCCTTTCCCTGGATTGCTCCACTTTACCCTTGATACGTACATAATAATGCAGAGTGTTAAGCAAGAAGATATCAAGTAACATTTTTTTTAGTCTTTAGTATAATTCGACCTGGGATTGAACCCCGATCTCCCGGACCATTGGCAAACAAACCACTGTTACAATGGGAACATGAATGGTTTACGGATCGTCTAGTTTAACAATCATATATGAAATAACTATGAAATGCTAATATGAATCCTTCACTCTTTTCTAGATAGAAACATCGCCATCATCATGGACTGCTGTTAACTCTGAAACACGAATTAGAATCCTCCATTTTCTCCTAAATAGAAATAGTTGGTCGAAATCATATAATCATTAATAGATTAGTAATATTTGGAAGAAATACTCAAAACCATGTAACTGGGTAAAAATTATTAATATTAGATAGGAATACTTGAAACAATATAATTGTGTGCAGATCATTTGTATTAGATAGGAATACTTGAACCCATACAATTGTGTAAATTATTTGAATTAGGTAAGAATACTTGAACCCATACAACTGTAAATTATTTGTATTAGATAGGAATACTTGAAACAATATAAATGTTTGCAAACAAATGATTTTACCAAATAATTGATCATATGATCATATGAATTATTAATTCTTGGAAGGAATACTTGAAGCCATATAACAGTGTAAATTATTTGTATTAGACAGGAATACTTGAACCTATACGGCTGTAGAAATTATTTGTGTTACTTAGCAATACTTGAACCATACAACTGTGTGTAAATTATTTGTATTAGATAGGAATACTTGAACCCATACAACTGTGTAAATTATTTGTGTTACTTAGGAATACTTGAACTATACAACTGTGTGTAAATTATTTGTATTACATAGGAATACTTGAACCCATATAACTGTGTAAATTATTTGTGTTACTTAGGAATACTTGAACCGTACCAATGGGTGCAAATTATTTGTATTAGATAGAAATACTTGATATCATATAATTGTGTCCCCAAAAACATATAAGAAAAAATACACACATAATATAAATATAAACGTACAATGAACATAATTTCCTTAGCCCGAGTCATAGAATAACCCTTAACAGATTGACATGCCGCTAAAAAATTTAAATCCTTGTCCAATTTGCTTTCGTGTTGAATGTCATTTTTTTTTTTTTGGTCCTTCAAATCTTCCATAGTACGGAAATGATTATGAAACACTAATTAGAATATTTCGCTCCTTTCAAAATAGAAGCATTAATATCATTATGGACCGCTATTACAACTCAAGCCCAACAGGTTAACGAGTCGTTTAGTTTCATTTTCTTTGAATTTCATGGTTATGTCATATATCCAAAATCAATGTGTCTCTATATACATTATAACATTGTTTAACGATCGAGATATTTCGCTTAAAAAGAAAATGTGATGTTAACTGTAATCATTATAACGAAGATATTCAAACTTGATCAGCTGTTTTAAAGAAAAGGGTAGTTACGTGGACGTAAGCCTAAGTGTGAATCATAGTTTCTCACATTTTAGCATACAATTATTTTTCACCTTTAAGAGTTTTTCACCTAGCGTTAGCCGATGGTCTTCTATTAGAGTTTGTATGACAGCAAGTCTCCTGGATTCTTCTCGGTATTCTGTCTGATCTCACTAATGTAGTAGTTTGGATGGTCTCCGCTCATCCTCTTATTTCTAAGTCTTCCAGTCCCTTTACTAATCGTTTGGTGACTGTACCGAGCGCACCGATTAGCCCCTTCGTTTTCATGTTCTGTATTTTTTTCCAGTTCTCTAGCAAGGTCTAGGTACTTATCTCTCTTTTTGCTCTTTCAAATTTATTTTGTGGTCTGCCGAGACGGTAAAGTACACGATTCGGCAGGTTCACTCTTTTTTTAACTGTTTCTAGGCGTGGTCACCTGGCTGAGATTAAGTGATTCGTTTGTATCTCAAAATTCCAGAGGAGTTTGTGCGTCTCATTCTCTCGGACAGATTCTGGGTTGTGCATATACCATTTGTTCGTATGGACGAATTTTTACTTCTTGCACAATTCCCAGTGGATCACCTTCCCACCTAATCATGTCTAGTCTTAAACTCTTTTTGTGCTAATTTGCTGTATTCGCATAAGTGATTGATCGTTACATCTTATCTATTCTTGCTTTGATATAATTGATTTTTTCCTGGGATATGTTAAACACTAAATTAAAATTATCTGCTTTTATATATTTAAACAGCTAAAAGAGGAGAAAAGCCAGTAACAAAATAAGATAAGATTTTAGTTCCAAGTAGTTACAGTATAGGACTTACACTTCAATAATTTAAATTGGGTGGTATGCCATTTGTTCCCGAAACAAAGATGGCGGATGCCCATGAACAATCAGTCTCGGGAAACCATTGGCCAGGAGAACCACGTGATCAGTGTTTAAAACTACGTCCTCATTTGAATTTCGTCCCACGTTTTTGGAGCCGACTCCAAGACACGTATTTTCTATAAATACTTCGTCTTCGAACACTCTTTCTCTTTTTTACGATTTCACTTGCAAGGCTAACACACTCTCTCAAGGACAAATTTTTAACTCTGTGCATACAATTTGTCGATTTTCTGGACATCATTTAGTGTAGTGTTTTTTTTTTTTTTGTTTGTTTTTTTGTTTTCCCCTCTGCTGCTGTTAGCTTTTGTTTCGGACTATGGACTTCCATTTAATGTTATTTATCCTGAAATTTGGTCACCTGACTTTTTTTCCCTTCTTTCCTATCTTTCTATATCCAATATATAGATTACTAGAGTTTTAAAAAAATACCTCTTGACCCTTTCTTTTTTTTTTTTTTTTTGCTAGGGTTCATCTCTTAATATTAATGAACCTGCTGTAGGAACAATAAGAATAATATCCTTTGTATCTCCACAGGACGTATTTCTTCAACAAGACAATAATTGTCAGGGAAGAGAGAAGTGACATTTTTTTCTTCTTCTTCTCAAGTTGAGATACATACCAACACAACGGCTAGATTTTGTTTTTCTTCCTCAGTTAAAAAGAAAACTTGAAACATTTGTTTACTGTTATATTTCGCTGTTATTATTTTAAAGATTATTAAATAAAATGTTATATATATAATTTAAATGTCTGGATTTTACAAACTAAAAATCTGTATTGAAAGTGAACGTATGAGGAAAAGTTCTTCTATTTGATATTATGGAAATTTTATATCATTTTTCACTCTTGTGCAGAGTATTCCAGGATTTAAAAGAATAAACATTTAAAAAAATGGTTAGTCTCTTAAAAAATATTCTTTACAGTTTCTTTAAACTTCAGCGATTGTTTTATGCATTAAGAAAAACTTTGTTTATCTTCTATTTGACTGTGATAATTATTTTTATTTGTTTCGTTTTGAACTGATTAAGATATGTGTCCTGGATAAGTAGGGGATATTCTCTTTCTCGTGTGTGACTAGAAACTTCAATCCTTATATCCTCAGTCGTTTTTCTACAAGGATGGTTTTGGCAATAAATGACTTACGAAGGTTAATATACCATTTAAACAAAGAACCAGAAATCAAATCAAAAATAACATTTTCTTCTCGATAAAATCAGTTAATTTTCCAGTCTGGCCATATTTTACTAAACACTATGTACAGCAACATGTGTATCGACCATATCGAAGTCATCGTCATCAAAATCGACTCCTGATCCTGGATCACGCATAATTTTTTCCGGAAGTCGCTCAGTGTGGAGTGACTGATATCGTTTCCATGATAATAATCTGAATGAAAATATGACAAAAATTATCGAATAGAATTTCGTGTCAAAATAAAAAGCTTCTCTGCAAATGTCTTCGATGATCGAAAAATTCTGAGTAGCAAAAAAAAATGTTGTATGAAATCCGTTTATGTTTGAACAAACCACAACTTTCAGAAATCGACAATAGTCGCAAATGGCATGCCTCAAAGAATTCAAATTGCACTTGTCAATGAATGAGTTTTCACTCATTTTTTTTCATGTATGACTTTTAATCTCAGCAAGAAAAAGATTATAGATTCTCTCTTATATATAATAAACCCGGCTCATTGGCCTAGTGAGTAGTGTTCACCAATGGTCTGGGAGACCGGTGTTCAATCCCAGGTCGGGTCATAGCAAAGACTTTGAAAATGGTAGTTGATACCCTGCTGAGTATTAATCAGGGTTGTAAGGTACGTATCAAGGGTAAAGTGAAGCAATCCAAGGGAAGGAGTATTACCCTCCCTACACCTAGGTGTAGTAGCTATTGAAAATGGAGACTTCGGGTCGCTAATCGACTAAAGTCGCCAACTTTATATATAATGATTTCATTTTCGAAAAAGCATTAATCGAAATTTAACCAATAGTTTCCGTGTCATATTTAAATGTAGTGGGTCTTATGAAGAACTAAAGAGTTCACCTGCTGTTTTTTTTTTCTTTCTTTTTATCTTTGAAGAATCGATTGATTTGTTTTTAATTATTGAATTTCATTTTGTCAGTAAAAATCAAAAACTAAATTTTGTAATTTTCCTAATCGTAATTTTCGAAAAAAAAAAAACCCCCATTAAATTTAGATTTCGCTAATGAAATCAGTAGGAAGATCTGTAGGGTTGCATGGGGGGGTACTTAAAAAGAATTGTAAAGAATTCCAGAAATCAATTGATTTTAATTATTGAATCATATCATTTCATCAGTAAAAATCAAAAACTAAATTTAGTGTTTTTCCTAATTATAAACATATTTAAGTGTGTATACAATTTTAATGCTCAATGACATCTCTTTGCTAAGTTATAATCAAAGCGTACATACCAAAACAGATGAGTCTTATCTCTTTTCTGAGTTATAATCAAGGCGTACATACCAAAACAGATGAGTCTTATCTCTTTTCTGAGTTATAATCAAGGCGTACATACCAAAACAGATGAGTCTTATCTCTTTTCTGAGTTATAATCAAAGCGTACATACCAAAACAGATGAGTCTTATCTCTTTTCTGAGTTATAATCAAGGCGTACATACCAAAACAGATGAGTCTTATCTCTTTTCTGAGTTATAATCAAAGCGTACATACCAAAACAGATGAGTCTTATCTCTTTTCTGAGTTATAATCAAGGCGTACATACCAAAACAGATGAGTCTTATCTCTTTTCTGAGTTATAATCAAAGCGTACATACCAAAACAGATGAGTCTTATCTCTTTTCTGAGTTATAATCAAGGCGTACATACCAAAACAGATGAGTCTTATCTCTTTTCTGAGTTATAATCAAGGCGTACATACCAAAACAGATGAGTCTTATCTCTTTTCTGAGTTATAATCAAAGCGTACATACCAAAACAGATGAGTCTTATCTCTTTTCTGAGTTATAATCAAAGCGTACATACCAAAACAGATGAGTCTTATCTCTTTTCTGAGTTATAATCAAGGCGTACATACCAAAACAGATGAGTCTTATCTCTTTTCTGAGTTATAATCAAGGCGTACATACCAAAACAGATGAGTCTTATCTCTTTTCTGAGTTATAATCAAGGCGTACATACCAAAACAGATGAGTCTTATCTCTTTTCTGAGTTATAATCAAGGCGTACATACCAAAACAGATGAGTCTTATCTCTTTTCTGAGTTATAATCAAGGCGTACATACCAAAACAGATGAGTCTTATCTCTTTTCTGAGTTATAATCAAGGCGTACATACCAAAACAGATGAGTCTTATCTCTTTTCTGAGTTATAATCAAGGCGTACATACCAAAACAGATGAGTCTTATCTCTTTTCTGAGTTATAATCAAGGCGTACATACCAAAACAGATGAGTCTTATCTCTTTCACTTTCTTATATAGGTTTGTTAGCTTGGGTTTTATGGCATATCAATCTTTGTAGGTTATTTAATACCAAATCCATTTTTATACAACTTCTCAGTTCTATTTCAAACAATTCAGTTCAGTGTAAGTACAGTTTAATTGTCAAAAATATTTCTACTTCAAGCTATTCAGTTTAGTCAAACAGTTCTATTTAGCATAAGTACGCAGTTTAGTTCTATTTTACCCTCAGATAGGACCTTATCAGGTGCTTACCTATCTGAGCCACAGTGCCCTGGGGAGCGACGGCAATGAAAGGGTGCTTCGCATTCCCCAAAGCTCCAGCATTACTGGAGCCTCACCATCAGATTGTTTAGTGTCATATATAAGACACTTGTTCGGGGAGTCTTACCTCTCTGCAGAGATGCAAGGGGTATATTCTACAGCTCCAGCCAACTGGGTTATCTTATATAGTTGTGTGTGTGTGTGTGTGTGTGTGTGTGTGTGTGTGTGTGTGTGTGTGTTTGTGTATATATAAACTGCTTTGTTACTTAGACCAAATTCGTCTAAAGCAGTTTTTAATTAGGAACTGTGAAGCTCTCTAGCAAGTATCCAATCCACAAAATATCTAACTTGGAAGACCAAACCAGGCGGAAACTCTTATTTCACAGGGGGTGAAGGGAAGAACCCACCTGGTTGCCATCGTCATTATTTCTTTGCGTTGATGTCACTATAAATTTTGGTTCTTGTTTTTTAACACGGAAAACGTTTTTCGCTTATGGTCTCTCAGTTTTTCAAATTCTCGCACGTCAAATATTTTTCCTAATTTTTTTTTTTTTTTTTTTTTTTTAATCTTTACCGGTAATGAAACGTTCGCTGTCGGCCAAAAAGATTCTCTCGAAGAAAGTTTTTCTTAGCAAATTGTGAGTCAAGAATTCATGATACTAACTCTCTTGGGGTTGGGAAGGGAATATTGAATTTCCGAAGTTTCTGTTGGTCTGCATCAGGAAATTTCTGTGTGTGATAGAATGTCAAAATAGTTTTAGCTGAACCAATTTCTGGTGAAAGTTATTTATAAATTTTCCAGCTTTTCAAGTTCTTCTACCATCTGGTAATTAGGAATTTTAGCGGTCTTGCGATGTGCTACCAAAAAAAGAAGTTAGAATTTGAACACTCGAAAATCAAATATAATACGGACTGCCGCTACGTTTTATACAAATCAGTGTATACCAGGAAGGTACCCCCCCCCCCAAAGAAAACCTGGAATTCGAATGCAACATATATAGTAAGTAACTATATACACTGACTAAGCTTCTTTTAGTTGTTGCATAAAGCCGTGAGTAAGAGGCACCTAATCAGGGCCTATAAGAGGAAGTACGTAGCTTGTGCATTGGTTCATTTTAACGGATTGTCAATCTGTCTAGGGTTGTTCTAAGCCTAAAGATTGGGGAATCGTAATTACTGTATTAGATTGTTTGGAGAACAATGTCCGATTTTTAAAAAAAAACCCAAAAAATTATTTCTGAATTAATGAATTTAAACAATGTTTTATTCAGTCAAAGTATGATCCTTAAACATGTATTTTTGCCAATGATTAACAAAGTTATTTACGTCTATACAATAGATTGTTCAATATTGCTTTTAACATTCTTGTATAATTGCCATCTAGCTTCTTCTCCAACCGTTTAGTCAGCATCCAAGTAGTGCATCCATATAGCAGTATCGACACGACCGCAGCCTGGAAGAAACTGCGTTTCTTTTTATCGGCCAAGTCCTGGCAGCAATACCCCACAAGGCACCAACTATACGGTCACCTACCACCTATCACGAAAACCATCCAAGCCGGACACTGCTAGAGAAACAAGGACGAGCTCGTAAGTGATGTACTCCTGTGGACCCCCGCATATGGCCAATCAAAAGCAGGACGACCAGCTCGAACATACATACAGCAGCTATGTGATGATACGGGATGTAACCCTGAAGAGCTGCCAGAGGTGATGAATGATAGGGAGACGTGGAGAGAGAGGGTCAGGGATATCCGTGCTAGCCGCACGACATGATGATGATGATACAATAGAACTCTAAAGGTTTTTATGCCAAGAAATCTTTAGACGAAGTTTCTATTTCTCTTTTGGAACAGGATGTTTTTTGGATTTAAAAAAAGTATCCAGATGCTTGAAAAAATGGTAGTCAGTTGGTGAGAGATCAGAATATGGTGGATGTGGTAAAGTCTCATATCTTAACTATGAACTTCTGCAATGTCATTTTTCAACATATGGCTGAATATTGTTATGAAGCAAAATTACGACCAAGCTTGATTGCCCAGTCGGCTCAGACTGTAGAATACACTGATTGCATCTCTGCAGAGGGATAAGACTCCCTCGTCAAGTGTCCTGGACATGACACTAAACAATTTGATGGTGAGGCTTTAGTAATGCTGGAGCTTTGGGAAATGCAGAGTATCCTTTCCTTGCCATCTCTCCAAGGTCCACTCTTGCCTGGAGTGGTAGCACCTGGTAGTTTAGTTCTATTTGACTCATAGATAGGACCTTGTATGCTTATGCTAAACTGAATTATTTAAAAATAGAACTGTTTTGAGATTTCAACGGCGTACTTATGCTAAAACTGAATAATTTGATCTTTTAACTGTGCGTAAACTAATGACTGATGTTTAATTGAATTGTTAGTGATACATAGCCATACATGGAACCATTTAACTTTACTGACTAAACTGAATAGCTTGAAATAGAACAGTTGTTGATATTTAAACTGTACTTATGCTAAACTGAATTGTATAAAAATGGGTTCGGCATTAAATAACCAACAATGGTTGATATACCATAAAACCAAACCAAATGACCAAACTTGAACTCTTGCAAGAAGTAAACACATGACTTTTTTTTTTCATGTTAATGATTAGAGGCATCTAACCTTTAAAATCAGGGGGTGTCCTCGTGGTGTAATGGTTAAAGAGATGGACTGTGAAATCGTAGTAAGCGAGTTCGTATTCCAGTCGCGCTATTACGTTCACTTTCGGGCAAATACCCTTGGGAAAGGTATGAACCCCCTTATCCTCCTAGCTATGGGTTAAATAGTACCAGTACTGTTCTTCTAGGAGAATAGCTGTTGGCATTAAATAACCTACAAAGGTTGGTATGCCATTAAACAAAGAAACCAAACCTTTAAAATCAAATTCTGAAAGAAGTGGAAGAAAATTAACAACGAGAACATTTTAATCATTGTGAATGTGGATTTTTTATTCAATTACAAAATATTAGAAAAGAATTTAAACAGTTTAAAGTAATTATTTGTTCATACACAGTTATACGTTGTCAGTGTCAGGAATGTATCGTTGAGGTGAATGATACACTGAGAAGAATGAGTGCTTAATATATTTATTCAGCACCAGTATCCGGTGCCAACGGATACATACAACCCCCACCCCCCAAAAAAAACAGTAAGTTACAAACAATTAACAAAAGAACTTACAAGAAATAAGGGAGGGTCAAAAGGCTGTTATAGCCATACGAAGTAAGATCAATCTGAATATTGATCAGCTTAATATCGACTTAGTAATCAACAGAATTTGTCGCACGCCCCACCAAACGGACGAGTGTGGCACAAGGCCTTTTTTAAGGTGGGTCCGGGCGCTGAGCTGTAGACTAGACGCGCCCGGCATTCCCAAAATTGCTTCGGCTCTCATCGGCATTCTCTTATAAAGGGGCGCCTCAGGCGCCAGGCGATAAACTTAGCCTCTGAGAGGAGGATTAGAGCCTGGGAAGACGGCCCCTTGAGGCTCGAGTAATATGTTTTGACCGCGTGACGCGAATACTACGCCTCCCCGGCACCCGTGCCAGGCAGCCTCGACTGACTACCGCATCCAGAGATGTGACACACCCGACCAGATCCGTGCCGCTGATGCCACGGCCGACCAAAGTGTGCCTCATCTACTGGACTTAGTAATCAACGGTATTTATCGGCCGTCCCACCAACCGGACGAGTATGGCAAAGGCCTATTTAAGGTGAATCCGGAGCCCTCATGCGCCTGGCATTCCCAAAAATAAACCTAAACCCTCCGAGGAGGGTTAAAGATTGGGCGGAGTCTCGAGGTATGTCCAGAATACGGGACACACCCGACCAGAACCGTGCCGTGGACACCACGGCCAACCGAAGTATGCCCCATCTACTGGACTTAATAATCAACCGTCGAAATATTTAATCGTGGGCTCTTAATGGCTATGGGCCAGTCCATCTGGTAAAGTGCTGAAGGGGTGCTACAGAATATACACTCATTCGCGTTTGGAAGTTAAGATGAAATGATCGTGTCCATGACTTAGATGGGTGACCATTTAAGCACTGCAAATAGCCTAGGCCAAGCCAAGATTCTGTACTTGACGAAGTAAAGTTTCCTGTTTTTTTTTTGTTTTTTTTTAAATCCCTTTCCGTGTTTAAAATTATATTTCACTTGTCTGCTACCTGTAGCAGGGCTCACAAACCCGCAGGCCGTATGTCACATGCAGGAACTAAAGTATTTATACTTTAACGGGAAGGCAGCCATACCTTATATGTAATATAATGGCCGAGGGATTTCGGTTTATGCCTTTGGGTTTAGTTAGGCTGAGAACCTTTCGGCTCTGTGCATGGGTTACTTAGGTGCAACATTAACACATGAAAAAGCCAGAATAGAAAGATTGTGCCTCTCTCTCCTTATGTCGAAGAACCTTTAAACTCAAAGGTAATAAAGTTTCGTATCTGAACAAAGAAGTCGTTACGTGTTTATCGAATTTCGAGATTCCTATGTTATATGAACATTATATGTCCATTTCACACATGGCCGTATCTGGCTATGGTAAAATATTTTGACACTTTTCCCCAACAGTGGCTTAATTACGTATAATGCCATTAAATAAGAAAAATCATCTGCTAGTCATGCTTATGGCAGGGAATCCCTTGACTCTCTCTCGCCATTCGTCCCTATCTATATTTTCCTGACAGGTCCTCTAGACTGTATCCAGTGTCTGCCTAGCTGATGGATGTAATTCTTTGCTGGTTGGCTAATACTGATATGTCCAAGTCTGGGAGTGCATAGGAGAACGTCACTTATGAGTTCGTTTTTACTTCACTAGCAGTGGTCCGCATCTCTTGTTTGTCTTACTTGAATGGCTTGTGTAATGGGGAGGTAAGTGGTCGTAAAGCTTCTGTTTTGTAGGGTGCTTCTTCTAGGATTTGTTCAAAACAGCATGTAGCATTCTCGTGTAGTTCCCACCTAGCTTTTTCTTAGTACTTTGTGTCAGAGTCCTGGTGGTACATTCATACTGTTGTAACGACACAGCCACAGCTCAGAAGAACTCTAGTTTTTATTTTATCAGAGAGGTCAGATTTCAATATGATCGACATCCTGTCGAAAGCAGTTCGTCTTTCCTATACTTATATTGGCATTGATTGCTGCTGGGGTATGTGATCTGTTCTATTAATTTCAGTGGCTTGCCAATTTATGTGGAGATGGTGCCATCTTGTTTAAAACACATGAAACTTGTTTTATCTGCGTTCACGTAGAGACCATTGCTTCTTGCTGTTTTCTCTAAGCTATGCAACATTCTGGCATAGGCAGCTGTATTTGCAAAAAGTGCTAGTTTATCTGCATCTGACATCGTTTCTGCGGAATACCGTTTGCTTCTTGTGTTTCAGTTGGTAACTAATTCTAATTTTATACATAACCGTAATTATTCGTGTATAACACGCGCCTCTAAATTTGGTTTACAAAATTCTAAAAAAAAAAAAAAAAGAATCTTGTTTATAATACTCTAGTAGCAGCCTATTGGCATAAAGATAAGTGTTTGCCATTGGTCCGGGAGGCCGAGGTTCAATCTCAAGTCGAGTAATACCAAAGACTCAGAAATGGTCCTTGATGCCTCCTTGTTTAACACTCAGGATTATAAGCTACGGATCAAGGGTAAGTGGAGCAATCTCAGGAAAGAGGTCACGCCCTTCCCTACACCTCAGTGTTGTAACTATTAAAAAGGGAGCCTTAGAGTTGCCCTCTTTTATATAATACACAGTGACGGTGTAACATCAGCAGCAGCTAAATTAAACGTGATCGACTTTGGTTTGTATTGACTAAAAATAAAAAATATATATAATTTACTTATGTTCTGATAGAAAACATTTACCCAGTATTTAGACAAACGCACGGACATATTCCCCTCCACCATCACCACAACAAAAAAGTGCAACAAGCTTATGGAAAAGATAAGCTCACACGAGGAGAAACAAAATTATAAACAAACATACATTCCAGTGGCTATTCCTATGTAGTGGCATAAAACAGAAGCGTTTGTAACTCATTTGTCAGTTTAGATCAGAGATATAACTTCCATTTGATTATACTGTCCTGAATATAGTGATGCAAATAGTTGGCTGAAAAGCTAATATTTATCTATCGTGTATAAAACGCACCCCCAACTTTTAGGTATAAAATGTGGGGAAAAGTGCGTGTTATAGACAAATAATTATGGTATCTCTTCGTTAGAAACGATTAGAATTTTTCTTTACCAGTATATATCTTTCTCTATTGTTGTAATATTTTTTATGTATTGGTTTGGTTTGGTTTCTTTGTTTAATGGCATATCAACTCTTTTTAGGTTATTTAATGCTGTTCTCCTAGAAGAACAGTAGTGGTACTATTTAACCCGTAGCTGGGAGGATAAGGGGGCTCATACCTTTCCCAAGGGTAATTGCGCGAAAGTGAACGTAATAGCGCGACTGGAGTACGAACTTACGTACGACGATTCCGCAGTCCATCGCTTTAACCATTACACCACGAGGACACCCCCTTTTTTATGTATTGCAGTAATAATAAAATGTAGGGGTGTGCTTATCTATATAAGTACACCCTTACCAATTATTATTTTAAAAATTAATTTTTCTTTACACTCTAGTAATGGATTAGGGGTCCCCAGCCCGTGGTTTTCGAGGCCCACTCACTAGGCTCTCGGGGGTTTATCCAGTTATCAAACTTTTCTCTTTATTTGACGTTGACTTGGAATAAATAGTCTTGCAGCTGCAGATGGAACTCTTTAATCTTGAGTGTTCTGAAAATTTGAAGTCCATGTTTCTTGCTTGCCACCTCCTCAATTTCTATAAGAACCATTTGCTTCCATCTAGATGATACCCCAACCTACACCTTTCAAGTAATGAGTATATTTGGAGCTGTGAACAGTTGTTCTCCAAAATGGAGCATGCCAAAAGTACGCTACACCTGCAACTGTCAAAAAATCACTTGGCTCCTTCCGTCAACGTCTTTATTGAACCCTGATGTTACCTTTATTCCTATTTGGATTTCTTTTTGTTTGATGGCATATCAACCTTTCGTGGGTTATTTAATTCTAAAGCCCTCCTTGTAGAAGAACAGTAGTGGTACTATTTAACCCGTAGCTGGGGGAATAAGAGGGTTCGTGTATTTTTAAAGGATATTAGTCCAAAAGTGAACGTAACGGTGCGACTCGCTTACTACAATTTTGCAATCCAGCACTTTAGCCACGACGCCAAAGGGAGTCCCCCTTATCTCTTCTTTTAAGATCCCAACCCCGGGCTCTTCTTAGTTAAGCTCTATGGCTCCCAGGTTGAAAAGCTTAGGGACCCCTGACTAATATTGTCACCTGTATGCGCGGTAAGACCATCTCTGATTGACTGCCAAGTTTAGTAAGAGCTATGCAATCGGTTCTTGAAATAATAAAAATGGCTGAATATTTTCCCGAGAGATCTCTTATTCAGACACACACAGAAACAGCAGTTACATCGTAAGAAATGTTTTTTTTAACAGCATAATAACCTTCATTGGTTATTTAATGCCAAAGCCATCCTTGTAGGAGAACAGTAGTGGTACAATTTAACCCAGAAATGGGAAGGAAACAGGGTCCATACTTTTCCTAAAGATATTAGTCTGAAAGTAAATGATTTACAGTTATGTCATCAAGTAGTCCTACCAAATACAAACCACTTTTCAGCATATCTATTTGATCTATAGAATCACAGATCTTCTCCAACCAGGATGGTTTTGACAGTAAATAACCCTAGATGGTTGATATGCCATTAAACAAAGAAATCAAAGCAATGAGTGAATTTGCCCAGTTGGATGGGGCTGTAGAAAACACTGACTCCATCTTTGCGGTTAGGTAAGACTCCCAACGAGTGTCCTGTATATGACAGTAAACAATCTGATGGTGAGGCTCCAGTAATGCTGGAGCATTGGGCAATATGGAGTATCCTTTTATTGCCATCGCTCCCAGGTTCACTTAGGCCCGGAGTGGTATTTCCTGATAGGGTCCTATCTATGGGTCAAATCGAACTGAACTATGTAATTACGCTAAACTGAATTGTTTGAAATTAACTGTTTATTTAACAATTACATAAACAATATGGATATGAATGTACAAAGAACAGAATTCTCTAACTGCTAGGCATAAAATAGCCTGAGAATGGTTGATATGCTGTTAAAATTAATCAAGTTATATCAGGTAGCTATAGAAAAATAGAGTAGACTGGTGGTCATACCGAATCTAAGGACCTCGATCGAGAAAAGAGCTGTGAATTCAAATCAGTTGTGTGTATTAATCAACCCTGCTCCCATGAACAGGATGTGACACAATGTCAATTTTCAAGTGAAGTTTAACAGGTTTAAATTAAGTTTTCTTTCTCCTATACCGGTTGCCATACCAAGGCTCCCATTAGCTTCGTGGGTAGAGTGTTCGCCAATGGCCCAGGAGACCGGGGTTCAATCCCAGGTCGAGTCATACCAAAGACTCAAAAATTGGTACTTGATACCGCCTTGCTTTAACAAAGCATTATAAGATACGTATCAAGGGTAAAGTGGTACAATCCAGAGAAAGGAGTAGTGCCCTCCCCAATACCTCGGTGTAGTAACTATTAAAAAGAGCCTTCGAGTTGCCCTCGACTACGGTCGCTAACTTATTTGCCCATAGCTGGAGGGAGAATAATTGACTTCATGCATTTCTCAAAGGTATTAGCACAATAGGATGTGCCCGTGATGTAATGGTTATAGTCGTATGGGCACGAGTTCAAATCCTGGACGAGACTGATTGCATTTCACATTGCACTAATACCCTTGGGAAAGGTATGAATCCAATTATTCTCCCTCCAGCTATGGGTAAATAGTAGGGCAGACTAGGTTCTTCAGCCTTGGTGAGGCAACTAGTCTAGGAGAAGGAAAACTCTGAATTCAAACCTGTTAAACTCCGCTTAAAAGTTGACCTTGTGTCATATCCTACCCAAGCGGAGGGGTTGGTAAATAAGATTAGCACAATAGGAAAGGCAAACAGCCTCGTCCAGGATTCGAACTTTGTTAGCCGTGTCTATTTCCAACGACGATAATCATTACACCACGAACACATCAAACCAGCTGTACTCCCCTTAAAAATTCACCTTGTGTCGCATCCTGCCAGTGGGGAATGATTGAGTAAATACAGCGAGACATTGACGTTATAAAGTTGAGGAATATAAACTGTCTTTATTGGGTTTTTGTTTTTTGTTTGTTTTTTTTCTGAGTCATCTCCAAGATTCTATCTAATCCCAGAAAAAATGCCAAAAAACTGAAGCGCTCTGTTGTATATTTCTCACCCTTAACAGAAAGTGACGTCTGTGTATAAAATGAACGACCGCCTATAAGTTAAAATGCTTGCTTTTCTTTTATATATAATGTTACTCTCCACTGTATAGCACTTTACAGAAACGTGTGGAGTGATAAGTTTTCAGTTTACATTACTCATAATAAAAGATTTTTAGAAGCCTCACCCCAAACTTAGCATAAACGATAAATCCTATTGGCCACAGAAAAATACCCTATAGCTGTGCACGTCCGATCCCAGCCATATGTCAGTTGACCATTTATAAAAAGTTCTTCTCAAGGACAAGACTATATTTCGTATGTCATATACTCAAGTACAAATCTAATTCTGAAGATATTTTTTCTGTTGAGTTTAGTTTGGTTTTATGGCATATCAACTATTGTTGGTTATCTAATGCCAAGTCCTCTTTATGCATATATATGAAATATATATGATTTGGTTTGGTTGCGTTTTATGGCATATCAAGCATTGTTGGTTATTTAATGTCAAATTCTCTTTATACGTATATATTAAATATATGATTTGGTTTGGTTGGGTTTTATGGCATATCAACCCTTGTAGGTTATTTAATGCCAACTCCTTTTTATGCATATATATTATATATGATTTTTAAGCATATTTTGTAGATATATACATTTAAATGATAAACTGTTCTATTTCTAACAATTCAATTTAGCATAAGTCAACAAAGTTAAATGGTTCCAAGTATCGCTATGTATTGCTAACAAATCAATTAAACATCAGTTATTTCTTTGCATACAGTTAAATGATCAAGCAGTTCTATTTCAAACAAGTCAATTTAGCGCAAGTCATTTTTTGCAATAAACGATAAATTCTATTGGCCACGGAAAAATACCCAGTAGCTGTGTGCTTCCGATCCCATTAACTGTAAATTATTTGTATTAGATGGGAATACTTGATATGATATCAGAGTAAGCAAAAAAAAAAAAAAAAAACCTATTTTCTAACAAATAAACAAAAAAGTAAATAGAATTATACAATGAACGCAATTCTCTAACCTAATCGTAAAATATTACTAGATGGTTTGGCATGCCGTTAAAATCAATCAAAGGATAGCATTTTGTAAAAGAACGCAGGGTTCGAGATTAACAGTGTCTCGAAACGCGAGAATATTCCTTAAGGACACCGATTCCGCTCATCGGGAACACCTCACGGGAGAGTTGTGTTTTTTTTTTGTTTTTTTTGTTAAATAAGGATCACCCATTATTAAAACTTGAATTTCATGGATTTTTACATCATTATTGAGAGATATATTTATATTATTTTTGATTCGACCAAATTTACGAAAGTTTTACAACCGGTTAAGGAATAAGTGAGTTGGCGACCTTAGTCGAGGGTGACCCGAAGACTCCCTTTTCAATAGCTACTACAGAGGAGGGCGCTACTCCATTCCCAGGATTACTCCACTTTACTCTTTCTTCTCACCTTAAAGTGCTGAGTGCTAAGCAAGGCTGCATCATGTACCAATTTTTTGAGTCTTTCGAATGACTCGACCTGGGATTGAATCCCGGTCTCCTGGACCATTGGTGAACACTCTACTCATTAGGCCAATGGCCCGGTGTTAAGAAACAGAGGCTGCATAATTTTTAAAAATATTTTTATTTTTATTTTTAACTTAAATAACAAATTTTATTTAGTTATGGACTATCGTTGAACATGAATTTGTATAAAACCCGACGAAACAAGCTTTAACTTTGTATCGTCAATTAAAAATATTTGACTTCTTCAACTTGCCTTTATTTCATACAAGCAAAAAAATCTTTTTTTTTCTTTTGTTAAAATAAAAAATATTCTTTATTCAATCGATGTTTCATTATTAACAAAAACAAAAAACAAATAAACATGGAGATCACAATTTTAAGACGAAATAAACCAAAATAAATATTTATTTCCTAAACATTACCAGCTCATTGGCCGAGTTGATAGTGTTCGCCAATTGTCTGGGAGACCTGGGTTCAATTCCAGGTCGCGTCATACCAAAGACTTTAAAAATGGTATTTGATACCTACTTGCTTAACACTCAGCAATATAAGGTACGTATCAAGGGTAAAGTAGAGCAATCCAGGAAAAGGAGTAGCGCCCTCTCCTACACCTCAGTGTAGTAGCTATTGAAAAAGGAGCCTTCTGGTCGCCAACTTATATAGATGCTAACAAAGTTAAGAAAAAAAGATTTTGGACTGTTTAAAATTGTTTGGGAACAGTTCCAGGACAGTAGTGAAAAAAAAGGTTAGTGTGGTGACCTGGTGAAGGGATGACTTTTTAAGCCAGCAAGAATTTTGAAGTCTGACACAAATCAGGCACCCACAAGATTTATTCATATGGAAAGTCATCATCAACATGTCGTGCCGCCCGCACAGATATCCCTGACCCTCTCTCGCCACTTTTCCCTATCGTTCATCGCCTCTGGTAGGTCTTCTGGACTACATCCCGTATCTTCACATAGCTGCTGTATATATGTTCGAGCTGGTCGTCTTGCTTTTGCTCAACCATACGTGGGGGTCCATAGGAGTACATCACTTATGAGCTCGTCTCTGCTCCTCCAGCAGTGTCCTGCACGCCTGGTTCGTCTAACTTGGATAATTTTCGTGATGGGGTGGGGCAGGTGGCCGTAGAGTTGGTGCTTTGTGGGGTGTTGCTGCCAGGACTTTTTTAATATTGCTTGCAACATCCTTGTGTCGTTGTCGTCTAGCTTCTTTTCGAGCCGTTTTGTTAGCGTCCAGGTGGTCCATCCAGACAGCAGTATCGACACGACCGCTGCTTGAAAGAAACTGCGTTTCATTTTACCGGTCAGGTCTGATTTCCATATGACTGATAGCTTATCGATAGCTGTCCATGCCTTCGTTAGCCGTGTGTCGATGTCTTTTTCAGTTGATGAGACACTGCTTCCTAGGTAGGTGAATTTGTCAACCAGTTTCAGAGAA
Organism: Sepioteuthis lessoniana; assembly: GCA_963585895.1. NCBI lineage: Eukaryota > Metazoa > Mollusca > Cephalopoda > Myopsida > Loliginidae > Sepioteuthis > Sepioteuthis lessoniana. The sequence goes on along the minus strand of OY757938.1, from coordinate 54,051,508 downwards.
GTTCCTTTTATGCATTTGAATTTTCCTTTTTAAAGACTTCTAACTGATTTGCATTTCTTTTTCACATGTGTTGTTGCATTTGGTAACTATTTAATAATCCGTCTATGTCGCTTTTTTAATGAATACTTTTGATTCCAGTTCTATTAAAGTAAATCCTTCCAAGGACGTTGTTTGTTCTTTGCGGACATCTTTCAGAGGAAAACCAGAAAAATTAATGGGCTTTCCAAGCTTTTTTTTTTTTTTTTTTTTTTTTTTCGGTTTGTATCAGCGGTTCATGATATTTTTGCTTTGATTTTGGAAGGAGTGAAGGATTCTAATTCGCATTTCATTGTTATCTGTTAAGTCAAGAATTTAGAGAAATCAAACAAACGTTCTGTTCAAATGTAGACACGTTTAAAATTAACCTGTAAAAGATGATGGTTTGGTTTGGTTTTATGGCATATCAACTTTTGTAGGTTATTTAACGCCAAATCTATTTTTATGTAAATAATCTGTTCTATTGAAAACAGTTCAATTTAGCATAAGCACACAGTTTAATTGTCAAAAACATTTCCATTTCAAACTATTCAAGCAGTTATATGTAATAATTCAGTTAAGTGTAAATACAGTTTTAATGTCGAAAAACAGTTCTATTTGAAATAATTCAGTTAAGCATAAGCACACAGTTTAAGTGTAAGTACAGTTTAATTGTCAAAAACGTTTCTATTTCAAGCTATTCAGTTTACTCAATTCATTTTAGCATAAGAAAGCTGTTAGTTCTATTTAACTCATAGATAGGGCCCTATCAGGTGCTCCCACTCCGGGCCAGAGTGGACCTGGGAGCGATGGCAATGAAAGGGTACTCCGCATTCCCCAAAGCTCCAGCATTGCTGGAACCTCACCATCAGTTGTTTAGTGTCATATCCAGGACACTCGTTAGGGGGGGGTCTTACCCCTCTGCAGAGGTGCAGTCAGTGTATTCTACAGCCCCAGCTGACTGGGCAATGTAAAAGTTGTGTCGGGGCCAAGTCTGCAAAGTTTTTACACAACAATCCACCTCATTATCGAATCCTTATGCTTTTTTTTTCTCACACTTTTGGGGACCAGTCCGAGTGCACGAACTACAACTGGTATCACCGTCTCTTTCATGTTCTACAGCTTTTTAAAAAAGCTCTCTGGCAAGATCTACGTATTTGTCTCTTTTCGCTTTCTTTTGTTTTCACTTTATGATCCGCTAAAAGAGCAAAATCCACTTGATGACAAGTCATTTTTCTTGTTAATAAACACTAGGTTTGGTCTTCTGTTCAGCATTAGGTGACCCGTTTGTATAAAAAAAAATCCCAGATAATGTCATGCATTTCATTTTCTTGGACAGATTCTAGTTTGTACATATACTATTGGGTAAGTAAAGTTGACGACCATAGTTGAAGGTGACCCGAGGCTCCCTTTTCAAGGTGTAGGGGAGGGCGCTACTCCATTCCTTGGATTGCTCCACTTTACCGTTATATTGCTGAGCGTTTAGCAAGGTGGCATCAAGTCTTTGGTATGATTCGACCTGGGACTGAACCCTGGTCTCCCGGACCATTGGCAAACATTCAAGTGTTTTGCACGGTTTCCAGCGGATTAATTTTCCTACCCAGTCTTGTATTCCTCTGGTGTTTCTTTAATAGTACTCCTTTATATGATTGCTTCATATTTGTCCTCGCAGCCCCGCAGACATTCTCGAAACCTATGTGTGGCACTAGACCTTGCTGTCTAGTTCAAGAAGTAACCCGGCATACGTGCCCAGACCCACATTTGCCCCATCAGGCTCACATTGCACTGAGCCCATGAGCAGCATAGACCAGCAGTGTTCGAGTCTCGGCTCGTTCCTGACCTTCCCCTCCTATTTATCCCCACTTTAATCGGCTTTCGGGCTTTTGACCTTGGGTCAAGTCGTGTCTGGTGGGAGGCAGCGACAAATAAACAGCGTAAGCAGGTGGTCTTTCACTCGAGTCAAAGTGACCGCAAGTTTCCTCAGGACTCTTCTCATTATTCTGACCGACTTCAACAATTTTATTACTACTATAATTACTACTGCTTGAAACCTTATATTGTTTGATTCGCTAAAGTATTCTACAAGAGTTGCTTCCAGTACAGCGTAAGAATTCTCAAGTAGCGCACGACCCTGGAAGAGTTAAGGAAACTTTTTTTTTTGTTTTGTTGGGTGGGGCAGGTGAAATTTATTATGCTTTTTGAGTGCGCGAAATTTTGACTTGAAAGAGCAAAATACTGACCAGTATCTTTTTTTTTTTTTTTTTTTTTTTTAACCAGTTGATCCAATCCACGAAATACTGCCGAAATTGATGTTTTTTTTGGGGGTGGGCGTTCATTCGTCCATTCTGAAACTTTAATTTCCTGCTTGTATCAATAACATAACATTAATGTTTGGAATTCTGTCTTTTATGCCGCATTAACCTTTTCTATAGACCTGTGATCTTTAAACATTTCCATCACTTCGTCCCCTCTGCTATGAGGAAACCAAATTTCCGTGCTTCTGACTCTTCACTTCGCCTCCCCCCCCCAATTACACTCGCTAAGTCAGCAAACCTGGTGCAAATACTGGAGATAAAAGAGAGAGTATTATCAACGAAGTAGGGGTGCATATAATGTAATGAACTTTTTATATTATCAACTATCACCAGCAAGAGTACCCGGCGTTGCCGGGGATAAAAAATTATCTCCAAAGCACATTTTGTTGGACAAAGATTTATGCCACAAGAGCCAAGAAATTTATACTGCACTGTAGGAAATGGAATCGGTGACCAATGTTCAAGTCCTGGTCGAAGCTGTTAGTCTTTCACTTCGTGCTAATGCCCTTAGGGAAACCGTGTATCATTTCTTCCCTCTCCTGCTATGTATAAATAGTGGGACAAACTGGTTTCTTTATCTTTTAATAAGGTAACCAGTTTGGGAGAAAGAAAACCCGCTCCTCTTTTTTGTGGGAGGAGGGAGTGTTTTACCCCTATGCAGAAGAGACAGCATATTCCAAGCCTCAATTAAGCGGGGATATTTAATTTAGATATTTTTTATATGATGATATGCGCCCTCCCGCAAGGAAGAGGGTCTCGCTCGAAGCTTTGGAAAATTTTTTTCCTCTATAAATGAATTTGTTCCCTTATTAATTTTGATTTTCGCATTCGCTGGTAACCATTTTCTCTGCTTTCTGTACAAGTTCTTTCTGTTTAAAAGAAAAAATCCAGATGGAAAGGACGTTTCAGCGGATACCAACTTTTGATTGCTAGAGGAATTAGGCCTTCCTCATAAATTCCAACAATTCTAATACTACTGATATATTTGAACGAGAGAACGTGGTAAAAAGCTGTTGAGTGGGGCAGGTGTCGCGATTAAATTGTAAAAAAGAAATTCTTAACTCGGTGCAAAGAGTAGACTTCACTTTAATTCATCTATATCCCAACCATCATCAGCGTGACACTAAATCCCGAAAGCGTACGTAGATAGGTTGGTAATTACAGTTGTATTAACAAAGAGGTCCACTCAGTGTAACGGTTATCGTCGTAGGAAATAGAATCGGCGACCCGAGTTCAAACCCTGGACAGAGCTGTTTGTTTTATTTGACACTAATAACCTTGGTTGGTGGGGTTGAGTTTTATGACATATCAACCTCTGTAGGTTATTTTGTCAAATCCTCTCTCTCTCTCTCTCTCTCTCTCTCTCTCTCTCTCTCTCTATATATATATATATATATATATATATATATATATATATATATATATCAGATATGTATTATATATAACACATTTTGTTGAAAACATTTTTAAACATGCCTAAGCTCATTCTTTTGCACACAGTCAAATGGTTCCAAGTGTCGCGGTTGATTGCATTTCACATAGCACTAATACCCTTGGGAAAGGTATGAATCCAATTATTCTCCCTCCAGCCATGGGTAAATAGTAGGGCAGACTAGGTTCTTCAGCCTTGGTGAGGCAACTAGTCTAGGAGAAGGAAAACTCTGAATTCAAACCTGTTAAACTCCGCTTAAAAAATTGACCTTGTGTCATATCCTGCCCGAGCGGAGGGGTTGGGTAAATAGGATTATTAAGGCGCCTCTGGTGGTGTAATGGTTAGCAAGCTCGACTAGCAAACCTACACGAGTGAGTTCGAGTCTCATTGGGTGCCCCTTTCATATGGCCTTGTGCCACATCTAAGCAAAAAGCTTAGTAAATTTCCAAATGGTTCCAAGTGTTGCTATGTATTACTAACAATTCAATTAATCCTTAGTCATTTGTTTACACCCAAGTAAACGATCAATCAGCTCTATTTCAAACAATTCAGTTTAGCATTGGTCATTTGTTTGCACACAGTTTAAATGTCAAACAGTTTTATTTGACCCATAGATGAGACCCTTTCAGGTGCTACCACTCCAGGTCAGAGTGAACATGGAGGAGATGGCATTGTAGGGATACTCTGCCTTCCCCAAATCTCCAGCATTACTGGAGCCTCACCATCAGATTGTTTAGTGTCATATCCAAAACACTCGTTGGAGGATGGGGTCTTACTCTTACTTCTACAGCCCCAGCCGACTGGGCTAACTATGACTTTAAGAAAGGCATGAATCCATTTGTTCTTGGGTAAATTGCAGGACATGCTGAGTTCTTTAGGCGATCAGTCAGAGAAAAAGAAAACTCTAAAACCGAACCGCTTCAAAAAACTGACTTTGTCACAATCTGTCTGTGGCTGAGAGGTTGGGTGCGTATGTTCCTGGTATTAGCATATAGTTTGGTATCATTTGATTTTTTTTTTCTTTTTTTGCTAGGTATACGTCCTTGCTTTCAGCTCAGACAAGCAAAATCTAATAAAGCCAGGTAGGAAGACCCTCCGTGGTGTAGTGGCAAACGTTCTGGACTGACTCCTTTTTTCAAGTAATTTATTTCCTTCTTTTGTAAATAGGATTTTTCTATTCAGATATAACTGGCTATATGCTTCCTATTTATATTAACGAACAAAACGCTGCATTTGGAACCAGACCTGCTTACCCATTTACAAAGGCTTACTCACTTACAAAGTTACCCATTTTTACACATCATTAATTCTAGGAAGCCGAGTTTCTGTTTTCTATTCTGTGGGGTCTGCAGATGCGTTCGGGTTGAAATGTCAGACGGCATTGATCTCTCTTTCTCTCTCTTTCATTTACTCGGTAACATCATATAGATTGGCTTGGTTAGGTTTTATGGCACATCAACCAATGTTCGTAACTCAATACCAAATCCTGTTTATACATATAGATTAAATATATAAGATTTGTAAACTATTGGTACCATTTTTAAATGAACCGAAGATCATTTTTTTGCACTCAGTTAAATGGTTTCAATTGTTGCTGTGTATCACTATCAATCCAATTAAACACTAGTCATTTGTTTACACAGTTAAATGATCAAACAGTTCTATTTTAAATAAGTCTGTTTAGCGTAAGTTATTTGTTTACACTCGGTTTGAATATCAAATGGTTCTATTTGATCCATAGATAGGACTATTGTCCTCATATTTATCACAACGTTTCGGCCGTTGTACGCTCCGGCCTTCTTCAGGTGGTTGGAATGTCGAACTTAGTCCTTCATTTCGCTCACCGGGGTAGACTGTTCTAGTTCCACGAGCCATGTTTAATGGATGTCAGTTATCAGTTATCTCCTGTTAATTTCCCCTCTGAAAGTTCTCCACTGCCTTCACCGGGTATTGAACTCACAATACATAATACCACATCTCAGAAATATAGACAGATATTGAAGGGTGAGTCAAATTTTGGAAGATTTTGGCACGAGTTCGAACTGGGTTAGGAAAACTCTCCTCCCCACTGAATAATCATTTAACCCCTAAAATAAAGTTTTGATTAAAAGTTGGTCTAGTGGGTAGAGTGTTCGCCAATGGTCCGGGAGATCTAGGTTCAATCCCAAGTTGCATCATACCAAAGAGTTTTAAAATGGTACTTGATACCTCCTTGTTTAACACTCAGCAATATAAGGTACGCATCGAGGGTAAAGTGGAGCAATCCAGGGAAAGGAGTAACTCCCTCCCCTACACATCGGTGTAGTAGCTATTGAAAAAGGGAGCCTTCTGGTTGCCAACTTTACTTTTTACTTGTCTGTGAAAGGCCGTAAGAGAATTTAAGCAAGGGAGAAAAGAAAAAGACAAAGAAGATGGCAAGTTAAATGGGGTAAGAAGAACAAAAGGAGTCAGATACGTTAAACCCTAAAAACCAACGACCACTACTAACCAACGAAATTATACCTAACAAACACTTCTTATACCGAGAGTGTTTTCGTGATGTCATGGTTAAAGCTCTGGGTTGTGGAATCATAGTAAGCGAGTTCGAGCTCCAGTCGCACTATTACGTTCACTTTCGGACAAATACCCTTTGGAAAGGAATGAACCCCCTTATCCTCCCAGCTATGGGTTAAATAGTACCACTAATGTCTTTCTATGTGGATGGGTTTAATATCAAATAACCCAAGAAGGTTGATATACCATTAAAAAAATCAAACCAAACCAAACTTCTTATACCTCATAGGTCGAAGACATGTCTCTTCTTTTCAAAAGAGGCCAAAAAAGGGGGTTGAGAATGAATTTCATCCCCCACCGCACGAGACGCCCAATGGACGTGACTATTCTCTAACGGAGATAATTATCTATTGTCTTACACAACATTTCCACAAGTAGAAATCTAACAACGGTCCTACAAAAAAGAAATCAGCAGCAATTCTCTTTAAAAAAGTAGGAAACAATGAAGCAGATTTGTAATTGTCTTTTTTAGTTTTATTAAAAATAGCACAAAAAATTAATTATTAGGACAACTTCTACGTACACGATCCAACCATTTTTTATGGGTATTATGTTTGTTTTTATGGGTATTATGTTTGTCTTATTTAAATCCACAAACAATTTTTTTCGTCTCGAGCTTCCCTTTCAAGGTGATGAACAATTTTTTAAGACATCTGCCCACACGCTGTTAAAATAAATTTTTATAATATAAAAATAAATGAATAGAATATACTGCAAGAGGAGCCCAAACTGTATCTACTGCATTAAGACTGACATCACGCGTCTTTAAAAAAAACAGAAAACAAAGACAAAACAAAAAAAAATGTAAATAAACTTAAAGGCCCATCTGGGTTGGAGATAGCACTTGCTATGTCTGACCATCAAACAGCAGGTGGGTTTAGAAAGACAGAAAGACATTTCAAAACTTCACCTCCAGGTCGACGATGAAAAGCTCTGACAGCATTTCAAGAAGGAAAAAAAAACAAAACAAAAAAAAAAAAAACACCACAAAATAACTCCAAAAAATAGTAAGTTGTAGTTCAGACGGACACGTCGTACCCCACCTCCCGTTGGTTGCTTTGGAATTAAGATAAACGGCTAAATAAAAGTTGGGGAATAAAAAGTAGCCCACCAAAAAAAAAAAAAAAAAAAAAAAAAGAGACGTGGGGGTGAAAAGGGAGTCAAAGAAAGCAAAAGATAAATAAACGAAACTGCAATAGTTTTATAAAACAAGTTCCGATACTTTTATCTTAATTCAACTCAAACGAGGTCGAATGGTAGACATTTTTTTAAAATCAAGTACTTGAACAGATTCACCATTGAAATTTACATGAATTCTTTCTTTTTCTTACCAACTTATTCCATTTCTCAGTTTCTTTCTCCCCTCTTTTTTTTTTCTTTCTTTCTTCTTTACTAAGATTTGCTTAAAGTGTCATTCAGACTTCTGGTTGCTTACAATACCTAATACTACTAAATTGTCACCAATCTAAATACTGTTCTTGACAGAAGGCCCAAGAATAAGCTAACAGGATCTTTTATAGACGTGTAAGACTCCCTCTAAAAGGGGGTGTATTGATGATAATAAGAAACTGCTTCTGATGGTGAGTTTCCAGATTTGAAGAATGCAGTCTACCCTTTTATTGCCATTATTCCCATGTCTCATCTGACAGTTTGTTTTAAGAACCCCATCTCTAAGTCAAGAATGTATTTATCTGTACCTCCCACAGGATTTGACACAAGGTCTTCTTTATAGTAGGGATTTTGGGGAGGTCGCACACTAGCCAAGACTTGTGCTTTGCTGGTCATGGGATCGCGAGGTGCAATGTGAACTATTAGACTTTGATCAGTCTCCCGACATGAAGACAGGCGAACATGCTGATTATAGATTTCCTAAACTCGAAGATCCAGTGCAAGGTGTATCTCTGCTTGTTATTGTTTGGCCTCCCGGGATGTATGCCAGGTGGCCCGGTGCTAAATTGGAACAGCAAATTAATGCTGTAGGCCTTTGCTATATGATCCTTCTGTCAAACAGATCTGTTTGAAAATTATTTGTATTAGATAGGAATACTTGATGCCATATAGCTGTGTGCAATTTATTTGCATTAATAGTTACTTGAATTTATGATTTCGTTTTTACAACGGATCGGTTTTAATTTGTTACTTCCAACCATTCAATTGCCTGCCCAGTCCACTAGGGGGATGGTAGAATACACCAACTTCTTCTCTGCAGAGGGGTGAGACCCCTCCCTACCAATGAGTGTCCTGGATATGACACTAAACAAGCTGATGGTAAGGTTCCAGTA